>JAWRVZ010000052.1:3015000-3615000 GCA_037043235.1 Rhodeus uyekii
TAACAGACAGCGGGTTAGTTGTAACACCATGTTATCCAATGCAAGTTCATTCACGTATTTTTATTTGTTTAAAAAAGTTGCGTCTTGATGATCATAAGAATAACTTGTGAATTAAATATATTTGTCCCTTTATTTTTTACATTTGTTATGCTTTGAACAATGTAATGACATGAATGACATGACGTTTTAATAAGTTAATACAATGCAAAATATATGATTAATGATGCAGCCTATTCAATGTGGCTTAGTTGTAACATAGTGTTAAAACTGACCCCGCGCTGTCTTGTTTACCTCAGGACGGGCTAGCAGTCGCTATGTGTTTTTCACGTCTTTCAAAATGGTACCATCATTTAGCCAAGAAGATGATAATCACAACAATATAAGATTGGACTAACATACTTTCACACATTCTTTGAAAATCGAAAAATAACTACTAGCCTATATCAAAAAATATTTACATGCTGCCAAAAGAGTTTTTCCTGTGGTTCTCATCCAAACTTCGCTGCAATTTCTCGAAAGCTGGCCAGAAGACATGTGAAAACAGTGTGATGAAAAGCCCGTTAGCACGTCACATTTAAGACCGTGCAACTACCGGTATCTAAAAAGTCTGTTACTATTTACCCCGCGTTACTTTGTGCCCCGCGCTCCCCTAGTACTTTTTTTTGTTACTTATTTGCATTTAATTATACAACAACCCTTCAGGAGACCGCGGTTATCCACTAAAGACAATTGTAAGACCATTTATTTTTAGGACCATTTACAGTGCAACTTTCAGATCCAACCGCATTGACGGCATCAGCTAAACTCCCCCATATTTTCATTTTTTTTTTCCTTTTGTTATTAATTCCGGAGGACAAAGTTCCAAATATTTTTTTTTTCTAATTTCTACCTCTGATAGTAGCACCTCCAATTCACTTTCTGTACTTTCACTTTCGTTTTCGTGCAGCTTCCTTTTCCCACATGGACTCATTACCATATTTAAATCAGTTTAATTAAGGGAGGAGACTGGGTGGAGTGCTGTGCTAGTGCATGTGCGATCAATTTCACGTGAATCGGGATGTACGAAGAGAATATGCGCGGGATCCTTCGAACGCAGAGATTGATACTTCTGGATTTTTTTGTGCGTTCGCACATTCACAGCTTTGTCCGTAAGTGATGTTTCAGTATGAATTCAACGCAAGTCTTAGTACATGAGGCCCCAGGTCTTTAGGTGTTTGACGTGGTATTTTTTCCACCATTCGCACCAACCTTTGAAGACTTTTGTCATCAACTTTTCTCTTCCCCCCATGTCCAGGGAGGTTCTTCATCAGTTCCATGCCTGGAAAACTTCTTAATAACATTACGCACCGTTGAAACAGGGATACTGAGTTTCTACTGAGATGGCCTTATACCCTTTGAAGGTCTTGTGTTTGCAAATAATAGCATTTCTGTTGTCCTCAGACAGCGCCTTTGTCTTTACCATTGTCACACATGAAAAGGGAATAACAGGTGGCTTTTTAAAACACCAAAATTATCATTCATTGGCTAATTCATGTCACATGGGTGGAGGAAATTCATCACAGGTGATCCTCATTTGTGATTTGGAACTGTTGAGCCAAATTGGGTTTTCATACTGATTTGCAGCAAAGGGTGCCAATACCATTGACACAGCAAGCATTATGTTTTTTCTCTGTTTTCCTCAATGTTTTTCTTTTAAATTTTATTTATCATTTACTGTTTTGTGTCAAACACAAGCTATCTGTAGTAATATGTTGGTTCACTTGATACATTTCCTTCAGTAGATATTCCACAATATGGTGAGCAGGACTGTATATACAAGTGGCAATGGATTTCCGAATCATCAGTAATTACTCCTCTTTCAGCCAGTGCTGGCAGGATACATTACACTCATAAACTACACGCATGCATCCACTACTTTACATGAATTCATGTAGTGAAAAGATGTCTGTTTATCTATGTGAATCTGCTCTGATATATGATATGAAGTCTGTGATGGGCGACGCTGCTTCTCTACGGCTGTAGTTCTGGGATGATCCACCGGTCCAAACCTCATGCAGGGAAAGAGCTGAAGTCTGTTCTCTCTCTCCAGCCACATCCTCCAGGACCGTGCAGGAGACGAACGAGGAGTTCAAGGCCATGACGGGAACCATTCACTTGGGCCGGAAACTCATCCTGAAGTACAACCGGCGTGAGCTGACCGACAAACTGCTGATCTTTCTGGCTCTCGCGCTGTTCCTGGCGACGGTGCTCTACATCCTGAAGAAGAGGCTCTTCCCCTTCATTTAGCCGCTCTGACCCCAGGACTTCTCTAAATGAGCCAGAGGGCTTCTTCACTCTCTTGCGTTAGTCGTTGTGGTTGTTTGTACAGTAATGAAATGTTTGGGTTCTGACACACACACGTCCAGAACTGAGGCCTCATTATAAGATCACAGATGTGCATTAGACGTGTTTGATGGTTTACAGTATTTAAGGTTGTGTTTCCAGTGTTGCTGCTGGCTGAGGAGCGTCTGTATTCTCCATTAAAGCAGCAGGACTCACTCGTCTTCCGTGTTCGGAGTAATAATGAATAATTGCGTCACTTAGTCTCAGCAACTTGTATATTGGTGGATATATTTGATCACAAATACAGTAAACCAGTAATGTTGTGAAATATGTCAGTGTAAAAGATCTGTTTGCCAGTGCTGAGGAAAGTGAGGACACAGCGATGAAAAAGAAAACATTAACAACAAAAACTTTGAAAACAAAGCAAAAAAATCAGTTCTGGCTCTGTAAAAAACTCCCTTATTAGTGCTAATAACAATGAAAAAACATGTTTTTAATTGCTATAGAGATACACACACACACACACACAATTATAGTATATAAAGATTTCTGTGATATTAAATAAAATGTGGTTTTAATTATGAGTTCTTGCCTTCGAGACAGATGATACAGTAGCGGCTAATGACAACATGTGCGGAGGAGGAGGAAGAGGGAGGGAAGAAAAAGATAACACAATACAGAAATGTAGTGTTTCTTCCTGTGTTGTGTATGGATAGACTCAGAAGCTCATATGTATTATTATTGAACACTCATAACTCGTGCTGCTCCCAGCTTAATACTGGTGAATCACTCGTCGCCCCCGGTAACCCCCGCTGTAAAACCAAGCTGCCTCTAGTGGAGATCATATGAATTACCCATCAATGAGGAGCTTGAGCTGCTGCGAGTGCTGAACACCTCTAGCGTCTGGAAGCTGCTCGTATCTCAAATATTTACTCGTATCTCAAAGCATTGAATGATTGCTCTCATCTCAGAATACTCTTATGTCGAGACGCTCGTATCTCAAGGTATTACTGTATATGATTTCACTAATATGAAAATGTATTTTAAATTGTAATAATTTATCACTACTGTTTTTTGTTGTATTTTTGATCAACATAAGAGACTTCTTCAAAGACGTTAAAAGCATTGCAGACCTTTCACTGCTAGTGTATCGTTTACTCAACAAACTCCATCCATTTCATGTTCATTTAAATCTCCATAGTTGCAGATCTGAGATTTAGTAATGCTGTAATTAGCTATATCTAAAACACTGCATGGGCCTCATTTAAACGTCATCTTACATTAATTTCTCAACTATGCATAAGTGTGATTCAGATAATGAAAGTACGCACAAAACATGCGTCTACGTTCCTCTTTCAGATACGAAATGTATAAAACGCAAGTGATGTTGAGCAGCTGAATTCATCATTTATGTTGGTGCGTTGCTCTGGTGAAGTGAGAGACTGTAAGCTTTGAAAGCCTTTAAATGGGAAATGTGTTGTGGAGCACAAGCTTATAACATATTCATACTAAAAGACAAAAAACGATTTCATAAGGACTTTAATTCTGCAGTGTGTGTTAAACTTATTTCTTCACAACCTGTCAAAACGGTGATGTTTTAAATGCACTCATTTTGCATTTATTAAAGCAAAATTTATTGAAGCCCAAAAAGTGAATATGAGGTTAATTTATTGTGGAAAAAACTTCTTTTTTTTTCTATGAATACATTTTATTACTTTGATACAGACACAAATAAAAATTGTAAATAGTTGCTAAACAACATAAGAGTAAAAGAAAAATAAATAGCTCAAGCATGTATATAAAACGACTTGCACGGACGTTATAATGACTTCAAAATAAAAATCCACAAGATTCACTTCATGCATAACTTTGGGAAATTCATTTAAAAAGGAAATATCTACAAGATACACACTGGCCGAGGGGAGAGAGCGCTTGTGAAGTGTGGGGACACATCCCAGCAGGTTTCATGCAGCACATCATTCAGAGATGAGGTAGGTCCAAAACCAACACATCAGTACATACTTTAAAACGTTATGTGCGCATAAACGCGCATGTGACTGTATTCTGTCCGAGAAAACTGTGACATCTGCTCGTCCTCGACTGCAGTGGACACAACATTCACAGATCAAATGTCAAACCAAAATCAAAAGTGTGAGAGACAAACATGATGTCATGAACAACAGGACCGGGTTTTTGTAATAATGCCATTCAGAAGTGCAGGCTGACAGACGACAAACGCCTGGAAACGTGCGACTCTCATGTCAGATCCTGAACCAGTCCATGTTCTCCCAGAATCACTGCAGATGCTCGTTCATCCGTGAGTCGCCGGGAGCAGAGCAGGGAACCAGCCTTCATGTGCATTACAGGACAAACGTCTGCAATCATTTCTTTATAGCGTCTCACCGAGCCTGCGTGCATTTGATTAAAAACACAGCAATACAGCACAAGGGAGTTCGGTTATGTCGACGGCCTCGGGGTTGCAAAAAGTGTCAAGGTAACTGTTTAGCGCGATAACCAATACCCAATATATCTATTTATTTGATGAAGCGATCCGCATGCTATAAAAATATGTTTGCTAACAACAAAAGGCATATGTGCAGCAACTAACAGCAGAGATTTACTAGTATACAATAAAAACACCTTCCATTCTCCATACAAACCTTTCATTATATTCTCCAACATTGCAAACACAATTTCACTCACAGCGTAAACAGTTATAACATATTCGTGAGGTCATCACGCTGTACTAGATTGCATACTTTCTTGCGTTCTGCCTGTCTAATGTGCTTTCTCAACAAATTAGTCTTTTAAAAACCTTCAATCCGCAGCGGCGCTGAGCAGAGCGCGTGTCAGAAACAGGGATGTGTTTGTGTGTGTGCGTGCGTGCGCGTTTTGTGGCTCTACTAGATTGCATACTTTCTTGCACACTTTCAACAAGAATGCCTGCGTATTATCACCAATAAACGGCTTTAACAAGCCTTGGTATTCAGAGTTTGATTCCCACTCCTTCCTGTATTTTTGGGTGTACACTTTTGACTGAGACATGATAAACAAGCAGCTAGTTAGCTTTCGTTACAGACCGGCGCACACACACACATAGTGGACGAGAGTACGTGACTGAGACTGTGTGAGTCAAACAAATGCAGCGATTTATATTTGTGTAGTGATTTAATTATACTTTAGACAAAGAACATTTGACGTCCCGTACTGCCATGGCGTAATCAGCCAGCGGCGGCTTGCCGGACACGCGCGATTCATTTGCACGTGAAGGAGTGAAGATCTGCTCTGCTGCATCTGGAGGATCTGCTGTGTGCAACGCGAACTCAGCGAATGAACTCTCAGTCACGAGATAACCATGTGAAGTGGCATATTTGTCCCTCGTTTTTGCTCGAGATACTAGGATTCGGCAACATAACAGAATCGACAAGAAAGACAAAATAGGGAGTTTGGCGGCTCCACTTCAAAAAAGTCGACATAATAGTATTGGCGAGTTAACCATGACTCGAGATAAGTGAACTATACTGTATTAGGAATCAAATATATATATATATATATATATGTAAATCTTTATAGTTTTACCAAATATTTATTTTTCAAATAAATGCTGTTCTTTTGAACTTGCAGGCGACACTGAAGGCTTGAGGAATGATGCTGACATATTCTTATATTGTAAAATATATATTTAAATGGAAAACAAATTGTTATAAAAATGTCACAATATTGCTGTTTATACTGTGTTTTTGATCAAATAGAGACTTCAGTGATAGTGTGGCTGTGTCGGACCCCCTCCCTCCCTCTTCTTCACCTCCTTTTGGTGGCATTCAGGGACCTCTTTAGCTGTTTTTCTGCATCTGAGGCGTTGTCTGGAGGACCTGAGGACTGATGTTCATCTGTGCGCGTCCAGACGGGCAGCAGCAGGCTTGCGGGAGGCAGGGAGTTGGCGTGGGCTCCCGGTGCGGTGGTGGTGTGTGGGACAGGGGCGAGGGTGGGCTGGTTCCCGAGGGCACAGAGACTCAGACTCCCACACAGAGCTCCCCAGTTCTGCTCGCACTGAGCTCGTATCCGCCGGCCGATGGCGACCCGCACCTCCTCGCCGCATCCCAACAGGATGTTCACCAACTCCACGTGGGGCCTTTCGGTGGAGGAGCGGAGACAGGAAAGAAAAAATACTGTTACTCACGTCTGATGTTGAAGAAAAGGTGTGTGAAAAGTACAATGTATGATCACATCCATGATAATTGACATAATCAAGTATTTCACTCAGTCTGCAAAAGCGCGTTGTTTTTCCCAGATATAAGCACCATTATCAGTGTGACATGTAACACCTTGGGATACGAGCATCCTGGCATACAAGAATTCCGAGATACGAGCAAGCCTTCAAGATAATTTTTGCTTTGAGATACGAGTAAATATTTGAGATGCGAGCAGCTTCCAGACGCTAGAGGTGTTCAGCACTCGCAGCAGCTCAAGCTCCTCATTTATGGGTAATTGCATATGATCTCCACTAGAGGCAGCTTGGTTTTACAGCGGGGGTTACCGGGGGCAACGAGTGATTCACCAGTATTAAGCTGGGAGCAGCACGAGTTATGAGTGTTCAATCATAATATATATGAGCTTCTGAGGCACATTATTGTGTGTGTAGTTTATCCAATACGCAACACGGCAAGAAGCACTACACTTCCGTATTTTGTTTGCATTATCTACGTTATCCCTCCTCCTCCTCCGCCACACATGCCGTCATTAGCTGCTACTGTATCATCTGTTTCGAAGGCAAAAGTTCATAATTAAAACCAAATTTTATTTTATATCACAGGAATCCTTATACATACTATAATTTTCTGTGTATGTGTGTGTGTGTGTGTGTCTCTATAGCAATTAAAAACATGTTTTCTCCATTGTTATTAGCACTAATAAGGGAGTTTTTTAGATGGCCGGAATGGATAAAAAAAGGAGGAGGAGGGAGGGATTACATAGATAATACAAACACAATATTGAAGATTCGCGGGAGAACCATACGGAAGTCGAAAAAAGAAATTTAAAAAAGAAATGAGTGCAAAACTGATGTTAGCATGCGTAAATTACATCCGTGAGCGGATAACAGATCCACACGCGGAACAAACGCGAGCCTGCGAGCTCATTTTAATCCCTCGCGTACCTGACATCTCATCTGCAGAAATACACACGTGCAAACATTCCCCACACGCGCTCAATCTTCTCTCGACTGCTCACGAACACTTTTATTTTAGTGGAGGAACACGTGAAGTGAAGGAGTAAGGCGGCGTGAGCTCTGAGTGTTCCTAGCGTCAGCATCTATAAGCTGCTCTTATCTCAAATATTTACTTGTATCTCAAAGCAAAAATTAGCTCGAAGGCTAGCTCGTATCTCAGAACACTCGGAATGTCAGGACACTCATACCTCAAGATATTACTGTAGCTTTGATATTATGGTGACTTAAAAATATCTTTTTTTAACTTATATTAAATTATTAATATAATGTTACATTAACTCTTTCCCTGCCATTGACGGAAATGTCTGGATTTCTATGTTGTCACTGTTATACGGGAGGGGACACGTTCAGAACCTCCTGAGAAAAAGACATGTGAAGCAGAAACAAGCGATATATCATGTGTAATCATATGCATGCGTAAAATAAGATGATCATTAACATTAACCAGCATATAAATCAAAACAGTAACTAATGTGGGTGAATGAAATGGATGGGGATGAGCTTTAGGACTGTGAAGTGTTGAGCTTGTCACAAATGCCAATGAGGTTCCCATCAGCGGCCACCGGAGGTCGCACTCTCCAGAGTACTAGTTCACTTGGACTACAATTCCCATACACCCACTTATCTGTTACGCATTCCCACAGACTATTTAAACCTGGTTACTCAGTGCGTAGTCTTGTTTGCCCCGGCCACAATTCTACACGTTACCTGTGTTTACCTTGCCTGTGTATTGACTCTGCCTTGTTCATCGTTTACAACCCTGTTCTGCCTGCCTCTTGTTTATTGTTTCCTCTCTGGATTCTGATCGTTTGATGCCTACCCTGACCTTCTGCCTGATTCTGACCATTCTCTCTGCCCTGCCCTGGACATTGTTGATTTGCCTGGTATCTCGACCTCAGCCTGTTTTGTACTACTGATCCTGTTTATATCTAATAATCTGCAGGTGGATCTTAACCCACCTGAGTCCGCGTTATGGAAGACTTCGCCAACTACAGATCCAGTGGTAGTCCAACACTTTCCAACGAACTGTCAGCTGGTGAGCTGCCAACAACAGTTTGTACGATTGACTACCATGACAGAGGAACTGATGAAGAAAGTGCGCTGCCTTCAGCAACCCATCGCAGCCCAACCAAACGCACCAGAGATTCCCCCGAGACTGGTGGTCATGCCAATGAATGCTGAATCCACAACTAGTAACCCCCGACAAGTATTCGCGGAAAAGTTTGACGGTACTCCAAGCAAATGCAAAGCTTTCTGATGCAATGCTCTCTTTTTCTGGCCCAACAACCTACCCTTTATTTGTCTGACCAAGATCTCACTTATTTGCTCATTAGTGGGAAGGCTCTAGATTGGGCAACGGCGGTTTGGGATAATCAAATGCCAGATCAAACTTATGCCAACTTTATTCAATGTATGCGCACTGTTTTTGACCACATGACAGTCAGAAGGAGCACTGGGGAACAGCTGCTAACGCTGCGACAAGAAAACAGCACTGCCGCTGAATTCGCTCTGACTTTCCGTACACTCACTGCACAAACCACTTGGGTAGAGGACACGTTAAATGTACTGTTCCGCCAAGGTCTGAATCTCAAGTTACAGTCTGAACTGGCATGCCAAGACGAGGACAAAACTCTGGACCAATTCATAGAGCTGGCTATCCACACTGATAGTCTGATCCACTCACGAAGATCCCACCGAGTTACCCCCACCATTCAACTTCCGACCCAGAATGACTACGAAGAACCCATGCAAGTGGGTCAAACTCACCTTACTCCAGAAGAGAGGGAGTTCAGGAATCAACCTCTGCCTCTATTGTGGTCTGGCCGGTCACCTGAGAAACGAGCATAGGCGGAGTTTGGGGGGGGCTGGGGGGGGCACTGCCCCCCCAGACCAGATCCAATTAATGCCTGCCTTGTGCTTTAAATATTTTTTTGTTATTACAGAATTCATATTTTCTCGTTTTATTTGTCTTATCTTATTAGTTCTGTGTATAGAATGAGTAAGATATGGCTAATTAATTTTTAATTACTGTATTTAATTTTTTATTACTGTAGCTTTATTACATTCTCCTGCGATTTGCGAATCTCAAAGTATCGCGGTATGTGAGTGGACGCTCTTCTCGTTCTGTTTTACGCGCTGAATAAACAAAATGGACATTAGTCGTTTTTTTAATAAATCCAATACTAAAAGTGTCAAATCTATCAGAAGAGAAGACAGTGGACATCTACACATCTCGGAAAAAGAGGCGGCTTCTTCTGCATTAGGTAAGATATTGTAATGTCTGAAGTAGTTCTATGACAGGTCAAGGGAGGCTCTGTTTATGAACTTTAATCGGAACGAAGAAGAACCCCCTGGGGGGGGGGGGCGCGCGTTACCCTGGGGTACATGCTTTTTTTTGCCAGGGAGTATGTTTTCTTGCACTGAACAAGAGCAGCAGAAATGAAGTTTAGATAACCTCATCCTTTGACGCACGATCACAACGCTGTACATGTGTGTCACGTGATCAACCACTAAATTCACACGTGTTTTCACGCGATATCTGGCACTGATCCAAAAAATAGACGCGTTCAGAGCTTGTCATTTATCACAACTATTCAGTGTTTTCAACCACATAAGATTTCTTTTAGGTTTCAACAAGTTGAGCCAAAAAGTTGGTGACTATTTTGAATGATCTATTATACAGCGCTTTTTGTACTGCGGTATGTCAGGTGACAAGCATGACGCGTTGCCATGGAAACAATAAGTTCCAAAATGGGGGGAGGTAAATTTTTACCTCTTCCTAGGGGGGTGTGACAGAAAAATAATTGAGAAGCACTGGTATAAAGTCATTGTTCATTGTAAATGTATTTTATATGTAGAATGAATAATATATAAATATGATATTAAAAAAATCTGAGCTCGTGGTCTGGCTGGCCCGGTTGGTGCCCCCCCAAGCACAAAAGTGAAACTCCGCCTATGGAAACGAGTGTCCTACACGCCCGTCAAGCACAAATTATTCAATCCAAAGCACTGATAGACTCTGGGGCCGCAGGAAATTTCTTTGATGAGGAACTGGTACGTCAACACCGCATTCCACTAATCCCACGCAAATCTCCTTTGGCAGTGGCAGCACTAGACGGATGCCCTCTGGGAACTGGTCACGTACGACACACCACCACCAACCTAGGACTCCAAGTGGGCGCCCTACACACCAAAATCATCCGCTTATTCGTCATTTACTCCCTACACAACCCGATCATTCTGGGCTTCCCATGGCTACAAGACCATAATCCACAGATCTCCTGGCAAGGGAGAGAAATAACCCGCTGGAGCTCAGACTGTCAAACCAAGTGTCTGATTAGCAACCATCTCACACCCATCAAAACTACAGTCATGGCCAACACCTCTACCACCGTGCTCGGAGGAATATGCTGATCTCCAGGAGGCCTTCAGCAAGGTTAAAGCATCACAACTGCCACCTCACCAGGCCAACGACTGTGCCATTGACTTACAACCCGGTAAATCAGCCTCCCAGAAGCCGCATCTTCCCACTTTCTCAACCTGAGCATCAAGCCATGAATACCTCAAGCAGGAACTGGAGTTTATTCTAATTTTTTGACATTCAGTAATATGTAAATTTTTCAAATCATTTGAAGGGCCATACACTTGATCTTGTATGTTCCCTGGTGTCACTCCATACAACTGCACGGCTTCTGACTTGACCTTCTCCAATCATCTGCTGGTATCTTTTAAAGCCTGCTTACTCAAGTACAACCATTACTCAAGTACAACCAATGTCGTACCATCTCATTCCGAAACATCAAAAACATTGACTTTGCGGCATTTACGGAAGGATTAGTCACCCTCTCCAGTAATGACAATTTAACAACTCCTGATGAACTTGTATGCCACTGTAATGATGTGCTTCAGTCACTTCTTGACACTCATGCACCAGTAAAAACCAGGTCTGTTTCATTTCTTAATTCTGCTCCCCGGTTCACCCCTGATTTGCGTAGGCTAAAAGCTCAAGGCCGCTGCTTGGAACGACTTTTTGTCTAAAAACTAATAACTAATAACTCCTGTAGCCTACTTTAGAAGCCAGGTGCGGACCCAAACAATTTTAACAATTTTCGTCCTATCTCCAATCTGACATTCCTATCTAAAATTTTGGAATCGGTTGTTGCATCTCAGGTACACAATCACCTCTCAATTAACAATCTTTACGAACAATTAAATCAGGTTTTCGTTCCCACCACAGCACTGAGACTGCACTTGTCAAAATTTCAAATGACCTATTCATAGCAGCTGACTCAGGACTACTATCTATATTAATTCTTCTTGATTTATCTTCAGCGTTTGACACTATCTCTCATGAAATCCTGTTAGACAGACTGCAGTCCATCGGTATCATAGGTACTTCTTTAACTTGGTTTACATCATACCTCACTGATTGTACCCAATTTGTCCAATTGAGCCAGTTTAGATCCAAACCAGCATCTATTACCACAGGTGTCCCACAGGGATCAGTTCTAGGCCCTTTATTATTTACCATCTATTTACTTCCGCTGGGTAACATTTTTAGGAAACATGGAATTCACTTTCACTGCTATGCTGACGATACACAGCTCTATCTGTCCTCCAAACCTACTTCTGTACTTCCTCCATTCTCTCTTTCTAACTATCTGCCGAGCTTTTAGCTACGCTGCTCCTCAGTTGTGGAGCTTGCTTCCCCAAAACATTTGAGACTGTGCCACGCTCTCTATTTTTAAATCCTGCTTGAAAACATACCTCTTTAGACTGGCTTACCAATAATATTCAGAATCTGTTGGTTTTTATTTATTTACTTATTATTTCTATATATATTTTTTAAATTATTATTATTATTTTTTTCCTCACTTGTAAACGACTGTTTTTATCTGCTGTAAGGTGTCCTTGAGTGTCTTGTAAGGTGTCCTTAAATAAAATGTATTATTATTATTATTATTATTATTATTATTCGACCATCTACCTCCCCCGCAGCAGCAGGTTTCTTCTTTGCGGGAAAAAGGACAGGGGCCTTCATCCATGCATTGACTATTGTGGGCTTAATGAAATAACTGTAAAATTCAGGTATCCCCTACCACTGGTCCCTGCTGCGTTAGAACAGCTAAGAACCGCCAAGGTCTTCACCAAGTTGGATCCTCGCTCAGCATACACCCTGATCTGTATCCAATAAGGGGACGAATGGAAGACGGCTTTCTCCACCAGCAATGGTCACTATGAATATCTAGTGATGCCCTTCAGACTCTACAATAACCCTTTAGTATTCCAATCCTTCATCAATGACTTATTCAGAGATATGCTAAACCAGGGCCTAGTCATAAATATCGACGACATTCTGATCTACTCTATTCCATGTAGGAACACATCCAGCAAGTACGCACAGTTGGTTCTACAGCGTCTCATCAAACATCAACTTTACGCCAAAGCCGAGAAGTGTGAGTTCCATCAGTTATAATTATCCTTCCTTGGTTACATCATCAGTCCGGAGGGACTCGCTATGCACTAAAAGAAGGTACAATGTCTTGAACTGGCCACAACCTACTACCATAAGGGAGTTACAGAGATTTCTTGGTTTCGCTAACTTCTACTCATTTCGATTTCGATTCATCCGATATTTCAGCTCAGTTGCAGCCCCCCTCACAGCCATGACCAAGGGAGGTATCCCCAAACTCCACTGGTGTGATTCCGTCCAGGCGTTCGAGGAATTGATGAAAAGGTTCATCCTGACCCCGGTATTATTATTATTTATTATTTACCTTTATTTAACCAGGAGGTCCCATTGAGATTCAGAATCTCTTTTACAAGAGAGACCTGGCCAAGATAGCAGCCAAATCACAACAAATGCATACATAACAAACATCAAAATTACTATACCCTTCGTAGTAGAAGTCGACGCATCCAATACGGGTATCGGAGCTATTCTATCACAGTGACAATGTACACTGCCCAAACTCTTGCCCTGCGCCTATCACTCTAGAAAACTGTCACCCGCCGAAAAGAATTATGATGTGGGCAATAGGGAACTGTTAGCAGTGAAAGCAGTATTCGAAGAATGGCATTCGACACCAGTTAGAGGGGGCGAGAGACCCATTCCTAGTATTAACCGATCACCGCAACATGGAGGTTGAGACACGATTTCTCACGACAGCACAATTTCACCTCTCTGAACCCTCACCAAAACCCCATTATCCCAACCTCACTCCTTCTGGCACTTGTTCAGTGGGACGTCATGACCGAGATCACTCAAGCACACGCACAAGTCCCACCCCCAGCAGAATGTCCAGTAGAGCGGACATTTGTGCCGCCGCGACTCAGGGAAAAGGTAATTTGTTGGGTAGACTCGTCTACCAACTCGGGTCACCCAGGGATCACAACCACAATACATCTGATACAGAACCGATTCTGGTGGGACACGCTACAGGTAGACACCACTGACTTTGTAAATGTCGACCTCAGCCTATTTTGTACTACTGACCCTGTTTATATCTATTAAACTGCAGATGGTTCTTAACCCACGTTACACGTCGTTACACCACGTTAGTCCACGTTACAGAGCTGTTGATTGACTGATTGTGTTTCATCATAGCACTCAATCACATCTTTGACAAAAATGTGATTTTTCTCAGCTTTTTTAGTGCTTTTTTATGAAACTTGCCCACATTCAAGTGTTGCTAAAAAAGGAATGCATTAAGTGAGAATAAAACGTTTTTGTTTGTTTAAAAGCAGAGGCTGTTCTTTTGATATATTGCATTTTCAAATATTTCAGCAACAAAATATTCTGAGGGCCATGAAACTTTTGAGAAAATGATAAAAAATAAATGCTTTAAAAAATGTTTATTTATACGACAGTAAATTCTGTTCCACTTCTGCATGTCAAGTCACCTTTATTTATATAGCGCTTTTTACAATGCAGATTGTTTCAAAGCAGCTTTACAATGGTGAAAAAATTGATTTAATTGATACTGACTTCATTTAATTGGTAACAGCCTTATTAATCTAATTAAATTATCTGATTAAATGAAAGAATTTGATAAAGATGATGCATTTGCATAAACATTCTAATAAAAATTGTCCTTATGTTCTGAAAAATAAATGTCCCAAAATGAGGTTTTCACAGTGATGAAATATTTTTCTTAGAACATTTTAAAACGCTGTGAATAACCACTAAAGGGAATATGAAAGGCCTAAACCAGCACAAAAACATACACTGCAAAATATTGTCCACTTATCACTATCAAGCTTACCAGAGAAACTTGGCATACCATTTTTGTCAATATTGCACAACCCCATGTTGAAGAACTCACCCTTTAGGAAACAGGTCCTTGAAATGGATCATCTCCACCATGACGTTGATGTTTTCCCTCACGGCCGAGCAGAGGTTGTGTTTGACGTAACACTCGCGCTGCAGCTGGAACACCATCTCCTTCACGGCCAGACACTTGCGGCTGACACAGCTGAACTTGTGGCGCAGTCCGTGGGCCATACACTTCAGCGCGTCTTTGATGAACGACTTTCCCTGCGGAGCCGTTAATGGCAAAACACTGATCAAGATGAGCTCAGCTCATGTATGTCTAATGATATGGACATAGTGATGAGGTGCTGTAGTGGAAAGCAGGCTAGATACCACTCCAACTAAAAGAGCATCACGGTCTATTGGGATTTGCGTGAATGAGTCAGGATCATACCTGGGAGTCAAATTTGCCTGCGTTGTGGAGAAATGTCATGCAGATGTCATGCAGTCCATGGATCTCGCAGGAGTTGTTGTTGAAGCACTCGAACATCCCGCAGCCCACATCACCCGCATTCACCAGACACTGCTGAATCTCCGCTGGAGAACGGTTGCGAGAGAGAGAGCACTATGGTTAAAAAAAACTGCCTGACAATGCTTCAGTTTTAAGGGACGTATGTGGGCCCTTAAACAGAATGGGTGCCATTTTATTGTGAAGCAAAGTGTCCTGCGCATTCATCTAACTGCAGATGTAATTTAAAAGACTAGTAAAGCACTGAAAAAAATAGCATTTGTAACACAATATTTTAACACTTACATATAATAGAATAAAGGTTATTTGTATTTGGCGTGCTGTCCAAGGGGAGGCTCCAAACCCAGAGAACAAAACTTCATGTTGCCCTAACATATTCCAGCTTCTGAAAAACTGGGAAAATTCCACAAGACACATTTTCAACAGGGTATTTCATCATCTGGAAGTCTGGATCTTCTGAAGGCCATTTGAAGACCTTGAGTATGTGCTTTCTGTTCTGTATATTTGATGATATTGTAACTGTGACTGGGAAGGTTCACCTTAACTGTCCTGCTACCTAAGCGATTTCTTAGATGTTATTTGTTCAGAAAAAAACGTCATGTGGCAGAATTATATGTATGTACTAATTCTATCCTAAAAACTGAATGGGCAACATTGCAACTATGATGAGAAAAAACAGGTATGCAAGAGCATTCTTTCCTTTTTAGAGTTGCATCTTGTGACATCATGTACTGTTTTTTGTTCATTTACATGACTTTTGCTGAGTCGCATCTTATTTTGCACAAGTGTTTGTTTGGAAGTGGATCAGAAACCCATCTTTTTAGGGTCTCAGTCCACTTGTTTGTTGGCACCAGAGTTCAGATTTACATTCACGCATTTATCAGACGCTTTTATCCAAAGCGAACTGCATTGCATTCAAGGAACACATTGAAATTCTAATCAGTTCTTGCTTTTTCTTGGAATCGAACCCCTGTACAATAGCCATTCAAGTTATTAACATCTTAAAGATGTCTTCCAGATAAACATGCTCATCAAATGTCTCATCATGTCTCGTCATCCACTCCCCTTGTTAGTCGTCAGGTGTTGTCCATTATCCCACATATATAAACCCTCATGGTTTCCCATGTCTTGGTCGATTGTTGATGTTCCTCTGATGTTGTTGTTCCCATGTGTGTTGGTTCCTAGTTATTCAGAGTTTTTTGCACAAGTGTGCCTTTTGTTTTGTATTTAAAGTGTTTTTGTTTTTTTTAGAGTTTTCCATTGATCCCTGGTTCTCTCGCTTCATCATTCCACACCACAAATCCATTACAATACACTACTGAAAAATAATAATAAAGGGAACACATAATCACAGTATAACACAAAGTCACTTAAGTTTCAGGGATTTCAATCTGTCCAGTTAAGAATCAGAAGTGATTGTGAATCTGTTTCACATGATTTAATGTAAATTAAAGTGTCAACAACTGAACTGGAGAGAAGACAGCAACAGCCAACAAAATGGGAATGATTTTGCAGTTGGTGGCCATAGACAATCATTCTCTCCTCATTCTTCCTGACTGATTTGTCTTTAAGTTTTGTGTTTGTGTTTGGTTTCTTGTCTCTGTCTGAATGAGGCAGTTCCTGCAACTCAATCCGGTTATACAGTCAGCTCTGCTCCTCCAGGATGATCATCCATATGTGCCATCAGATGGAGGTTTGGTGTTTCTCCCAGCACAGTTTCAAGAGCATGGAGGAGATACTGGGAGACAGACCATTACACGAGGAGAGATGGACATGGACGTAGAAGAGCAACAAACAGCAGCAGGACGGGATGTGACAGGCGTGAAAGAGTCTGGAGACTCCGTGGGGAATGTTATGCTGCTACATCATCCAGCGTGATTGGTTTGACGGTGGGTCAGTGATGATCTGGGAAACCTTATCCACGGAAGGTCACACAGATCTCCATGTGCAGCCAATGGTTCCCTCACAGCTGCTGGGATAAAACTGGTCAGATCTTATGCTGGTGCAGTGGCTCTGGGTTCCTCCTGGTTCATGATGATGAACGTGGTTCATGTGGCTTAAGTGTGAAGGCAGTTTTTAGATGACAAAGTTATTGATCCCATTGACTGGCCTTCATGTTCCCCAGACCTGAATCCAGTTGAGGATCTCTGGACCATTATGTATCGCTGCATGCAAAGCCGTCAAATAGCAGCACAGGCTATCCAGGAGCTACGGATGCCCTGATCCAGGTATGGGAGGAGATCAGGACACCATCCGTAACTTCAGTTTTTTACATATTTTTTTTTACAGTTTTTACACAGATTTTTTATATGATTTTGAGTCCTCAGTGTGTTATTATGCCTTGAGCAGGGAGAACGCTCCCTCGAGAAACACCTAGAGTAATATTCATAACACCTTCCGGGACGACGGCTTCTGCATGTTTCAGTCTGTGGGACTCAGCACTGCCACTCAGGCACAGTTGTCCGGGGATGCTCATAGAGAGAGAGTTGCTGTTCTATTCTGTGGATCTTCCTTCGCCATTGATAATGTCTCCAAACCCAGTGCCTACCAGAGATGATGAGCCCCTCACCAGCTGTGAGCCCACGTTTTGAATGGCTAATGTTACATTAAAGTAAGGCTGATTGTTTCAGACGGACCGTTTTGACTGCTGCACTGCTGCTGTTTCCTGTTTGCTCGAGTGGATTGTGCTTGTTTGCGTCGTATAAACTTGTTTTTGTTTTAGATCTTAAAATCGACGTTCGTTCATATTGTTAAATACAATACTAGATTATTTAATAAATTATTTAGTAAACCTTGACTAACTGGGGTCCAGGTCAGGAAGCAGACAAACCCGCTAAACCGACCGTCTGCTAGCTGTCTCACGTCACAGAGGTCAGATAAATTACAACACATAGAGACTCTTTCACCTAGATATCATCCTATAGAGACTGTGTCTGTTCCCCAAATTAGCAAATACAAAAAACTCTCAAAACCGTTTAAGGGTAAAAATTTAATTGATTTACAAACAACTAAGAACGGATATAACGCAAATGAACAAATGATAAAGCTTGGGTTACTGAATATACGATCCCTTTCCTCAAAAGCACTTATTGTAAATGATATGATTACAGATCATAAACTAGATGTGCTGTGTTTGACAGAAACCTGGCTAAAACCAGACGATTATATTACTTTAAATGAGTCCACCCCTCAAGATTACTGTTATAAACATGAGCCTCGTCTGAAAGGTAAAGGAGGTGTTGCTGTAATTTATAGTAACACGATCAGTACTGCTCAAAGGTCTAATTTGAAATATAATTATTTTGAAGTGATGGTCCTCAATGTAAAATTATCTAGTGCAAGTAATAATTCCTGTTTAACTTTTGTGCTGGTTATTCTATACAGGCCACCAGGGCACCATACAGACTTTATCAAAGAATTTGCTGATTTTCTATCAGACTTAGTAATGCAGCAGAGCGATGACATCTCAGATCATTACTTAGTTGCGTGTAGATTACCTTTAGCCAAAGTCGAAAAACTAACTCCCTGTTATAAATATAGTAGAACTATCACTCCTAACACAAAAGATAGCTTTATAAATAATCTTCCTGATCAGTTTCATCTACTTAACATCCCAGATAGCCTAGAATAACTTGATGTTGCAACAGAAACTATTAACTCTCTCTTTTCCAGCACTTTAGACACTGTTGCCAGAGCCGGCGCCAGCCGAGTCCTGAAGAGGGGGCGTGTGAAATACTGAAAGGGGGCGGTGATCACATAAACATGGTGTTTTTTATTTTATTTTATTTTAATAAACAATATCGAGTCTATAAAATACTAAAGTACAACAAATATATTGATAAAAACACTCGTTGAAGCTTCATACACACCGGGACATTTCACTGCACACTTTTTTTCACAATGTTGATTCTTCTTGCAATCATAATGCAATATACTGTGTGTGGCTTACATTAAACATTTAAATAAAACGGTTGCTGAGCTGTTTACACAGTCATATAGCCTAAAATAAAAGAGCCTACACAGGGACAGGAAATAAGAATGCAAAAAAAAACAAAAAAATAAAACAGCCTTACCAGAGCATGAGCGAAGCAAAGCGGAGCTTCACTCACGAATCGCGCACTGGTATTTGTCGCGCTCCTAGCCTACTTGTAGCCATTAAAACAAGTTTTTAGTTTCAGTTTAAATATTATAGGCTAATGTTACTTTTTAATTTCATTTACGTTGAAAAGTGAACAGGACATCACATAAGATTACGTAAGAATATGTCAGAAGAATAGTGATCACATAAACAGGCTTTTTTTTTTTTAAATATAATCATCACATAAACAGCATTTATTTACGACAAGAAAAACAGATGCCGAATCTCCTTGCTGCGAATATTCTAGCCATTCCCTATCATTATACAAATTTTGCGAAAATGACCGCTGACAGTCATTTTTATGTTGCTGTTTCTTTGGAAACTGTTTTAAACCAACCTGGACTGGCTTGTCTTTACTGAGATCCTCTGGTGCACTGGACAGTGACGGTGAGTCTTTTCTTTTGGACTGAGTAACTGCCACCAGTGGCGTAAGCATTGGCCTGCATTGTCAGGTGAAGCAGAACTTGAAGTAGCAGGTGTTGTGGTAGGCTCTGTCTTTTTAATCCACTTTCGAATATACATTTTGAAACAAGAGTAATGATCATCCGTAGTAGCTTCGAAAAATGTATTAATTGTGTATGTTCTGGTGCGCGAGAAATGTAATGTGACGTTAGAGTGGGGGTGGGGAAGCGCGCTAATCAAACGAATCAAAATTCGACTTTGCCTAACAGACTTTTCTTTACTAAAATGTTGCTATTTAAGATTAATATTGACTCTAGGAACTGGAAGAAAGGGCAATTGGCAAATGTAATTTTTTAAAATAAAATATTTTATTCATCATTAAAATCACTTTAACATTCATGGCGATCTGAGGGGGCGGGAGAGTCCCGGTGAGGGGGCGTCGCCCCCCCCGTGGCGCCGGCCCTGACTGTTGCTCCGTTACGCTTAAAGAAGATTAAAGAAAATAGTCCAACACCGTGGTACAACGAGCACACCCGGGCCCTCAAGAGAGCAGCCAGAAAAATGGAGCAGAGCTGGAAAAAAACTAAGCTTGAGGTTTTTCGCATTTCATGGAAAGACAGCTCTATTGCATTCAGAAAGGTCTTAAAATCAGCTAGATCTGCTTACTTTTCTACCCTCTTAGAAGAAAACAAATACAACCCTAGGTATTTATTTGATACAGTGACTAAACTAACAAGAAATAAAGCCTCAACCCCAGATGCTTTAAAACAGCACAGCAGTAATGACTTCATGGACTTCTTTCCTTGCAAAATTCAGAACATTAGAGAGAACGTTATAACCATGCAACCGTCTACTACAATATCACAAAATACAGTTTTTTTCATGTCCCTGAAGAAAAATTCCACTCCTTCATTGCTATTGGGGAGGAAGAATCGTCTAATCTCGTTAATTCATCAAACTCAACAGCATGTATGCTAGACCCAATAACAAAATAAGCTACTGAAAGAGATACTTCCAGAAATCATAGATCCTCTTCTTAATATTATTAATTCATCTCTGTCATTAGGATACGTACCAAAAACCTTTAAGCTAGCCGTAGTTAAAATGCTTAATAAAAAACCACAACTTGAAACTACAAAATTAGTTAATTACAGGCCGATATCAAATCTACCTTTTTTGTCAAAGATTCTAGAAAAGGCAATATCTTCACAACTATATTCCTTTCTAGAAAGAAACAGCATCTACGAGTATTTCCAGTCAGGAATTAGACCATATCATAGTACTGAGACTGCACTCATCAGAGTTACAAATTACTTGCTCTCATGTTGCATTTGATACAATTGACCACAAAATCCTTCTGAATAGACTTGAAAACTATGTTGGCATTAGTGGAATTGCATTAGCCTGGTTCAAATCATACTTATCTGACCGTTATCAGTTTGTAGCTGTAAATGAGGAGATGTCATATCGGTCACGGGTTCATTATGGAGTTCCTCAAGGTTCAGTACTAGGACCATTGCTTTTCACCCTCTACATGCTTCCTTTGGGTGCAATTATTATTAAGCATGGCAAGTCTTCGTTGTCTGTTAGAAACCTGGGTGTGCTCTTTGATAACAATCTTTCAATTGAAAGTCACGTCTCTAGCATCTGTAAAACGGCATTCTTCCATCTTAAAAATATATCCAAATTGCGACATATGCTCTCTAAGACAAATGCGGAAAAGTTAGTTCATGCGTTCATGAGTTCAAGGCTAGATTATTTTAATGCTTTACTAGGTGGTTGCCCTGCACGCTTAATAAACAAATTCCAGATTCCAAAATGCAGCAGCTCGAGTTCTTACTAGAACCAGGAAGTATGAGCATATTAGCCCAGTTCTGTCAAACCTGCACTGACTTCCTATTAATCACCAAATACATTTTAAAATCGTGCTAATGACTTACAAAGCATTAAATGGTTTAGCTCCCCAGTACTTGAGCGATCTCTTAACACATTATAGTGTCATTCAGTCTTCTTCCTGCTTCTCTAGACTGCAGACGTGTCTTCCCTCTGCTCTGCTATGCTCTTGCTCTTGCGCTTAGTATTCTGTCTTTTTTGTATCTTTTTTTCTGACCCGCCGCTTGCTGGACTCCTGAAAATACTGAAATGGATTTATATATGATTGGATTACTGATAGCGGGGTTCCTATTCTTTGGCTTTGGGAGTACCCTGACCTATCGAAAGATTGGTAAGACAGCTGCAAGCAAATTCACAGAACCGCTGTCTGAAATGAAGAAATGCCTCGAGGCTGTGTCTGACCGTTTGAAGGGATTAGATCAGAGAGTGATACAGATTGAGGAACTGAATCGTAATCTATGCGAACTGAACCGTAACAACGCAGTCCGGACAGCGAGTCAGATCGGTTTACTTACGGACTGTAACCGGTCTGGCCATGAGGCTGGACACGGTGCTGAGGACCAGAACTGATTGAACTGATTGAACTGACTGGTTGACTGATTATGATCCGTACAAATTACTGAAGATCATCAAATGGATTATTAAAAAAAGGATTTGTATTTGCATCTCTCGGCTGGGAAGTCAGCATGCAGCCTGGTCTCTTATCTCCCTTCAGGGACAAAGCCACAGAACTGAACTCAAAAACATCTTCATGTTTTGGCTATATTCTCTCTCAACATCCGTCTGCCTGTCCTGTCCTTATTTGGCCTTATCTATCTCCCCCCCCAAACTCCACTGAAAAAAATCCCAACACTTTCTGATTCTGATAGTCCTTCACGTCTATTGCGATCCCAAAATACTGACCAGCTTATAATACCTAGAATATCAAAGTCAACTGCTGGCGGGCGATCTTTTTCCTATTTAGCTCCTAAACTCTGGAACAGTCTTCCTATTACAGTTCGGGAAGCAGACACACTCTGTCAGTTTAAATCTAGACTAAAAACACATCTCTTCAATCTGGCATACACATAACACATTATACATACATTTTTAATCCAAATCATGTAAAATGATTGTTAGGCTGCATAATTTAGGTCAGCCAGAACCGGGAACATTCCCATAACACCTGATGTACTCGATACATCAGAAGAAGAATGGCATCTACGCTGATATTATTCTCTGTTTATTCCGAGGTTACCATGGTCAGCCGGATCCGGGCCGTATCCAGATCAGATGAAGGACCTGCACCTGGACATGAGCACAGCACTGCCCTGAAGTGTCTGCGGAGACCGTGACTCTTCTAAACCCTCCCCTGTGTAGATCATGAACCCATCTCCAATCGGACCAAATTGGACTTAATATTAGAGTTGAATCATCAATATAATAATCAAACTATCAATCAATCAAATCAATCAATAATCAAAACTTAACACTTAATATTCATCAATTGTATTAATTTGTCTGCTATTTTAAGGCTGCCGTTCAGCCAAACAAACTTTTTTATAATGTTTTCATGTGACCACTGTAAAGCTGCTTTGAAACAATCTGTATTGTAAAAAGCGCTATACAAGTAAATGTGACTTGACTTGATTTGACTTAAAGTCTGTAAAAGTCTCCATCCTTTATCTTTACTCAAAGTAGTAAAAACAACACAGTCTGCATTAATAGACACAGTTTTGGGTAATAGTGGCCCACAGCTGATTAGCATTGACTATTTCAGTAAGATGGTGATAACGTGAGTTATCTGAAAACATATACAATATAAAACTCAAAATTAGGTATTTTGAGCACATGTTTGAAAATATATACATCAGGGGTCTCAAACTCAAATGAGCTGGGGTGGGTGAGGCAGGGAAAAAAAAAAAGGAAAATATTCCACAAAAAAATAGTTTCTCAAACGTCATTATTGACAGTTCTTTAACTTCAATGGGTTCTTCTGAGCATGAACTGTCCTGAACATAAACAGAATATTGAAGAACATGAACGGTTCTTCTGAATATGACTTGAGATCTGCAGCGCTTCCTCTCACACAGCTGAGCCACATTTGGCTTTAGAGAGGAAACAGTTGAGACTCTCAGTATAGCTTGAAGATGATTGTAGGTAAGTAGACCTGGACTTGGACTTACTGAAGTTCAAGGTTGAGGAAAAAGTTACAAATTCTTTTGAGATACTAAGTCATTATTATGAGAAACTTTCTCATTATTTCGAGATACTAATTCATTATTATGAGAAACATTCTCATTTTTTCGAGATACGAAGTAATTGTTTTGAGAAACCCTCTCATTATTATGACTTAAATAATCCTTTTTTTTCTCAACTGTGGCGGAAACGGCTTCCATACTTTTCTGATGACATGAGACATGAACATCGTAACATTTGTATATGGTAGAAAATACAGATATAGGCGACTGCTACCGGCTGTTAATTATCAGCTGGGACTGTGGGACACCTTTAATATGTTTATTATATACAATGGGATGCAGCCACAGAGGCGTTATTTACTGGATTTTATTTTCTATATTTCTATATTAACCCCATGGGTTCATCGGGACAATCTAGCCAACACCGATGTCCTGTTGACTATGTAACTGGGACGGGACCGGGACTAAGGCCCCTGAAGCCGGACTCTGAAGCTGGACAGCGGGCGGGATCTGACTGAATGTCCCAGCGGAGCTCCACTCCCCTCGGTGACACTGTCAATGGAGCTGTTACGGTCACCTTCTTCCAGGACTCTTATTTTGCCTTTTGTTGTCACATGTTTTCTGTTCCAGAACTCTACGTCACCCATCAGTTTCCATAGTCACTAATCATGACAGGTGTTTGCCTTTAGGTTCATCACTGTTAGTATATTTAGTCCCCATTGTGCACCTATTCAGATGGTTGTGTTTCACACGTGTTTGGATGCACTACTGTTACAATCCTCAGCATTTATCATTAAGTTTCCTTTGAATAATCTTCTTCATCATCGTCCTCGTTTTCAGCCCGTAACAGGAGCATTGGTGTTAGTCGTAAATTTGCAGATTCATCATGATAACATATCATTCGCATGGATAGTGCCGATCATATCGCTATCAACTTTTAAGCGAATTAGCCCATTTCAAATGATGGAAAAACAAAATACAATCCGCATGAAGCTAAATCCTGCTCAAAGTAGAACATGCTCAATTTCAAACACAATAAGATGTAATAATTCTATGACGGGCTTTTAGTTTAGCTTTTAGCTTTTAGACGGACGTGAAGTTACACACCTCCATAGTTGTGAAATGTTTCTGTCTGCATCAAGCCCAGCCGATGCCCTGCCGCCGGGAGTCATTTACTCCACTGTGATTGGCCCCCGGGAGTCATGTACTCCACTGTGATTGGCCCCCGGGAGTCATTTACTCCACTGTGATTGGCCCCCGGGAGTCATATACTCCACTGTGATTGGCCCCCGGGAGTCATATACTCCACTGTGATTGGCCCCCGGGAGTCATTTACTCCACTGTGATTGGCCCCCGGGAGTCATATACTCCACTGTGATTGGCCCCCGGGAGTCATTTACTCCACTGTGATTGGCCCCCGGGAGTCATTTACTTTACTGTGATTGGCCCCCGGGAGTCATTTACTCCACTGTGATTGGCCCCCGGGAGTCATATACTCCAATGTGATTGGCCCCCGGGAGTCATTTACTCCACTGTGATTGGCCCCCGGGAGTCATATACTCCAATGTGATTGGCCCCCGGGAGTCATTTACTCCACTGTGATTGGCCCCCGGGAGTCATTTACTCCACTGTGATTGGCCCCCGGGAGTCATATACTCCACTGTGATTGGCCCCCGGGAGTCATTTACTCCACTGTGATTGGCCCCCGGGAGTCATATACTCCACTGTGATTGGCCCCCGGGAGTCATTTACTCCACTGTGATTGGCCCCCGGGAGTCATATACTCCAATGTGATTGGCCCCCGGGAGTCATATACTCCACTGTGATTGGCCCCCGGGAGTCATATACTCCACTGTGATTGGCCCCCGGGAGTCATATACTCCACTGTGATTGGCCCCCGAGAGTCATTTACTCCACTGTGATTGGCCCCCGGGAGACTGCTGCATCCCTCTGCAATATATCTCACTATTTTTGACTTTTCTGAGCCTGTCAAGTCCTTCTTTTGACCCATTTTGCCAAAGGAAAGGAAGTTGCCTAATAATTATGCACACCTGATATAGGGTGTTGATGTCATTAGACCACACCCCTTCTCATTACAGAGATGCACATCACCTAATATGCTTAATTGGTAGTAGGCTTTCCAGCCTATACAGCTTGGAGTAAGACAACATGCATAACGAGGATGATGTGGTCAAAATACTCATTTGCCTAATAATTCTGCACTCCCTGTATACAGTTCCAGCTTGTACAAAGAAGGAATCTTCTGCACACAACGCGATAAAGCGCTATTCATTCAAAACTCGCGGGCCACACTTACATTAAACTTTCATATTGTCCCGCGGGCCACAAAATATTTTCATTTCATCAAAATATTGTTTATTGTATATCCGCGGGCCGCATGTTTGAGACCCCTGATATACATCAATAAATATTACAGTTTGTGATTCTGAAGAACAAGCTGGTCCAAATATACAGTAATCCCTCACCACATTGCGGTTCAAGTTTTGCCGCCTCAGTGCATCGTGGATTTTTCAAAAATATTCATAGAAAAATACAAATTCAAAGAGACCGCCATATCGGCAGCCGTATTGCGGAAAGCAGCGTTGCTTCATCGTGATGCGAGAGAAACGGTTTCCCAGGATGCCAGACAAAGAGAGAAACTTTCTCAGAGGCTTTGTACACGCCCACGGCACTCAGACAAGACACGTGATTGGTTCCCAGTGCGAGATCGACCAATGAGAGCGCGAGTGGAGTGGGAGCCTCTTCACCTCTCTCAGAACGAAATGTTGACGATCAAGCGCCGATATCTGACGATGAGACGCTTCCCGAACTGATTTAAAGGCCTCATTATACCAGAAACACCATCATCATCATCATCGTCATTACTGTCTCAAGATACTGCTGTCATTGATGAGTGTAGAACACCATAATACATATCGCATGAGAGAGAGAGAGTAAACGGTTTTATAATTAGATAGATTTAATTAAAACACCTATAAAGTATAAATATACATATTTTAAACATTCTGGTACCTACACACACATATATACAGACATTTGTAGGGGGCCAATCCTATTTCGAGGATTTTCACCTATCGCGGGGGGATCCAGTCCACATGAACCGTGATAAACGAGGGATCACTGTATTGGGAACTGTCTCATCTTGAACTCAGTAAAATTACGTAGTTTGTGGACATTATAACATTATATCTTTTCGAGTGACAGTGAACTATAAACAGTGGGAACTGAATAACAGACGACTCGTTTAGACAGTTCAGATTCAATTCTTTTAATCTGGGAGAAAATAATTGTATTTATCATAGACTTTTGACTTTACAACTTTTGACAGACAGCTCTACACATGAAAGGGAATGTTCCAAAAAAATCCAATAATTGGGGCACTTTAAGGGGAAAAAAGGCTTTTTACAGTCACCTAAAGGATTATTAGGAACACCTGTTCAATTTCTCATTAATGCAATTATCTAATCAACCAATCACATTTAGGGGTTGGTCCTGGTCAAGACAATCTCCTGAACTCCAAACTGAATGTCAGAATGGGAAAGAAAGGTGATTTAAGCAGTTTTGAGCGTGGCATGGTTGCTGGTGCCAGACGGGCCGGTCTGAGTATTTCACAATCTGCTCAGTTACTGGGATTTTCACACACAACCATTTCTAGGGTTTACAAAGAATGGTCTGAAAAGGTAAAGCATCCAGTATGCGGCAGTCCTGTGGGCGAAAATGCCATGTTGATGCTAGAGGTCAGAGGTCATGATTCAAGCTGATAGAAGAGCAACTTTGACTGAAACAACCACTCGTTATAACCGAGGTTTGCAGCAAAGCATTTGTGAAGCCACAACACGCACAACCTTGAGGCGGATGGGCTTCAACAGCAGAACACCCCACCGGGTGCCACTTATCTACACTACAAATAGGAAAAAGAGGCTACAATTTGCACGAGTCACCAAAATTGGACAGTTGAAGACTGGAAAAATGTTGCCTGGTCTGAAGAGTCTCAATTTCTGTTGAGACGTTCAGATGGTAGAGTCAGAATTTGGCGTAAACAGAATGAGAACATGAATCTATCATGCCTTGTTACCACTGTTCAGACTGGTGGTGGTGGTGTAATGGTGTGGGGGATGTTTTCGTGGCACACTTTAGGCCCCTTAGTGCCAATTGGGCATCATTTAAATGCCACGACCTGCCTGAGCATTGTTTCTGACCATGTCCATCCATTTATGACCACCATGTACCCATCCTCTGATGCTACTTCCAGCAGGATAATGCACCATGTCACAAAGCTTGAATCATTTCAAAATGGTTTCTTGAACATGACAATGAGTTCACTGCACTAAAATGGCCCCACAGTCACCAGATCTCAAACCAATAGAGCATCTTTGGGATGTGGTGGAACGGGAGCTTCGTGTCCTGGATGTGCATCCCACAAATCTCCATCAACTGCAAGATGCTCCTATCAATATGGCCAACATTTCTAAAGAATGCTTTCAGCACCTTGTTGAATCAATGCCACGTAGAATTACAGCAGTTCTGAAGGTGAAAGGGGGTCAAACACAGTATTAGTGTGTGTTCCTAATAATCCTTTAGGTGAGTGTATATTTAAAATAATACACTATACAACATATATTGATTTGTTTTATGGTAAACATGGAACATGAAACCCAAAATTTCCAAAAGTCCTTCTCATTGAGGGGAAGTTTTTAAAGATACAGTAGAACCCCGACTTCCGAAATGCTCTACGTACGAAAAATTCAACATACGATAAAAGATTTCGGGGTTTTTTCGCCCCCGAGTAACGACAAAATGATCGAGATGCGAAAAACGAAATCTCGGCGAGGCAACGATTTCCGAGTTTTGTTTTGAAATTCGCGCTGATTTTTGGTTCGGGTTGGATGAAGACTACAGTTTGTCCGGTCAGAACAATGATGTCTCACTCAGCGAATAATCCAAAACTGGTATTTATTAAAGGTGCATAGATGTGTGGTTACGCATGATCGATAAAACTTCAACGATTGGCACTAATTCCCTGTATTTCACTCAATAAACTATATACAATCTTCAGCCGATCTCTTTTACCTTAATCATCCATCAGCTCTCTCAGATGGAAAGTTTTGGAATAGTCCATTTCGCACTGAATGACAGGGATGGCTGGAATAGTCCATGTAAGAAGGGGAACATTTTTTACAATCCTGCTCTCCTATTGGTCAGCATCGCTCCCACCAGCATTTGCATAGCAGTGTTCCTTCTCCCATATCGTCTGTGCTATGCTAACGCTAAAGTTCTTCCGTGCTTTTGCATTCAAGTTTTGTTTTCATCGTGCTGCATCGCCATTATTTTTTGCCCAGTTAATATAAACCTTTTTTCTAATCACTAACCATGGATGTGAAGATTGTTGCTGAAGTAAAAAGGAAGAAGAGGATGCTTTACAGTGAGTTGAAAAGGGAGATGATTGAGAAGTATGGAGCTGGGATGCGCTACATCCCATGCTTAATGTGGTGTTTTTGGAAGGCTTGGAATGGATTAGGCAATTTACATGTAAAAGCCTGACCAACATACGAAAAGATCGACTGACTATGCCAACTTTGGAACGGATTAATTTCGTAAATCGGGGTTTACTGTACTTTTAAAAAAAATACATGAGCTTTGGTGACTGCTGTGAAAATTGTATCCATCTGCCACTTAAAAACCATGATGAAAAAAGCAATGAAGTTACCTGAGATGGACAGTTAAATATGTGTTATTAGGTTTTAATCGTTTTATTTGGAAGCGTTACAAGAATCAAATGCCATTTGGTGGAATGGCTTATAGAATATTAATAAACCTTAAACTACCAAAACATGCTTTTTACCTTTACTGATAACTGATATATATATACACAAAGACACATATCATATATATATATATATATATATATATATATATACATATCATATACATATATATATATATATATATATATGTTGATCTACACTTTGATGTAAAGATATAGTACCGGTGTGAAATTGCAAAAAAAAAAAAAAAAAAAGGAATTGCATATTTATTAGAAAAAAAAGCGTATGCCATCTGTCATATTAAGCGCATATACGTATTAGGAAAAACTCTGTTGTGTTTTTAATGTAGCTGTGCGAACCGGTGTGACATAATGTGGAGATCAGTAGTTCGATAAGGTATGAAAGTTTGCAGGGCTGGTGTGTGTCTGTCCTCTCACCTGTGTTCTGCAGAGAGAGCCTTCTCTTCTGGACGTGCAGGGATCTGTCCTGCGAGGAGTCCGTCCCGAGCCCGTCCCGCACCGACACACTCCACACGAGCACCGCTAGAGCCAGAGGCGCACGCATCGTAACGCGTCCGGAGCTGCGAGCGCCTGCGGATCACTGAGGCTCCGGCGGAGAGAGCGCAGCGGGGCGGGGGTGCAGGAGGGGGAGGGGGAGGGGTGTGGGGATGCTGCCCATAATCCCTCCAACTCATGTCAGGCTGGATGAAGGAGGTGAGCAGGTGCTGACCAATCACAGGCCACCATTCCGAGTTCACACAGCACGTGTAGGAAGCCCGGGGCTAGTTGTCACATGGGCTTTTGTTGTTTATTCTTAAAGTCAAAAACCCCTTTCTTTTTTCTTTCAGTCATAACAAGCTCAAGCAACAATTTAAACAATATTTTTTGGGAATAGTTTTTCATCTAAAAGGAGGTTTATTCATCTTACAGTGATAGATGGGTAGAAAAAATGACACAGATATGTTATATTTTCCATACAATATTTTACACATTTCAAACAGTTGTTTACTGTATAAACGGGTCTATAAACATAATTATATTATCATTATTATGGCCTATAGTATATTTTCTATGCAACAAATAAGAAGTATGACAAATAGCCTCTGTCTCCACTAATGTCAGGGTTATTTTAAGACTCATTGTTCTCGATCACTCTTTTCCCGAGTTGTTGTTGCTAGTTTGTATCCATGGTTTTTGACGGAGTTACACACCGTTTTCTTGTTAATTATTACACAGTAAATTTAAGCTTTCAGTTGTTTCTGTTTATTGATCGGTGTCATTTTTGTTGGTCTTGCTCTTCTCTTGTAGTTCTCCTTAGTGTTTCTCTAGTTAAATTGTCAGCAGCCATATCACCCTGTAGCCTGAGACTGGTTGCCCACTGAAGCTAAGCAGGGTTGAGCCTGGATAGTACCTGGATGGGAGACCTCCTGGGAAAAACTAGGTTGCTGCTGGAAGTGGTGTTAGGAGGCCAGCAGGGGGTGCTCACCCTGCGGTCTATGTGGGTCCTAACGCCCCAGTATAGTGATGGGGACACTGTACTGCAACAAGCACCGTCTTTCGGATGAGACGTTAAACCGAGGTCCAGACTCTCTGTGGTCATTAAAAATCCCAGGATGTCTTTCGCAAGAGTAGGGGTTTAACCCCGGCATCCTGGCCAAAATTGCCCATTGACCTATCCTAATCCCCCCCCCCCCCATACTAATTGTCTTCATCACTCTGTCTCCTCTCCACCAATAAGCTGGTGTGTGGTGAGCGTTCTGGTGTGGATGCTGCACATTGGTGGTGGTGGAGGAGATTACTCCCTTACTATGTAAAGCGCTTTGAGCTCTGGAAAAGCGCTATATAAATGTAATGTTTCTTCTTCTAAATTAAGACTGTTTCTTTGTGTCTACTGCATTGTGCATTTTGAAAAGTCAAATCAACATCTGTCAAAACACCGAACCTAAAAAAAGGATTATAATAACATGCCTCCACTTCACTTTTTCCTGCGAATCTGGAATGCCTTACCCACTGTCTCGACCGTTCTTCAACTCCAGCCTCAACGAGCTGTCGATGGCACGCCTGCACGTGGAAGGTCCTCTACCGAATATCTGGAGTGGGTGTCGCTGACTGACAATTCACCATCTGCCTTGTGGAAGACAACGCCAGCTCCACTCCGGCCCCAGAGCCCAGATTACTGATGAAACATCTAAGATTACTAATGAACATCAAGGCTTGTCTTATTTTTGCCAGAAAACATCTTGATGATCCCCAAGACTTTGAGGAAAGTACTTTTGACAGAAGACAGAAGTTGAACTTTTTGGGAAGGTGTGTGTCCCATTGCAAAGTAACACCACATTTCAGAAAAATAACATCATAGCAACAGTAAAATATGGTGGTGGTAGTGTGATGGTCTGGGGCTGTTTTGCGGCTTCAGGACCTGGAAGACTTGCTGTGATTAAATAGAACCAGTTTGCTCTTGTGTGGAAAATTACTAGTTTTGTAAAAACGTCATCATTGATGTAGTTAGCACCCTCTGTTAGAGTATAATTGCTGTAATGTTATTGTATGTGGGGTGGCCTACGAACTCCTTGAGAGACCTGAAGCTTCTGCTGATGAAACTGCAAACTAAACTTCAGTAAAATTTCTTCTATTGACTGCACTTCTGACTCCTGCTCTTCATTCAACATATCTGATCCTCGGGTCTAAACTGTAATTCCCCTACGCTACATATACATTTCAAGAAAAAGTTTATTTATAGATTTCATTCTGTGTTATCCTTATGAATGAATGCACTTTAATGGCGGCTGAAATGATATATAACTGATATGTATTTCGTTCAGACAGAGCTGAGACACTTCACCAATGTGGAATTAAAAATGTTTATGTTCTTCCAAGCCCAACCTGTTTGTCTTGACTAACTCTTGAGGGAGTCATAAGACCCCCCACCCCCTTTGTAATTCGCACCCTACTCATATGATCACACAGTAATGCAAGCCTCCAGCTATCAGGTGGCGACTACACGTGTTACATCTTGGACCTAATGGATTTTCACATCCAGCCTCAATTAGTCAGATATATAAGCCAAACACGGCTGCAAGATAACCTCCTGAGACTCAAGACAAGGATTTCCCATTTATATTTTGAGTTATTTATATTTTACTACATTCTTTGGGGCTCAAGAAACATATTACAAACATATTACAATTTCACCATTTAATATGTATTTATTTTACAAGCATTTTTCACACAGGGTCATGCAGGTTTGGATTTTGTTTTCCATTAACAATAACAACCTTCATTTAAAAACTGTATTTTGTGTTTACTTGTGTTATCTTTGACTAATATTTAAATTAGTTTAATGATCTGAAACATTTAAGTGTGACAAACGTGCAAAAAAAAAAAGAAGAAATCAGGAAGGGGGAAATACCTATATGTAAGCCCAATGGCATTATTATAGGACTGATAATACTTCTTAATATCATCAATGGCCACACACGCAGTCATTTGCTGTGAACGAATGTTCTGGCAAGTTTTTAGACTGACCATTCCTGGAGACAAATATGGCTAAAAGGTACAGTGAAAATGTACAGAATAGAATGAAAATCAATCAATGTGCCATCCCTTTCTCCTTAGTTATCTTCTGCTGAAACCATATCAGAGAATAATTATAGCAAATTAAAATGTGTTTTTGTCAGGTCACAATATCACTTAGCACAAAAAAAAATCTTTCAGTAAAGTATTCAGTTCAATTCAAGGTTATTCGTACAGAGTTTTCAATATACATTGTTTCAAAGCAGTGTAATGGAAGTAAGCCAGTAAGTTGTGTGTGTAATCCTCAGTCTCCTGGCCTCAACAGGCACGCTAGCGACTGATGCTAGTGCCGCGCTCTTTGGTGTCTTTGTTAGCACTTCCCACACCAGAGAGCCCAGTTCAAATCCCGCTCACATGCGTTGAGTAAAGCAGCAGGTTTCAATGTTACAGTTACTGTGTCAAAGTAATGTCCATACTGCAGTAATATAGACTACAGCTTTAAGATATGAGGTTAGTATACATCATGTATTCAATTTAGCAGACGCCATTAACAATGCAGCTTGTGATAGTAACGTTTTGTACGTTGGTCCAAAGTTGGTATTGTAATTCCTCCCTGCAAAATTATTTGTCATTGCAACAGTGTATAACTGTCAGTAATTTTCTCAAATGGACTTTTGCTAATAAAATAAATGTTACTGACGATAAATGATCTCATTTAAACAGTCATGCGCTCCGAGAGAGCTTGCGATCTGAATGCAGTTTTGTGCCGTGAATCACACTTATTTACCCCATCAAAGGAGATGCAAAGGGACTGCTTTTTCTTGAGGTGTATAACGGATGATCTGTTTACCAGGATCTATTTATTCATTCTGCTGGAGCAGTGGAGGAACACGAGGTGAGAGGGAGATGAATGCTTTCACCGGAGCCTCTTGCCAAACCAAACATATCCCCTTGGCATCCTTACATTAGTGTCAATGACTTACATCCATAATATGTTAGTACAGCAGCTTTAGAAACGAGACCCCAGCTGAGGAGGAATGGCAGGCTTATTATGGGCTAAATTTGCCACAGAAATGTGCTCCTTGCATGCTGAAATTAATCTAATTGTAACCACATAAGATTTCCTTAACATCAGTTATTGTATTGACGATATTTAACACTGTTGCATAATCCCTGGGTGACATGAACACAGCGAATGGCCTGGAATTATCTGATAATAAAAATGCTTTTATAACAACTGTAAAACACGATTGCATGTTTTCAGAAAAAAAGGCTGTGGAATGACATGGGGGGAAACATTCCAGTCAACATGAAACCCACGTTACTTCTGGAATTGTGTTTCCGAGTGTAAGAGGATACTTGGAGAAATGAGGGAACTCCACTGGGAATTGGCTGGACTGTGAAAAGTGGGCATTCCACACCAGAATACAGAGAGGTGGTTGAAAAATAAGAGTGATTTGTGAAAGCAATCATGCCAGATGAGTTACACGTTATTACAGTTTGATGAAAGACAGGTGAATCATGCACAATGACACCTGTTACCCGCTGAGCATTTTGTATTATACCTTCATGACAACAACAGTTGTGAATCATGAATGATAATAAAAGGAAAGGTTACAGCACATTGTTGATTCTACGATTTAAAATCACTATGATATTTTTTTATTTTATTATTTTGTTTATTGATATCCTTATTATTCATCATTATTACTTATTTTAAATTCATGTTCCCTCATAATCATGTCAGTTCTATGTTTTTACAAGGTCAATTTATGCAGATAAGGACTGCGTTTTTTCGATCCCCTTTTCGGCTTATTTCGGCTTCCCCCTTTTAAGTTATTAAAAATATGTAAATATTTAGTATGTTCTCTATGGGATGTGCTCATATGTTTATCATTTGGGTACATGCTATCCTTCTGACACAGAGAAAGCAATCAGGACAAGGGTACTTGTAGTCAAGCATTCTTGTTCAGTGTGAGCAGATGTTTTATACCATCATCAATGTCCTCGTCTGCTCATTTCACAGTACATTCAGCATCTGGATCATGTTCACCTTCTCAAACATATTCTCAAAACTATTCTTCAAAATCAATATTTTGATCGCTGACTGACACAGACAGTGAAACTAATATTTGATTGTGTTCAGAACTCAAATTTTGCTGATGTAGATTTGCTATTCTTTTGTTTTCTGCCTTCAGTTACTATGAGTGAAACGTCACTTCATCATTGTGTATCAGACATCTTGTGAAATAAAGGTGAACTGCACAAATATTCAATTATAGTTATGCAGGAAAAATATACTATATTTAGATAGCACTTTGTACAATCGAGATTGTTTCAAAGCAGCTTTACAGAGATAACAGGAAAATAATGCAACAAAGTTAGTTTTGGCTGAACAGCAGCTCTAGAAGAACAGGCCAATCAATAATATTGATGAATATTACGTGTCCCCTTTAGCGATCAATTATTATGAGCATTTAATGGGATAACAGATATTCTTTTATAAATTTTTTCATGTTATATTGTTTATAATTAATTGATTGACAAATACTAAGAACTAACTTTCAAAAATTGAATGAGGAGGCAGGTAGAGGCGTTTAAAGGTTAATATGTTCTTTCAGGTTCATTCAAGTTTTTTTTTTTGTCAAAAATCCCAAAATAAAATGCTCTGAACAAACATATAATCCTCAGACGTGATCTGGGACGCCATTAAAGTAAAAAATCCTCCTGTTTCCGACACTGGGATCTTCTGAACTCTGTACAGAGACGCAAATGAGCAGTTTCAACTCAAAGTGAATAACACTTGTCCATTTATCCTGTTGTCGACAGATTAATGCACGTGGAGTCCATGAGAAACTGAACACGCATCTATTTACAGTGTCAGTGTTTATCATGGCTTATATTTGCTTTTAATGTGACATGACACCGACACCTGGTGTAAACAAATGCAGGCATTAAGCTGCATTCACACTATCAGTGAATTTGGAGCTGCGTATCAGTGGGCGTTCCCACTAATTCCTGTGGGCGGGGCCTATAGTGTAATAACTATCTGCTGATGCATTGTTTATAATGAGTGAGACGTTTTAAGGTCTGAAACTTGCAGGATGTTTTTATGGTTCAAAGAGCTCTTACATGTCAAAAAATCAAGGCAAATTTGATTTCTGATGTCACGACCCCTTTAACCTCATGCAGGGCTGTAAAGTACAATTGGCAAGGGCAATGGCACTACCTCGGGTGTTTGTGATGCTTGGGATGTCTCTCATAATATTGCACAGTAAGTGTACTGTAGATATAACCCGTCATTCTTGGGGTCATTGAATTCTGTGCATCACTTGATATAGAAGTTATTTTAGTGGATCATATGCAACCCCAACAGTTTCTAAGTCTGATCGCTTAGAAAATAAACAGCTGTCCTCAACAAATAAATGTTAAGCATATATTTTATAATCATGTATAAATACTAATTTATATAAAAAGGAATTGTTTAGGAAAACAATTCAGCAAATTGTAACTTTATATTTATTTATCTCTACTTCTATTTTGAAAATAGCTATATATTCATTGAGGGAAATGTTTGGCCAGTCAATGGCTGATTTTGCTGGTTGTGAAGAAAGGCCAAAGAAGGCCAGTTTCTGTGTAAATGTTTTTTGCTCCTTAATGAATTTACTGGATTAGATTTGAAGTTTAAATACGCCTTTCATAAATAGGACCTTTATATCAGTAACATCAGGTCAGAGAAGTAGTGTGTATGATAACAGATTTACTGCCATAGTTATATTTCAAACACTACCTATGTTTTATGGTTATTTCTCAAAGTGCTTCTACTCATAAATCAGAACAGGAGGAAATTAACACTATTTCCAGCGTCATAGGGAATGAACTTCATTCCATGACAGTCATTCCATTCATTTTCCCCATAGGGATTTGAAAAAAAAAAAAAGAGGCTTCGTTCAAACATTATAATGAAAGCCAACCAGCTATGAGGTAAATCACAATGTCACAAACTTTTATTTACACAAATTAGGTGTTAAACAATATTATTTTAAATGTAAACTGAAGTAATCCGAATGTACACCCATCTAAAGGATTATTAGCAATTTCTCATGAATGCAATTATTTAATCAACCAATCACATGGCAGCTGCTTCAATGCATTTAGGGGTTGTTCCTGAACTCCAAACTGAATGTCAGAATGGAAAAGAAAGGTGATTTAAGCAGTTTTGAGCGTGGCATGGTTGTTGGTGCCAGACGGGCCGGTCTGAGTATTTCACAATCTGCTCAGTTACTGGGATTTTCACGCACAACCATTTCTAGGGTTTACAAAGAATGGCGTGAAAAGAGAAAAACATCCAGTATGCGGCAGTCCTGTGGGAGAAAATACAGTGGAGTTCACTTATCTCGAGTCACAGTTAACTCGCCAATCCTATTATGTCAACGTTTTTGAAGTGGAACCGCCAAACTCCCTATTTGTCTTAGTATTTTCTCATCAGTTACGTCGATTCTTTAATGTTGCCTAATCCTAGTATTTCGGGCAAAAACGAGGGACATATACGCCACTTCACATGGTTATCTCGTGACTGAGAGTTCACTGCGCATGTGCTGAGTTCGCGTTGCACGTGGATCGCGGTCAGTGTTGCCAACTTGGCGCCATTTTCGCTATATTTAGCCAGTTTTTTATTGGAGACTTTTGGAGACTCTCTGAAGTGAAAGCACATATCGTTCTTACTCTTCTCAAGGAGCAGCGAGTGCTGCCGCATCCCCATCCCAAAGCACTCACAGGCGTACGGTCCTTGCACAGCAGCCGCTCCCAGATGCAGCAGAGCAGATCTTCACTCCTCCACGTGCAAATGAATCGCGCATGCCCGGCAAGCCGCCGCTTGTCTGATTACGCAATGGCAGTACGGGATGTCAAATGTTCTTTGTCTAAAAAATAATTAAATCACTGCATTTGTTTGGCTCACACAGCCTCAGTCACGTACTCTCATCCACTGTGTGTGTGCGCCTCTCTGTAACGAAAGCTAACTAGCTGCTTGTTTATCATGTCTCAGTCAAAAGTGTACACCCAAAAATACAGGAGGGAGTGGGAATCAAACTCTGAATACCAAGGCTTGTTAAAGCCGTTTATTGGTGATAATACGCAAGCATTCTTGTTGAGAAAGCACATTAGACAAGCAGAACGCAAGAAAGTATGCAATCTAGTACACACACACACAAACACATCCCTGTTTCTGACACGCGGTCTGCTCAGCGCTGCTGTGGATTGAAGAGCCGAGGTTCTTAAAAGACGGGACGAAGCCAAATTTGTTGAGAAAGCACATTAGACAGGCAGAACGCCAGAAAGTATGCAATCTAGTACAGCGTGATGACCTCACGAATATGTTATAACTGTTTACGCTGTGAGTGAAATTGTGTTTGCAATGTTGGAGAATATAATTAAAGGTTTGTATGGAGAATGGAAGGTGTTTTTTATTGTATACTAGTAAATCTCTGCTGTTAGTTGCTGCACATATGCCTTTTGTTGTTAGCAAACATATACACTGTATGTACATTTTTATAGCATGCCGATCGCTTCATCAAACAAATCGCCATATTGGCTGTTGGTTATCTCGATCATCGGTTATCTCAATGCTTTTTTGCAACCCTCGAGGCCGTCGACATAACCGAACTCCACTGTACTTTGTTGATGCTGGAGGTCAGAGGTCATGGGCCGACTGATTCAAGCTGATAGAAGAGCAACTTTGCCTGAAATAACCACTCGTTACAACCGAGGTTTGCAGCAAAGCATTTGTGAAGCCACAACACGCACAACCTTGAGGCGGATGGGCTACAACAGCAGAAGACCCCACCGGATACCGCTCATCTACACTACAAATAGGAAAAAGAGGCTACAATTTGCATGAGCTCACCAAAATTGGACAGTTGAAGACTGGAAAAATATTGCCTGGTCTGAAGAGGTGTTTTGGTGACAAAGCACTGACTACCATCGTATATTTGTGGGAGCGGCGGCTTTGAGTGTCTTGAGTCACGCGCTCTCTTGTCTGTGAAGTGTCTTGTGTGCGGGGGCTTGATGTTCGATCCTGACACTTTGGTCTTGTTGTGTTTTGGTATTGTGTCAGGATTCAGACATTCATGGCCCGTGTGTTTGTTAATATTGTGACTGTTTTCTCATTCTTCCATGTTGTGTTTTGTGTTGTGCACAGTTTGTGTTTCACTAGCGCCGCACTGTCTTGTTTCATGTGGACACACGGCTTATGCGCATTCACATTGGCTGTGTGTTCGTGTCCTGTCATTGTGTAACCCCTCCCATCTTGTTCCCTCATTTTTGTTTGATTTGCCCCAGCTGCCCTCCCTCTGTTTCCTGCCTCATGTGTTCCCTATTTATTCCCTTTGTGTTTGCTGTCCTACACTGTTTCATCGTCAATATTGTCTTGTGTTGCCATCGCTATTTCGTGTCAAGTCTAGTCCAAGTCTGTCTTGTGGAGTCGAGTCCTGTTTTTCGAGTCCTGGGTAGAGATGACATGCTTCCATCATGTGGGACCACTGTTGAAATTTTTGGTCTGTTCTTCACTCAAAGATATCTTATGGCTTTAGAAGACATTAAACAATGGTCCAGCTCAAAGACTCTTATTCTTTGTAATTCCATGTTTAACTAACATAGCTAAAAATGGACATAAGTGGTGGGGGTCTTTAGTGTCCTTGTTAGTGTGCCTGCCTTCCACGTCGGAGAATCCGATTTGAATCCCACTTGTTGCGAGTCAAGTAGGACCGGTTACATTTGGTGCCGTGACCCGGATGGCGTGAGGTTTAGGGGGGTGAATGTAACGTAGGCCAGTGAGAGCTGTGTGTGTAAACTTCAATCCCCTGGCCAAAAGAGGGGAAAAAGAGCAAAAAAGCAAACACTTGTAACTAATGCCGGTCTTTAGCATCCTTGTTAGCATGCCTGCCAATGCCAGAGATCTTGGTTCAAATCCCACTTGGAGCGGGTTGAGTAGAACTAGTTACACATGGAAAAGATCATAATTTGATTCAAAAAGTTCTCCATGTTCCATGGCGATAAAGGTCATACGGGTTTGGAATGACATGAGGGTCAATAAATAATGACAGAACTTTCATATTTGGGAATTCTAGGCTCATAACCCCAAAACCGCCACAATGTCACTCGGCCAAATGGAGCTATACATCTCAAACTATGCTCCCCTGCCAGGTGACATTTTTGGAGAAGTCGTGTTTATGCTCTTAGTTTACGCTGCTGAGTGTCTGATCCCTTGCCCACACACTGTTTTGATAAGATTTACACAACTTGTTGGTGTTAACCTCGGTTAACACGACCCTTGTTCCACAAACACATTCTTACATATACATGTACCAATGAACTCTTGTACTCTACTATGTTATGACCAGAGCAGCTGTGGAAAACATGCAGCCTATACAAATAGCTCTTTGCAGACCACCACACACAAGCAAACTACTGTACTTTAGCATGATTGTTGAAAGAACCGAATTTTAGTTTGAATAAAAAATAAATTTAGACTTACAAAGGGCTTACGCTGAATGAAAAATGGTTCAACTGGATTATTACATAATTAGTACAGTTTTGAAATTCTTCTGTGTGCAAAAGACCATATTTTTCAACACAAACTACCATGTGTTCATACACTTACAAATGACAAAGTATTCTGTTGGTCACGCTATTCAAACGTCACTTTGCTGCCATGACTACAGCTTGTATATTGTACAAACATTACGATAAGTTACAATGATTGTTATGGCCAAGAACATAAACATAATGGAGTATGTTCCAGGAAGAAGTGGGTCAAGGCTGTGAGTGGGCATTTGTGTATTTAGCATATGTTTTTTACAGTGTTCATCACGCACACACACACATTTGGGTTTGGACAGAATGTTCATTAGCACAAGACTCTCTCCACTTTTCTTGTTTCACGCATTCCAGAGGCCTATAAAACAAAAACGGGGTTAAACATAGTTATGAGAATTTTGCTTTGCATTTCATTTGTGTTTTGTAATGTTTTTAACAGTGTACTTTAAAAAAACATCTCATTGTTGAAATGAGGCATACGCATTGAAAGAGTGCATGGAATTTTTAACTCGATCTGATCGAGATCAGACACCGAGTGCTGGTGATATAGTGCTTGGTTGTGAACAGGTGCAGGTGCTCAGTACTCGGGTGACTGGGAACGAGTGGGCGGAGCGTGGGATTCTGCTGCAGGGGCGTGGCGACTACATTCAGTCTGTTCAAATTCGTTTTTTGTGCATAACCGATTGAAATCTGATCCGATTTAGCAAGTGTGAAAAGCACCAAAAAAAAATCAGTTTCGAACTACAGTGATCCCTCGTTTGTCGCGGTTAATGTGTACTGGAACCCCCCGCGATAGGTGAAAATCCACGAAGTAGGATTGGGCCCCCTAGGAATGTCCATATATGTGTGTGTAGGTACCAGAATGTTTAAAATATGTATCTATATAATTATAAAACCTTAACATTATAGATTTACTTTCTCTCAATCATATGATATGTATTATGGTGTTCTACACTCATCAATGACAGCAGTATCTTGAGACTCCAGTAATGACGGCGATGACAGACCTGTGCGGTTCAGATGAATCTGATGATGATGATATAATGAGGCCTTTAAATCAGTTCGGGAAGCGTCTCATCGTCAGATATCGGCGCTGGATCGTCAACATTTGCTTCTGAGAGAGGCGAAGAGGCTCCCACTCCACTCGTGCTCTCATTGGTCGATCTCGCACTGGGAACCAATCACGTGTCTTGTCTGAGTGCCGTGGGCGTGTACAAAGCCTCTGAGAGAGTTTCTCTCTTTGTCTGGCATCCTGGGTACCGTTTCTCTCGCATCACGATGAAACAACGCTGCTTTCCGCAATACGGCTGCCGATATGCCGGTATGTTTGAATTTTTATTTTTCAATGAATATTTTTGAATAATCCACGATGCACTGAGGCTTAAACCGTGAAGTGGCGAGGGATTACTATACATATACATCTATGCATTTGGCAGATACTTTTATCCAAAGCGACTTACATTGCATTCAAGGAACACATTGAATAAGTTCTTGCTTTCCCTGGGATCGAACCCATGCCCTTAGTGTTGTAAGCACCAATGCTCTACTGACTGAACTAAAGGAAAGCTAGAAAGCTAGATTCATATGTGGTTTAAAATGCTTATTTTCCGCCGTCGCACAGAACTCCAGATCATCTTATTGCAATAACTGGATTTCACAGACCAATGGTAAATGCGACCGCACCTTTATATTGCATTCAAGTTATACGTTTTATCAGTTCCTGCATTCCAAGGGAATCAAACCCATGACTTTGCCGTTGCTATTGCCATTCTCTAAAGCAGTGCACACATGCACAATCACATTCTGAATATCGGAACAACGCTCTTGCGATACTGCTATTTTACCATGGCTGACATTTTACAAAAGAACTGTATAGAGTAAGACCAAACTGCTCCACAATGGGAAACTATTCAGGCCACGGTGACAACCTTCAGCAACGTTTGACTCCTACAAATAGCTGGGCTTCCTCAACATCTGGCCACTGTAATGAATCTCCTCCACCATGGAGTGAGAAAATGTGAAGAGCAATTAAACTCAACAGATGCAGCAGTACTTTTTGAGGAATGGGGATTTCATTGTTGTGGCTTGAGTTTTGGAAGCAAACTCGAGAGCGTCCAGCAGCTGTGTTTCGGGAGAGGCTGGGGGTGGATGGGCGGATTTTCCCCCTCCCGTCCCCACTCAGTAATTACTCTGGTGATTTATAATGTCCAGAAGACAAATGCAATGTCAGCTGAGACGTTCCCCCAACCGATGCCCTAAACATACAATTTCACACTACATTACCGACCCTCTCCAAGGGCAGTGGGATTTAATTGCCGCATATCCAAGGCCAAAAGTGCTGTGTCACTTGTTTCTCCACACAGTGCAAATTTTCAACATTGGACAACTTCTTTTGACACTTTGAGACCTGATGGGGGGTGAAGAGACCGTAATTCATTTGGACAGTAATCGACATATAATTCTTGGTCTAGCACAAGAACTGTTAACATAGCACACAATCCCTCCTCAGGACTCTTTCTGTTGTGCAATAAACTAACAAATTACAACAATTATAAACTTTCAAGTGGCATATATTAGCAAAAGCAACATCTGATGTTACTCTAAATTCGTGGTTTAGTCTTTAGAAAGCCATTTAAAAGAGAATTTTCTTGTCGTTTACTCACCCATTTAGGCGACATTTTTGATAATCATCATGGACACCGTTTTCTATACTATGAAAGAGAGCTCCAAAAATAACATTAAAGCATGTGTCAAATATGGCAATGTTTGGTCATGAGACAAGCTGAGCTCTTGCAACACCTGCGTATGTTCATCGTCAAAAAAAAAGAAAAGTTTTGCATCAATGATGTTTATCGCATAAACCTATTGCATGGCATGAAAGTAAAGCACATGGGTTGTGTAGACTTTCATTTACATTCATGCATTTATCAGACGCTTTTATCCAAAGCGACTTGCATTGCATTCAAGAAACACATTGACATTCTAATCAGTTCTTGCTTTCCCTGGGAATCGAACCCATGATCTTGATGTTGCAAGCGCCACACTCCACTGATTGAGCTACAGCAAAGCTTTCCGATAATTTTTATTGTATAGAAAAAGGAAACAGTTAGAATATGCTTAAAAAGCTTTTCGTACTCCATTGAATATAAGAGCGAATAAATAATGATTTTTCAATCACTCTTTATAAACATCATCAAACATAGTAAACACGCCCCTTCTGGCCTTCCTCTTCTCAAAAACGTAAAGGTGAACGTGCTGTGTGAAAGAACGTCCACTGTGAGCCTGCAGACCGCTCGGCACTGGCCCTCAATTCCCATTGTGGCTTTCAGATGAGAACGGCATCAGGTTTCGTCAGGAACTACTGCAACGCTGGGTTCAGGACAGAGCCGGCGGTAACACTGCCAAGACTAGTGCTGGAAACATGAGCTTGCACCTGGACTATCATAGTAAACATTTCACTATCAAGCACAGCGATGATGGAGTCTGTGGATATGACATTATCAACAACATGGTGTAAAACCCATCATATATCGAGTCAGATTGTTGAAGTTGAAGTCAAGTCAGCTTTATTTATACAGCGTTTTTCACAATAGAGATTGTTTCAAACATTGTTTTGGCTGTACAGCAGCTCTGGAACAGCAGGCCGATCAATAACATGAAAAACCTCCAAAACCAATAATATGAGTAAAAGCTCAAAACAATTTTTAAAGCTAACTTTAAAATCTTTAAATAGACCTACTGTAATCAAGTCATGTCACCTTTATTTTATAGTGCTTTATACAAGCTTTATACAGTGGCCAACAGGAAAATAATTATTCAACGACACTTCAATATTGAATTCTTCAATATTGAAGAATATTAAGTTAATCACTGGTCATGTTTGTATTTGCTTTTTTTCTACGTATTTATGGTTTATTGTCATTGTTGTTTACTGTTATCCATTAATATTGTTGTTGTTGTTTCTTGTTGATGTATGGTGACCTTGGGTGATATGAAAGGCGCCTAAAATAAAATGTATTATTATTATTAAGTGTTAAGTGTCCCACACTAATCAAGCCAGAGGCGACAGCGGCACTGGAGAAAGCAGGCTCAGTCAGGGAACCAGTTCTCCTCTGACCTACAGCCAAATATTATTATGATTGGATGGTAATCAATGGTACTTGGTGTATTATTTTCATTTACTTGTTAAATAATCACATTTAACAGCTGAATTTGTGGAAAAACTACATCCTAGCATGTTATATGTTTGACAGCAGTTCTTCTAACCCTCATTGATGGAGTGTGTAGCTTTTCTTTTCTTAAACACACACGTATAAAGACACACATCATGACCAGATGATTTAAGATCTGGACTCAGATCTGCTGATTCATGTGTGAATTGATTGTTCAACCTCTTTCAGTTTGAGTCTGATGAATCTGGTCATGATGTGTGTCTTTATACGTGCGCGTTTAAGAAAAGCAATACACTCCTTTAATTAGGGTTAGAAGAACTGTTGGCATTTGTCTATTTAAATACAAACAGGATGTTTTTGGTCAGTGAGCGTTTGACTCCATTGTTTTTCCATTTATGTTTTGCAATGCTTCATGGGAATGAAAGCTGCTAATTACACTGTGTTGTTGATTGTTGAATACGGTAGCCTACTTAAAAAAAAAAAAAAAAAACGTTTCTTAAGATTCACCTTAAGGTTCATAGCTTTTAATATTTTATACCATTTTAAAATCCCTACAGGGAAAAAATTCTTCCGTAACCAAAGCCTTGAAGGTGAACAGGCACTAATGCACTCTTATCCCGTTTAAGAAAAACAATCTGAATAACCAGCAGCGGATGTCAGACGACACGTGAGTCTTCAGCGACCCAGCAAGCATCTGACGGTGGCACATTCCCAGCACTGAGGCGCTGAGAGACAGAGACGAGCTGCAGCGGACGACCTTCGTCCCACGACACCTCTCTTCCATTACCGAAACGCTCACGAGGACGCAGGAGCTTCCCGCGCAGTCCGGGGTGGACAAGCTCTTAGCCCCAAATGGTTTCAATCATGTAACAGGGTTTGCACTCTGCATGGTACAGAACATGGTGAACTCTTGAGGTTCCTCGCTCCAGTTAACGTCCAGATGGACCATAAAAATCCCCGGTGAAGACCTGTCAAAAACGCCATTGCTAAGAGCAGTCCAGGACCATGTCATTATGCAGCATGCTTCCCACAACAAACCCCGACCTCGTGCAATAACTCAGAGCTTTTATAATACCACAAATGATGCAACCAACTTGGCTTTTCTTAAAAAAAAGTCACATTTATTGTAGAAACGAGTCCCATTAGGATCATCGCAAGAACGAGACTCTCACTCATCCAGCTGTGTAAAAAGGATAATTTCAGTCTGGCTTCAATCGAAACTAAAATGATGCACTTTTTTATCTACATTTTAATTTGGACAAATTAGTTTCAGTTGTTCTTTAGAGCTGAAGAGTTGTTTTCATTAAACTAAAGCAGACAGCATGGGCTGCACAACTTGCGCTTATGTAACATGCTAAATATTGTGCAAAACAACCCAATCAACCACTTAAACCGGAGAAGAATCCGTTCATCCATTGCAGCCGGTCACGGAAGGACAGCAACACCGAGTCCCTGTACCTGCAAAAACACCAAGCATTAAATATGTTTGTTTTTCGTCATGTTTTATTTTAGTTTGCCCTTCACCACAATTTAAATTTCAAAGGTGCCCCGATCACACTTTTTTATTCCATTAACACGAGATAAAGTTATCTTCACACAGATGAGTCAGAACATTATGATCAGCAGCCGTAAATGTTGCTGGTCCTGCCAGAACGACCCGCTGAGGCACGAGCGAGAGTCCTGAGGTCTCCGGCACAGTTCTGCGAGGTCGAGCCGCCGTGGATCGAACGTGTTTTTCCAGCATATCCCGCAGACGCTCAACTGGATTGAGATCTGCTGAATTTGGAGGCTGAGCGAAACCTTAAACTCTTCATCCGGTTCTTTAAACCGTTCCCGAACAAAGTGTGCCGTGTGACAGGGAGGTTATCCGGTTGAAAAATTCTCATCACCGCCGAACAGGAGCGACACAGAAGCCTCTCCGTTTCAGATACTCGCCCCGACTGCGAGAACTGACTGCTTGCTTCCCATCTAACACTACCAGACCATAACACGAGGCCTCGTTCAGCGATATTCTCTGCTCATAATGTTTTGGCTCATCAGTGTATAATTACATTATTACTCTTGGGGATAATCACGTTGCAGCATTTCGTCGCACATGTATTGGAGCTCATTGTGTTTTAGTGCTGCTCGTCATCTCCTGTGGTTCAGCATCCAGGGCTGAGTTTGATGCGCCCTCTTCCTTCTTCTCTGAAGCCAGGAAATCATGAATGGCGTTCTCGATGTGTGGCCTGAAGATGTGGTTCAGTTTGGGATCCACCACCTGAGTAATGATCCGGTCCACGCCGGACTCCAACATCCCGGACCTGGGAAAATGAGCAAAAGTTCACAAAAGTGACTTCACATTTGATTTAATACACATTACACAGTGTATACACAGATCTGCCTTTCCTTTAACAAGCTTTTTAAAACATCACACTGCGCAAGAAAGGTTTAACAGGTATGAGACTCCAGAATTCAGGTCGACTTAGTTTCATTTTTGCGCTTTATAATAACAAAGGAACTGATAATTAAAGGATTAAAAGCACAGATTCACTTGTATTCGTATGTCGAAAACACAAACGTTTTTGTCTCATCACATTCGGTTTTAAATGGCATGAATCATAATTGCATGTTTTCCCACTCAAAAACGGCAAAACCTCATAAAAGGTGGAGAAGTTTGCATCACTAGACCGGATTAATGTCAGTCGCTGAACTTAAATTTCTACAAATTTAATGTCATTTTTAAAACTGTCACAAACGGCTTTACTCATTCAACACCAAAGTTAGAAGATACGACAAATAAAACAGAAAAGAAATCATTCTATTTTTTTTATATTTTTATTAATTAACTCATTCAAAAATCATTCACTCTGCTCTGGGTGGAGGGTGGGGGTAGTGTATAAAATGCAATACATTAAAACAAAACGTACAGTACAACAAAATACAGAAAAACAAGTGAACGGAGCGATACATACTGAACTACGCTTTGTCTCAGGACGTTCCTGGCCTGGTTCTTGTTGATGGAGGCGTTCCACTCTTGAGTGCTCAGGTGACTGGACACAAAGTTGTCCACCTTCTGTCGCAGGTTTTGATAAGCTGGCTGGAAGAGATTTACATATCGGTCAGTTTAAACCAGGCGGATATTAGATTAATGGATGGATGGGGAAAGAAACAGAGACCGAAAGAAAAAAAGGATTGTCAGACAGATAGACCAGTTCATGAGTTCAAGGCTAGATTATTGTAATGCTCTACTAGGTGGTTGCCCTGCACGCTTAATAAACAAATTCCAGCTGGTCCAAAATGCAGCAGCTCGAGTTCTTACTAGAACCAGGAAGTATGAGCATATTACCCCAGTTCTGTCAAACCTGCACTGGCTTCCTATTAAACACCGAATACATTTTAAAATCTTGCTAATTACTTACAAAGCATTAAATGGTTTAGCTCCACAGTACTTGAGCGATCTCTTAACACATTATAGTCCTTCACGTCTATTGCGATCCCAAAATACTGACCAGCTTATAATACCTAGAATATAAAAGTCAACTGCTGGCGGTCGATCCGTTTCCTATTTAGCTCCTAAACTCTGGAACAGTAGTCCTAATACAGTTCGGGAAGCAGACACACTCTGTCAGTTTAAATCTAGACTAAAAACACATCTCTTCAACCTGGCATACACATAACACAGAGGAGAACTGGTTCCCCAGACTGAGTCTGGTTTCTTCTCCATTCTATTCCGTTCTTCATTCATTCCGTCACCTGCTAGATTTTTGGGTTCTTTGCCACTGTCGCCTCTGGCATGCTCATTTGGGGACAGGTAACACTTAATATTCTGCAATTGTATTGATTGGCTCTTCTAGAGCTGCTGTACTGAATATCAATTCTGAATAATTCAGAACAATCTGTATTGTAGAAAATGCTATATAAAGGTGATTTGACAGATAGACAGAGTTTGTAGTTCAGAAGTGTTTCTCTCTCTCTCTCTCTCTCTCACACACACACACACACACACACACACACACACACACACACACACACACACACACACACACACACACACACACACACACACACACACACACACACACACACACACACCTTCGTGTCCACGTCTGCCAGACAGTCTCGTCTGAACTCGTCGAATAGGCCTCTGTTCTTCAGATGCTCCACGATCAGCGCGATGAGCTGCGGGTCTCCCGGAGGAGCTCCGCCCGCACTACCGTCCGCCATCACCCGCTGTCCCGCGACTCAACCGCACGACACGACGCGTCACAGCGGCGCAAAACATCGACCGAAGCGCTCGGGTCACAACAAAAGCATGTAAATACAGCGCTTCCGCTTCTTCTTCTGTATTGCGCGGTGTAGATGAGTAGAAAAGGCTCTACCGCCCCCTCCCGGACACTCGAGAACAGCACTCTTCATTATATTACAGTTTTTATCGATTGCTAAGACACATTTCTTGAAAGCTGCTCTCCTTTTCTCTAAACTGTGAACACAAAACACAATTTCAAGCTACATTCAACAAACCTCAGACTCTTCTTGCAAAACCAAGCTTTCTCCTCAAAACAGTTCAATCTGTTGTCAAATCATGCCTCGAGTCAATCAAAATTAAAAACACTACGGAACAGTCACTAAACACTACGTAGAAAAAAAGAAAACACAATGCTCAGGACATGAAGCTGGAGAAATACATGTTTATTGTTCACTGTAGGCTAAATGCAAAAAACAACTGTGCATTTAGCACTTGTGCAAAAAAACAAAACAGAAATGTTGTGCATTTACACGTAACACTTGTAAAAACAAACAAATCTTATGCATTTGCCACTTGAGTGCAGTAAGCCCATATAAAAATAGAGTACAAAAATATACATGGAATACTACGCCTCATTCCTCATGGAATACAACCCTCCGTTACAACACTACAGTACATTATTACAGTGATGTACTGAAACATGTATTTACTTAGAGTAGATTCTGGTACTGTATATAGTATGTCATACAGTTATTGCTGTCAACAGTTACATACTGTACTATAATGTCAGAAAAAGGTAATTAGCTGTTCTCTTCTCTAAATCTTGGGATTATGGTGGACACAGTGAATCTACTGAGGTTTGTTTGTATTCTGTGTCCAGCCTCCCTCATGCTCAAACCGTGGACAAGAACACGGTCAATCACAGCAGCTCTGATTTCATCAGATATTACTGTTCTTCGTCTTCGCTGACCACACTGACCACCTCCACCTCCTCTCACACAAACTCTTCCTCTCAGATTTATATCCATCTGAACTGTCTCTGAACTTCTCACTGTATATGTTCCCTCACATCATTAGACACAAGTGTGATCAGTTTTGAGTTGTTGTGTTCAAGTGGTGAGAACAGTGCTTTAACTGTGTCTGGCTTTTGTCAGCTGTGCTCAGCGTTATGCAGCACAGGTGCATCACAATGAAAATGTGTTGGGAAGTTGTGTCTAAACAGGTGAAAAGTGCTTATAGTTTTGCCAAAAGAGTGATTGATTCAATCAGTGTGTTCAGGCAACTGAGAATTTGGTTCAGACAATAGAGTTTAGTGTTTAAGCAATTGAGAAAAACAGTAAATCAGAATATAATATACGTAATATAATATAATATAACCACCCATTTTTATTCAATCATACAATATCATTTCAAATCATAGAACCATCCATTTAATGTTATCATAATTTTAATTCAAAACTGTAAATATAATTCAAAATAAATGTAAATAATAGACAAAAATAGGTTTTAAACTTTTAGACAGTGCGTGTTTGTGTGTGTGATAGAGAGACAGAGTGAGAGGGAGAGAGAGAGAGACAGAATATGAGACAGAGAGAGAGACAGTTTACTGCTACGGCCCACAAAGATACGACCTCTTGATCCTTTTTGATCCTGTCCTTTTTGATCATTCAGAATTAAGTTTTATGCAAAAACGCCAATAGTTTTGTGTGATTGGGTGAAAGGGAACCAAATAAACAGTTTGTGCAATATTCAAATCATCATGTTAATGGAAAGACCCCATAAAACATGAAAACACAATGTGTGTGTGGTTACTATAAATACTTATGCTGCTTCTTGAGAGATGTGTTTGTTGCAGCATTAAGATCATCATAAACCACAAATGCCAAGAAAGTGTTCATATATTCACTCGCATCTCTCATGTACAAATGCAGAACTGAACCAAATCTGCTTGTGCTGCATTTTTGTTGGCCAACATACTTTACATTTAATTTCTCATACGCTTTTATCCAACGCAGGAGAACAAGATTTCACAATGAGTGATCACACACCAGGGCTTTATGTAGTCTGAGTGAGGAGGAGCAGGTGTGCCGTGATCAGTTCTGGGATGTGGGCTCCTGGGAAATGTAGTCCAAACTAAACGCTGGCGCTCAGGCGAGTGACACTGAGGAATCTTCTCCTCTAAGACTCACTTTTCATTTCAAGAAAGTTACAGAATATCTACATTTCTAATTTGATTTGTTTTGCTACTGTTTTTCTGGGTCAAATGAATGCAAATGCCCACAAAATTCAAGATATGATAGTTCTCTCGTGAGATATTGTCTTTCTTTTTACATTTGATATAAGCAAGCAAAAACACAAGAGCAAGATGGGCAGCAAATGTGTATCTCTGAGAGTGATTTGAGGCAGTATGACTCATGTGATTGTGGTGTTTCTGCACATCCTTCATAACCTATGCTTATTTTCACTTCTGGCCACTGTATTTAAGCATATGAAAGTTCTGTTCATTTGTGAAGGTTATTATGATGAACAAAATGATTAAGAATTGCACACTTTTGTTAGTTGACAATAATTCCACTGATTTCTGGATTATCCAAACTCCCATTGTTTTTGTCAAGCGAGCCAGAGTGATGTGAACTTTATCTGGTCATCGCTGTGTGTGGCAATCAATGCTCTTCTTCTGCTCTGCGTAGATAAAACGTTGCTTTACTGCCATCTCGTGGTCGTTCGGTATTCAGCAAAGTCATTCTGTGTGAACTGTGTGCTTGAGTGATTTCTGGTCTGCTTTAATGTTCACTTAAAACTTAACTTTAAAATTATTTACTTACCGCTATGTAATTTCAAACCCAAATGCATACTTCCTTTAAATTCTCCCGCTCTTAATAAACTCTTTGTTGTAAGAGAATATAATTAATAAAATTTTTGGCCTTTGTCCATAAAAATTATTTGGCCTTTGCCCATATTATTAAGTTTAGAAGGAAATTTAATTTAGGGAAAACTTATAAATATAAACTATATATTTATATTAAATATTGGCTATATTCCAGTAGTTATTAAAATTTGGGCCTTTATTTAATTGATAATATATATTGGATATACAGTAAAACAGTGTAATATTATATCAGTGTAAAACAGCTGTTTTCTATGTGAATATATAAAGTGTCATTTATTCCTGTGATTAAAGCTGAATTTATTAGATGATAAATACAGTAAAACAGTGTAATATTATATCAGTGTAAAACAGCTGTTTTCTATGTGAATATATAGTAAAGTGTAATTTATTCCTGAGATTAAAGCTGAATTTATTAGATGATAAATACAGTAAAACGGTGTAATATTATATCAGTGTAATTCCTGTGGTTATCGGTAGGGGTCAGTAGCGCGTCAGTCCAGCCGCAGAAGAAGAAGAAAAGCTTCTAGACGCTTCCTCCCTCTCTCTTCCTCTTTTCCTGAAGTTGTGTTCGGGTCTCCAGCAGCATGTCGGCGGTGAAAGCGCTCAATCCCAAGGCGGAGGTGGCGCGGGCGCACGCGGCGCTGGCGGTGAACATCAGTGCGGCCCGCGGGCTGCAGGACGTGCTGAAGAGTAACCTGGGCCCCAAAGGGACCATGAAGATGTGAGTTTGCTGCGCGCTTTGTTCAGCACGTGCTGGTCGCCGGCGGTTACGCGCAGCTCGTGCTCGCCGGCGACACTTCAACTACAAACGAAGGGTTGTTTTCTGTTAACTAGCCAACATGTAGGCCTAATATAGAAATGTATGTAATCTTTAATCGCAGTAACTCCTTCGCTCCGGCTTCTCTGATGACGTTTGCACCGGCGCGAGGGCGTGGCCACTTTGATTGACAGGCAGCGTTTCACTGGTCAGAGGGCCGGACAATAACAGTTTTAGACATTTATTTTATGCAACAAGTATGCGATTACATCTAGGCATTATTATTTTATATAAAGCCTTCCTGTAGTTCTAACAGTAGTGAGCGGAGCTTGCAACATTAAGGTCATGGGTTCGATCCCCAGGGAAAGAAAGAACTGATCAGAATGTCAACGTGCTTCTTGAATGTGATGGATCTGATAAATGTAAGTTAAAATAAAAAATAAAAGTCTTAAACACTCAACGATGGGAATCAAAAGCAATGCATTAGAGGTTTTACTAATGTCTACCAATAAAATGTTTCTCTCAGTTGAATATAAACATTAAGGGTTAGATTAGATGTTTTATCAGACTATATTTATGTGGTTTGTTTTTATCAGACACCCAGAAGGCTGGATTACCTCTTAAGAAAACTATGGGATATCTTAATATTTTGGTAACATAATAAAATACTAAAAACAAACCACATCCATAGTCTAATAAGAAAAGTTATATCTTCTTTTTTCTCCTCCCTTGCCATCTTTAAATAATTTACCGCGTTGTTTGTTATGAAATGCTCTTATTATGCGGATAAATATGGAAGCAAGAAAATATACCAAAGAGAAAAATCCAAATCCATTTACCATATAGAGATAAAGGTTTATTGGTGTAAAATTGGGAGCGTTTAAGTGTAATTATATTCACATGAGGATCGGTTACGTCAACTTGAAAACAGTGTGACTTGTGCGCCTGATCGGTTTTAAATCAGTTTTTATATCAAGTCTTAATTTCCCGTTTTAATCATGGACACAATACTGTTTGTTCCTCTCGCACAGACGCAGAATATGCGTTAATCGTCCTTAAATCACCGAACCACGGCTTTACTGCTTTTGCAGAGCTGTGAGAGTGTGTATGGATATGAAGTGAATGTCACGTCTTGCGCTTGAGCTGCTCTTCCTCATCCTCTTCCTCGAGTGTGTAACCGGGTTGTTTGTTGGTTTCACAGGCTTGTTTCTGGAGCAGGAGACATCAAGCTCACTAAAGACGGGAATGTCCTTCTGCATGAGATGGTAAGAGCTTTACTTCAAAGAAAGAAACGTTCACACTAGGGATGTGCTTCCCTGGAGCCCTTGAGTTTCATGGCATGATCCAGATCAGGGGTCTGCAACCTCTTTCGTCCCTTTGCAGAGGCTCCCCTAGCTTTGAAAAATATATATGGGAATCAATAAATAAGCTGTTTTATTAAGTAATAATTTTTTTTACTGGTATACCTCTTAAATTTCAAGATTGAAGTAATCTTGTTACATAATTTTTTTTCTCCAATATTTTGATGTTTTCCATTGTCACAAACAGCGATAAAATGTCATTAGTTTTATTTTTGTAGTTCTGTAATTTCATAAATGCTACACACTTTAGTTATTTTATGTATTGCAAACTGGATATAAACCAGATTCGAGGTTGTCATTCACGTCGCCGCTAATGATGTCTGACTTCGCCAGTCGGAGATCACTAAAACTAATATTAAAGAGGTGTTTGAACTTGTAAGTATGATGTCAGGCAGTGTAATATGCTCTGGCCCTCTTCCTATGCAGTGTTAATTTAATTTTAGGGATCAAATAGGTTTTGTGGCATCCGTGAATTTTATTCGGGGTAGTAAAGAGGCCAAAATGGCTCTATCGATTTTGAAGGTTGCAGAACCCTGATCTAGATATTTATAGAGATCTTTAGAGTTAATATACTATTTTTGTCAGATGATCTGGGATTGCGATCCGTCGGGTGTTGTAACATATCAGATGAATTCATCACTGTTTGTTAGTCATTACCTGCGTGAAGGATTATGAATTCCCTGTTATTAAAGCCACTCTCTAAAACGGCATATTATCCTGAGTTTCTTTTATCGTTCTTCAGCAAATCCAGCATCCCACTGCTTCACTGATTGCCAAGGTGGCGACTGCCCAGGACGACATCACGGGAGACGGCACGACGTCTAATGTGCTGATCATCGGAGAGCTGCTCAAGCAGGCCGATCTCTACGTGTCGGAGGTGCGTCTCACGTCTGTGCGTTTCTTAAGTTGCAGGTCATGTTCCTCTTCTAAAGCGTGTGTGTTGTCTGAAGGGTCTTCACCCCAGGGTCATCGCTGAGGGCTTTGAGGCGGCGAAGGAAAAGGCCCTCGAGGTGCTGGAGGAGGTGAAGGTCGTGAAGGAGATGGACCGAGAGACTCTCATCAATGTGGCCAGAACCTCTCTCAGGACCAAGGTCCATGTGCAGCTCGCCGATTTACTGACAGAGGTGAGAAGTGCTGCTCGAATATCTGATGTTGGGACAGACGATCACTTTACCAGCGTCACGGGTTCAGAACGTGGCATGATCTTCATAGGGAACACACATAGAGGTTACGCTACAATAAAAACAAGGCACTCCCTTGCGAGAGCGGTAACTTCGACATTGCACATGCATAAAAAAATGGCCAAATTTCCTCCCTGCCACATGATTCCTGAAACCTTATGGGATAACGGCGGTTACCCAACTGCCCAATTGTCATCAGAGGCGTCACTGGGGGAACCAGGCAGTGTAAATACCAGAGGAGCAGCAGTTGAGTCTGAGTCTCTTCCTTCACGCTGCCATCGTTAAAGACGCACCTGGAGAAACTTCATCACACCAGATGCTGCCGTATGCTTTATTTTTCTCCGACGTGCATGCAGTGAACTCTACACTGAAGCCCACGGTTATGAGTGCATCCCGGAAAGCCCGGCTTTCCCCCGTCGCTCCTCGCCTTCTGTGGTTGAGCAGCATCCAGAATATCCTCCACTTCGTCAAGACTCATGGAGAGCTGTCCAGGCATTTCGTGTTAGTTGCTGGGAATAAATCAGGGGCTTTTCCCTGCAGTTCAGACGCAGACTGCCCCTTTTCAACGGCGTGGGTTCGTCACTGACGCTTCCTCTAAGTGTTCCCTTCTGAGACGGGACGTTCACAGTTTGTTCGCCAAAGGGGCGATGGAGCGCGTCCCTCTGAACGAGATCGAGATCCGATCCTGGACCTGAGACTCATTTCCTGAGCTCTGCTTTCATCAGCGCTAGATCTCTGATGCTTTGGTGTGTCCTCATCTTAAACCAACCGAAGACCGTACTGTAGGGGAATTACAGTTTAGACCCGAGGAGCAGATATGCTGAATGAAGAGCAGGAGTCAGAAGTGCAGTCAATAGAAAAACATTTTAGTGAAGTTTAGTTTACAGTTTCATCAGCAGAAGCTTCAGGTCTCACAAAGAGTTCGTAGGCCGCCCCACTTACAATAACATTACAGCAATTATACTCTAACAGAGGGTGCTAACTACATCAATGATGACGGTTACATGATTCTGATTGGCTAAGAAAGAGTAATTTTCCACACAAGAGCAGACAGTCTGAAGCATATCTCAAAATAAGAAATATATATAAGCGGCAATGGATTTCCGAATCGTCCCTACAGCATCAAAGACGTGGTTTGCAATCGCTGTCGTTTCTTGCATCATAAGCTGCCTTGTAACCAATCGCATCAAAGCTAACAAAGAAACAAAGATGTAAAAATGCATTTCCTGGCCCTGTTTGTTTGGATGGGGCGTGTTTCCCGTGTGTGACGTGTGCTTGTGCTTCAGGCTGTGGTGGACGCTGTGCTGGCCATCAGGAAGCCCAACGAGCCCATCGACCTCTACATGGTGGAGATCATGGAGATGAAACACAAAACCGACAGCGACACACAGTAAGACTCATCGTTTCCTCTCGTGTGGATTATAGGCTTTGCTTAAGAAACGTTCTGAAACTTAAACATGGTCATGATGGAAAAAATACATTTTCAACATGTTTAGATTAATGTCCTGCACAGTTTTTGCCTGTGGTGATTTATCCCAGAAAAAGGATAAGTGTCTTTTGAGGTTGAATTTATGGATTCTGCCCAAGATATTTACCAATAAACTTCTGCAAAAAAGGGAGTTAGAGCTGCACGAGTTTGAATAAAAACTAATTTACTAGAGCTTCTGACAAAATGTTACTTGCTACAAAATGTTAAATTAATGTGAATGAATTATTTAAAAATTAGTTTGAATGAATGATTCACTCACTGAATCGGTTTTTGAAGGAATCTCTTGAATGATTCACTCACCGAATCGGTGTTTGAAGGAATCTCTCGAATGATTCACTCACCGAATCGGTGTTTGAAGGAATCTCTCGAATGATTCACTCACCGAATCGGTGTTTGAAGGAATCTCTCGAATGATTCACTCACCGAATCGGTGTTTGAAGGAATCTCTCGAATGATTCACTCACCGAATCGGTGTTTGAAGGAATCTCTGGAATGATTCACTCACCGAATCGGTGTTTGAAGGAATCTCTGGAATGATTCACTCACCGAATCGGTGTTTGAAGGAATCTCTGGAATGATTCACTCACCGAATCGGTGTTTGAAGGAATCTCTGGAATGATTCACTCACCGAATCGGTGTTTGAAGGAATCTCTGGAATGATTCACTCACCGAATCGGTGTTTGAAGGAATCTCTGGAATGATTCACTCACCGAATCGGTGTTTGAAGAAATCTCTCGAATGATTCACTCACCGAATCGGTGTTTGAAGGAATCTCTCGAATGATTCACTCACCGAATCGGTGTTTGAAGGAATCTCTCGAATGATTCACTCACCGAATCGGTGTTTGAAGGAATCTCTGGAATGATTCGCTCACCGAATCGGTGTTTGAAGGAATCTCTGGAATGATTCGCTCACCGAATCGGTGTTTGAAGGAATCTCTGGAATGATTCGCTCACCGAATCGGTGTTTGAAGGAATCTCTGGAATGATTCACTCACCGAATCGGTGTTTGAAGGAATCTCTCGAATGATTCACTCACCGAATCGGTGTTTGAAGGAATCTCTCGAATGATTCACTCACCGAATCGGTGTTTGAAGGAATCTCTCGAATGATTCAGCGACGAACGCATTGAACGATATAAATCACACCATCATTATTTGAAGCATCAAGTTTGTTCAGAAGCTGACTTCCGCTGACGTCAGTGTATAATATCCCGACTGTAAACTCTTATCCCAGCGCTGCCGTGATTATTAATGTTTGTACTCAGCAGGAATAGTTTCTGCTCTGGATCAGCAGCATCTGAATGGTTGGTGTGTGTGATCCGCTTGAGCAGAAACAGGAGAATCGCCGTCATGCGTTTCCGATCGTGATCTTGTAATAATCGTGTCGTGCGGCTCTATGGGATTGCAGCACCGACACATGGCTGCGTTCACGACCGTTTGTGTTTGTGCTCAGGCTGATCCGAGGGCTGGTGTTGGACCATGGATCCAGACATCCAGACATGAAGAAGAGGGTGGAGGACGCTTTCATTCTCACTTGCAACGTTTCTTTGGAATACGAGAAAACGTAGGCTTTAACAATGTTCATATTTAATGATGTATGAATAAATATGTATGTGTGTATGTGGTTTGATGACGGTTTCCTGTCACAGAGAAGTGAACTCTGGGTTCTTCTACAAGAGCGCCGAAGAGCGAGACAAGCTGGTGACGGCGGAGCGGAAGTTCATCGAGGATCGTGTGAAGAAGATAATCGATCTGAAGAATAAAGTGTGTGGAGACAGCAAGAAAGGCTTTGTGGTGCTCAACCAGAAGGTAATGTTTGTTGATTTTACACTCATTTATTAAAGCGTCGCTGTTAGTATTGATCCGTGCAGGTTAAGATCACAATCATCGTTTAATAAAAATGTGCTTGAATGCTTTCCTTTGGCTAGTTGCTCTTGACACGGTAAATGGTTTAAAATACTGAGAAACATTGTGGCAACGTTGCAGAAATACACCTTACCGTCATGAGAAGTGGAGTGTGTGTCCCTGAACTCCTACCGTTTGCTGAATCGCTCTCTTGAACCCGATTGATTTGTTTCTGCAGGGAATTGATCCGTTTTCCCTGGACGCTTTGGCTAAAGAGGGCATTGTGGCTCTGCGCCGAGCCAAGAGGAGGAACATGGAGCGGTAAGAGAAGATGCTGAAGTTGAACATTGGTTGTTTACATTTGTTCTTGAGTGTAGAAGAGAATTTTTCTCCGGTAAAACGAGCGTATTGTTCTGTAAGTGAGGGGATTTCCCAAAATGCTTGAGAATCCCTGCTTTAAACTACAAAACTGGTTGTGTTTTGCTAGTGTATGTCAAGTGTCGTTTTTATTTATTAAAACGTAATAAAACATATGAAGTTGGTTTGAACCAGTTATGTTGTCACGGCTGATATAATTGAAGCATATATAATTAATTACATTATTTCTGATATAATTGTTTCTGTTTGGAAGCAGGACTTTTATTTTGACAGCAAACGGCGTTATCTGAACACGCAGCGCCCCGTTCTCGGCTCGTTCGTTTGGTCTCCGTGTTGCGGTTCTGTCTAGATACTGATAGAATGTAAAATGAAAGTATTATGCTGTTTGCTTTTATCCAGAAGGGCAAATCCTGTTATACTCTTTATTAAAAACTACAATAATGCCTTGAGATGCAAGCATAATCCGCTGCTAGCGTCCGCGTCTGTATTCGTGCTCGTATCTCAAATATTTACTCGTATCTCAAAGCAAAAATAGCTCTAAGGCTAGCGCTTATCTCGGGACTCGTATGTCGGGACGCTCGTATCTCAAGCTATTACTGAATGTATTTGTGAAAAATACTGTAATACTTACAATATTGGAATACTGGAAACTTAAAAATACCAGAAACTTCTTGATTCTGTAATTAAATATTAATGCATGTGAATGTGTGTGTGTATGGTTAACAGATATTGGCGTTTAACGTGGCCAACAGACAATATTATTTATATATATATATATATATATATATGGCCACACGGCAATATCTGTTGACCACTTGCTTAAACATTTTTTTTTTGTAACGTTTATAGTATTTGTCAAAAACGTGAAAAGCACTGAACATGCGCTGTTTCCCGTCAGACTGTCTCTGGCCTGCGGCGGGATAGCGATGAACTCGGTGGACGACCTGACGCCCGAGTGTTTGGGGCACGCCGGACTGGTGTACGAGCACACGCTGGTGAGTCGAGCGCCTCTGAGCAGCGTCCGAATGCCTCCGCAGGAAACCCTAACCCTCTGTTTCTCAGGGAGAGGAGAAGTACACCTTCATCGAGAAGTGCGGCAATCCTCGGTCCGTCACCCTGCTGGTGAAAGGGCCCAACAAGCACACCCTCACACAGATCAAAGACGCCGTGCGGGACGGGCTCCGCGCCGTCAAAAACGCCATTGAAGATGGTAGGCAGCCAAACCGTCACACAAAACAACATGATGGAAGCGTAAAGAGCGTGTTATGCTCATGATAATGCTAGCTAGAGATGATGCTGTTGTGTGTCTGCAGGCTCTGTGGTGGCGGGGGCCGGGGCGTTTGAGGTGGCGGTGGCCAATGCTTTGGTCAGTCATAAGCCCAAGGTGAAGGGTCGAGCCCAGCTCGGTGTGCAGGCGTTTGCTGACGCCCTCCTGGTCATCCCTAAGGTACTGGACAAACCATCCAGGTTTCCTTCACTGAACAAATGTGAAATATTTATATTTTGAGGGCTTTGTATGTTGTCAATGTTGCACAAGCTTATGGACTTCACTTGACCTCTTTTGTAAGGTTCTGGCGCAGAACTCGGGCTACGACCCTCAGGAGACTCTGGTGAAGCTGCAGAGCGAGTTCAAGGAGAGCGGAGAGCTGGTGGGAGTGGATCTGAACACAGGCACGTCTCGCCGGTTTTGTCATACATTTTAAGTCTTTGTTTTCATTGGAGTTTTGTGAGTTATATCAGGACAACCATGTCTAATATCAAATAATAGTGTTGGGTTTAAAATGTGTATTGCATTTATGTGCCAACTTTTACTAGGCCTGTAAATGCAAATCTGAACAAGCGATAGAGTAGAAAATGCTGTTTAAATGTTTCAAACATTATATGATGCAACAAGTAGTAGGAAATGTTTATGATTCTGCATCTTGGTTGATATTACTCTTGTCAAGCTCTTATTTTTGAGATGTGCAGAAATGTGTGATCATAGTTTGCACTGAAATGAGTGTGTGAAGTTTCCTGTAGATGTAATGTCACACGATCCAGTTCCTTATTAACTTTGAAGCCAAAGTGCAGTAATGCCTTGAGATACGAGCATAATCCGTTCCAAGACGAGCTCGTATCTCAAATCATTTCCCCCCATAAGAATAACAGGAAAAAAATGTATTTGTCCCAGTCCTCTAAAAAACTCCCTTATTAGTGCTAATAACAATGCAAAAACATGTTTTAATTGCTATAGAGACACACACACAATTATAATAGTATATAAGGATTCCTGTGATAGGATTTGTCGCCTCGGCCAAGATTTCGTTTTCGCATCTCGATCATTTTGTCGTTACTCGGGCGAAAAAAAAAACTGAAATATTTTATCGTACATTGAACTTTTCGTACGTAGAGCGTTTCGTAAGTCGGGGTTCTACTGTACTGCATTCGGCTTTGGGCAAGTCGATACATGCATGTTGAATGTGAAGGTGTCTGTGCTGCACCTGTGATGTGCGGTGGTGTTTCAGAAGAGAACATCTGCGTGCTTCGGCCTCATTTGCTGTGGTTTAACATCAGTGTGTGTGTGTGTGTGTGTGTGTGCAGGTGAGCCCATGGTTGCGGGAGACGCCGGTGTGTGGGATAACTACTGTGTGAAGAAGCAGCTGCTTCACTCCTGGTGAGCCCCGTTCACAAACTCTTGCCTTTCATTGCGTCTATGAAGGGAACCGATTGTCTTCTGATGGCTTTTCTGTTCATCCTTCATATAATCAGGGCAAGATGAAACTGAGGGCTGAAGTTCAGGGGCTTGATGTTTAGGAGATTGTCTTTTAAGCCAAATATACAAACCAATATAATGCTGTAAATGATTGAGCAATATAGCATGTATTTGTGCATAGTTTAATATAAAGCGCTGATCACACTTGAACTGATTTTTCTACTTGCTCATCATGAAATTTCTCTTATTTATATTGTTAGATCAGATCATTAATCTGTGCACGTTAATAAAGCGTTTCAGAGCGATCTCTGCACAAACTCTTGTGTTTGTGCGGTTTCACCTCTTGCTTCATGTGCACATGGTGGTAGTTATTGGGAAAAGTGTTTTTAAATGGGTTTTTGTGTCTCATCTGCACAGCACTGTGATCGCCAGCAACATCCTGCTGGTGGACGAGATCATGAGGGCCGGGATGTCTTCGCTGAAGGGATAGAGAAGAGCAGCGCTGGTCCCACAGCCGGACTCCAGACTCGACCCAACACGCGTCTTCATTCGTGTCCCCAAGCAGTTTATCGTCTGTTTTTATGTCTTAGGAAATGTTCTTCTCCTCCAGTCATTTGGTTTATTTAAGAAATGGTTTGAGTAGCACTGAATTGATAAACACACTTTCTTTTGTACCCATTAAACCTCTTGCTTTCTTGTGCAAACTCTTCAGCATGTGTGAATTTAGCGTCAAATCCAGAACACCCATCAGCCTGTGTGAACGGGAGCACGGATACAAACATGTTTACATGCATGAGTGTGTGTCTGTCCATTGTAATGAATCCAATCACATTTCAGGTTCTGTTTATAAAATGAAATCAGATCAATCTCTCGCTTTCAACCATTTTTATTGTCTGTAAATGTGTTCATGTATCAATCCTCGCCCACAAACTGAGCTTTCTCAGGCGTTTGATGAATAGAAATGGAACGAGTGTGTGTTAAATGTGGTGTGGCGGCATGTGGGGATTGGATTAGCTTGTTCAAAAGACTACAAATATTAGTCTAAGATTGACCCCACACCTAAAAAACACCATAAAAAGCTTGTTTGCATGTTTAAATCAGTGCAATCAAGCTGTGTAGTGATTCAGACCACAAAAACATTCAGGTGGAGTGAAGCCTTTTATTGCATGATACAGATGCTGCATGAACACTTTATTTGAGCCGTGATGCAGGACTGACTGAACATGCATGAAACCAGCGTCAACCTTATTCGTCTTAACCTCAACTCTTGCCTGAACTCCCACCATCAAAACATACATGGGTGAGAATACCCAAATAAATAATCTCATTCAAAGCCAACACTCAGCAAACAAACCGTCTGCATGAACTCGTCTGCTAGATTGTGTTTATCAGTAAAAAGACTTTCCCGCAAATGTCAGTTATATTTTATGAGGGGAAACATGCACAACAAACGTGGTGCAAAAGTGAAACAAAAAGGGGGAATTGTGTACATATATAATTTCATATATAAGCTTTTAATTTACGGTGGATCAGTCATCTTCATCACTTCCGAAGCCTTCTTCATCTTCCATCGCCACTCCCTGAAACAATCTGGAACAGAAAATATAGAAATGAATAAACAGCAAATACATCAGTTATTTTAGCAAACCATCATCTCTAATCAATGAGCAGGAAGGAAACTCCAGGACAGAAGTGTGGGTTCACCGATCGTCTTAAATGTGTACAACGTGTGTTCACTAAAAGATTTTTATAATGAGCTGATCTAAAATTCACAGCAGGATTAACATCATATCAGCCCTGATTAACAATAATCTAACGCTGTGCACTCGTGCTTTTAATCAGACTTCATCGTCCCAGGTTCTGTGAATCAGAACTGTTTTCGATTACTGAAAAGATCATCAAATTTAATCCTTTAGTTTTGTCCTTTAATCACTTTAAGTGTTCACCCCCTCCTGATCTCTTTTTTTTTTTGCATGTTTGTCACACTTTGTCAAACGGTTTCATATCGTCAAACTATGGAAGTCCGTTTCCACCACAGGTGAGAAAAAAAAAAGAGATACTTTCTCAAAATAATGACTTAACTTCTCGTGTTTCTCCGCATGGTCAAAGCGTGTAAATGCGAGATCACAGCAAACATGACACGTTCTGTAAAACAGCTGTTAAAATCAGTGTTAATCAATGATATAATTAAAGAACTGAATGATAAATCATCAGTATATAAGAGAGGATTCCTGTATATAGTATTTTATTAATTTGTATTTTTGTGTATGAACAAGTTCAGCACAGTGGATTTTAAACAGAGGAATTACAGACTGTTGTGACTCTTTATGATGAACCTGCACATCAAAGAGCATCCGAGTTCGAAAACTCCAATAGTTTTGTAAATCGTGCAAGTTTTGCTTTTATGCAACAGCCCTGCTTCTGTTGCACTTCCACACCTTCCTGCGCGCATGGAAAAGTGTGGAAAATACACTGATAATTGATCATTTATGTCACTACAGATGCATTTTATATATTATCACGCTGACTTTAACTAAGACAGCTGTTTTACAGAACGTGTTTGCTGTGATCTCGCATTTACACGCTTTGACCATGCGGAGAAACAGAGAAGTCATTATTTCAAGAAAGTTTCTCGTTATTGCATACTTGTGTTATCTTCTTTGACTAATATTTCAATTAGTTTGATGATCTGAAACATTTAAGTGACAAACGTGCAAAAAAATAAAATAAGGGGGCAAACACTTTTTCACACGGCTGTGGTCTAAAATTGAATTATAGATTAATGGTTACGTCTCGTCACTGTGACAGTACTGATTATCATATAAACATGGCGAAACTAGGAGCCTATAATCGCTCTCGGCATTTCAGGAGGTGAGGTTGATCGAAACAGTGTATAAACACTCGAATGGTCACAGACTCACTGGTTGTAGCACGGGGAGCTGGGGTTGTTGAAGTGGCTGTAGGGGTTGACTCGGCTCAGCGCTCCCAGACAGATCCAGCAGAAGTACTTCTGACACGACGAGCACGTCATCTTGTTACAGCCATGCACCTTCTACAGAGAAAAACAACCCGTCAAAGACTAGTTCCTTCAATTAAACACCTTTAGAGAGTTCTGGGGCAGATTCACATTCATGCATTTATCAGACGCTTTTATCCAAAGAGACTTGCATTGCATTCAAGGAACACATTGAATCAGTTCTTGCTTTCCCTGGGATCGAACCCATGACTTTGGCGTTGCAAACATCAATGCTCTACTGATTGAGCTGCTGGAAGTCGCAGCCGCCGAGAAGAACATGATGAAACATGAACCGGCGTTTAGGAGCAACTCTCAATTATTCACTTGTCTTTCGGTTAGAAGTTTGTCCAAGAAACGAAACGTGTCATTTTGCAGATTGATAATCGCATAATTAATGCTGACCGCTCACGTCAATCAGAACAAAACTTGGCAAACTTCAGTTTTGCTGAAAGCACTTGCCAAGTGTAGGAACTGTGCTGCCAACAGGTCACGAACTCTGACATCTCAAAACGACAGAGACATTTCTTCTATAACTGCTCAAAGCGTGACATTTTTAACACGTTAGAGTAAAATCTGAGCGTCCTGAGAGGTTTGAAGACCAGGAGTTCACACACGTTCATCCTCACCTTGGAGAGCTACACATCGCAGTAAACTCCATCAATATCACAATATCATACTGATAAAAGCTGGCCAGCTTGTGTTGCTAAGAGGCATGAAATTAATTTCTTAATACTCTGTATGGTGGAGAAAACGCTGTATTCGTGTTCCTGAAGCGGTTTCATATGTGATGTTAGTCACTTGACAGAATACTGTTGTCTCTGAGAAACATGTTACTCGCGGTACTTCAAGAAAACAAGCGATTCACATAATAAATGATTCGTTTTCTGTTGATAAAAGCATCCAAACAGTTGCTCACCTGTGCAATAAAACACATATGAGAGTGTAGTTGGTGTCTCCATCGTTTCCACAGATATATATGAGGTGATTGACTGGTTAACTCTGGTTAAAACAGACGATTTCTCTGGAATTAAACATTGCTGGAAACATTTGGGATTATAGAAGTCAGGAAAATATATAATATTGCTCTAGTAGCTTTTGGATATTTTAGTCTGAAAATCTTATACATTGTAAAAGTAAAACTTCCTGTTTCCCTTCTTCAATACGGAGCACTGCCACCTGCTGGTGTGGAAGAGAGGAGCGGTGTGTTCAAGCCGTCTCTTTACCCTCATAGGCTGCTCACTCAAACACGATCTGCTATTGCATGCTTTGAGCAATGAGCGAGTTCTTGTAAAGACTTATTTTTGCCTTTGAGAAAGCACAATGTAGAGGACTGTCAGGAAGAATTCATCGCATTCATCTTAATGTAAGCGTTATCCGTTTCTGGTTTCGAACGAGTAGAACGACCCGAAGACAAAAGAAAGCTGTTCTGTAGGAGCAATAGCCTTGTTTGCAGCTCAGAGTCACACGCTATAGATCAAACACAGATGTCTGTGATCATCAAGAGCTCCTGAAGATCCTGATTGAGTTGTTCAGGTGTGTTTGATCAGGATTGGAGCTGAACTTTGTAGGAAGGTAGATCTCCAGGAACAGCTCCAGGTTCAGGCTTGGCCAAGTTCATTAATGACGTCGACTCCAATCACACGAATGTAGGCTTAAGAGAATCTGAAGTCGTTCAACACCTTCTGCCCACAAGGCTATCGGAAACATTGGCACGAGCAATTTTTTGGACTCCTTTCCAATCTACTGTGCCCAGTCCAGCTGTTTTTGAACACAAGTATGCATCCTAACTATTCGAGGCATCTCAGTGAGGAATATGTGGCACACATGTCGGGTACTGACCTCTATATGAGAGCCACAGCAAGGGCACTGTTTAGAGTTACTCTTCAGCCATTCTGTGCTGAAAGACTCCTCCACCGCCTTCTGAATGACCCGCTTCCCAAAACGCTTCTCAAGGAACTTCTTTCCCTCCACGCTTGCAGAAATATACTCATCCCGCAAACTGCGAAGCTCATCTGTTGAAGAAAAGCAAATTTTTTGCTTTGAGATACGAGTAAATGTTTGAGATACGAGCAGCTTCCAGACGCTAGAGGTGTTCAGCACTCGCAGCAGCTCAAGCTCCTCATTTATGGGTAATTGCATATGATCTCCACTAGAGGCAGCTTGGTTTTACAGCGGGGGTTACCGGGGGCAACGAGTGATTCACGAGTATTAAGCTGGGAGCAGCACGAGTTATGAGTGTTCAATAATAATACATATGAGCTTCTGAGGCACATTATTGTGTGTAATCTATCGCCTGTCTCTCTATAGCAATTTAAAACATGTTATTAGCACTAATAAGGGAGTTTTTTAGAGGGCTGGAACGGATAAATGTATTTTCTGTTATTTCTTATGGGGGGGAAGTGATTTGAGTTACGAGCAACTCGAGTTAAGAGTCGTATCTCAAGGCATTACTGTACTTATATCAGACTCAGGCAACAAATTAGAGAGGAGTAACAACTCAATAGTGATAATCTTTCATCTTACCGGCAGTCGCTATGCAGTTGGAAAGGCCATGATAGCTCCTCTTACAGAGGGTGCAGAAGGCGTATCGGCACGAGGGACAGATGCCCATGGTGGAGTCCGGCTCGACCATCACAGCCATGCAGCAGCTCATGCGAGGGCAGTACACCACGTCCGCCATGAGGTCCAGACTCGACTGCAGCAGAAGACGGTCGTAGCGCGCAAACTCATCCTCACCCACAAGAAGCTTCACCTATTAGAAGAGCACTTCAGTTCTCAACACAAAGACGTTTTACACCGGTTTAACCACCATCTCACTCAGAAAACACACACAATAGGATTAACTCGACTCATGATGTGAAGTGTGTGCTGTTTGATCATTAAATAAAAGTCGTAAGTAATGTAATTTGGCTGGATTTATTTAGAGTGAACTATTGTGTTTGCAAACAGAGTTCATTTTCAATTCTATTCGGAGTGTAACGGAAGTACATTTCTCCCGAAAACCATATTTTTTGTATGTTACTGCCCTCTTTCATTTATGTTGTATAGTGTAGGAAACATTACTCCTGAATCCCAATAAGAGGTTTTTGTTACAGTGTGATGAACTGATTTCACTAGTGTTTGTTTGTCAGGCCAAAGTTTCAATCTGACAAAATAGAATATGTTTGACTAAAATATTTGACGTGGACGTGACAGATTTACACACCAACTTACACAAACTTCAAACAGAGATTGTTCATAGCGAGAGAAAACGTAATACTGAAACCCATTAAAAGGCAGATTATCCCAGTCCCACTTGAATATGAAATCTTTGTTAAGAGTTTCATTCTGTTGGACTTTCAAAGTACTGTTTTCTGCTTCTTCTGTATTATAAAGCCCATTGAATACATTAGTTGGCTCTACTTGTGTGTTGTAGAGTGTGGTTTGTAAATGTGTGCTGAAGAAATGCAAGAGAGAGACAGATTATACTGTACTGCAAATACTTGGATCTTACATGGAAAAATGCTGGAACTGCAACAAAACATTTATAAATTAAAACCTCTATAACTTTTGTTTTGTTGCACTTTTTAAAATATTTTCTCTGTGCTCAAAAAAAGCAATGTGAGCATTAGATCGGTAATGTGCAACACTGAACAAGGACTACGGCTGAAAGTTAGCTTTAAGCAAAGACTTTAATTGTCTCTGCACACAATAAACAAACGAGTGAGATTTTCTCCCGATGGTTTGCGTCAACTTGAGACTGCGTTTACACGGATACTCGCCATTTTGACCATTCGGTTTTGATTTTCCGTTCAAGCCATGAACGAAAAACTGAATTGAGTTTTCATGCCTAATTAATTTAATGCTTTTAATGCCTAATAAACTCAGAGTTAACCAAAGTCAACCTAAGTGCCGAATTGAGTTCACTTCTGTGTCTTAAATCGCATGAATGTTCAAACTAGCAAGGCTTAAAAAAACAAGTACTTGAGTGAAAATAGCATCAACTACCCAGAGCATCTCTCAAGCTGCCCTCATCACCCATTCCCACAGACAGACAGAAGGTACCTGTGTAGGAGTGGCCATGGACACACACTTGGGCTCGGGGCAGTTAAGGCACTGGACTTTGCCATCTCTTATTTGGATCTGAAAGTATTCCCTCATGCAGGCCTTGCAGTAAACATGCTGGCACTCTTTGAAGAGCAGAGAGTCGGATCCCAGCTTCTCCGAGTAGCAGATTCCACAGCAGAACACCTTCCCGTCGAACACCTTCTGCTTCTGAGCTTCGTCAAAGTCCAGCAGCTGAGTCAGTGTGTCCGTGTGAGGGTCGACCTCTTGAACAGCTCGTGGGTCCAAGTCCTGTGCTTTACTCTTCTCTCCAGAAATGTCTACCGCTTCTTTCTGAGCAGAGCCGCACTGATGCGGACCGCAGATGCTCTGGACGTCAAGTGGAGACTGGATTCCCAGGAAGTCCAGAGTCTCTTCCTTCAGGAACTGGATCCAGGTAAAAAGAACCACGTTTCCTTGGTTCTCCTCCCAGAGTTCATCCAGCCTCCTGCAGAGCGCAGTGATCTGACGGAGGGAGAGGGAAGATGATCCGTTACACAATGCCGTATGGAAATCACATCAGAAACACTACGGTGTGACGTCTGCAGCACTAGCGGTCAAACAAACTGATATCTCCAAAATAACACCATTCACCAGTGTCAAGTTAACTGGGATGCCCAACTTGACACCTCCTGGTCCCCGATCACTTTCATCATGAACATTCTTCTCTTGTGATCCGCTGAAGAAATTCACGCATGTTTAAAATGACAGTGGGGAAAATTGACATTTAATTGAACTATTCTTCTAAAAATGCTGCCTTTCACACCAAATAAACGGCACTGGCTGTTGAGAAGAAAAAACTTTTTAAATCATTGGGAAGAGATTTAAGTCATGAAATATACTTTGTACTTGTATGTCTATGTATGGCATTGGAATGGAGTAAACAGTATTTTAAAGGCGTCAAGAACTGAGGATTTTGAGCTTTTGACATAAAAGGTCGTCATACTCTAAGTCCATATTGTAACAAAGTGAACGAACGGTTGAAGAATGTGCCGATAAGAAAGTCAAAGCCTACTTCATCATCGCAATCTTGGGTGGGGTGAGATGACCAATTAAGAGCAAGAGCAGCTCGTGGAAAGGAGGGATTTAGAAAGACTGATTCTTCCAACGAGTCGTTTGAGAATCATTGAAAAGTGTGGTGATGTCTAATGTATATTAGGACAGAGTTTTTTGACATTTGATGCATGTAAACCCATGGAAGCCCGTTTTCCGCCAAAGTTGAGAAAAAATAAATATTTAAGTCGAAACAACGACTTGGTATCTTGAAATAACGAGATACTAAGTCATTATTTTGAGTTAAATCATCTTTTGTTTTCTCAACTGTGGCGGAAACGGGCTTCCATGTAAATCAGTCACAATTTCGGCGCAGGCTTTGCAGTGAGACTCTTAAGACGCGGCCTCAGCAATAATGCATCACCGTGTTCATGCCTGACCTGTGACCGGTGATTTCTGGTCAGATGTTCTTTGTCTATGTGTCAGAAAATCAAACCAATGACTAAACGGTCAACTTCAAATCAGAAGCTAAAATCAGGGAATCATAACATGCCTTTGATTTCTAAACGATGACCATATTTGATGTAAAAATCATAGTAACATTATAAGTTACCCCAGGAGACATAAAACAATGCTGTTCATGACCTGTTGAATTCAATAAAGGACACATTTCCCAAGAAGTGCTTAAGGACAGAGAGATGTAGTCATTACTCAAACACTTCCCAGCTCTGCTCTGAATCAGCCAGCAGGGCTAAAACAACACATGGACACGGCAAACGACTTCTCTATCGTACAGCGACACGTCTGAGTGAAACGGCTCGTCCAACACGAATAAATAAGGGTGGGACATCTATCAATCATTTGATGCTTGGAAAACGGAAAAGAAACTGCTGGGTTATCTCACACACGTCAGCAGAGAAAGGAGAGTATGTCACAGGGAGTTATGACATTAAAGACTACAACATCAAAAATAATGAATTAAAACAATTCCACGCGTCTCAGAGCATCAGTGAACAGGACTCACCTGGACTCTAGTGAGCCACTTGCAGCTGATGGTGAAGACGGGAGACGACACTGAAGGATAGTCCGGAGGGAGCGCAAAACTCAGAACCAGTGGAGGTAGAAATGACACGTTATACTCTGTGGACGTCTGACCTGTAGAACAACAACACAAATTGGAAATCCGTTGCCACTTGTACATATTGTATATATATATATATTTATTTTTCTTATTTGTACACTTCAGTCAGCTATGTAACCAACTATTACTTAAAGCCTTTCTTTGCTTTTCTGTATTTTTCCATAGAGTAAGGATGAATATTGTCTTTACTTCAGCAGATAAAACAAGTTATCAGACTGTTTTGAGAGTCTCTCTGTTGATTGTTGGAGCCTGAGCCGAGTTCAGTCTTGGAGAAGCTGTGTGTGTGTGTATCTGAGTGTGTGTGTGTGTGTGTTAATATGGTCTGTATTGGTGAGGTGATTAACTGACACCATAAAGAGACGGAATGACTTGTTGTTCTCGATAATCCACGTGGAAAGTCACTAAGCAGACTGTCTGCTCCTGTGTGGAAAATTACTAGTTTTGTTTTTCTTTCTTTCTTAGCCAATCAGAATCATGTAACCGTCATCATTGATGTAGTTAGCACCCTCTGTTAGAGTATAATTGCTGTAATGTTATTGTATGTGGGGCGGCCTACGAACTCCTTGTGAGACCTGAAGCTTCTACTGATGAAACTGCAAACTAAACTTCACTAAAATGTTTTTCTATTGATGCACTTCTGACTCCTGCTCTTCAATCAACATATCTGCTCCTCGGGTCTAAACTGTAAATCCCCTACAAAATATACACACACACACACGACTCTAGAGGTGAGTGATCTCACATCTTTATATCGTGATCGATCTTGAAGACGATCTACTGTTCAAGCGAATCGTATTTAGTGTTACAGTACAGCACTGGCTGCCTACTAGATGTGCTGCCTGCCAGATTACACGCACACGCACACGCACGCGCACACACACACACACACACACACACACACACACACACACACACACACACACACACGTCTCACGCGACGCATCTGAAACACTTCAGCAACAGCAGGACTGTCAATCAATACAACACTGGTTTCGCTTTTGCTGTCTAGTGGTTATGAAAACTTGAGAATAAAGATAAAGGATCATGCCGTTCCTTTTCTTTTCCACCCCTCCTCAAAAGCCTAAACTCATCAACCAAATCAGTCAAAAATCATGCAATGTGACTGTCTGGATATTCACTAAAGTACATCTCAAAATTGGGGATTTAGATCGTGGATATGAATCTTTGGAAGACCGTCCAGCCCTGCCTGACTGCTGAACGAGGTTTACACATCTGCTGAAGAAGCACAGAGTCTCACCCTTGACCAGCAGTCTGAAGTGAGCAGGAAGCTCTAGACACAGGTGAATCTCTCCCTCCTTCCCCGAATCTGCCCGCTGAAACTCCTCTTCATCATAGATGCTTGTTAGAGCAAGCAGTTCATCTTTTTTCGCTTCCTGGTCGGCTGACATTTGAACATTCCTGAAATCAAGTCACATTTATATTTAAATCTGAGCGTTCGTTCCTGGACGGCCGCTGTGATGCAGAGTTTATCTGGATTCACTCCGTGACGGTCGGTCGGTCGGTTGGAGCGAATCCGAACAGGACAGGAACAGAGTTTGACACATGTGTCAAATAAACAGCTTTTTCTGGGTTCCTGATACGACTGGATTCCTCATGCTTTTTGAGTCTAACTCACTGCAAACAAACTTCGATTGTAAGACATTGTCAGAGAACAGATCTCTTTTCCTAATGTGACGGTAGACAACTTAAAAAGCTGGGGAAAATCTATAACTGACAGATAGAAAATGTTAGATAGAAAGACAGACAGACAAACAAACAAACAAACAAACAAACACACACACACACACACACACACACACACACACACACACACACACACACACACACACACACACACACACACACACACACACACACACACACACACACACACACACACACACACACACACACACACACGGGGAGAGGGAGAGAGGGAGAGAGGGAGGGAGAGAGAGAGAGAGAGACTACATATATGTATATACATATATTGTATGTTAATAATTTCTCATCGTTTGTTTTGGGTGGAGATTTTTGCTTAAGGCGCATGTCAAACACAAAACTAATAACTTTACCGCGCTGTCACCGCACGCCTCCCATCTAGCTGACCGAGTTCAGTCATTTCCCGTCATTATTATCTGAATCACGACCTATGAAGACATGAACTTAATAAAAACACTTATTATACACTTACCTTGCTCTGATCCTGACGTAACTTCAGCAACTGCCACTTCTTCTTCTTTCACGACGTGTGTAAACAGCGCCGCCAGACAACAGCGCCGTCTGCTGGCAGGGAGCGGGAGTGCGTGTGAGAACAGCGCCGTCTGCTGGCAGGGAGCGGGAGTGCGTGTGAGAACAGCGCTGTCTGCTGGCAGGGAGCGGGAGTGCGTGTGAGAACAGCGCCCTCTGCTGGCAGGGAGCGGGAGTGCGTGTGAGAACAGCGCCGCCAGCCCAGCAGGATGCGGCGGCCCAATGACTCCCCTAATTCCGTGTTCTGTTGTTTAATAGGCGAATCCTAAAGAACCTTACGATTGCTTTCGTTAGTTTTCCCGCATCACTCATCATATAGCCAATTCTTGATATCCAAAACTTGCTCTACCGTCTCCTCTATTAAACAACGTGTAGTGTAAGCTTCGGACTGTAATGTCCATTAATGAAAACATATTACACTTGACACTTACACTTGTAAATTCAGTTTAATTAGGAAAACTTTCAATAAAACATTTGCGATTGGATTTTAGAGGGTGTTTATGCTGACGTTTTGCACTGACACTGTTCTGACCAGCAGGGGGCGCAAGAGCGCACTGAGTCGAGTTAACCGAACAGTGATTCAAGTGATTCAATCATTCAAGTGATTCAATTGATTCGGAGCTTCGAAAAGCCGGCATACATTAATTGTCTTGTTTACTATTTTCCTATTATAACAAATAGTGAATGATTAAGACCTGGATGCTCTATATTGGGACGAGTAATGTCAATAAGTGGGTGTCCTAAGCTTGTTTAACCAATATATCATCAGTGTCATTTCCATCCGCTCCTATGTGTCCAAAAATGACAGAACTAACAGAATAATCTGAGAATTATATACAAGCCTATAATGGGTTGTATGGATGAATATTTTTAAATTGAAAGCAAGTCAGTGCATGTTACCATTATCAGATCTACACAGATTGCACAAAAACAATAGTAGACTTAATTATGTTTATTATTCAGGGGAAGTTATTAAGGGTTATTTTCCTGAGCCATTGTGTTCTTCCAACTGACGAAACATCACAATGTGTGAGAGCGCTCAATCACTGCTGTATTATTCATGAGATTGTATCACAGCACATAATTCAAACACTTCATGAGGAATACGCCAACAACAACAACCACAACATGCAGGGGTTTGCAATGCAGATGTTGCCTTGTTTACAACATGTGTATCCGACGCTGGAAAACTGGGTCTTCTGAGGCAGAATCAAGGTGGATGGTGTGAGCGGCTTTAATCTGTGCTGGAAACACATTTATTTACATTTCTAGCTTAGACCTGTCGCCTACGTGACAAATTGGTAAAGCATTTACTGTAATTTTCATCTTCAATCACCAGACAATAATGACACATATTGTATGAACCTCTTACTGAGAGAAAGAACATCCTATCATTATCATAATTTGGGAAAGTTTCCTGATCAGAGCATGAGCTTGGCCAACTCCGGCTTTGAAGAAGCTGTGTGACTGTATGTGTGTGTGTGTGTGTGTGTGTGTGTGTGTGTGTGTATGTGTGTGTGTGTGAGTGTGTGTGTCTGTCATTATCCTTTGTTACAGGAACGTATGTTCTTGAGGTGAGCAACTGGCATGCAGAGGAGATGAAATGACCATCTGACAGACAAACTGGAGCACAGGATCTCAGATTTCTGACCTCAATGAATTCTGACTGTCATCGTGATAATCAATGGAGATATGCTTCTGACTAACAGCCCATAAGTGGATATTTTCTATGAGTATCAACACCTTAATCAATCAGAATCATTCAACCTGACATGATGTTTAGTAACCCGTGTTAGAGTATAATTGCTGCTGTAATGAGTGTGTAGATAGATCGCCCTATGAACTCCTTGTTGAGTGTGAAGTTGACTTCTGCTGATGAAACTGCAAACTATCTTTCAATAAAGTTTTCTTCCATTGATTGCATCTCTGACTCCTGGTCTCCATTCATCATTGCAGGGTCTTAACTGTAAATCCCCCACAGGTCGATCATGAACGATTCGTTCATTTTGACTTGGGAACAACGAGTTGTCTCAGAGAGTGATTCAATAATTTTGCGTTGACGCTGCGAGCGCAACATCCCATAGCTTCTGTACAGGAAACATTACCTGTGTGTTTCAATCAGCTCCCTAATTTAGTCGTCAAGGCACTGATGATGTGTTGTTTCAATCGCAGAATCCTTGAAGGGCACTGAAATGTTTGCTCCCTAAAATGTCCCACAATGCACCATGAAAACCAGAGAGCATCAATGGTCACCATGTTGCCTTAAAGTGCCCCAATTATGCTATTTTAAAGGTTCCTAATTTGTATTGGAAGTCTACTTTACTGTCCCCACCAGTGAACGGGATATAGTGACTCACGAGCTCGGGAGCGGATGGAGACGCACCCTAGATTCATTCCTTTTTCCTAAACGAGACATGAAGATCCGAGTTAGTAAAAGGATCTGAACTTCCCATCACTATTCTGCAGCGAAACAGTCTGACAAAACAGATTGTTTTGCCTTTCACACTTGCTAAATCGAATTGGATTTCAATCGGACACGTACAAATATTTGGACTCGGACTGACAGTCTGAACGAGACTTATATCATTCTGCGTGTTTCATGAACATAGGGGGTCCACGTTAAAAATAGAGCGGACATCTTGATTGAAATATTACACATTATATGGGATTAAGTGTTAAATTTTTATGGGTACTAATGGCTAATGATGGAGAAAGAGATGGGAGGAGGCAAGAACAGGTAGATGGTTTTATTACATTCAACGAACTTAAGGGTTAGTTAGAATAACATTCATCTCCAGATTTAGGTTCGGACATATACAGTCGGTACGGAAAGTATTCAGACTCCCTTAAATTTTTCACTCTTTGTTATATTTCAGCCATTTACTAAAATCATTTAAGTTCATTTTTTTTTACCTCATTAATGTAGACACAGTTTTAAGTTAATGTACACACAGCACCCCATATTGTCAGAAAAACACAGAATTGTTGACATTTTTGCAGATTTATTAAAAAAGAAAAACTGATATATCTCATGTATTCAGACTTATTGCTGTGACACTCATACATTTAACTCAGGTGCTGTCCATTTCTTCTGATCATCCTCTCGCCGGCAGCAATGTCACCAAGACTGGTTCACTTCAGCCCTCCACCAGTCGGGGCTTTATGGCAGAGTGGCCCGACAGAAGCCTCTCCTCAGGGCAGGATGAGTACAGGACGACTGGTTTCAATCGAGGGAAACATGAACAGTACATGGTTATCCTGGACGAAAACCAGAGTGCTCAGGTTCTCAGACTGGGCTGAAGGTTTACCTTCCAACAAGACAATGACCCTAAGCACACAGATAAAATAACGGAGTGGCTTCACAACATCTCTGTGACTGTTCTTGAACGGCCCAGCCAGAGCCCTGACTTAAACCCAATTGAGCATCTCTGCAGAGACCTAAAAATGGCTGAACACCAACGTTTACCATCCAACCTGACAGAACTGGAGAGGATCTGCAAGGAGGAACGGCAGAGTATTCCTAAATCCAGGTGTGAAAAACCTGTTGCATCTTTCCCAAAAAGACTCATGGCTGTATTAGAGCAAAAGGGTGTTTCTACTAAATACTGAGCAAAGGCTCTGAATACTTAGACATAATACTTACTCTTTTTTAATAAATAAAAATTAAATTCTGTGTTTCTGTGTCAATATGGGGTGCTGTGTGTACATTAATGAGTAAAAAAATGAACTTAAACGATTTTAGCAAATGGCTTCAATATAACAAAGAGTGAACAATTTAAGGGGGTCTGAATACTTTCTGTACCCACTGTAGTTTTTAATAGAGCACTGAGGAAAATATGGGAACGTAACAGAGGGAAATGTAACTATTGCATGGAGAAAGACACATTGGAAATGTGATATGATAAATATTATAATGAAAGGAATTAAGTGATTTCAGAAAAAGGACTCAAAGGATCCATTTTTTCCTCTATAAATTTCAGCTGCATCGTTGTCATTTTAATGTATCATTAGTCACAATAGCAGATTTAAATGAATCCATTCTGTTCTCGTTGTGAAAAAGAATAACTCATTTTTAGAGATGGACATGTCCCTTTTTGTGCAGTCTGTCAACATTTCGCAAACAAGATGCCTGATTCATTTATTTTATTCACGAACAAGTGCAATTACATCACATTATAGTCAGGGTAATGACACTGCTAAACAGACTCATGCATCATAGAGGATTTCACCTCAAATGACAGCAAAACAAATTTTATTTCCATTTTATTTAGGATTATGTTTTGCACATACTATCTTTGCACTGCACCTGCTTTCCCTCCTTGTTGAATCAGACTGACTCACATACTAAATGGATTTGCGGAACGACTTACCCTTTCTTGTTCAGTTAGCAGTCTTCAGTTCCTTGGCATTACTAGTATTTTTACTTCCCTTTCAATGGAACTCGCGCTGCGTCGAACGCTTTGGAGAACACTTGGACGATAGTCTCGTGAAGCACTATCTAAACGATCGAACGATCGATAGACCGAGTGTGAGTGACGATCGCAAGTCGGTGACTTCATGAATCAGGGTGATAAATATGCGGCGGAAACCGGCAGCTTAGACTGTTTTCAGCAAGCACTGTGTGAGAGTGTGTGTGTTATTTTCGAGCTGGTCTTTCAGAAATCCCTGGTTTGTTTAAAAAGTCAAGGCTTTCCCAACTGTATTATGACGAATCAGACGTTTGAGCAGTGCGTGTCTCCCTGTCCTCGTTTTCTCTTGGGAGGGGAGTCACATGCACTTTGTGTAATCTGTTTGGGAGCGGAGCATGCTAGGTCAGCCTCTCGAGGCTGTGATCACTGCAGGCAGATCCCGCCTGGTGGTTTTTGATTCTGATTCCGCTCAGGCTCGCTACTCAGGGCTCGGGTCCCGCATCAGCTGATGAATGTGTAGTTAGATAGTAGATAGTCATGTAGCCCAGCTATGCGGTGATCTAAGTCTAGGAGGCTCGCAAATAAATCTGGCGGCAGGGCTTGAGATGGGCGTTGCCATTGGCCGTTCCATGGCAGCCTGTGTGGCCACAGAGAGACATCTGTGGCTCAATCGTACATCTTTAAAGGATAAAGAAAAAAACTTTATATTGGACACACCTATTTCGCCTTCTGGACTTTTCGGTGACTCCGTAAAATCGGTCGTCGATAAGTTCCAGGAGGCAGCTAAACAGCAATGTCCTTTTGCCTTGTGCCACAGCCCTACAGCTCTTCACAATGGGCCGTCAAGTGTTGAAACCCGTCAAACCCTCCAGAATCCCGGGGGGTCGGGCCGGCACTCCCAGCCTCAGCTTTCTGGCAGGACAATGGATCTGAGGACTGTCATCCTTGCCAAGAAGGCTACCTCGAAGAGGTCCTGATGCCAGGTGCGCCAGGACCCCCAGGAGGCGTTCCTCTTCAGTTGCCGCCAGAACAGCTTGCACTAAGAAGAGCGCCCCCTCCAAGGTGGGTCCTAGAGCATTCACTCCAAACGTACCCCAGAAAGTTGGGCCTTGGCGTGTGTGCTACACAAATACCAGAAGACAGTCTCAAGAGGCTGGTTCCCTTAGCAGAATTTCTGGTCGCATGGCCATGCCTACCAGAAATCTCTCAGTGGGTCCTGCGTATCATAAAAAAGGGCATTCTATCCAGCGGGGTTTCACCCATGGTGGTGCACCCAGAGCAGGCTCTGGTAATGGAGCAGGAAGTAGACGCTCTACTGAGGAAAAGGGACATAAAATATGTACCCCCCAACGGACAGAGAGTCAGGCTTTTACAGCCGTTACATCATTGTTCCCAAGAAGGATGGAGGATTGCGGCCCATCCTAGATTTATGCCTTCTGAATCACTCGGTTACGAAACAAAAATTCAAAATGTTGACCCTGAAGCAAATCGTGATGCAGATAAGGTCCGAGGTTCAACACCATCGATCTGAAGAACGTATCATTATCATTATTTCCATATTTCCATCCTTCGACAGCACAGGAAGTATCTCAGGTTCGCCTTTGGTGGGGAAGGCTTACCAATATCGAGTACTTCCATTCGGCCTAGCTTTGTCACCCCATGTCACCCCGCCACCACATGTGCAATCCCCTGTGCACATGGAACCGATCCTTACAACCATCAAGAAAATCGAAGTAGGCCAGCCACTCACTGTAAAACACTTTCAACAAGTACTGGGTCTCATGGCAGCAGCTTCCAGCGTTATCCCATTTGGGTTACTGCACATGAGGCCACTACAGTGGTGGCTCAGAACCAGAGGGTTTTCCCCCGTGGGGCAACCCTTTCCGAAGCCTACGTGCCTTGGATATGTGGAAGAAACCATGGTTTCTGTCTCAAGGACCCGTATTGGGGGCTTCTTGTCGATGCTTAATGCTATCGATGGATGCATCCTTTACGGGCTGGGGAGCGGTCCTGTGCGATTGCTCCGCCCAAGTTCTGTTGCACGAACACCAGTTATCCTGGCACATAAACCTGCTAGAGATGATGGCTGCTTGGAGGGCGATTCAGGCGCTCCCCCAGACCTCAGGGGCCACCATGTGGTTGTCTAGACCGACAGCACCACTGTGATTTCCTATATAAATCATCAGAGGGGTCTACACTCACGACCACTATACACACTGCCGCAATGGATTCTCCTTTGGTCTCAATGAAGACTACTCCATCTACGGGTGGTTCATATCCCTGGACCCAGAATGTAGGAGCAGACTTTCTGTTGAGGCAGGGGCCGAGGCTAGTGGTTAGTGGTTTTCCAAAGTCATTAGCCACTCCGCATTTTCGCTGGCCTCAGTTTTTAACATCGATACCATGGGGGATGTCACGGTCTTGTCTCGCGTTGTTCCCTTCCAGGTCCCTTTATGTATCTTTCAGGTCCTGCACACTCACGTCTGTGTCTAATCCAGAGGTGGGCAAACTATTTGTCTCGCGGGCCACATTGGTTTCTTAAAATTGACAGAGAGGCCGAGGTGAAGGTCGTACCTGTGCATTTACTTATAAGAAATCCTAGAAAACCTGTATAAAGTATAGTTTGGTCTTAAATCACTCGACTGGGACACGTGAAATTACAACAAAACAATATTAATACAATTTAATCGACAGAAAAACCATAATATGCAATGTAACTGAATCGTATATTTGCCTCAGCTCTAGATTGACAATCACAGGCGTCCAATCACAACTGACCTCTGGAAAAAAGGGAACTAACCAATGATGTTTGATGTTACTAAAATGAGCTTGCAGGTACCTGCATTTCCGTGTAGCTCTGTTTTCCGCTCGTGGATGTAATTTACGCGCGCGCAAACATCAGTTTTGCGCTCGTTCCTTTTTAGCATGGAATTAACGCCATAAAGGGGGGTGTAGAGGGGTTTGTGACACACGCCTACTCTCCACCACAGCTTCAGTATCACTGCCGCTTGCAGCCGCGACAGAGTGACATTACAGGGAAATGTAAAATGAAGGAGGTTTAATATAGGTTCGGCAAGTTCGGCGGGCCGGATTAAAAAGCCCAACGGGCCGGATATGGCCCGCGGGCCGTAGTTTGCCCACCCCTGGTCTAATCACTGCCTAAAGTCTTGTCAGCTGTTTCCAAATTGCCCCGTGTATATTTATACCCGCCTGTGTTCCCTTGTCTTTGTCAGATGTTAACGTTGTTTCTTGTGTGGATGTTGCCTTCCATGTTTCCTGTCTTTGATTTATGAATAAATCCTTGTCTACTTCAGTTATGTCTCCGAGTGATCTCCGTATTGCACAACAGGGGAAAACTGCCATATTGATATATTTAATATAATCTCATAACGTGTTAGCAGGAATATTAGGCTGCTGTCACTTTAAGACCACACAGCTCCATTACACTGATACATATGTGTTTTCTTCCTCAACTGTTTATGTCAGTGGCGTAGCCACGGGGGGGCCTGGGTGGGCCTGGGCCCTATCATTTACATGTGCGGCCCCCTCAGATTTTCAATTGTTTAAAATCGCGACTGTGAAAACTAAAGTGAAAACACATATCGTCCACCGCACAAGACGATCGCAACGCACCCCCAAAGTCAAGAATAGCGCGCTGCGTGATACACCTCAACCAGTCTTGGCTGAGAGGTTAAGGCGATGGACTAGAAATCCATCGGGGTTTCCCGCGCAGGTTCGAATCCTGCCGACCATGTTATGCTCAGGCCCCCTCATTTTAAGCTGGGCCCCCTCAAAAATAAAATTCTGGCTGCGCCCCTGGTTTATGTTCACTTAAAACAGAACTGATTGTTATGAAAGACCAGCAAAAAGACCAACAATTTGACATTATTTTGCATGTATTGTTGAATGTTTAGTGCAATAAAGTGCAATAAGTGCAAAAGCAGAAGAAGAACTCAATTTAATGGAGAGATGTGGCTTTGTGTGCGCACACAAAATCTGTGGGAAGGAGTAAAATTATAAGCCCTGGGTTAATGTTCTTGTCTGCATAATTGCGGTGTCAACAACTGTATAAATACAGCAAGTAACTGTTTTAAATTTCAGCTCGTCTCGTGTATTTGCACCAGTGGGAATAACTGTACAAAGTCTGCGCAAAGCATGTAATAAGAGGCGCATGCTGTCCAATTTGTTATTGGGTGTCTATTGCTAAAGCCAGAACATTCCAACAACGCATTGTTTATTTGACATGTTTTAACACATTTCACACGTTTGCATCATAATGATTTAAAACGGTGGGTTAAACACATGATAAAAAGCCCTTCAGAATTCATGTAGCCAAGATTCATTTATGTAGCCCTTAAAATGTTAGACACTAGAAACAAGGCTATGGCATTGAGGTTTTATTGTTTTTGTGATTAAAACATAAAATCAATACTTATACCCTGCCCCAATTAATTCATTTACTATGAATTACTTCGCATTATACATTCACGTATTTCACAAGGACAGGGTAGGTAGTGCCTATGTGCTTCTGGTTGTAGTGGTGACAGACTATCTCTACCTCGTACACGTTAAAGGAGACTTTCACTCGCTCGTTTGGGGACGTGAGAAAACACAGTGTGTACAGGGCAAACTCAAACTCCGGGCTCACGCCAATAAAGATGCTTCCTTTGGGTTTAATCCCATTCTTCCAACTGAACTGGAGAGCCAACATGTGTTTGTTCTCATCCGGCTAGGAATGAGACAGAAGGTAAAATATGAAAATATTGAAGAAAAGGAAAGATGAATATGCACTAAAAAGAGAAGAATGTGATTAGACTGAGAGATAGACAGACAGAGTAATGCATTCATTGGTTGATTACCATGGGTTTTCTGCAAAAGATTTTTCTCAACAGATTTCAGCTATAGTTCGTATGTCAAACCTTAGCGAAGAAGTGGCTTGAACTTACATAATAATTAAACAAACATTTATGTTAATCTATCTAGAGTAGAACTCTAAGTTCCAGAAGACTTAGTTCCCCTCATTCTACAACCCAACCACTTTAAATTAAGCATTATATTTTTACCTGTCAAGCAGAAGATTCAACTATATTCATGCCAGTAACATGTCAATAACACAGAACCTCACTGGTGCTTGCATGATGATAGCATGATATTCATTGATTCGACACAATAGGTGGAGCGTGTGTAAGGCTGGGTGAGGCTTAGCCATATGCCCGATACACAGTGTATGATTTTGGGCCAGACAATTCCCAGACAAAAGCTCACCAATTGTTGAAATTTCTGTGGTCGTGGCTCCTAAACGGTGACCATAAATTTAGCATGATCATCACACAGGGTGTTTGCTGCGACATAAAATGGTGTATTGATCAATGTGACATGGTGCTAAAACTTGAAACTACTGATCTCAAGCTCATTTTGCAAAACGGGTTTATAAAAAAGTTGGTCTCTTTCCCCAAGCAATGACCATGTTTTGTCTTACTCTATTTGTTTACCACTAGCACATATTGATGACACTTTATTCTTCTCTACTCACTTGTGCCGTAGCCTATGATTTAATAGGTGTCATCATCGTGCGTCCACATTCATGTCGTACCCAAGTTTATTACAAGTTTACCAACAAATGTCTGTTGCTTCCTCTGATTACTTTTAGAGAGAAAAGCTGCTCAAAACTGAGATCAGTCTTCAGTAATAATAGCAGATTTGGAAAGGGATTCAGTGCGTGTTGGTGTAGGCGTCAAAGGTTTCTATTTACAATGTGTTTTTGCTGTTTTGAGCAATGTAGCCAATCACAAACATCTCTTTTTCTTGAACATGAGGATTTCTTGAACGGTGATGACCAATCAGTGGGGTTTAAATTAGAATCCACCCACCACTCAAAACGCAAGAGTTTTTGTTCAGTTCTGAATTCTGTACACTGGCAAATCCTCTTAGATATAATAAAGTGTAGACATTATGTGAAGAAGGGATTCACTGTGCTGTCAGCTCATAGATTATAACATAATTTTGTGAGATTGTGACGAAATAAATCTAAGTGACAGTATTTTTGTGATTATAAATGGCGTGCTCTTTGCTCTTTTCCACATACAGAATGCTTGAATGTAAACGCTTTAATGACAAATAATTGATTGCAAAAAATTGCATTTATGCTGGGATGTGTAGGTTGTGCTGCAACACATGAAACTATAATGGGAATCTATTTCAATGTTTTAAAGGGGAAGTGTTCAAAGGGGAGTTGGTTCACCCTCTGACCGTGTGTGACATGCAAGAACCAATGAGGTTTGACATTTTTGCCATGCCACCATATTGAATTCGGCAATGAGTATTCATAGGCCCTGTCCCAAATGTCCCTAAGCTCTCAGGGTCTTCCTCCAAGCCCAGATTTGATCCATTTAATACTTGATCTGTTACTCCTAGAAAAGTATAAACTAAATGATTCTAAGCAGTATTTGTACAATCTGGTGAAATCACAAACGTACCTTTGGTGAGTTGGCATTCACACTATATCCTTTGTAGTCAATGTGTCCTAGTTTCTCTTGTAAGTACAACTGAATCCAGTTATGAAAACCAATGACAGTATGGCCTCCTCTTGTCTCTCCTACAAAGACATGCTCAAAACCAGAAGAGTCCGGTCTTGTGCGGAGAGAGAAACAATCAAAACGCAACTTTTAAAATGACTTTATGTTGAATGACTGAATATCAGCATATGATATAAATAACTTTACTCAATATTATTATCAAGCTGAGATATTCTACCTTTAGAGAATGGATTAAACCCATTTTAGAGAACAGGTACCAGATTCATTAAACTTTCTTAAGAATTAAATTCATCTTAAAGTTGTGATGAATCAGAAATAGCGAAAGATCTTTATTTCCACATTGTGATGTATATCCGAGTGAAACGGATTATTGAAGAAGAAAGAAATTCTGTCTGTCGGTTGTTGATTGGATGGAGGCAGATCTGAATGCAAGCTTGCAGTTGGCATAAAGATATTTTGTCTAGGTTTATGCAGACTAAATGATTGGAGAATCCAACCTGAGTCCCTGGATGGGGGTCTTTTGTTTCACCCGAATTCGCAACATTTTGATTAAAAATAACGGGCTGAGAAAAACATGAAGCGCTCTTAAAGGGATGCCAAAAATGAAGATTCTTTCATTATCTACTCACCCACATGCCACCCCATAAAGAGTACATATAATGAAATTGGATGGGACCCTCAAAGTTTATACTTAAAAATGTGACGTCAAAGTGATCTGCATGTCTTCTCATTTCCCATAGCCAACCTAACCCAAATCTAAGCTCCCTTCAAAAAGATGTTTTGAGGGCTTTTTGTTGACTTTGAAATTTTGTAGCAAGTCTAAGAAAAATAGGAACAAGAAAGACAAAGCGCAAATAAATGGAAGAAGCCATGACATAGTTGTTTTAAATAATTGCACTTTTTTAAAAACATTCTTACAAACGTTTAGAATTTATCTTAAAGAGACAGTTTACCCAAAAATTTAAGTTCTCTTTCAATGGAACTCACGCTGCGTCAAATTGAAAATCAATGACGTCACAAACCAGGATGATAAAGGTGCGCCAGAAACTGGAAACGGTAACTTTGAGAGTTTTCAGTAAGTATTGTGTTGCTTGAGCGTTTGTGTGTGTTGAAGCTGGTTGATTGTGTAGAGTTCCTCCTTATATCCCGAGATTAGTTTAAAAGAACAGGGCTCTCCAATATATTATGGTGGAACAGAAGTTTGTGCGGTGTGCTTCTCCCTGTCCCCATTTCATTACGGGTGGGAATTCAATCCAGCTCTGTGTTGTCTGTACGGGAGCGGAGCATGCACGGTCAGTGCTTAAGGGTGCTGATTGTGTTCACTGCAGCTAGCTAGCGCTGCGGTCACTCCGCTTTCGCCTGGCGGTTTTTGATACTGAGACAGCCCAGGCTCGAGCTCCCCAGGGCTCTGGTCCCGCTGCAGTTGAAGCTCAGTGGCGATCTATGTCCTGGTGTTTGCAGATGGATCTGACGGCGGGGTATGAGATGGGCACAATACTATCTCAAGGGCCAGTCACACAGCCGATCACGCATGAATCACTCACAAATAACGCACAGATTGGGTTTGTGCGTGCTTCTGCGTCGAGAAATTGACCAAAATATTCCACGAACATTCGACGAACGCCCGACGCATGAATCACTGCCGGAGCGCGTCCAAACACGCACGCTTCGCGAACGTTCCACGAACAAGCACTTTCAGAATCCACATTGTCAGAGGAATGAACGTGATACGTGCGCGGTTCATGAGTGATATGAAGGTGGGGCGTCAGTGGACGTGCGCGGTTTTGAATCAGTTCCGACGCATAAGCACTGACGGCCGTCGCGTGTCCCACGCATAGTCACGCATACTCGACGCATAAACTATGCACGCCGACTCATGAATAGCGCTAATTATTTTTTTATATATATTTTTTTTTACTAATAAAAATGTTGAACCGTTCAAAATTCAAAATCACGCACAAACCGCCTTTGACGCACATCCACTTACAATCACTGACGGTCAACGCTCGTTCCACCTACGAAATACGCATACGACGCACGCTCCGCGCAGAAACAAAAATCTGTGCGTAATTCGTGCGTGATTCATGCGTTTTCGCTGTGTGACTGGCCCTTCAGCCTTTACCCGGCAGATCCACTCTCCCCTGTCTGATTTCGGAAGCATGCTCGAGTAGTTAATTGTCCTTTACTGTCCTTATTGATTTATTGACTTAATTGTCCTTTCAAAACATTATCGAAACCCTTAATGTGCAATGACCAGCAGGTGCCATCAGCGCGAGATGTTTCCTGCTACTTTCAACCAGGTGGAGGAGCCAGCACTATTGTCCGTGTCGACACTGGAGAGGAGGTTCGCCACTCTCCTCCCCAGCTCATGAGGAGCTCATCGAAGTAGTGACTTGCGCTATCTTGCGGCTTAACATCGAATGGCCTCTGAGACAAGGAGCGTTTGTCCAAGATGAAGTAAGCTGGACGAGCGCTACCTAACAGCATGAATCCACCCCCAGTGTCAGGTCTTGCCTTTCATCCCAGACCTGGAGAAGGCCTGCCACCCTAAAAAGTCTATATACTACAAAATAATATATATGCTTCTCTTGTGGTTGCGTTTATGGTTACAGTTACGGTTATGGCGCAATGCGTAACCCAGGGGCGTCACTAGGCCCTTTTTAGGGGGGCGCCGAGCAGAGTGAACATCAAGGTGTGTGTCGTGTGTGCGTGCATTTATTGATAGATTGCTAATGCTATGATATTACACCTGCATCGGTGCAGTTCTTTGTCATAAATGCATTGCAGTTTACATAATGTAATGTTACTGGAGTATTGGGAGCACACGGGACGGCTCGGTTTCTCATCCAATACCAATACGTTTCGCTGCGTTCACCTTCAGCCCTTGGGTGATAGTTGTTTTTTATTCCTACAAAAATGAAGTGATTAACACCCATGAAAACATACTTTAGATTCAGAAAACGATCATGATTTATTTTAATTTACTTTTTACAATTACAGACATATTATAATGTATTTTGACATTACATTATGCAGCCATGCACAGAAATGACACACATTGTCTGAAAGCACTAGATGGCCCAGAGAGAGAATGTGGAGTTATTTTGTTTTGTATTATTAAATATATAGTTTTGTATTAAGTAATAATGAATCGGGAGGAGTGTCGTGATACATAAATTAGAGTAAGCGTAGAGTAAAGGGATTTTTGATTTTCTTGATTTATACTATTTATACTAGTTTTGTACTTGATTTATAGAAGTGGCAAATTGATAACATTCCCTATTTTCTAGTGGTCACATCCAATAATTATTTTTTTATTACAGTGTTGTATATGGCTCAGTCAGTACTCCTACTCCCATATATGAAATACAGGGAATACAATGGAATAGTGGATTGCAGTAAGGTTAGTAGCATACCACCCTACCTTAATAGTCAAATAATATTTTTTTAATCATACCCTTATTGGGGGCTGAGCCCCCCTAAAATCAAAATCCTAGAATCGCCCCTGGCGTAACCAAGGTGCTTGCGAGCCACCTCGTTTCACAATCAGTGTCGTTGTTCAAAGCCGCGACATTTACCACAAAGTCCATGAGAATGACTTCCCCTTTAGTGGGCAGGGTGTACTCTGCCTCAAACCAAGCAGCTGCGTGTCTGCGCACCATCGCATTGCTGCAGGCTTACCAGGTGGAGCTAATGGGGGACCTCAATGAGGGCGGCGGCATAGGCCCCGAGGCAGTGGCGGAACTTCGCCTAGCCACAGCTCTCTCTCTCCGGGCCTCTAGATAGAGAGCCGCCTTCATTGGCCGCTCCATGTCAGCTTTAGTGGCCACGGAGAGGCATCTGTGACTCACCTTAATGTCCATCAAAGACAAAGACAAGAGCTTCCTCTTGGACGCTCCTCTCTTGCCTCCGGGCCTCTTCGGTGATGCTGTAAAAACAGTCGTCAAGAGGTTTCAGGAGGCCGCTAAGCAGCAGGTGGCGTTCGGGGAGCTGCTGCCTTGCCGCTCTCATAGTGGGGCTATGAGCCAGCCACAGGCCTAGAGCTCCTCACACAGCGCCGCAACCTACCAATCCCCCAGAAAACCGGTCTCTCAGTGGGTCGTGTGCACCATAAAAAAAGTGTATTCTATCTAGTTCGGGTCTCACCCGCCCAATTTCAGCTGGATCCTACCCACCGTGGTGGGCCCCGAGCAGGCTCTGGTCATGGAACGAGATGTAGACACTCTGCTGAGGAAAGGGGCCATAGACTATGTACCCCTATAAAAGAGTCAGGCTTTTACAGCCGGTACTTCATCGTTCCAAAGAAGAATGGAGGGTTGCGGCCCAATCTAGATTTGCACCTTCTCAATCACTCAGTTATGAAACTCAAGTTCAAAATGTTGAATTTTGTGTCACAGATCAGATGCGAGGACTGATTTTTCCATGCTTATTTTTACATCTCCATCCTTCCACAACACAGAGAGTACCTTAGGTTTACCTTTGCGGGGAAGTCTTACCACTACCGGGTTCTTCCTTTTGGCCTAGCTCTGTCACCCTGCACTTTCACCAAGTGTATGGACTAACGCAAACACTGCTAGTGCACCTTTAACATTCTGGTTTGTGACATCACCGACTCGCGACGTACACTCACACTCATTTGATTGTTTTGCATAGTGCTTCACGAGACTATCGTCGAGGTGAAACCCCTTGCCCTTTGACGCAATGTTTCGTTCCCTCTTCAGGGAACTAGGGTGATGTATGGAACCTGAGACGTTCTGTCATCATTCAATTAAACACTCATGTTGTTCTTCTAAACATGTATGACTTTATTACTTATGTAAAAATTAAATTAAACATTTGAAATAATAAGGGTAACTAAACAGTTTGGTTATCATTGGCTTCCATTGTATTTGTTATTTTATTTTTTGCGGGGTGAAAGTTATAAATTTAACTTTCTTAAGAAGATTCTTGTGAATCTGGCCCTAGATAATTTCCTGAAAAATGATTTGAATCCGCTATACTTACTTACTGGATCCTCTCCTGGCATACAGCTCAAACCAAATCTTATAGAGCTGCTGCTTGAAGTCTGTGTTATCCTCTGGAGAGAGATGCTTCTCCACTAGATATTTGTGGGCAATCTAATGTTATCAAACATACAATTTTTGCAAATTAGCATTCAACACACTACATTGTGGACATTTTAAATCATAATAAACTAATTTCTCATTTTAGATTACCCCTGCATATAATACTTCATAGGAAATAAAACAAAAATCTCAAACTGTGTCTGTTAGTTTGAAAAACAGAATACAGCTGAATTATTTCTCAATAGCGTAATTCATTACCTTCATAGTGGAAGTCTTTATGATTGAATCCAGAAACTTGTGATTTTCCAGTTCTTCTTCTGGTGTGACAATCTCTGGTTCCCCAGTATCACTTTCATAGTTATCCAGAAGTGAGATGAAAGCTAAAATGACACAATATCCTTAATTAGTACCCAGACTCATTTAGATCCACATTATTTTAAACTTGTCATGAGAAGTAGAACGTTTTTATCCAATTGCTCAATATAGATTTTGAAATGTTTTAAATCAAGGCGTTGTTATTCTGTTTGTCAACTTTGCTTTATCTCTTCCTGAAAAAAACAACAACTATCAAACATGATGATAGGACCGAGGAAGCAGCAGAATTTACTCAAACCGACTTTTAATATAAAGGAAAATAAAACACTTTAAATTTAAAACAAAATAGTAACAAAGAGCAAGGCAAGGCATTTTTTTTTTAATTAAAAATGTAAAAGTAATTAATTTTTTTTTACTTAAAAAAAAAAAAAGTGTTTATCCACACACAGTAAACAATCCCTATAACTTCAATCAAACTTCAACAACCAACAAAGACAAGGGAAACACAAGAGAGTTTTATACAAAAAGTATATGACAAACATCTGGGAAGACTAACGATGAAAGTGATTAACAAGACAGGTGCAGGAAGGGCACGAAAGGGAACATTTTTCAAGAGTAGCAGTTAATTGTCCTTTACTGTCCTTATTGATTTATTGACTTAATTGTCCTTTCAAAACATTATCGAAACCCTTAATGTGCAATGACCAGCAGGTGCCATCAGCGCGAGATGTTTCGAGAGCTTTAAAACTGGGAATCATTTCCCCCAAAAGCTCAGTTCCTACCATGAGTGGCATTTGAGTGGCTCTTCAACTGCACTGAACACTATTTTAAAAACATGGGTTTTGTTTTCTCAAAAAGTTTTAAAGTTAAAGTCTTCCACAGTTGATCTTTTGTTATGGACATCCTCTGTACGAATACATCATACAAAGTTTGCATATGCTTTATTTTTAATAGTGTGTGTTGTTACCTGGATGATTAAAATCTTTAAACATTCAATGACATGCAACACATTAAGAGCCAGTGGGTGTAAACCTTGTAACACGATGATTGAAAATAGTTCTCAATTAATGTATTTAGAAGAAACAGAAGCTACATAAAATACTTTCCAGAAGACAAAATAAGAACAACTGACCAACAATCATCTTGTGCAAATGTTTACACCCCCTTCCTTGAATTTTTATGTGCTTTCTTCTGGAGCATCACTAAATGTTTTCACCTATTAATAATAAAGTATTGAGTCACTCAGTTGTCATCAGTGTGAAAATATGGATCTATGATATAATACAGTCACTGCTGGAAAGGATTCAAATGTGCAGAAGATGCTGGAGTGTGAATGAAAACCTGGAGGACTTTTCTGAAGAAATGTGGACAGAACAGGACTGTACTTGTCATAAAAACAGTCATGGATCATCCAGGTATTGACACGCAGTACTGATCAATTAAGTGTATGTGAACATTTCTTATAATAAAACATTTTCTTTGCAGTGCTAAATGAAAAACGCCCAATGTCTCTAGTAATTTGCGTTTGTACGTATTTTCCGCACCATAAGGCGCACAGGATTATAAGACGCGGTCTCAATCATGGATCCATCTTTGTGCTTAATCCATACATAGGGCGCACATGTTATAAGGCGCATGCTAAAACATATGGCCTACAAAAAAAGGTAACAGAAGCAAAACAGTGAGTTTAATTTAACTTTATTCTACTATATAATAATACACTCACATTATGTTTTAATCAATCCATCAAAGTCATCATCTTCTGTGTCTGAATTGAACAGCTGGGCAATTTCACCATCAAACATGCAGGTGTTGAACCGAAATCTGACTCCTCTGACAAATCTGACTCCCCCTCGTTTGCATTAATTAATACAAGCTTCCTTGAGCATTATAGCTTATCAATCAATATTTTTTTTCCACACAGCAAACATCCAGCACGTGTAAACACTCACCCATCATGTGAAAAAATCAACAGATTTCCTGGTGTCGTGATTAGACAGACACACATGGCAGTGTGCAGCACCTGGAAGATACAAAAAATAACCTGGAAAATACATGAGGGAACCTGAATTTTATTTTCCAGGTTCCTTTATGCATCTTCCAGGTCTTTTAAGCTCTCCTGTCTGTGAAAGTGTGTGTCTATGTGTGTGCGCATCTGTGTCTCATCATGATCCTAAATCTCAGCTGTTTGTGCTGCTTTGTCAGTTGTGAACGTTTCTAGGTTCATGTTCAGGTTTAAGAAGTGTTTCTATTGTATTTCAGGTATTTTGGTTTTCGTGTTTCCTTGAATAAAGCTCTTGCGTTTGGAATTTATTCTCAGAGTCCTGCTTCTGCATATCACTCGTTCTCGTTGGATGATACCTTTATACATATTTCATTATTTAATTTAAATGTACTCAAAACCTGTGCGCGTTCATCGGGGTAAAGTTTTTTTTTTTTCGATATTTGTCACACATTCAATGATAAATGGCAATAACTCCAAAATGACTCGCACAAAAAAAATCTTAACAACGCTATTACAAAAAGGAAATATATCTTAATGTTTCACAAGCTTCCTTTTGGTTTTTTTTCGCTGGATATAACGAGCACTGAGCTGTAAAGCCCGTCTGAATGTGAGTCTCACAGGGAAAGCTTGCTCTTTGCGAGCTGTGAGTAAGGGACCATGGGAAAAGTGCAAGTTCTTTTCAATTTCTGCTATAATTTAAGTGTGTGTAGACATGAGACCAGTGGCATTCATTAAAGTGACACAGTGGACAACGTTCAAACCTGTCTTTTCAAAAAGGGAATTGCATGTCCAAATTTACATTTTTTTTACCAATAGCTTTCTCCAGAAGAAAATTGCACTTTTCCCACGGTCCCTTACTCACAGCTCGGCAAAGAGCTGCTTTCCATGCGAAACTCACATTCAGACGGATTTTACGGGTCCTTGCTCATTGTATCATTGTATTTTTTTTGAGTGAGTCGTTTTAGAGTTATTGCCATTTTATCCTGAATGTGTTATGCTGAACAAAACTAACTTTACCCGGCTTGCGCGTTCTGGGTGTTTGCTGTGTGAAAACATCGATTGATAGGGGAATATGCTCCAGGAAGCGCAGAGCAAAGGGGAGTCAGATTTCAGGAGGTAAGCATATGGTATTAAGTAATGTTCTGTGATTGGTTTATCACTGCTAGCATCCTACTGTCCCTGTGTCAGTGTGAAATGGTCCAACAGTCAATCAAGCAGAGCGCTTCGCTTATCAAAATCACACAAAAACAAATTTTATAGATTTTGGAACTCGGTCCACATATTAGGCGCACCGGATTATAAGGCAATTGAATTGTATTCAAACAATTTAAGTCTTTGGGTGCGCCTTATAGTGCGGAAAACACAGTAACTAATTTAATGTTGATGTATTTTTTTTTATATATTTTGTGCTATCACCAAAAACTTCTGTAAACTTGTGATTCATATAACTCATTTGTGTAAAAATAATTTTACATAAAATCTGAAGATAAATCAAAACAGTATAAAAACATTTCCATCACTATGAGATAAGAGCTAAGAGGAAACTTTATTTAATACATGGATTAAAATCTTAAATCACTTTTGTTTTTGCAGTATAAACACGCAAGTTTTTGTCTGATCGACTTACATGCCAACTTACATTCTTTTGTTTTTTTTGACTCAGTAGAACATAGATGCAATTAATTTGATAATAAAGTATAGTAAAATATATATTTATACTAATTTTCAATGCATTAGATAATTTGAACAGTTTTTTTTCCAAGATATTTTATGGTGAACTGAATGAAGAATTAATTATTTTATTGGAATGCCTCATTTGAACAAGTCATAATTTGTGAAGTTTTTCAGGAGATCTGGTGTAACAAACACATGTCATCAGACCCTTAACTGCATCACAGTGGGAGATGGATAGTAGAGAAACTAGAGATCGGATGTCTGGGCCCAGATCATTGCTAAAATGCAACAGAGTCTCACATTCACCCCTTAAACACCTGTCTGTCAAACATTGACGGGACAGTTTGAGTGGCAGGTGGACGGCTGGACACAGTAAGTCCCTAAATTATGTCCAGAAATCACACCATAAATATGGTCACAAATCATCATTTTGAGACATAGTGTATTATATAACTACTCATGTCTATCAACACTATCCCTGTCCCTGCTGTGGTCCTCTGAGCGTAGAACCTGTAGTATTTCTCTTCCTCAGCATACACCAGACACTAAAGGTGCTCTTTGCGGGAATAAAAGTTCATTGCTGGGAGATCACTGATCACAACAACCAAGAGAGAGTCCCTGAATATAAAGTTTATTTACCAAATGGGGTCATAACCACCATACAAATCTCCCACAATGATAATTCATGGGTAAATTGTCCCCAGCAGTGTTTGAAACTCTTGCACGGCTGTGCTGCACTCCATTATTCAGTGGTCTGCATGTTATTAGGATGGCAAAAAGGTTCAGAGGCCACATTTTTAGTCTAGCCTACTTCAGATGCTAATCAATGTCCAAATGATTGCGATGGCCAATCAAATCAAGACAGGTGAGGCTAACTGTTCACAGAAGCAGAGCGTGAAAACTGTCCGATTAACGTTGAAAGAGAGTGAGAGTAAGATGTAAATAGTGAAACAATTAATACAGGTCAACTGTTTTGCGGTAGAAATGTTAAATGTCCAACCAGAGATACAAACTACAGTGGTACATCGAGATACGAAATTAATCCGTTCCGAGGCGGCCTTCGTATAATGAGTTTTTCGTATCTTGGAACACATTTTACATGTAAAATGGCTAATCCGTTCCAAGCCCTCCAAAAACACCCCATTAAATTTCATAATAAAGCTAAATTGACCTATAAACAATGAAATAACGTAAAATTTTGAGCTAAAGCACGCCAGCACGTACGTATAAAAGATGCATGATGGGAGGGATGCTGTCCAATTAGAGAGAAGGATCTCATGGCTTGGCTAGCATCAGGAACCAATGGGAGAGCAGGAGGATGGTGGCGAGTCTACTGTAACTAAGATGGTGGCGTGCGGCGCGAGTTTCAAAATTGTTATGGGGCGAATCTCGGACTTTCAGAAACCTTTCGTATCTTGAAAACTTTTCGTATGTAGAGCAGTAACATTTTTCGTCTTTGCTTTCGTAACTTGGATTTTTCGTAAGTTTCGTATCTTGAGGTACTACTGTACTTGAATTTTTTCTCAAAATATGTATTTACGTGATTCATGTAATCCCTAACTGAGTGTGAGAAGACAAGAATGTTTTATGCTTTCGAGATCAGCCATACAAATAAAAGTGCATGTGTGCAAATTTGAATGCAAAAATAATGTGAATATTATTTGCAAATTGTTCAAAATGGTTATTTCCCAACTAGATATTAGACCTAGAATGTCCTTCACTGTTCTACTTCTTCATGCTTGTTCAAGACATGATTATTACAGCCTTGTACTCAAATCTTGTTCCCTGTGATTGTGATTGGTTTGTAATGATCTATGTTAATCACTTTTTGGTTAAATCTCTTTGATCACGGTCTGGATGGTCTTTGATCAGAACATCTTTAGTCTGCACTTTTGTCCACATTCCAAACAGACTCACTTTTTTATTTATTACATAAAACATCTCTATCACACTTTAAATGAACAAACTCACACATATTAGATTTCCTACCCAAGAAAGTCTCCTTTTTGAAAATGTTTTCATCAACAAAAGTGAACAAAGGCAACCCGGCTCCATCATTGCAATCGTCAAAGCCCGTCAGATCACCCGCTTTGCCCTGTGAGATAAAGCAAAGTTTGAGGAACCTCCAAAAGAATTTTCACTTGTTTTTCCATGCATGCCCTTACGAAAAAAGTTTAGTCAAGTGTGCTTTTAGAGTACTTATACTTTCAGTCTACATTTTATGTACTACTCAGAAATAAACTTTATGTAATTGTAATTCAAGATTGCAAATATACTTACCGTATATATACTTGACTTATACTACACTGTATGGCCTGTGCTCACCCTCAATCTTTTGATCAAGATACACTTAAGTATAATAAAGTATTCTAAGGGCACTTGGCTTGTAGCTGTGTTTACCCTTTTGATTGAGTAACCTATTTTTTTCACAGAGTTTTACATACTGTCTTATAAACTTAAAATGTTGATTTATATGAAAACAGATTTGTTCCTAATTCTTGGGACTAATGGTTAATCCACTGGTAGTGTACATAGGAATTTACTTTAAATCTACTTGACTCTTTTCCCGCCAATGTCTGAATTTTCCGGTTATCCACGTTTTCATTGTTATACGGTAGTAGGGGACGGTATTATGAATCTTCTGAAAGTGTACAGAATCTCCGGATCAAAACACAGGACAAGAAGAAGCAGAAACAAATGATTATATTGCAAATGTGAAACGTGATCATCAACATTAAACTGCGTATAAATCAAAACTGCCCAATGTTGCTGAATGAAATGTTCTTGATCTGTGTTTTGATCATCGTTCTGAATTCCTCTCAGAGGAACTGAGAGACGCTGTGGGCATGCCACTTTGTGATTACATCATGAAGCACATGTGAAATCAGTCCAATAGCATAACAGAATTAGGAAACTGGAACACACGTAACACTTAATATTCATCAATATTATTGATCGGTTCTTCTAGAGCTGCTGTGAAGCCAAAACAAACATTATTTTCCTGTCATCTCTTTAAAGCTGCTTTGAAACAATCTCTGTTGTAAAAAGCGCTGTATAAATAAAGGTTTACTGAGAGTATACATCAAAGTGTACTTTTATAAACTAAAAATGCGCTACAAGTATTACATTTGTACAGATGCAATACAAATGAGAAACTGAAGTTTAATACTGTTAGACTCATAGTACACTTAAATGTATATGTTTATAGTGTAAAAAGTGGGCTAATTTTGTCCCAAGCAGTATTGAAATAGTACACTAACAAGTTTGCTTCAAGTACATTGATATTATTATACTTATTACATAAAGTATACTTAAAAATATACCATAACTTTACTGAAGTATACTTCATAACATAGGCTTGAAGTTCTCTTATCGTGGTTGGCATAACTTTATACAGGGAATTAATAACCTAAATTATTATTCATATTACTATTATTTTATGTGAAGACAGGAACTGATCATGTAAACTTCGGAATACAGACTTGACCAGAATATTGACCTTAATCAGAAAATGATCAATAAGAACAAGCACAAATGCAATTAATACACATTAATTATCCTTGTAAGCAATCCTAGTACGCATTCAAATTAACATTTTTCAGCCATGCTGAAATGGTTTTCTAGTGAATGGTTTTCTAAACACAGCACTAAAGAACAATGCTCAGTTTGTATGTGTTAAATAGGAGCATGGGCTCTCTCTGACCTTATGACCTTAAGTCAACAAACATAACATGTCCCTTTTTAGTGTAAAGTGTAAAGGATACAACAGAAAGCCAATGTCAAATATTATCCAGAATTATTATTTATATTATTTTAAACTTTTTCATTTCTAGTGAACGTGTAAATTCACACAGGAAAGATTTCAGAATTACCTGTAGAGATATGCGATAATCTATCCCCGGTCTCAGCCGATTGACGTCATTGTCCCAGATCTCCTGAATCATAGCTGAAAGTTCTCGATCACCTTCAATCATTTTTGTCTTTTTTAATTCCTAAGGATTCACTACAAGTGTTCAAATATACGTGATGTCAAATGAATTGCTTTACTCAAAATATGGTGACATTCGTTTCATTTAAAAAAGCTGATTTTGATATAAAATTAACCTCAAAATTTGGTAAGTGGCTTGTAATGAAACATTTATTGTATTTGCATTCTTCTTTCAGAGTGAAATTATTAGTGTGGTACGTAAAAGACTAATACATCTGAAAACAATTCAATATATAAAAGATATAAGTATCCACTGACCTGCTTCCTCTCACCGACGTGGGTTAGTGGCACAGTAGATATGGATTGTCTTCTTATATGCAGTGAGGGCAGGTGTGCCACACCAGCTTAGCGTAATGGTGTTACTGCACATGGACTGGTTGGGTAAGATGCAGCACCATGACAGAGGGCCTATTCTAAAGGGTTAGCCAGTGTCAGCAAACTCTAGGCAAAGGGATTAGAGCAGGTTGCGGTGCTTTTGAATGAGCCTCTACAGTGAGGGCAAGTGCTTTGTATTTGTTTTCGTGAGGTATTGACTCATTACCTGACACTGTGTACTTTCTTCTAAAGTCTGACTCAATCCACAAAACACTCAGACTTGGCTGACATCTATTTCCCTTAATTTCATATGAAAGTAATAAATTAGTTATTTCACCTATAGAGCAGCTCTGTAAAAAATGGTCATCTTCCAGCTCAGTTCAGTCCAGTTCTCATCCAATGGTGCGAGTGCAGTCAGATCAAATAAGCAAGCCAGAAGCGACTGTGGCAATAAACCCAAACTCCATCAGGTGACAGAATGAAGAAAAAACCTTAGTTGAAACCAGGCTCAGTCGGGGGAACCAGTTCAAACAAACAGTGCATGATTATGATTCAGGAAGCATCACAAAGCAGAAATAAGATTGTGGCTCAGTAATATTAAAATATTTTAAATAGATCCTTTTGCTTGAAGATCGGACCCATCACGCCAGTATGGAGACAAAGCTGGTCTTAGGGTAAAAAAGTTGCAAAAGTCCCAAAGCTTCAGGAATAGCTTTATAAACTTTTCCAGTCTGATAGATCTTAATTACTTTTTTCTCATTTGTTCCTGAATTTCTTTGGATCTCGGCATGATTTTTTGGTCTACTTCACTTTGTCAGGCAGGTCCTATTTGAGTCATTTCTTGATTGAGAACAGGTGTGGTAGTTCTGCTGTATTTACCGGGAGTGGATGAATGATCTCACCACAGAAAGAAAGAAACTTGAACCAAAATGGACTGGACCATTTGGGGTGGTTACTATAGACGACGGATATAATTTATACAATACTGGACATGAGAAATGTTAATGCAGAACCTAAGGTCGTTTACTATGAGCGCTTGAAGCCTTACAGGTCCAGGTGGAAGGATCCAGCACTAAATTCAAATGTGCTGGTCAAGATGTAAACAAAAGGGTTCAGGAATTCAGTAGCAAGTAGCAAGCAGTAGCAAGCAGTCCGGGGCAGAGGGACGGGAGAACAACCTCGGATCTCACGTAGGAGTGGAAGCATAAAAAGATGAGCGACGACAATGAAGGACGAGAGGACCAGGCCTAGACTTCATATTGTGTTTTGTGTTTGTGTGGGTGGCAGTCGTCTGCGAGGGACTGGCGCTATTACTTTGATTTTGTACTGGTTTTATTTTTAGATTAGAAGTGTTTAAATGTTCACCTCCTCCTTCCATGAAAAGTGTTACAGTGCCGTAACTCATTCAGGACATTCAAGGCCTAGAATGTTTTTGTGTTGAGGATTGGTATAGATTGTAAATTTGTAATTTTAATGTTATGGTGTATTCTTTAGAAAAAAATACAAAGAACAAAACACAAGATTTGATGAAAGCATATTTATTTTGTACAATGGTTACACACTGTTTGATATTGCCTGTTATGGTATGTAATATGTCATTTTAAAATGTGAGATTTATTTGTTCTTCTGTATACTGTTGATGAATTGAGGACATTTCTTTTTCTAAGGAAGGGGGGATGTGAGATTTCTTTTTGTGTTTATGTAAATTGAGTAATTTGGTTTCAGTTCATGGGTGTATGTCTGGGTGATGTAACTGTGACGTAATCGATAAGGACGGGGAATTGACATGACGCATGTGAAGCAAGCTGTAATGCATGGTGTTCCTAACCACATGAGCTCTGACAAATAAACGTCAGTAAAGCTTCATATCTCTGTGTATGTCTGACAGGAAACCCATCTACGAGAGACTGTAGCATCTCTCTTACACTTCCACATTCATGTCATTCAACAGGAAATAATAATCAGTACAATCCTTACAGCTGGGTGATATCTCTGGGGAAAATAATAGGAGCAAAGTGATTCGATTTCTGATATGAGTGTGGATGGTACACAAACAGAAAACCAATTCTGTAAAGGGCTCATAACATCTTGAACATATTTCTCATAAGAGGACATTCAATATAGTCCAATGACACCTAATTTTAATATGAGTATAATCTAATCAAATATTAAACATGCCCACGTGTATGATGCAAAACTATCAAGATGCATACATATCCACAAAATACAAAACCATACAGTAAGCTGATTTGTTCAGCTGGAAGGTTAATGCATAGGGATTGGAAATCAAACTATATATATTTTTGTAATTGTGAAATATATACTGTGTGTTACCAGAAATGTTTACTTATCTGCCATTTTTGCTACCAAACAGTTGCACCTGTTCAGTTACCGTTGTTGGAAGAAAAACAAAATATACATTTTTAATGCAGCAATGAAAATCAAAATCTGATTACACCCAAACACTTTGGCAATTCAGAGATTTTTGTCCACAGTGTTTTTAGTCGCATTTATTTTGGTGTTTTATAAATATACTGTAAATTTGTTGCACTTTATTTTACAGTACTCGTCTAAATGTAGTACCTCTGACCGATATGATATGAAGGCATTGTACCACGGTCTTAAGGCAGTCTATGGGCGCAGGAGGGCTGCATCTACACCTGAAGAAACCATATTTTTTGACAAGTCTGAGATGCTTAGAGCTGGGTCGATCATTTTCAATTTTATTTTCAACTGCTTTTGATATTTCAGTGCTTCGTGACATAGCACAGTGGCCAATGGCCTCAGACTTGAACGATATTCCACATCCCAGGAAGAAGTTGCACTTCCCATTAAGCCGATGCCCTTTGGTAAAGCCCAGGGTTCTGATGGCATTCCAACAGCGAGGTGCTGAAGGAAGGGGGGCCATCTCTTCTTGCCGCACTCAATGCATTATTCAACCAAATATGGAGTAAGGAAGCTGTGCCTCAAGACTTTAAAGATGTAATGATTGATCACATGTATAAGCGTAAAGGAGATAGAGCCTGCTCACAGTGACATCATCCTGGAAAGTCAGTGTGGATTTGGTGCAGGCTGTGGTACTGTGGACATGGTGATTATCACTTGGCAGATTCAGGAGAAGTGCATGGAACAACACTGTCATCTTTATATGATCTTACTTGAGCTCACAAGTCTTTGACTCAGTTTCCTGCACCAGGCTCTGGTTTATTGGAAGATTGGATGCTTTCAGTGTAAGATTGGATGCCCAGAGAAATTTGTCAACATAGTCCATGTATTTCATGATACCATGCTTGGTCAGGACCTGGATGATGGCAAGCCGTTTGACCCATTTGGCATCTCCAATGGCACTAAACAGGGTGGTGTTTGTGGCTTTTAAGGACTGGGACATGGCCTTTCCAGTCCAGGTCCATACAGATAGCGGTGTCTTCAATCTATGCAGGCTTTAGGCATGCACAAAGACACGTGACCTCTTGTATGCAGTTGACTGCGCAACGATGGTGCACACCCATACCGTAGCCCAGTCACTATCGATCAGTCATTTTCGAACAGCAGCTTCCTGGTTTGGGCTCACTGTCCAAAGGAGACAGAAGCCATGCTTCAAGCGGTGAATAAGTTGGACTCCAATCCACTGGAAATTACTGCAGGTGACAGTGCTGACAACTGTTGACAGGTTCTACTACCTTGGTAGCATTCTCGCAGGCGATGTGACTCCAACATTAGTGCCTGCATTGCAAAAGCTAGTGTTGCCTTGGGTCGACTGTCCAAAAGAATATGGGACGAGCACAGCATCAGGCTGGACTCAAAGGTGGCAGGATATAGGACAGTCATCAACAAGGTTCTGTTGTATGGATATGTAAGGCCTTCCTACACAATTTTGTTGTTCTGGACATGTTGTGCGCATGACAGATTGATGCCTGCCGAAGCAAGTTTTCTATGGCCAGCTCCAGAGAGGCATGAACTCTCAAGGAGAGAAACTCAAACGTTACACGGAGGGCATCAAAGCCATGTTGAAACTATGCAGCATGACCCAAATGACCTTGAAGAGATGGTTGCAGACAGGAGGGCATCATGGCAAGGATATCAATCCAGCCAGATCACCATGCAATAGATAAATGAAGATGCCCGAAAGCTCAATGCCTTAAAAGTAACAACATCTAGCCAGTTTATGTGGCCGGCCATGTGCTTTGTGGATCGGCCTCTATTCACATTGTAGGACACACCAACAACAATTGTGATAAGATCTGTTGCGTCAACCCACTATGACTGGGTAATATGAGGTAACTACATGGGATGGGGTTAGGTTTAAGGGTAGGTTCAGGCTTAGAAATTAGTTATTACAATGTCATTGTAATAAGTACATAGAATGTATAGCCATGGCCAAAAGTTTTGAGAATGACACAAATTTTAATTTTCACGAAAATGCTCCAGAATGTTATGAAGAGTGATGAGATGAATTGCAATTAATTGCAAAGTCCCTCTTTGGCATGCAAGGGAACTTAATACGCAAAAACATTTCCACTGCATTTTAGCCCTGCCACAAAAGGACCAGCTGACAATGATTATTAGGTTAACTCAGGAGAGATTGTTGACATGGACAAGGCTTGAGATCACACTGTCATGCTGATTGAGTTAGAATAAAGTTGATTCAGCTGTGGAATTGGGGCAGCACCAGTACAGAGCTTGTTCAGCATCCTTGATGCAGGAGTGAGTGTCTCTGAACACGTAGTGAGGTGAAGACTTTTGGAAGATAGACTGGTATCAAGAAGGGCAGAAACAAAGCCTCTTCTCTCTGGGACAAACATCAGGGTGACTGATATTGTAAAACAGGTACAGGGATTGGACTGCTGAAGACTGGAGTACAGTCCTTTTCTCTGAGGCCAAGAAACTCCCCACACCTTAATCCCATTGAGAACTTGTGATCAATCCTCAAGAGGCGGGTGAACAAACAAAACCCTGACAAATTCCAAGCATTGATGCAAGAATGAGCTCCGCCAGTCAGGATGTGGCACAGAAGTTGATTGAGAGCATACCAGTGCGAATTGCAGACGTCTTGATAAAGAAGGGTCAACACTGCAAATATAGATTTTTGCATAAACGTAATGTAATTGTCAAGAAAAGCCTTTGACACGTATGAAATGATTGTAATTGTACTTCAGTAGACCATACTAACATCTGAGACAAAAAGATCTAAAAATACTGAAGCAGCAGAGTTTGTGAAAATTAGTATTTGTGTCGTTCTCAAAACTCTTGGTCACTGCTGTATATGGGGAACAGGACTGTAAAATAAAGTGCTACCTATATGTTTTGTGATAACGCTTGAGCAGCGGTGCCCAACACCAAACACATTTATGTCCTCAGAAGCATAATTATCACCTGGGGTGAGATTTCTGAAGTGAATGGTTTATTAAAATAGAAAGTGGGTTGTGCTTGCATATGTTACATTTTATTGATAATGGTGTGATATACTTGTTTCCCATGTATGCATGTTAATGTTATAAAGATACTATTTTATACATGCATGCATGTCATTTGCTAACTGCAACAAATAACACACACAGTAACGTATCCATCTACAAATCATCTACTAAATGCATTGAAATGTTTTTTGTTTTTAACTGAAATGTCATCCTACATGTAAGCCCAATTTATTCATTTACAACATAAATGAATACATGAATCAAAATAAATAAATAAATAAATAAATAAATAAAGCATTTAGACATTTTGCAGTTTGTTTGACATTCGCAACATTCTGTTACATGTTTCCGGAAAGCCTAAGACAGTGCTTATACCATCATGGTTCTATTGTTAATTCTGTCAAACAAAATAAAATAATACTAATGATGATGATGACGACGACGATAATAATAATAATGGGGCAGAAATATGACTATAGTAGACTACAGAATATTCACCCCATTAACTGAAAGATGAGCTGGACTAACTTCTGGTTAATATTTATTTTGTGGGTATATAGCACACCTATCCGAGGATGGACAGAAGGCTCATACTGATACCCAAAAGGATGCAAAAATTGAAAACAGTACTTTTACATGTAACAATATCATTGTGCATTTATAAATGACAGACATCTAGAAGTGGCCATAAATGATGTCAAATGTAGCTGGATTGTTCAAGTTAAGCTTTCCTGACTCTTTTTTGCCTTTTATCATTTGATGATAGTAAGACTTTTGCTAATTTCGGCCTAAAAGGTGCATGCATTATACAGTATTCATTATTTACAACATATATACAGGTGACCAAACGTTTTACCAGCTGTGACCAAACATGAAAAAGTCTTTTCAAAACACTTCAATTGTTTACATTTGATCTTTTAGAATGCACAAATAATACAGTTCTATGACACATTTGATTGATTGCTTTTACCTCATGTAGGCCTGCAGCCATGCATTTGGATAACGTTTCTCAAAATCTCTTTAGTGCTTGCTCTTTAGGGGCCTAAAAGAACATGTAGGCATGCAGTACTCATACTTTCTGCTTTTTGCCCAACCAATTCTGGATGAATAAACTTACAAATGCAGGTTTCCACTGTCTGCCCCCTTCTGCTCGGTTTCTTGCTTTCTTTTTTTGTTGTTTTCTTTGCTACAACTTTTGCTTTATGCACAAGATATACTGTCTAGAAAAAATATGTAAACATAGACAAACCAACAATTCACATAATACATGAATGCACAAAAAATCATAAACTGTAAAACAAACCGATTAATAAATAAATGAGTTAAAAAAATTGCACGACATAGACTGGAAAAACAACAACAACAACAACAACAGCAATAACAACACAATGCAACTTAATGTTTTTAGTGGGTTCCCATTTCCAAGAAAGGGTCTTGCTGGAATCTGTAACATAAAATAAGGCCAGCCTTTATATAGGCCTATATATACATATATATATTTATATATATATATTTTTTAAAGATAGAGATAGGAAAACCAGTAAACTACGTTGAATAGACCAAATGCTGTTGGAAAGAAAATGCGGGCATAAGAGTCTATCTTAGCAACACGGATGTGCAAACGGCCGTGCCGCCACGCTCCTGAGCGACAGTCTTCAAAGCAGCAGAAGAAGCTGGTGCAGTCCTTCCCATCCAGACATTCATAACCGTATTCCTCGTCCCGCTCCTGCATGTGGGTGGCGTTGTTCATCTGGATGGCAGTGGCTGAGCGCGGGCGGATGTCCACAGTGGGGGCCTGCTTTTAGAAGAAAACACACAATCAACACGGGTCACAGCAAACACACGGGACATCTCGACCAGGTGTTGGGGTCTGCGGTTAAAGGTCTGTCAGTAGGTGCTTTGCCCCTAATTTTGAGGGTGGAGGGTGTATTAAGGGATATGGAACTGCAATACTTGGCTGTAAAAGAATTTACAACTTGAATGAATACTAAATTAATATTATGGCTGTTCAATGTACATTTATCTGTCCGTTAAATGTTTGATATTGTTGTTCAAAGATTATATTACACTAGAGTGGTTCCCAAACCTTTCAGAGTGGTGTATTCTTCTGCGTAACCCCGTACACTTTTGCCCCCTTCCAATAATGTTCAGTTGCATTGTTTTATACCTTTATAAAGGCAAAGTGTTGCTATTAGGTGGTTTGTCAAATGCAGAATATTTCATTACAATTAATGCAAATCAATGATTTTAATCTAACAAAATGATCAACAAAAGCTATCTTTGCAGTGCAGTGTTTCAAGCTGCCTCTAGATGTATTTACTCACATACATAATGTCATTAGTTAATGTTATCAATAATCAATAAAGAAATACATTGACTGTTGGATTTAAATAAGTAAATGCTTCAGAGTCTATGATTGGATTATTAGCATGTTATACGTTTGGCAGCAGTTATTTTGTTGCTTTTCATTTCTTAAACACGCATATAGGAAGAGACACATAATGTCCATATTTCAGGATGACCAGATTCATCAGACTCGAACTGTGAAAGAGGTTGAAGATTCATTTATCATTTCACACATGAATCAGCAGCTCTGAGTCCAGATGTTAAATCCACTGAGAGTCATGGGATGTGCTGGAGAAACTTTACAGAGCGCTGGACTCTTGACCAAAAACCTCTTGTTATTTCCATCTTGTGTTGTCAATGCAAGAGTTTAGCACTCTAAAGTCTAATCCAGCACAAGGTCTGGATCAAAGAGAGTTTGAGTCTGAAATCAATCATCATGCATAGTTTGTGTCTATATTTGTTCTTCATGCTTGTAAGTGCTAAACCCCACTCTTACAAAGACAACGGCAGTAATGTGGTGCGGTTTGCTAAGGCAGCAGACTCCTGTCATATGCAGAAACACATGCTCGCTTTTACTGTTATTTTAAGGTGGATAGAATTAAATGGATGGCAAAACACAGCATTTTGTTTGCCTCCCCCATCTGTCACCTCACGTACGCCTGTTTGGGAACCACTAGTCTATGTGTGGTGCAAAAATAATAAGATATAAATGCATCATTTACTTGGCAAAAATATCATCAGAACGATAAAAAGATTAATGTGACAGTAGCAAGATGTCTTTCAAACAGGGTACTGTGTGTAAAATGCAGAAGAACAGCTAAATAATTATATTAATATCCATTCAATCTTATATCTTGGACAGCAATAGTACTGAAATATATGTTTAAATTTACACTTGAAATGCACAAATGTTACAAGACCCGTTTGTCAATATTTCCCATCAAAGCCAAGAGAAACGGGCTCATTGGGACATATCCACATTTCTGGACTCTGGAAGGCTGCTTCAAATCCCTTTGAAAAACGAAGCACAACCAGCTGTTCATGCTGGCTTCTCTGGATGTACATTATGTAGCATTTAGGACAGAGCCGCCCGAGGCGGTTAAAATGGGTCATGTGACTCGCTTCTCAAAGGGTTTCACAGAAGCGTGTGGAAAGCAAAGAGCACAAAGAGCCTACCAAGCGAATAGAAACAAATACAGTGGAATTGGCAGCTTTAACTGGATGAAATCCGACAACCTTCAAAGATGAACTGCCTGTCTGCCTGTCCTGGCTTACGTGTGTGTGTGTGATTAATCCAAAATGCTTTTCTTTTTGAACTGTGGTTCTCAACTGATTGTCAACGACCCAAAAAAAGGTTGTAAGTCTGATTGGGTCCCAAGGAAAATAATAAGCATATTCATATGTAATCAGAATTTAGCTCCAACTGTAAACAAAAACATACCTACCTGAGGTCATCCTGAAGACCTTGGTTCGATTTGTCAGGTGTGTTTGATTAGAGTTGGAGTAAACCCTGCGGTAAAGGAAAGGTGGTGTGGAAAGTCCTAAAGCGTTTTTATGCAAGTAACAAACGTTGGGTTTGCAGCCACTCATTTAGTACTAATCAACAATAGAATAAGGTTAATAACACATTTCCGTGTGTATGTGTGCACTAGGGGTTTCAGAGACAAGTGTCGACTTTAATGCTCTGCCATGACTCTACGCTGATCATGGGATTTTGACAGTAACAACACAGTTATCACAGCCTTGCAGAAGACATTCAGACTTTTCTAACTTTTAACTGATACATCTTTTCCATGATTGGCTGTAGTACTAATGCTGTCCTATACAGGCGCCACAGGATAAAAAATGGCTGAAGTCCACTCTAACTCTCAGTTTTCATCAGTAAAAAAGGCAAATTAAAGCTAACTCTGAGAGTGCTCCACGAGATACCGTATTTTCCCGCATATAACCCGCGGGTTATACCCGATTTTACAAACCCCGCGGGGGGGGGGGGGGGGGTGCGGGTTATATAAGGGTGTGGGCTATATCACACATTTTTAACACGTAATAATATTTCAATATACTGTTTTTGTTACGTCTCTAAGGATGTAAGACTTTTTTCAAGGTATTTTCTTTCTGTTTTTCTTTCTTGCAAGGGTTGTTGTCTCTGGCGCTTGCACTATCACTCTGATCTGACCTGTCAATCATGCAAGAAGACGTGATTGGCTGTGCTGCATGAGGGCGGGCTCTTCTCATCTCATCCGATGATCAACACCCGTAGAATCGCTTCTTAAGGGACGAGCTGCTGCACAGCGGGAGACACTGCTCTTTCTTTTTCTTCTGATTCTAACTTGTGTTTGTTTTCTTATTGTGTGAATTTCGCGCACAAGCACTGTGTACCGAGCCTGAACAGTTATGGATAGTTGAAGTCATGCGAGCAACATTCGAAATTCGAAATGTGAACTTGCACAAAAAAGTTCATCAATCTATGGGTGCGGGTTATATAAGGGTGCGGGTTATATGATGGTACATGCTATCTGCGTCTGCGGGCTATATGCAGGAAATACAGTAGTTTGGACACTCAATACTGAAATCAAGCACCTAAAAGTCGACTTCAATTTTTTTTATTTCGTTCAACCCCTAGGATGCACACGTTGTGGAATTGTTTGGGAGGAATTGTCATGTGTGTACTTTCTGCTAAATTATTAGTGAAGCAGACCCAGTGCTTGTTGTTCAATGCAAAATCTAGGTCCTGAAGAAGAACTAGTTGAGAACCACTGGTATAGTCTGGTTACACATGGACCAAATTCCCTCTCTTCCAAATTCTGGTGAACTTCCTTCGAATACTTACTTAGTGGAAGTTAAATATAGGTCTGTGCCCCATGCACATTGACTTTTAAAGGATTACTATGGCTAAATCTGCCAAAACCATCAGGCTTATGCTGTTTAATTGGGATTAAGGTAATCAGCGTGGTTGTCTATTTCAAGCTGTTAAGGCTCTGCTGACTATTTCTGTCAGGTTTAAAGCCTAATGTACAAGCACACAGGAAAGGAGGAAGGCGGCCTGTTAATTAAATGAATGATGCAAATATTTCAGCCTTTGCAATTCTATTTAGGTCAAATAAGAGTCTGTGTGCTGGCAAGTGTGGCCCGCTGCCTTTCACAGCGCAGGAGTCAGTCAGAACTAAACTTACAAGATGTTAGTGCAGTGACTCTAAAGACCAGACACAGGAGCAGTGTGGTTGCGCAGAATGCAGAAACATGCATGATTAGTGAAGTTTTCATGAGCAATATACCTTTGAGGAAAAGAGCCGCAGGAGCTTTTGTCCACACAGGAAACAAAACAAAATATTAGAAATTGAAAAGAAGAAAAAAATACACACAAACCAACAACAACAACATAAATAGACACACAACATAACAAAAGGCTCTGGAATATACATAGACACAGAGGAAGGAAAGGGTGCAAGGCAGTATAACAGGTTCACTGCATGTCGTAAAATACGGAATTAATATGCTTGATCCTAAGGAGAACACATATGCAAAGTACAAGGATTCATTTAAAATACTATCAAAGACACAATTAAAAACAGTGCTATTTGACATGCCTTTGAACATGGCTCATCGGATCAGAATTTACAGCTTGGAAACAGACACTTTAAGTACATGTGTGCGGCAAACAATCGTTACCAAACAACAGAAGAAGAAGAACACAATCATCTGAGGAGGAGACTGCTACTCTTCCACTCCGCATGGATCAAAACACTTCTTCAGCACAACTTTTTATTTGATGGAGTGTGCCTTTGGCTGGTTCCCAAACCGTCGCATGTGCTTTTGAAAAATCGTGAAGTTGCTTAACATTTTAAACCCCAAAATCAAACAAGACATTTCTGGCACCCCTTTAATCACCTGAAAGTGGAATCAGCCCTCTTCAATCTACAGATATGAGCCGCATGCTGAGATGCGGCACTTCAAACCTGCTGCTGAAATGACTGGGATTAAGGACCTCGCTGCTCTGCGACACTGTTGATCAGATGTGCTTCACATTTGGGCAGAGCTGAGCACACGTGGTGGACGTTTCTAGCATGCACACTGTAGCTATACGCTCCAAAGCCTGGAGAGCCGTCTCGATGTGTACTGGAACCTTATTAGTGACTGATCTTAAACGCTCTTCGTGGACAGCAACTAACTAGCTCTTCACACAAAGCAAACACGAGACTCATCTAGCACTCAAAGTTGAGTCCTACAGAGTTCACAGTAAAAGCCTTAACGTGTTGCTGAAAAACAAAACTGTAAAAAGCACTGTAATAAGCAAGATTAAATACATAGGTTACAATACATACAGACTACAATATCACGTCAATTACAATACATAGCATACATAAACACTTTTTTAAACAGCCAGGACTATTTTATCAATTTGATCAATTCTCAGCAAACTGCAGAATATATTCTAACATTTTATTATTTCTAATTTCGAAAATTGAGCCATCAAGAATCCTGCGTCCACTGTCAGGCCACACTGTTCTCGGTGCTTAACAACTCAAAATAACTTATATTTACAAATCACTGGAAAACTATTAGGTCATGGAAATTCGGAAAATGTCATTAATTAAGTGCTTTAAACCAACATTTCTTGGACATTAATTGCATTCATATTAGGAGTTCATTCAAATGTTTACAGATACATAAAGCCTATCTAGAAAGCTAAAAATAGCCACGTAAAAATACATAAAAAACATGATGCCGTCAATATGAAATGCATTCAAAAACTCATTAGATCACATTGTTAAAACACACATGGTCTCTGTGTAAAATTGTACGCACGCACGCTTAATGTATCTGTAAACATTTTAAAGAACATTGAATATGAATGTGATTAATGTGCAATAAAGGTTGTCATAATGCCATTTTCAGACCTAATCTAAAGTGAGAACTATTCTGGTTAATAAGTTGTTCAGCTCATCCAACTCTTTACATATGACCTAATAAACAATAACACTTTCAGAGTATTTGGTTTTATAAAAGCAAACCAAACCCGAGAGCGCTTTGCCATTGTGCAGTGCTGAACCAAATTCAACCGGAAATATATCTATAACAGTCAAATTCAACCGGAAATATATCTATAACTCAAATTCAACCGGAAATATATCTATAACAGTCTTAGAACTGTCTGGCCTGACGGTGGAAAAGCGACTTATGATTCCAGCTCTTACAATCAATACTCCCAACCAACTCGAGGTATATCACCAAGGATTTCACAGGCCTCCTGGATACTCTCTGGCTGCACATTTGGCAGGGTTATTTCACTATAAAACTCATTTTAAGCATTTCAGTCCATTTATAAATATATACACTACCTTGTGCTTCTTAGGATTTTTATCCAGTAGAATACAAGTGATGCTGTCTCAGAACTTCACTAAAGCAAGGTATGGTCTTCACATTAGCAGCACACTAACACTAGAAGAGCTGTCTAGGCAGCTCACTAACTTTAAATCAATTAAAGTGCTATTATTTGGAGCACTCAATCCTTGACCCTAAAATAAACTAACAATTGACGTTTTCAAAAAGGCTAGTAAATCCACTTTACAACTTTGCTGCACTGTAGGCGTTAACGTGAATTGGAAGTGTACTCACAGGATTTTTCTTCTTCTTGTCTTTTTTTGCGCTGGGCTTGCGGTTGCTCACAAAGTAGTGGAGCGTTCCGTACTCGATTAGAGCGGCGAAAACAAAGATGAAGCACACAGATACGAAGAGGTCCATAGCTGTGACGTACGACACTTTGGGTAAGGACTTCCGAGCAATGGTACTCAAAGTGGTCATGGTGAGCACGGTTGTGATTCCTAAAGGAACAAAGCACACGACACTGAAAGAGCAGCACGGATCTGTTGCGTATGCATTACTGAGGTGATATTTATCATGACACTTATCAGCACGCTTGTGCTTTGGCCAGCAATTCAACCGCTCATTTTTGAGACAACGTAAACCAAATTATTACATGAATAAATCAAACTATTTTTTCTGAAAACATCATATAGCTCCTTTGAAGAAGAAATTTTGGGCTGAATTCTGGGGCATCATCAAAAACTACCCTTACAGAAGATACAGGGCATTCAGAAAGTATTGATGCTTGACAAATTTCTGGTTTTAGATCTAAACACAGAAACTACCCTATTCAAAGTGACAAATGTGTTGACCTGTGGGGATCTGTTCTTGCCCTCTTTTTGTTTTCTTTATATATAGTACGCTTCCGCTGGGCTCAATTTTTAATGAACATACAGCATGGTTTCATTGAAAAGCTTATAAATGCAGTGGTTAAATCTAATTAATTTCCGTTAAGTCAAGAGTTAAAAAAAAAAACATTACCTCCATTTTACTCTCTTTGCACCAGGTGCCAGTCTGTCTTAGAATGGTTTAAAATTGTACCTTCTTTGCTTTCTGACCTTTTGTGTATAAACTCAACTATTAGATGTCTTAAGATATTTGGATCAGAAACTCTTAAGAAAAGACGTGAACAGGCTTTTTCCATAGCCCTAAATCCTGGAACAGCCTACGGCTTTTTATCAGGAGTGCGAATGCGAATGCGCTCCGCGGCCCGGTACCATTTCATCTATGGACCGGTCCGCGAAATCGCTCTGCGGCCCGGTGCCACTTTGACCGGGGGTTGGGGACCACTGCTTTAAAGCTTGATTGAGTACACAAGCGCTTCTGATGCAAACCTGCAGCAGAGTTCCCACAGTGTCATCTTCAACGCAGCGTCAGTGAATCACGCAGTAACAGCCAGAACCGAGATGCTCTCTTTTGTGGCATATTGTACTTTTAACAACATCACACACATCCCACTCTTTATTACTCATTTGTGTCAATGACTCCTGCCAATTAAATGCTGCATGGATATAATGGCAAACATCCCACGTTTAAAAAAAAAGTGGTTATAACATTTTTTTGTGTGTGAAAAGTATTGATGCTAAAAGTTTACTTTTACAAAACAAATCGTACCCAGAAATCGAACATCATTTAAGGGTTAAAATATCTCTAAAGTATCTCTACTATTTTGCACATAAATGTGGTTATATGCAGTGGAATTAATAGTGGTGTGTGAGGTGTTTAATTGAATATGAGTAAAAGGTGTTCCCTTTCATGGGAACTCGAGCTGCGTCAAAGCGCTAGGGCAGGGGTCGGCAACCCGCGGCTCCGGAGTCGCATGCGGCTCTTTCATCACCTGCACAAGCTGTAGCAGCGGTCCCGCTGTGAAAAAGGCCATATGAGAGGAATAAGAGCGCTGTTGCGCTGACTGTTTCAGGGGACTTTTATTCTGAAACTACGATGCGCATTAGTTCAGAAAGTTAAGCGGTTCAGTTCAGAATGAATCATATATCACCCACCGCGTCAGATATCAGTTAACTATTATACATGAGTGCTGGAGAAAAGCCAATAACTTGGTTAACAGCCTCGGAACGAGTGCCTATTGTGTGTTTTGTGCGTCTTATAAGAGTGAGTTCACAATTACCACTATGTTTGCTTATGTACATACTCGTCTTTGTTCTGACCGACACACCTGGCACATTGCTATACCCCAAATCAGCCCTTATACATTTCCAGGTAGCCCGTAAGATTGCGGCTCCGGACATATTTGATTTTTGTTTTGTTTTGTTAAATATGGCTCTTTCAACATTAAAGGTTGCCGACCCCTGCGCTAGGGGAATGCCTTGACGATAGTCTTCTGAAGTACTATGAAACAACAATGCGTGTGAATGCACGTGCGGGTCGGTGACGTCATCACAGGTCATAAAAGGGGCGCCGGAACCGGCAGCTTGAGTGTCTTCAGTGTGCTGTGTCGTTTGTGTTGTGTTGTGCACATTTCTGGTGTGCACATTTCTAAAACTAGTCTAGTTTAAAAGAAAAGGGATTTTCTCCTTTATATATTTGGCGAACAAGCTGTATGTTTTCTCTGCCCGCGATGAATGTCACGGGTAGTCAAGACACCTTTATTTATATAACGCTTTTTACAATGTAGATTGTTTCAAAGCAGCTTTACAGTGGCCGTGGTACACTTTACAGGGGTAGTGATACACAATCTGCGCTTTGCTTGTTCGGGAGCGGAGCGCGTTCAGTCAGCGCTCGAGAGGGGTGAAGAGGGGCTATCACGGTCATATCCATTTGAAACGAATCTCGTAACCCTGAGTTTGCTCAAATGCCATCATGGCATAGGCTCCAGGAATAAAGCACAACACAAACACATATCATTGATACTTGGACCAGCCCATTCAGACTCAGGTTATAAGCCTTCTCAAAGAGACAGGTTTTTAGTTATGCTTTAAATCGTAATGATTCTGATAAAATGCCGTAGGCTGTTCCAGAATTTAGGGCCATGGAAAAAGCCTGGTCACCCCTTTTTTGCACCGCGAGCAGTCCTCTTTGCGCTCGCTCCGCTCCTGCTGTGCGGTCTTTTGCTAAGCTGCTCAGTAACGCGTTTCCTCAGGGATCTGGTCCCACTGCAGCTGAGGCTCAGCGGCGATCTGTACCTGGGGATCCGCGTTGGATCCGTCAGCAGGGGTTGAGATGGGCTCCACCCTATCTCAGCTTTCCTCGCGGATCCGGTCACTATCATGTTTCGGAAGCACGCTGTTTGGAGCATTTACTTCTGATCAGGCAGAGGCAGATTGATGCTGCAACGGTCCAGCTCAGAGGAGTTGGACGTGCTAGTGTCTAGCCCGAAGAGGAAGTTTTGCCATCTCCCTCTCTAGTCTAAGAGGTTTGTTTGGGTGCGGAGCGTGCTCAGTCCGCTTGAGAGCACTGGCTGTGAGCATTGCGAGCAGTGCTCTTTGCGTTCGCTCCGCTCCGCTCCCATCTCGCGGTCTTTTACTAGCTGCTCATATTTCTGGCCATTGAACTAGAGACATAAGTATGTCCTCCTGGGCGCCCCTCTGTCATCTCCGGAGCTTTTTGGCGGCTAGGTCTGAGGATCTGTCTCCGAAAGTGTTGGAGGCTGTCTCAGCAGGCGTTGTCCAGGAAGCTACCGCCCTCATTTTGAGACTGCGTGCCAGCCGCAGCCTCAGAGCCCCTCCCCTAGGGCAGCATACAAGAGTGTTGTTGCTCATCTCCCCCCCGAAATAACTCTGGGGGCTCGGGCATAAACTCTTGTGCTCAGCCACACACCAGGATGCGTCTGAGGAGGGTCCTCTTCGCTGAAAAGGCTAGAGCTTGAGGTGCTTGTGCTAAGAGCACCAGAACTCGCAGAGGCGGTCTTTCCCAGCTCCCGTCCAGAGTGGCGCGGTTCTGGTGGAGTCACCCCCTCCGAGGAGGGTTCAAGAGCCTTCAACCCAGGCGTTCCCCTAGAACCCGGGCCCTGTGGTGGATGCTCTTCAAGGACCAGAGACCATCCTTAGGGGTGCTGGTTCCCTTCATGAGTTTCTCTCCGCGTAACGATGTCGCCAGATATCTCTCATGGGGTCCTGTGCATAGTATCATCAGGATACTCTCAGGGGTCCTACTCACTGTGGTAGACCTCTAGCAGACTCTGGTCATGGAACAGGAAGCATGGAACACTCTCCCACAGCTCTCCATCCACGAAGACTCTGATTCTAGGACCCTTATCGGAGCTCCGTGTCGTGACGGATGCATCCTTTACGGGCGGGGAGTGATCCTGATGGGTCACTCCACTCAAGCAGAGTGTCCTTACCCGCTACCATCCCATAACACCGAATGGTCGGGACAACACTCTCAAGCTCAGCCCCTGGGCATAGGTATGTATCTGAGGACCACCCCCTCTGCCAGTTGGCTATGAGCAGAGGTTCTGACATTGAGTGTGTTCGACCTCACTTTGGCGATTCTCCTCAGTCTCCGCCACCGGCGGACCATTTAGGGGGTCGCCCCTCCCAGGTTGTCGTTACCCGCTACCATCCCTTAACACCGGGATGGTAGCGGGATCTGAGGACCGCCCCTTCTGCTTCTCTAGCATCAGGAGGCTATCTCCCTTCAACGAGTCTCAAATAGTGTATCTACGCTTACCTGAGGTCTCCTTTTGGGTTCTGACAACTTGGCCCTCTGCTTGTTGTTCATAACCCGGCAACATTGCAGAGGTTGCCTGTTAGTTGGGAGTAGGCATCCTGTCGAGGCGGGCGGCTAGGGTATTGGGGCTCCCTCAGTTCTCCGAGGGTTTTTCCTCCTCTCCCAGACCTTCCTCCGGCTGGGTTCGAGGTTTAGACGTGGCCGAGGCTACGTCTGTATAATTCCCTTTTCACCTTGCTCCCGGGGAGTTCTGGAGTGGATGCGTTTGGTCCCTGAGGGGGCCTGGCGCATAGTGCTGGTCTCTCTCGCAACCGAGGTTGCCGAGACTGCTCTCCTCTCCAGAGGCTCCACCACGAGGAAACCTTGTACCCCTTCGGCTGTTTCCTGCTGTTTCCTGTTTCAGGGCTCCTTCTCCCGAGAGGTTTATGTGGCTGCTCTGCTTACCTCATACCTCCGGGGGACTCGCCCTCACCCTCGCCCTCACCCCCCTTGGTGATCATGGTCAGGAATTTAGAACGGGAAGGTCATTCCAGTGTGAGCACTGGGTTCTATGTCCACCAGGTTTCTCCTGTGGCATGGGTCCGACCAGCTGTTCTTTCGGGATCCTCAAGCGGGTCCCGGCCTCTAACTGGGCATTTGGATAGCTGAGGCTATCTTTCTCGTCTGGAGTCGGCTGGACTGTCTCTTCTGAGTATCCAGGCCCACTCTACTCGGGGCGTGGCTGCTTCCAAGTCTTCCTTTTTGGGTTTCCTTGACTGATGTCTGTGCAGCTGGCTGGTCCTTGCCGCACACATTCATGAGGGTTTATCATCTTGACCTCTCTCCGCTTCGTGCTCGTAGCGGGCTGCGACAATCCAACGGCCGGCATCACTGAGGTGGCGTTGGCATAGCGTTCCAATAGCACTTTGACGCAGCTCAAGTTCCCATGAAAGGGAACGTCTCGGGTTACGTATGTAACCCTTGTTCCCTGAACTGGAACGAGACGCTGCGTCTCAGCCTCAGCTCCTTGCGCCTCCGGGCCCGCTTCAAACACTCATCTAAGCTGCCGGTTCCGGGTTCTTGCGCCCCTTTTATGACCTGGTCATGACGTCACCGACCCGCACGTGCATTCACACGCATTGTTGTGTCATAGTACTTCAGAAGACTATCATCAAGGCATTCCCCTAGCGCTTTGACGCAGCATCTCGTTTCCCTTCAGGGAACGAGGGTTACATACGTAACCCGAGACGTTTTGTAATCTCAAATTATATTGTTTTTAAATGTGCTTACAATTAATATTTTGATGATGATTTGAATGACAATAATGATGGCTTGACAATAATGGTAACTGTGATACTTGGTCGAATGGCGCAAATAATCCTTAAACTAATTCTCCCATTTTAGTCGCGTACAAACATTCGTGGAGTGATTGGAATTAAAATTATGCTGATTATAAAACTGCCAGATGCCAATCGGAAAAACTGCCAATCGGAACAGATCAACACATTAAATGTACTGTTGAAAACCAACTTCTTGTTGTTTTAAATGCTAATTCAGCACAGTCTTATTGCACTGCATGATATCATACATATATACCGGTACACTTTTATATACTATATATTTATATACTTTTATATACTTTTTATACTATTTTAAAAATGGTTTATATATATATATATTTATATACTTTTATATACTTTTTATACTATTTTAAAAATGGTTTCAAATTTGAATGACAAAAATCATCTGCAATAGTCTTTAGAAGTATATTTAACAAAATTGAGTGGTGTTTATATAATAATAATAATAATTCGTTAGCTTTTCCAAAGCTCAAAGCATAGTAGGGGGGGGGGATCTCCTCAACCACCACCAATGTGTAGTATCCACCTGGATGATGTGATGGCAGCCATATTGCGCCAGAATGCTCACCATACACCAGCTTTTTGGTGGAGAGGAAACCGAGCAATGAAGCCAAATAGTTGGGGGGGGGACCAAGGCTAATGGGCAAATTTGGCCAGGATGCCGGGGTTAAACCCCTACTCTTGCGAAGGACATCCTGGGATTTTTAATGACCACAGAGAGTCAGGACCTCGGTTTAACGTCTCATCCGAAAGATGGTGCTTGTTGCAGTACAGTGTCCCCGTCCCCCTGCTGGCCTCCTAACACCACTTCCAGCAGCAACCATTTTTTTCCCAGGTGGTCTCCCATCCTGGTACTAACCAGGCTCAACCCTGGGCAACCAGTCTTAGGCTACAAGGTGATATGGCTGCTGACATATATGCAAGACAAGATCAAATCCTTGGCCAATGGAGTATAAAAAATACTTTTAATTCAAGATAAATTCTTTTAATTATTGTTTTGTTTTCTTACATAATTTGTATTCTCAAGTAAATATGTTTAGATTTACTTAATAAAAAAGAAACGCTGATTAAGAAAACACAAAGGCAGTTTATCATGTAGAATGCAAGCAGAACGTCTTACCCAAGGAGGTTCTGGCTGGGACAGCGTCCTTGTTGATCCAGAATGAAACCCATGACAGGACAACGATCAAAGTACAGGGGATATACGTCTGGATGGTGAAATAACCCATTCTTCTGCTCAAGTCAAAGAAGACTGTGAGAACCACATAATCTCCTGGGGACAAAACAAAATGTCATATTATAAGCCAATGCTCACACTTTCTCACTCCTTATTCTTACAATTTCCATCAAAACTTACTTTAATTATCACCCTCCATAGATTACAGCCCAGCATAATTCAGGCATTCTATCAATCAACTTTATAATGTCAAGTCACCATTATTTCTGTAGCGCTGAACACAATACAGATCGCTCAACAAAACAGCTGAACAGTAATTTAACAAACTGTACTAAACAGTACTGATTCCCCAATTTCACAAGATACAGAGTCCGTCCAGTATGGCCAAATGTTTGACTGGAAGAGGAATAAGACTATTTTCAAATCTTCAAACACTTGGCTGTTGTCACCGCAATTTCAGGCAGTAGCTTTTCTGCCAAGAAACGTGCAGCTCTGCAGCCATCGGGCAATACTGTTTCAGCTAGAGAATAAACAACTGGACGTTAAAGGACAATTTAAAGGTCAATCATACAGTATAAAACTACAGCACATTTGTGTAATTTCAGGTATGTCTAATAGATCTCTGGCAGGAGGGCACTTGAGATACTCACATTTCAAATAAAATTATCTGGCTTGAGAATCAAAATCACTTAGACCATTTATGACCGATTATGGGTTGTTAAGACTGATCATATCCTTGTGAAAAACAAGTGTGCTAAATTGTATTGAAACTGTACACTTTGTGTACTTCAAATCTTAAAATTGTACTTTTTAAAAGTGCAGATACATATATAGTACACTGTAATGCTAATATTTCTTAACATAAGTTAAAAATGCACATTATAATAATGTCTAATTAAGTTTTATTTAAACACCTTTTCAATAATTATGATTTTAGTGTTTTACATAAGTCACTTATTTTGACGTATTGACTAATACCCTAAAAAATATGTACAATAATTGATTTTAATTTCAATTTAAGTGTGTTGAGTTTGTTTTCATTAAAGTTCTCTAACGTTTCATTCACTTCATCTTCGTCACCTGTATCCTGTCAATTACCTTGTTAATGAGGTCATTAGACCCCTTTGTTTAGTCATGTACTTACACTCACCTAAAGGATTATTAGGAACTCCCGTTCAATTTCTCAAAATCTTTAATATCTTTTAGATATTAAAAGATATTTTAGATATCTTTAATATCTAAAATGCTATGAAAATGCATTTAGTTGGCCGAAAACATTACATTTAATTAAAAGTATGTTATTTTAAAGTATATTATTTATATAATAAGTACACTTTAGAAAAGTAAACTAGTGCACTTTTTCCCCAGAGGTTTTTCCCAGTTGTGCTCAGTCAATTTAAAGTCATGTAGTGTGCAGTGTCTAAATATTCTAGTCTTAGAACTTAAGATTTTATTAAACATGTAAAATATTTGCAACTGGCACTGGTGATTATGCTGAGGAGATGTGACATTTTATCAAATACATCTTATCTTTGATGTTTCTTTTGAATTATTTCACAAGTTAAAAGTTTTAGACTATTAATTTTGTTTTGCAAATGGAAAAGTAAACATTCAGAGTAAGCAGTGATTTCTCGCATTTAAAAAAATGAAGTATCCTTTTATTTCATCCTGGAGTCTAATACAAGTTAAACAATGGGAGGGGCTCTGGAGGAGGACGAAGAGTGACAAGACAGTTGTCAGTGACAAGACAGGGGAACGCTACCTCAGTTTCACCTTCTAATGTTGCTGACACATATAAAGGGGATTGAATACATAAAGCTCTAAAATCACTATGCAATAATGAGTGTAAACTCTGAAACAAATGAGCACAGCTTTGCCAAAACTGCTAATTTCTCCAAAATCAGAGCTTTGTCAAGAGTAATATCAAGCAAGATAGTGGATGACAAAATATACTACACATTTTCTTCTATTTTTTGTTAAACCTCAGAAATCCGAGCTTGCTATGAGGGATAACAACTAAGATATTGAATCATACACATAACCTGATATTTGATCTGTCTATTTAAATATTTAAACCTTGTACAAAATGATATACAATGTTTCTGTCTCGTTCTCTAATGGAGCCAATAAGAAATTACGCATCCTTTCCATGCAATCCCCGCTCATTTCCTGATTTATCTGAATACAGATAAGGATAGAAATAATTTACGATGGCTACAGATCCAGATCCGGGATCTGCACACCCCTTACTGCCGAGCACCAATGTGCTAAATGATCTCTCTACACAAATAGTGCGTTTTCCACCGAGGCTGTTGAAATTCACTTTGCATGTGTCAAAAAGGCAATTGATAAATGCATACACATGTAAAGCATTTCTTCACAGAGGCAGAAAAAGAAAGTGAGGGGGATGTTAAAGAGTCATTCAAAACCTTCCAGCTACAGAAGCAAGGTTGAATGTGATAAAGAGTCAGCTAACCCCATCTTTGCAGAGATTATCCAATACTATGAGACTGGATGGGAAACTCGATGAGAAACATGTCCTTTCACGAGAGTTGGGGACAGACTGGCCTGTCTGTGGCTGGAAAGCTACTCCTCAGGGGCCAAAGATTAATCCAAAAATTATCCAAAAAAGACACCAAAGTATTGTCAAGTGCAGAGCTTGGGCCCGTCGATTTGAGGCCATGCTGAACAATACTGGAGAGACCATGGCAACAAGTTGACAAGACATATACTTCTGGAAGAATTTGTTCTTTCTTGTTGTGAATTATTTTTCATGTCTCAATGTCAAAACAGCCAACACAGTCATTGCAACCCTATAGGCTTTGATAATGTATCATGCTACACCTCTGGAAAATGGTTACTCTTTAGCACATAATCCTCATGGGCAGACGAGTGTGCACAATAATGCTACAGCTTCCAACTTCTCCATTCCCTCGCTGGCCAAACATCAAAGCAAAGGAGAAACAACAGCCATAGCACAATCTTCAAGTCCCATACCAACACTGCAATCTCTTCAAAGCACGAACAAGCAAAAACACTCAGTTCTTACATCATACACATGGTTGAAGGACCGGTCAGGAGAAAGCGCACAAACACGTACAGCTGACCTACCTCAACATTTGACACAATAAAGCTGTTCTCCTTAGTGAAAAAAAACCCTACTTAAAATACATTCATTTCATATTAAGCATATATTATGCTCTATTCATATTTATGGCTTTCCTGCAGCTCAAACAGTAGAATGTGGTGCTTGCAACGCCAAGGTCATGGGTTCAATTAATAACAATTCTTTTTTGTTAGAATTGCCTATTAGAATGTCAATGTGTGTCTTCATTGCAATGTAAGTCACTTTGGATAAAAGCATAAATGTAAATGTAAGAATCCTACAAACCATTAGCATTATAACATTATTTTGGAATGCTTCTTTATTTCACAATGCACATTTCTATTAAGCTTAAAGTGTTCCAATTTCACTATTAGTGAAGAAAGCATGATCACTCTATAATCTCAGTCATTAAATGCAAGATATTTACATTCAAGTAAAAAATTGTTTTCGTTGAATTTAGAAATTATAGAGTGTGTGTGTGTGTGTGTGTGTGTGAGAGAGAGAGAGAGAGAGAGAGAGAGACTTTTTTTTCATCTTTTTGTCCTGTACTAGAGTCTCAAGCACATGGTTTCTTAGTTTTGCAGCCTGAAAGATAGCAACCATACTCAAGGCACATTTAAAAATGTCCTCTTAAAAACTATTCCTCTGTCGCTGGGCTTGTAAATGGCCTGACAGGGATCCACGTTGTACTTGACTTACATGTGCACATCACTCTCTGCTGGTATAAGGCGTTTCATCATGGCGGAACTTTTCTTCAGGCAATTACCAGTCAGTGAGTGACCCCTTGAAGTGGGATCACATCACAAAGACTCTGATGAATTGGACTTTGAATAAGTGGCTTCTTCACTCGGTACTTGGCAGTGGAGGTAAATGCACTGATCACTTTCTCAAGGAACACCTTCAGTAGCTCCAACACAGTGAGTTACATTAGATTTTAGACAATGACACATTAGTTTTGAGGCTTCGAACTGATTACTTTGGATGCAAAAAGGACAATGACTAGGAGTTTAAAGTGAATTAAATTACAGTTCAAGAACACAAGTATGGTGCTAAAACATTAGTGTGATGCTTTCCAAATATTTATATAGCTTGCAGTACATATTACACAATTAATAAATGTATGAATTACTTTTTACATTTATGCATTTATCAGACGCTTTTATCCAAAGCGTCTTTCATTGCATTCAAGAAACACATTGATATTCTAATCAGTTCTTGCTTTCCCTGGGAATCGAACCCATGACCTTGATGTTGTAAACACCACTGCTCTACTGATTGAGCTACAGGAAAGCATTACTACAAAGAAAACCTGTGTTAAATTGCCTCTCATCCCAGTCTTTTCTGTGAAGTCAAGCTCTACAAGTGCTTTAGGATGCACGTTTCTGAAGTGTGTGAAACCTTCAGGTTACTCGTCGTGGAACTTGTGGATTAATGCCTGTCTACCATGTGAGAGAAATAATTTGTCTTAATTGAAGTCCAATATGCCTCTGATCCACAATACCTAAAAGGCATGGATTAAGCAACAATAAGAGTTTTTTTTGTTAAAAAAGAACATACTTGGAAAACCATAAATTAACAATAATTATGTTGGGGTTATACCATGGTATAGTAGAGCTCAAATGAAGTTTTGTTGACAAAATACTAATGCTAGTAGCATTTTACAAGTTGTAGTTTGGGTTAAAAAGTACACTAGCTAATGGTAGATACGGAGGAAAGAATTGTAACAACATTAAATAAAAACAAGCTGGCTATCTCAAATTAACAGCTTAACATATTGTATGACATTTAAGGTTATCATAACGCTGCTCTTCAGTCGTGTTCGCTCTTCCCAGAATCATTGCACATCAGCTGTGATTCTAATGATTTCATGTCCACCAAAACAGAAAGTAACAAGTTTTCACACCTGAGAAATGCAACAGTAGGGGAAGTAGGCTCTGTTTGTTGCTTTCCCTTTTTGATCTCAGACTCTCTGCAGTTTCTTTGTGTTGACAACAATCTTAGTCAAAAAAGTTGGAGATGAGAGTGAGGTAACCTACTTCCTCTCCTGAGAAATCATTTCCTTCCTTATTTCTCACCTGCGGACGGTATCATTAAGGGATCCTGCAACTGCAATGTTTCATACATACTGATCCTATTCTTTCTCCTGACAGGGGACTTTTTTGATGGACTACTCCCAAATGGGACTTACCAAGGTCCACAGACTTCATTTTGTATTTGTTGACCTGCATACGTTGAGGCCCCTAAGCAACTTTTTTAATTGGTAAATTGCTGTACAACAACACCCCAATCAAGCACACTCACTGTCTGTGTTTACTAATAAGGCATCACAGGTCATCAAAATGAAATTTCCACCTAATAATTTCACAATAGTTTGAGCACAAATCCCAAAGTATCCTTTTTACTTCAGATAAGGGTTTGATTTGAATAAAACTTGTTGTATATTACTATGAGACACAAAGATCCAAACGCAGTTTTATAAGATAATTCAAAATCGTTATACAAATAGCAGACAGAAGGTCAAAACCACAGAGCAAACAATCCAAACAGCAGCAGAGTTTAAGACGCAGGCAGAAAGGGAGGTCCAGAGAAACCGGGAGAAGATCGAGACCCTAACACGGGAACAGGATAAAGTGTTCAGAATTTCAGTTCAGTTCAGACACTGAACAAAACTTAACACCGAGTGCCAGAAAACCAGGGTTATATAGACAGAGTAAACAAAGTCTACTTAAGAAACAGTTGAAATTAATCAGGGATGAGGATTCTGGTAAATGTAGTTTATGGTGGAATGACAATGTTTTGGGGAGAAGTGACCTCTGGTGGATATCCTGGACACTCCAGCAGGATATCGTAACACTATTACTGTTCTTCTGTTCTAATCTTCTCATTCTGCTTAAGTTATTTATCTATCATTTTGTTACAGCAACTCTAACAGAGGCTAATTCCCCTACAATTTAATCCATCTAATCTTTGTGTTTTATATAGGGGTAAACAAACCTGTTATTTTCAAGTTATCCTAAATCTTGATTAGATGGTACTGGTGTGTTTTATTGGGGTTGGACCCAAATTCTGCTGGACGGTAACCCTCTAAGAGCAAGGTTCACATTATATACTACAGCTAAGTTAAACAACCATATTATGCAAGAGTAAGTAAAGAGAAAGGCTGTTATTTAAGAAGATTAATAATAAACGTACACAATAAGCAATCAAAAGTCACTGACCATAAAGACAGGCAGTACCGACAGAACTGGCTTCTCAAAGAGAGCCAGATCTGCTGTACTGTATCCAAGGCCATGCAGACAAAGCGATATTTCCTCACAAGATGCCACAATTCTGAGGAAATTCTATCCAAATTTTGACATTATTTTCCCTAATTTCAGAAACTTTCACTCAATAAGTCAGAAGGAGATTGTACCTTACTAGCAGTAAATACATAAATACACAACGGTAAGACCTTATTTTGATAGTCCATTTTGACTATAAGTAACTTTACAACTACAACTAACTCTCATTAGAGTATTAGTAGACTGTCTGCTTAATATCTGATAACTCTTTATTGTGATGCTCAACAGACATTCTACTGACTATAAGTAACTTTACAACTACATCTCAATTAGCTCTCATTAGGATTAGGTTAAGAATAAGTTGATTCCCACTCCCTATTCTTGGGAGGAACTACGGCTGTGCGTGCAGCCCTCACACATACAAAATGGCTGTAGCCATGATGGTCAGCACTGCACTCTCTGGGCATGGCTCGCAGGCTGGAGCTGACGCTGGAGGGGACTCAGGGGCTGGAGATGATGTGTGTGTGGCCCAGACACCCATAGCAGTAGCTTTGTACAAGGTAATGATCATCTCTTTGACAACGGCAGAACTGTCAGGAAGAAATGGCTCTAAAACGACTTCCACTGGAGCGGTTTCTGGAATGTAATTTACTGGGGAGGACTCATGAATTTAATTTACTGGAGAGGGTGCAGGACCATTACTTACTGGAACGAACTCGTAAATTTCAGTCACTGGGATGGATTCAAAGATTTAAATCCCTGACTCTGGGATTTCAGTCTCTGGGACAGGCTCTGGGATTTTACTCACTGGAACAGACTCAGGAACTTTACTCACTTGAACAGGCTCATGAATACCCCTCACTGGAACCATTTGAATGAACAAAGGAGCTGATGAGATAATTAACATGACACACCTAAACAGAATACTCAAATCAATCAGAAAGCATAGAAAAAAACAGACAGGGAATGGAGGAGAACTAAGCAACCTAGAAGAAGAATAATGAAACTCAAACATGAACAGAACCGGAAAAACAGAGCAAAAACAAACTCAAAACGTGAAAAGTATGTTCTGTATTGTGTATACTACAGTGAATGGCAAAAAAACAAAAAAAAAACAATCGTGTTAATCAAGGTTTACTTGAAATCAAATATTTTAGCACCCATCTTTCAAAACTGTAGAGGAAGAATTAAATGATTTTTGTCACATCGGACCTCTCCAAAAGAAATATAGATGATGGTATCAGCGGTCTCAGTCCTCTGCTCAGATGGTATGAATGTTTGACTGAAGTAGCTGTGTCATCTCCACTGCATTTACTTCATTCTCAGCTCAAGGACTTCAAAGGAGCCCATTGCTTAGATTGTCCCTAATGAGAGCACAGCACAACACCTCAAAGGCTGAATCCGCCAGGAGATCTAATCTGGCAGTCTGTTTGCCTGTAATGGAACAAATGGTGGGAGTGTGAAAAAAAAGATGAGATGTCTATTTGCCTTTTATCTCTGCACAGTGGGAGCATTCTCAGATTTCTGTTTGAGGGCAATTCTCAGATTTCTGTTTTTATCTCTCTCCTCTGCTTCTTGTTGCTTGCATTGAGACATATATATGCAAATCATGAATAGTCAAAAAGCTTGCCAAAAGATGGTTAAAATAGCTTCAGCACAGCTCAGGAACCTCCATGAACACACAAAATGTGCATTGAAATATGTCGAATTTTGCATTTGGATATTTTTTACTCTTGAACAAGACAAGGATACTGGATGTTTTTTAGCAATGTAAAACCAAACTGGCATTTCCAGCCCATATCTCAGTTAGATCTGTTCAATTCAAGCAAAATGTGTCAGTCTCAGACTTTGACAGTGTGTAAATAATTATTACAGTTGATATTCCGATCAATTAATCTTAATAACTAATAATAATTTAGTATTTAGTTATTTATAAGTGATATAGACGTGCTACGGAAAACATCTTCATAAAGGTGAGAGAGCACATTTCATTTCCCTGTTGGTTCAGTGCTGTCATTCCTTGGACAGCGTTTATCTGTGGGTGTGGGCCCACCTACACTTAAGGTGTACATGGTGGAACTGCTGCTGAACACACACAAATTTTCTTTCCCTCTTTCTGTCTTGTGTCATACATGGGACAAGATAACTGAGACCTTTCCCTCCCGTTTGTGTTCCTTTTTGGAACTTATCTAGTTCTAGAAGGTTGAACTGCTTTAATCTACTTCAAATAAAATTGTGATTCTGGTTTTTGCCTAAACATTTGTTGAGAGAATTGTTTACTTGCATGCCTTATTGGTGAGCCCATCCTGTATGGACACAGGAGACTTGGAGACATCAGAGATTTTGTCTTCAATTCAATTTATTAATATAGAATAATTAACCTTTGTTTACATTAGATCAAAGTTACTGTTAGTTTTAATGTAAAAATTATGTAATTAACTTGACAAAATATATCTCATGATGTCGGTGAAAATTTCGTAATTTGTGTCGATACCTTTAATATGAAATGTGAGCCTCAGCCGCATCCACAGAGAAAATAACTCCAGTGCGGATCTCATGAAAGCACTTGACTAAACGACATCCCTCAGGGCTTTTAAAAAGTTCCAATGCATGCACATTTAGAAGAATATTGATGGATTCGCATTTGTTTACTTATACATTTCTATAGAGAAGAGTAATATTTATCCTACTTTCACCCAAAACGAGGCAATGTGAGCGTAAACACTCTTTCAATTACACTGGAAGCTGGTCTACACCCTTGCGCAGAAAGTCCACAAGTGAGATTCAAATCATAAATTCGTTCAAGGAACATATAGATAAAGACGTTCTAAGAAATCCCTTAAATGGACAAAGTCATCCAGAGATAGCTGCAGCTGAATAACATACAGATTGAGACGTTAGCATGACAATCATGTCAAAAAGCTCTGACTTTATGATTGCATTTCTTTAGGTTTATGCCAATATGTGGCGATATATAAGCATATGCACTTAGAGTCATTAAAAATCTCTTGATTTATTAAAAACAATGAATTAAATGAAACAATGATGAATGAAAAGATTTATTATGCAATACGCAAAGTAAATCTGAAACCTTACCTGACACAGTCCTGACAACCTCTGTCGTATTCCTCAGGCCAACAAAGGAGAACTGGTAAAGACGCCAGGAACGGATGTCTCCAACTTCCACGGAGCTGCGCTTCCACTTGTATACAATTTCCTCCTTGGGGTATCCATCTGCAAAACAATGAAGAGTGTATAAGAATTGGTGTAGAAAACTGTATGCAAACAAACATTTAAATAATGGATAATTGGATAATTTCAAATTATTTTATCCAGTTTTCTTTTTAAGAGAGACTACACAAAATACCAAAGATAAACAGAACAAAAATACATTAGTCCAATTAATTGGTTATATTTGCCCTTGTGAAATACATTTCCTTTGAAATATTGGCCCATGTGACATTGACCCGCAAATAAGATGGACTATCAGTGACCATGAAGTCATAACTTCCATGAAAGCACTCTTAAGTGGATCAAGTCTTTATGTCTGGGCTTTGTTGGAATCCTGAATAGATCTTATCACCACTACACCTGACAGTAGCAATGGTGTTTAAATGTATATATTGCATACAATAAACGCAGCGGCAACACTTTATTTTAATCTGTCCTTTTTACACGTTAGTTGTAATTACTATAGTAATAACTATTAGGCAACTAAACCCTAATGCACTTAATTATAAAACATATCAGTACTTAAATGTACATTAAACACACCAACATAGCTTTACATTTTCAGTATGTAAGCCATCTAGCAAACTGAAAGTGTGCATAGTTCATATGACAGAGCTCTGCCACCCCATCACTTTATTCCCTTTAATTGGTTGACTTGACTGTATCAGTGGCTGACGCTATGGAAACAAACCCCAGGTGCGACATTTTCTGAACCCCACCTAAATTCACACTATATTATTCGCTGATGGTGCTAATGCTGCCCACCCAGTTGCTATGTGAGGGCGGCATAAGTGTCATGAATGAGACTTGTCTTGTGCACCCCAGAGTTTGGGTCCTGTTGCTGCCAAGGCAGCGGGGTGGCTTTGTTCTCGGGTGTCACAGGTAGAACTGGCAGAAGCCCGTTCTGCAGCATCACCTGATCTGACAGAGAGCATACTGGTGGTGGCGTCTAGTTCTGAGGAGCTAGATGTGGTTGGGGTGGTAGATGATAATTAAATCACTGATTCCACTTCTTCTGTCAGTCTTGCACATGGTGTAATTGATTGATAATGGGTTGTGCCACAGCCAGGATAAATTTGACTTATCAATTTGAAAAGCAGGAGATCACTTATAGTCAACTGGATGAGTGATTCCTGGCAGGCCATGATTGCCCCTCTGCCAGTGAGCGTTTAGTTTCTTCCAGACATTCACAGTGAGGGGCGAAGTTCTGGAGAAACCCATATTCAGCACGCATATCTACACCTTTCAGAATTCAAATGATTTATCATGCAGTAGGGACTGTCTCCTGATGAAGCTGTTAAACTGTCTGGTTTTGATCAACACTTGAATGTGGCAAAGTTTCATTAAAAAGCAACATTATGTGCAAAAAGCTGAGAAAAAATTTGTTTTTGTCAGACACTACATCCAGATGTGATTTAGAATGATAGTCCATCAACACCAGGGTCAACATTTCATTCAGTGACATTTAGTTTAATGTTGATCACGCTATTTTACATATTCATATGATTCAAATGAAATAGCTTGTTTCTGCATATTCTTTGTATTCTGTAATGGTTCAGAAGATGCGTTATTGAGCCCCCTACCGTATCACAGTGAAAACATGGAATACTGGAAAATTCCATCAATGATGGGGAAAGAGTTAAGGATGGGCAGTTTGATAGTATGTCGGGACTTACTATAAAAACCCCAAGAGTTTAAGTTAATTACGCTTTCCTTTTGGACTTGTGGTAACTATAACAACTGCTGCTGAAATGCTTAGGCACTGAGATATAGCAGATTATTGTTAAAAGAGAACAAGAAAGCGCACTCTGTTTCTTTATTACACTGTAACCAGTGCTTGATCATGTTGCGCCGGCATGTTCTTGTATTCAGCAAGAAACTTTTGGTTAACAGCGTTGGAGGGCGAGCGTATGTCTAAGGACATCCTGCTCCCTTCATCTGCCCCTCCCTCCTTTTGCCCTAGGTCAGCTGCTTCACTTTGATCCCCGAAAGTATATTTTTCCCAGGGATAGAGCTATTGAAAAGAGTTATGATGGTAGATTGTGAGAGCCATCACATTTTTTTTCTTATCCTCCTCAATGGCTAAAGTAGGATTATACATTCATATGTTGATTGGTTCCCATCCATATATATGAAGCTTTGAGGATTGCAATGGGAAGAAACCCCCTTCTCAAATTATTCTTCAATTAAATTATTTATTGGAAATTTAAGTAGGGCTAACTGCTTCCATCTAGACAGATACCTCTTTAGGGTTGATGCATAGTAAATGGAATTATGATGGCCAGTCCTCTAGGCAGACACGTTTAACTCCCTCCCCAACTATTTGTTGGGTTTTGAAGTAGGATATTCGCTCCCCTTTGGATGGGTGTTTCAATGGCCGTCTCTTTGTGTAAAAGTGCTAACAGTATAGGTAGATTGCCTGAAGGCATCCTGTCTTCTTAATCTGACACCTGCTACGGTGCAGCGTTGCAGATCATTGAACATAACAGGCGTTTGCCCTCTTACCCTTCACTCACCACTCAAGCTCTGTCTTTTCAAACAACTACCCCTAACTATCCCTTCTCTATATCTATTCTCAGGGGCCGCCACAAGCATGAGGCTGCCTCCACATATGGCCCTTGCCCTTCTCCTCCAAACACTCTGCTGCAGGCTTGATCTCCATTCTCCTTATTTACAACAACGCATCTTCCTGTTCCATCAAAGGCTGTTGCCTTGGAACCAAAACATGTTCTCAACAAAATCAGAGCGATGTATAAAGCACAATTAAAAACTGTTGATTACCAATGTGCTGTACAAAAATGCTTATAGAGATGCTACCCATCTTTTTCACTCACTGGCTCTTCCATTTGCGATGCAGTGGGGGCTCCCATGTTCGAGGGTTATGTGATTATGTTTCTCGTAATGTACGCAATAATCAATATCTTTGTTCCAATCATTTTATCCAAGCTTGCTCTCTCTGTATCCACAAATTTCTTTGGGCGTGGTTTGGGTTTTGGGTCAAATCTCAAACTCAAGTCTTTCCCCATGGGCAGCAAATATGTTTATTTAATACACTACTGAAAGATTACAAGAGCAAGTGAACTTGTTAAAGGTATACAGTCATGGCCAAAATTGTTGGCACCCCTGACATTTTTCGAGAAAATCATGTATTGCTCAAAGAAAAGTATTGCAGCAACGCATGTTTTGCTACACACGTTTATTCCCTTTGTTTGTATTGGACCAAAATAGGACAAGAAAACAAGCAAATTTGACAATTTCACACAAAACTCCTTTGTGGATAAATAAGATTGTTTCAAGCATGTGATGCTCCTTTAAACTCACCAATATAATAATTACAATATAAATTTGGTCAATATAAAAATTACACTTGAAAGTTCACTTAGTCTTTACATTGTGTGTCTATGTGTGCCACACTAAGCACGGACAACAGAAAGACAAGAAGAGAACTGTCTGAGGACTTGAGAACCAACCTTGTGGAAAAATATAAACAATCTCAAGGTTACAAGTCCATCTTCAGAGATCTAGATGTTTCTTTGCACAACATTATCAAGAAGTTTGCAACCCATGGCAGTGTAACTAATCTCCCTGGATGTGGACGAAATAGAAAAACTGATGAAAGGTTGCAATGCAGGATAGTCCAGATGGTGGATAAGCAGCAACAAAAACAAGTTCCAAAGAAATTCAAGCTATCCTGCAGGCTCAGGGTGCATCAGTGTCAGCGTGAACTATCCATCGACATTTGAATGAAATGAAACGCAATGGCAGGAGACCCAGGAGAACCCACTGCTGACACAGAGACATAAAAAAGTAAGACTACAGTTTGCCACTCATGTACTTGAGTAAGCCAAAATCCTTCTGGGAAAACGTCAAAACAAATGAGACCAAGATAAAGCTTTTTGGTAAAGCATATCATTCTACTATTTACCAAAAATGGAATGAGGCCTACAAAAAACAGAACACAGAACCTACAGTCAAATATGATGGAGGTTCAAAGATGTTTTGAGGTCGTGTTGCTGCCTCTGGGTGCCTTGACTGTGTGCAAGATATCATGAAATCTGAGGATTACCAAAGGTTTTTGGGTCACAATGTAGGGCCCAGTGTCAGAAAGCTGGGTTTGCGTCCGAGATCATGGGTCTTCCAGCAGAACAAAGGCCCCAACAGAATATAAAAAGCACCCAGAAATGGATAGCAACAAAGCGCTGGAGAGCCTGAAGTGGCCAACAATGAGTCCAGATCTTAATCCCACTGAACACCGGTGGAGAGATCTTAAAATTGCTTTTGGGAAAATGTGCCCTTCCAATATTAGAAACCTTGAGCAGTTTGCAAAGGAAGAATGATCCATAATTCCAGGTGAGAGTGTAAGAAGCTTATTGATGTTTATATGAAGCGATTTATTTCAGTTACTTTTTCCAAAGGGTGTGCATTACGTTAAGGGTGCCAATAATTTTTTTCAGCTCATTATTGGAGTTTTGTTTGAAATTAGATTTTTTTTTTGTTCCAAAACACAAAAAGGGACTAAACATGTGTATAACAAAACATGTTTTAATGCAATACTTTTCTGTGAGCAAAACTTGATTTTCAGGAAAAATGTCAGGGGTGCCGACAATTTCGACCATGACAATACATTTTGCTCTTGTCAACATGCAAAACACAGATTCCCATCCATGTATAATTGAGTTTTTTTGGGCTTATTGAATCAAATGTGGTAAAAGCTACATCAAACGTTTCAAAGTTATATTCACATGCCGTGCTAGCTGTATTATCTATCATTACAGTATTGATACAGAATCTTGTATAAACAAAATCTGCATATCTATCTGTAGAAGTGGGCAGGCGGAGGACGTTCTATCCAATAATAAAACAAAATATGTTGCTGCTATAAGAGAGTTAAGAGAAGTAGTGAAATCCATTGATATACACTGCCTGGAAAATATTATCATTGTTTGCATTTAAATAAACAAATGCTTAAGAGTCATTAGAATTATTATTATTATGTTCCTAACATACTATATGTTTGGCAGAAGTTCTTATAACTCAAATTTGATGGGTAGATTTTGATTTCTTAAACGCATATAGGAAGAGACCCATCATGGCCATATAGAAGAATGACAGGATTCATCAGACTCAAACTGTGAAAGAGGTTGTGAGGGAGCATGAAGAATCATTTCACACATGAATCAGCAGCTCTGAGTCCAGATGTTAAATCCACTGAGAGTCATGGGATGTGCTGGAGAAACTTTACAGAGCGCTGGACTCTTGACCAAAAACGGATGCATCTCTTGATGGGAATTTCCATCAAGAGGTGCATCAATTTTTGGTAAAGATCTTGTGCACAATGTAAAATGTTTTTACTGTATTTTTACTTTTGCTACTCTGCTGCTGAGCAAGGATTGACTAGCTACTGCTAACAGATACACAGACACGCAGCTGTAAGTACGTACGCTGTTCTGTTGCTGCATAGACATACATAAATCCCTCAATCAAGCAAGAACAAGAAGACGACAATACGAACCCCAGAGTTATTTAAATAGTGAACCTGGTTGCCATGTCCTTAGATTTGTTTATCTACTGACCTAAACCTGCTTTGTGCCTGACCTAATATTGCTCAAACATTTCTAATTAGAACACGCGCTAGTGCGGCTTTACCACGTTGCAAGCTGTCAGAAATAGAAAATTACCCCCAGCAACCACCTGAGTAAGTATGCAAGCTGCATGCAATTATTTATATTTTGCCATTTTCAAAAAGCATCCAAAAGCACAGCCTCGTGACAAACAGAAAATCGCAGTAACATGCAAACTGGAACGCTATTCATGAACAATACAGAATTTCACATGAAACATTTTGCAGGCTAAGCTGGCCTGCAACTTCACAGCAAGATTGTATTCCTGTTGTTATTATTCACTCAAAATGCATGTTCTCTTTGCGGTTTATGCTTTATTATTCCTAGACCTCAACCTCAAACATGATTTTGAACAGGTGCATTTACTACTAAAAATGAATGTAGCACAGTTGAATAAATTAATGAATGGGTCACCAAATACAGGCTTTTTCTGTAAATAAAAAATGATAATTCTCTGTCAGTCAAAGTGAGTTAAAGAAGTGTGGTTTTCAAAGCAATGCTCACTGGCTTCACTCCACTGATCTACAATAGCAATTTTCAACTCTCAAAGTAACACATTTTCCTTTGCGTTTCTAAAACTACAGATGATGCTGTCTCATGAGATTGTCCCATGCCGCATCTGCTGCTTCATTATTACCACAGTAAGCCATTTTCCCTCCTTCCTCTCCATAGTCAAATGAGAAGAAGAAATCTTTGGCAGTGACACACAGCTTGCTTGTGTGAACATGCAAAGACACATATCTCCGAGTTAGGGAAGATTTTCATTTTTCTCATTACTCGTCCTTCATATTTCAAGACAAAATGTCTTTCTTTCATGGCATCCAAAAACTGGTTTCTATGCTCTCAACTGTACCGGAGCAGAGAAGCAGGCATGGCTTAAAGACAACTGGAGAGAAAAAGCAAGCAGGAAAGGAACTGATATAGATGTATTTGCAAGTTAAGCATATGGACAGACTTACAGCTTGAGAACTCCAGGGGACACGAATGTTCATCCATTGGAAAGTTATTCAGTTTAAGCTGGCACTCTGCATCAATGGTCAACCTACAGACAGAAATTTCCTTAAATTAATTGTTCTATACAAGCGGTTTCATTAGCACATTTGTAACAACATTTATAATCGAGATCATGTGAGGATGCATCTCTTGAGGTCATTCAAATTTTGAAGGGCACCTGAACGCGATTTGCTCTAAACCACTGTGGGTTAGGTGTGGGATTAAGGATGAGCCTTCATGATTTAGCAAGCCTTTAAAGCAGCTGAAAGTCCATTTTATGGTTAGAAATGCACATTTTGAGTCTGCATATGTTCTCCTCAGTAGTCTAATAGATGCTTCTGCTTCAGAGAGAAAACCGGTGTATCCTATAAAGAAGTATTGTTTGTTGAACTGCTTGAAATAAGATTTTAAACGGTGCATGTACTTAATATTCTCTCCTTTATTTTGCTGGCTTGTTTTTCGATTTAATTTATTTTGTATAGTTACTGACACATACATTTTGAAATAAACTAAATATTTTTCTACATTATTTTTTTCCATCTGTAATACATTGAAGTAACCACTAGGTGCCTGTATGTTCCTGTATATAAATAAATAAACATGCCTGTGTCTTCCCTACAATGGTAAATGAAGTACACAATAATAAAGTACAAAAAGACTAAATATTGCAATTAAAAATTGTTGTTTGACAAATGTTTATTTATTTTGCAATTTTACATACTCTATCTTACTGCTAAAAATATATAATGGTATAATGAACTAGCACACAAATAAATAAATAGGTTATCAATGTAAATTATTATGAATTTTCAAGTAGGCGGCATTATTAAGTTATGGAACACTGTTATACACTGATAATACTACTGTTCATTTATGATAATTGAATTAACAGTGAAAACAAAATGATGAGCAAAAAAGTGAAAATAACTAAATTTGACAGAGTAGACCTATACAGAAATGAGGAAAAATAATGTGTGTAAATATGTTAAATATATAAATATACAATATCAAAACAGACATCACATAGGGCAAAATGTGTTGACATTGTAAAGGCATAGCATGTAAGGTTTACTACTACAAGTTGCTTATTCAAAACAATTACAAAGCTTGATAACATCATTAATTAGTGTGGAATCACAAGAGTTTTCATCTTCACCTGCAAAAACCATGTCAGAAATCAAGTTCATGGATGAGCTATTGTAATACATTTTTAGTAATGTTTCTGCAATATGAAGTAGGCTGGGGCAGAGAGCCGTGGGAGTGGAGCGAGTGAATGCTAATAGCCACGTTTCCACTGTCGGGCAAAAGAGAGTGTGATAGTGCACACTTGATCAGGCCTGTTCGGGGCTTCCCAACAGTTTTTTCCCGCTGAATACCTTGATCCAAAGCGGGTCAGCTGGGGTTTGAGGAGTGGTCATGCATTTATCTGAGTCAGGATCCAGGGTCCACACCGCGGCTCATTTCTCATGTTATCACATCAGGCTACCAGCTAACACAAACATTTAAAACAATTTTCAGCTCAAAACTCACTTTCAGACACCAGTCAGACACCAACTTCAAAATTCAATCCTGGGATTCTGAAAACGGCATGAAGCGGAAATATATTTATATGTGATGCTAAAGAATACTTATGCTATCTATTACAATAATAAACATGATTATGGAAAATACCCTTTGAAGAGACCATTTGAAGAGCTATGACAAATCATATACGACATCTATATGATCGTGTATTTATTTGGGTTCATCCATCTCTTCCCTGGACCTTTGTTCATACCACAATAACGGATCCACAAGTTATAAATTGCATCTACTCCGATTCGTTGTATAACTGTTTTCTGTCTGTGAGCTCGCTTCGTCTGAAAGGATAACAGTATAGTGAGAGGGACAGATCTCATCATTTTGTGGAAGATTAAGAGAAATGCTCTTTCTTTCTAAAGAAATGTCACAAATATGATATTTTATCAGTATCTTTTGGGCTTAAAAGTCTTAATAAAATAGATGGAATCAGTCATGGCTGAATAAGGATGTGTGTTCACTTTTTATGTAAGATAATGACAAACACCAGCTTGATTCAGAATGACTGATGTGCACTCCTGACACATTTTAATAAATCAGCATCACTGTAACATTTTATCTTATAAATCGTTTGTCAAATATCGATGCATGGAGTCTTAAGACTTTAAGTATAGACTTAATGTTCACTTCTGTCATGATCATTTTGCGATCTAGTTATTTTTCCGTCAGCGAACCCCATGTTTGTGGAATTGTGGGTTGGTGTGTCTGTTCTATTTAGGCATGTTTAGGCTGGGTTTTAGGGGTAGCGTTTGACCCCACCAAGTGCACTATTGGCTCTGGCTCACACTAGCATGACAGTGGAAAAGCAGCTAATGAGAGACATCTGCACAACACACCAGTCTCAAGTCCCACAGAGGAGCTACACAATATGAGAAGAGAAATGGCTGAGAAGGTCAAGAGAGGACCAGACCTGGGACATTTTTTTATTGCTGCTTTTATCATATTTATATGCTGCAGTCTGTAGGACGGCCACTGCCACTCCTTTAGTTATGTTGTTTGTATTTATTTTATTTTTGGTTACGTTCAAGATTTGCCAGTTCTTGCTTCCCTCTTGAATACCCACTGAACTTGAATACATTGTTTTATTTAATTCTAATTTAGTTTGACAAATAAGAGATGAAAATCCTTTGAAATAGCAGGAATGAGGAAAGTGAAAAAGGTTATGAATGACTCTGAAGGAAAGAATGGTAAAGAAGATGATGAATTTAAGGTAATACTTGGATTTAGTGAAGGAAAAGGAAGAAGATCTGCTAGATGCCGAGGATCATATTTAGTAAGCTTGGGCTGCTTCCAGGGAGGGACATTTACTAGCTCCTCACACCATCAGCAACAGAAGGAGTGTGTCACATCTCAAGCCCCTCTCACAGAGACTGGCACTGTTCTTCAAAGCCTTCCCAGGAGAAGACGGAGTTGGGGTCCATGTTCAAGCCTCTGTGGGCAGACCCTGGGGGAAGTGGTCTATAAGTGTGCCTGCTTCTCCACGGTACCCTCAGGAAATTGGAATTATGTTTCGGGGTGCAGCAGTTTCCCTTGCTCAATGCCTGCCCGGACCCGTTGCAGCATTGGGTGGATAGCCCCCGTCTGAGGAGGATTATATGTTCAGTAGTTCCCTGTCAGTTATTCAGGGCATCTGACTCACTACTCAGCATGTGCCGAATGTTTCTCGTTAGGTCCTGCAGATTATAGATAGAAGGGTACAGAATTACGTTCTCCCAGAGAGCAGTCTACATTTCTGAAATTCAGGGAGAAGACACCTTGTCAAGGCAGGGGCTGAGGCACATGGACGACATGCAGTTTTCCCCTCATGCAAAACTGGGGATGGATGTCAGGGTTCAGATGTGGCTGAGGCTGCATCTGTATGCATTTTCCCCAGTTGCTCCACTCTCGGTAGTTCTAGAGAGAGTTCACCAGGAAGGGGATTGTCTGTTTTTAGTAGCAGCATACTGGCCAGCCAGAGTGTGGTTAACATACATTTACATCTCCTGGATGGCTCTCCTTGGGATATTCCTGTGAGGAGGGACATCCTGGGCAGGCTGGCGGCACAATCTATCACCTCCAGCCTGAGATGTGGAAGCTGTGGTTTTGGCCCCTCTGAGAGGTAAACTGTACACCTCAAAGTGGAGAGTCTTCACTTTATGGTGCAGAGAATGCCAGTTGTACCCAGTTAACTGCTTGGTTGGTGGGGTTTCTTCAGGATTGTTTTTCTACCAGTCTATCCTCCTCCAGCTAGAGGTCAACATGACAGTCACAGCTGCTTACCATGTAACTCTAAAAAATAAATCCTTAGTTGACCTTTTTGAAAGAATATAAAGAATAAAATAAAATCTCTAGCCCACACTCCAGTACAGGAAGTAGTGGAAATGTACCTTAAAATGTTAACTGCCACCCACAATTAAAAAGAAGGTGAAAATTGTGGATTCCCTTTCAAGGGAACTCACACTGTGTCCCGAAAACGCAAAGGGAAGGTTTTGCGTAAATGCGTTGTGAAGTACATGTGGAATCGAATTAGTAGTGTAAGAATATGATGTGAGAGACAAGATGATGTCATGAACCAGGAAGCTATAAGAGTATGCCAAAAGTGGCAGCATACGTGTCTTCAGTAAGTGCTATATGTGAAAAGAGATTGTGTTTCATGCTGGTATGTTTGTTGAAAGATCACAAAATAGTTTAAAAAGAACAGAGACTCCCTACAAATAATGATCAAGGTGAGCAATCAATTCAAGTCAAGACAATTCAGTCAGCGGTCGAGGGTGCTGGCTGTGCTCATAATAGCAACCATTGTGTATCCTCAGCTCCCATCTGGCGGCCTTTAAGGAGGGCCTCAGGGTTCGGGTCCCACTGTTGCTGAGGCACAGCTGCGATTTTAATCCTGGGTATCTTAAATGGATCTGACAGAAGGGTTAGAGATGGGCCTGGCCTCATCTCCATCCTCACCTGGAAGGTCTGATATCCTCTCCCAGGATCCGAAAGCATGCCCTGCGGTTATTTTGATTGCAATAGAGACACCAGTGTGCACCTACTTTGTTAGCATCAAGGTTGGAGATGATCACCACTTCAATCTCCAGCTTATAAGTTGTGACTTGAGCTGTTGCCAGACTTCGTTTGGCCAACTGAGATGAGGAAAGAGGGAAGTAAAACAGATGAACGTTTTCTGCTAGAGCACAACCTCTACTTCGGTGCCTACATGCTTAACTGATCTTCACACTGAGGTGTCCAGGTCAAAAAAAGAGAGAAAACAAACAGCAGTGTTCCAGAACTACTCCCCCACCGCTCTTAGATCACTGTGGCTGTGAGCCAGCCACAGCATCATAGCCCCTCAAACCATGCCACAAAAACAAAAACAAGTCGCTAACCAAGTCGCTACCCCATCAGCCCCTTTAGAGCGAAGCGAAGTCGTTCACTCTCAGCCCCAGCTTTCTAGAGATAGGATGAATCTGAGGACCGTCCTCACCCCCAGGAAGGCTGCAAGCAAATGATTCTGATGCCAAGAGTGGCAGATATGTGAGGGTAGTTCCCTATGACAGGAAGTGGTGTACACCTCAGTACACTGTGCCCATTTCCCCTCAGTTCCCACAGAGGATCATTCTGCCAACCTCGCCGCCTTGTGTCAGGCCACAGCGGTCCGAGGCTTCCCTTTTGCCATCTGGAATCCTGCAGTCACTGGTTAACATTTAAACATGATAAAAACAGCAATAAAAATGTCCCAGATCTAGTCCTCTCTTGACCTTCATAGCCATTTCTCTTCTTGTATTCTGTAGCTCCTCCAAGGGACTTGAGACTGGTGTGTTGTGCAGATTTTTCTCATTAGCCAGGTTTTCCACTGTCGAACAAGTGTAAGCAAGAGCAAAGAACTTTGTGGGGAAAATAGCATAGGACCTTGAGCCACAAGGCCAAAATCAAGCTGTTTTTGGTGTCACAGCACTACCCCTAAAACCCAGCCTAAACATGCCTCCATGGAACAGCTATTGGGCTAGCTGACGAAAAACTAACTAGATCGCTTGGATTAAGGCTATGAAGAGTGTACTTTCTACTCTAATGAGGACCACATTCCTAGGCACATTACGGGACCCAGTAACGATGTCTGCACTTCTTTGACCATATACATTAAAACCATTCTGTCAGCAGTAAGAAGTATAAAGCTAGGCCAGTCACTCACTGAAAATACTGGGCCTCATAGCAGCAATTTTCAGTGGTGGGTTTTCCTTGAGGGAAAGCCCATTTTGCACAATTTAGATCCCGAGGTGGTGCCTATGTGCCTTAGTTATGTGTAAAAACCCAAGGATTTTTATCCCAAGGACCCATGTTAGGAGTTCCCTTCTCAAGGGTTGGGGAGCGGTCCAGATGAATCGCTCAGCACAAGGCCTGTGGAGGGGACATCTGCTTTCCTGGCATATAAATCTACTGGAAATGATGGCTGTCCTTTTGGCTCTGAACCATTCTACCAGACCTCAGGGGCCATGATGTTCTTCTCCATTCAGACAACACATCGGTGGTCATTTATATAAATCACTAGGGTAGTCTGTATTCGTGACCGCTTTGCAAATCCTCCAGTGGACTAAGGGAAAACTGCTCAGGGCAGCCGAATAATTTTGCACGCCCAATTTTTCAGTTTTTTATTTGTTAAAAAAATTTGAAATATCCAATAAATTTTTTTTCACTTCATGATTGTGTCCCACTTGTTGTTGATTCTTCACAAAAAAATTACAGTTTCATATCATTATGTTTGAAGCCTGAAATGTGGCAAAAGGTCGCAAAGTTCAAGGGGGCCGAATACTTTTGCAAGGCACTGTATATGATGCTACATGAACTGAGAAGCGTGTTGATTATGCCATGGCAGCGTGTTGATCATCAGATGAGATGAGAAGAGCCCGTCCTCATGACAGCACAGCCAATCACGTCTTCTTGCATGATTGACAGGTCAGACAGCCTATCAGCGCCAGCTGTCAGAGTGACAGTACAAGCGCCAGAGACAACAACCCTCACAAGAAAGAAAAATGAAAATGTATTGATGTACATGATGTGAGTTATTAAATGAGAATGTACATGCACGTGTTTTTGGTGTCTTTTTACACAACAGTGTTGCTACGATTTGTTTGATGAAGCGATCGGCATTCATCTAATTTTTTTTTACATACAATGTACTGTGTTCATTTTTGCCAACAACAAAGGAGGTGTTTAGTTTTCTCTTAACACCTCCAGACATTTTTAGAAGAAAAAAAAAAACTGAATAGCAACAGCGTGTCAACGATCAAGATCAACGACATTGAGTGAACCGTCATTGGTGTGAGCGGACCGCGATGCACATGCAAGGCAAACTCAGCACCTATGCAGTGAACTACAGTAGGTACGCTCATTAGTCACGGGATCGAGATAACCCATGTTAAGTGGCGAATTTGTCCCTCTTTTGTGCTCAAGATATTAGATTTCGGCGACATAAAAGAATCGACATAACCCACAAGAAAATGCTAAAACAAATAGGGAGTTTGGCGGTTCCACTTAAAAAACGTTGACATTAATAGGATTGCCGAGTTAACCGTGAGTCGAGATAAGTTTTTTTTTTTAATGACACCTACTGGAAAGGTATTGTTTTTATTGTAGGTGTTTTTCACTAAATTGTGTTTCAATTACAACATTAACCAAAGGTCCAAAAGTGATACTGATAACATCACCTCTTAACTTTAGTTCATTGCAGCGGGTGTTGACACATCAGCATTGATTTAGCATCATTCCTGTGTTTGGACGCTATCTGGTTGTGCTCAATATATGTATGGAAGGAATATTTGAGAAATAAAAAGTGCATTTACCTTAAAGTGTACAGTATACGCCCATCATTCCATATCCGAAGCATTCGATTGGGTGTTGTGATCCAATGGGCATCTGCCTTCTTGGAGTTGCGGAAAAATGTGTCAGGGATCCAGATTTTTCCTACCATGTTACTGTTGAGACGTAGAACCTTCATGGTGCTGTTGAACTTCAACCGCCTGTCATACCATGTCTGGGCGAAGAAGATGTCAATTGTGTACTCCTAAAGAATTGTAAAAGGAAGACCTTTCAGACTTTGTGTAAGTAACAAAGGCAAAACCAATTCTTGAATGCACAACGCTTTGACACAATTAGAATATAAACATTTCACTTTATTTGGAATTTTGTGGCAGAGAAAGAGAATGAAATGGGGTCAGGAAAGCAGGACTCAAGTATGCACAATTTAAATCAAAGCATAAACACTGATTTCATCCATGTTAAAGCTTAATTCTTGTGCAAATTTAAACAAACACTGAAGGCATGGTTAAACAGATGTGTCAGCAAAAAGTATCAGTTTTGTACTGTTTCATAAGTAGATGTTTAGAGACTGTCACAGCCCAAAATTCAAAGATGCATATCGTACAGAGATGAAAGTGAGATAGAGATAAAAGTCTTGTTCATAAGTTTTTGGGGCTTGCTAAAAACAGATATGGTCTTTATCTCTCTTGGGGTGGTGCCACTCTTCTAGAACTATGACAGTCTTAGAGGTGGTTCTTGACTAACTGGGGCGCAAGTCAGGAAGCCAACAGACTAAAACAACCATCTACTAGTCACCTCACAGAAGTCATATAAATCATATAAATTCAATAAAACTCTTTCACCCAGATATCATATATACAGAGACTGTGTCTTTTAAAACAACAACAACAAAAAACAGACACATATTAAGGGTAAACTAATTTATGTTCAACAAATAAAAACCAGATTTATCATTGATAAACAAATCATAAAGCTCTGTCTGCTGAATATTAGATCCCTTTCGACAAAAGCACTTTTTGTAAATTATATATCATCTACACCCCAAGGTTATGGTTATAAACATAAGCCTTGTCTGAAAGCCAAAGGGGATGAATTGATTCAATTATATATTTCCTATAATAGGAATTTCCTATAAATTTGTTTTTGTTAGAGGACTGGTTTCAAGCATACATCTTTTTAAAAAGATATTACTTTATACAACGTCATGTAGTGTAAACTATAAATCCCTTTTGACATTTCTACTGGCTACTCTATACAGCCCACCAGGGCACCATACAGACAATATTGAGTAGGAGTTAGTAGACACTGGAGATAAAGAATTCATTGCTGGTGATTTTAGATTTTTCATAGGTAATGAAAAAGATGCATTGGGATTAGCATTGATAGACATTCTAAACCGAATTGGGGTTTGACAACATGTGTCCAGACTCACTCACTGTCATGATCACTCCTTAAATGTAATATTGTCACGAATATAATATTGAATCGAACTGATGATGGCATTAAAGAGCTATGACTTCTCAGATCATTATCTAGTCTTGTTTACTGCATTTAGCCAAGACTGCAATAATCTTCCCAATTTGTTTCAATTCCTCAGCATACCTAAAAACTCAAGAAACTGCTTTTCTAGCACTTTAGACACATTTGATCCTTTGCACTTGAAAATTAAGGATAACGTGCTATGATATAATGAATACACTCAAAAGAGCAGCCCAGGAAATAAAGTACAGCTGGAAGAAAATTAAACTAAAGGAATTTTGCATCACTTGGAAGGATAGTGTTTGTAACTATGGGAAATCCTTAAAAACTGCTAGATCTGCAACCCTAGGTATTTATTTGATGTCCAAATTAATGAGAAAAAATTAATTAACATGTTCATTTCACAAAAACACAGCAGTAATAACTTTATGACTTTCTTTACTTTCAAGATTGATACTATAAGAGAGAAAATTATAACCAATTATAATCAACAGTCACAGTCAACTATAGACCCCACCAAGAGACAATTCAGTGGGGATCTGCATTGGCATGGTTCATGGTTATACTTACCTGACTATCATCAAATTGTAGCAGTAAATGAAGAGGCATCAGATCAATCAAAGGTTCATTATGGAGTACTGCAAGGTTCAGTACTAGGACCGTTGCTTTTCATTTTGTAAATGCTACCCTCTGGAGATATCATCAGGAAACATGGCATCATTTTTCACTGTCAGACTGATGATACTCAGCTCTAGATTTATTTGAGGCCTGAATAAACATACCAATTCACAAAACTAAAGGAATGCATACAGTAGTTGATGTAATGATCAACGAGAAAAATCAATGAGAAAAATGTAATGATAATTTAGCAATTCCATACTACTAAATTCAGGACCAAACTCTTCCTCACATAATAAACTAGAATACTGTCTAACTCTTGTTCTGTTAAGTAGGAACCTGAGTGTAGTCTTTCATTTGAAAGCTACATTTCCATTACTTTCATAAACAGATAACGTGCTACTCTAGGTGAGCAATCAACTTATTCCCCCCCACTTATTCCCACTTACGGAATTCTACACATCCCTTAGTGGATTCTAGGGGCCCATTTGGGTTCACGAACATCCACTATCTCACATTTGGTAGCAGCGGTGGGACGGCTGCCTGTAAGAAAGCACCAAATGGGAAGAGGCTGGGTAAAGGCTGGTTTTTCCTTGGACAGTGGCATGGGATATGGTCAAGACTTTCAAGGAGGAGTGGCAGCGGAACAGTTAAGGGTTCCAAGGAGGTCCAGTTCTGTCCAGTTCTGCAGCATTACAGAAATGAGTTGATGGCTCTTTACATTTATACATTTGGCAGACGCTTTTATCCAAAATGACTTACATTGCCTTCAAGATACACATTGACATTCTAATCAGTTCTTGCTTTCCCTGGGAATCAAACCCATGACCTTGGTGTTGTAAACACCAATACTCTACTTTTTGAGCTCGTTTACAGCTACAGGTCTTGTGCAAGGGTTCCTGACCACATTACAGGAATGGGAGGAGCAGTCCCTGCATAAGATCTAAGACTTTCATGAAACAATCTTGCAGAATGTATAGCCTGCTGCAACCCCGAGTACCCTCAAGAGTCTGCAGTTGGAGCTCGCAATACCAACACCCACACACAGAGTTCAACCAATATTTCGACCAGAGATGACAATACCTATTGTCAGACAAGATGAAGACATTGGGAATGATCTCAGATGATTTGAGAGACTGGTGAGAACGCAGAGATGGCCCAAGAAGGAGTGGTGTTATAAGGTGGTCCCATTACTCACCGCTCAAACAATGGATGCTTACCTAACTATAGATGAGGAGCAAGTGGATATATGTGAGAATCTGAGGGAGGCCATCTTTACTATAGCCATCAAACTTATGGTCAACAGTTCTGGATGACTTCCACTCTGAGTGGAGAAACCTCTACAGAGACCTAAAAATTGCCAGAGAAACCAGTACTAACTCTGGTTAGCATACTAAGGAGACCGATGAACTGGAACAGCTACTTTGATTGCTTCCTGATGACTGTCATATGTGGATGAAAGAACACAAAAAACATTAAAACTGGTGATGGCGAAGATAGCTCAACAGTATATGAATATTAATTTGGGTGTTCCTCGTTCTCAACCACCACGAGGTAAGTAAATCAGTAAATTACACAGTAAATCAGCTAACAAACAATACTGGAAGCTCATATAATCCCAAGGATATTGGTGTTGTCACCAGCCAGGGCAAAAAGCTTCAGTGTGTACAATGTTGATGAGCCATTGTTATGTTCCTAAAGAAGAGGACAATGGTTCAGACTCAGTAACTACAGTTTCAAAAGCCAGACAATCCAAACAACTTTTCAATGGACAACCGGTAAAACTCTGCTGGACACTGGTATCAGTTTGACTTAGGACTGGGCAATATAAAAAAAAAAATTATCTCTATTTTTTTCAGTACAATTGACTGATTAATGATTTCAATTTTGACTATGTTCAACAAAAATAAAGGTTTATGTTAGTCAACAGTGTCTTGCGCATGAAAGGGCATTCAAAAAACACATATAATATCCTTGCCTTTCTCTGATTCCACATTCTGATTTCTTTCAACACAGTAGCTCAATCTGTGTGAACTGCCGCTTAAGACTATTTTTGTGTTCTACATTCATAGTGTTTAGGGCTAATTGCCTGGTTGGATCTTTTTCTTCCCTTAACTTTTCTTCCAATATGGCAATGTTATCATTGCCATATTGTCAACATATCTAATTGTTAAAACCGCCAACATGTAATCAAAGCCTCCGTGAGCGAATGAAGCATTGGTCATCCTCCAGAAGAAGGATCTTTATAGATTTCCGCAAGCTAAAGGCTTAGTCTAAATTTGATGACTAGCCTATGCCTCAAATCGATGAACTGCTTGAAAGAACAGGATATGCCAGCTTTATCACCACACTGAAACTGTGCAAAGGGTTCTGGCAGATAACCCTTTATCCTGGTTCCAGGCCCTACATCATCTTTAGAACTTTGCAAGGGTTACACCACCTTTGTACCTGTCATTTGCCATCATAGAAGACTAATGGACACTGTTCTCTAGGGATGTGAAGCGTGGTCTGCTGTAGAGCTCTGCACCGGACTGGTTTCATAAAGCTGCTCCCGCTGAATTTCTGACCATTACCGCCCGCTCCTTTAAAAGTGTGTTCCACTCACTTGCACACCAAAAATGTTTCTATCCATTCCCATCTGCACCCGCAAACATTCGGTAGAATTGTAAAAAAACAATGACAAACGCATTCAAACAGCTTTTCATTATCCTTATAATAATAATAATAATAATACATTTTATTTATAGTGCGCCTTTCTTAAACCCAAAGCGCAATTACAATACAAAACAACAAGAAAATAATAACAAATAAAGTAAAAATACACATGTAAATACAAGTAAAAAAAAAAGCAAATACTCAGGTTATCCATTAAAAACTTGACAGTATGAACGATATAAACCAACCACAACGCCTCTACGACATTCAGAACTGAAGATATCTCGCTTTGCATTTGGTTGCTAAGGTGCTCGATAATGGTTGCTAGGGCGTGGCTAGGAAGTGTTGAAAACATTGGTGATTGGCAATTTGCCAGTTTGAGATGGGTTGCTAAGGTCCTCTAAATGGTTGCTAGGGCGTGGCTTAATAGCCTCACTGTGATCCTGAGACACTCATTGGTCGCCTGAGTAAAATGAGCCCTCCCCCTTGTCTCTGTGACGCTGTGCTGCAGAGATATGTTCAATTCAAAATCCCTATGCATTTTGTCATAGTAGATGGTGTTTCATGGGACAGCCTTCCCTATTCATCTCTATGGGGCAAATTTGGGCAGCTCTAGCACCCCAGGGGTGCAACTTTTACCCCATTGTGTGGTATGTTCTTACAGAGGCTGTCACCCTCTTCAAATGTGGCGAGTTTCATCTTTTTACAAATTCCTCGCTCCGAGTTATTAATCGTCAAAGTTCGTCGCAATGTTAAGTCAATGGGATTTTTCGGCTGCTTTTTCGCCCCTGGGGCGAACATCGTACCACCGATCCCTTAGAAACGATATAGCAACTCAAGTCAGAACAGGTCTGAAGTCTGAGCAAAGTTTAGTGGTTGTAGCTTTAAAGCTTTAGGAGGAGATTCTTTTAGAATTTTAGGTAAGAAGAAAAATAATAATAAAAATAAGTTTAGATACAATATCACTAAGTTGGCTTTCTCAAGCCAACTTAATAATCAAGTCACAGATGTAAGCAGGAGCCAACCCATGCACTGCCTTGTAACTCAGAATCAGAATTTTAAAATCAATACGCGACTGAACTGGTAGCCAGTGGAGTTGCTGGAGCACTGGGGTGATATGATGACGTGATGAAGTGTGTGTTAAAACACGTGCAGCAGAGTTTTGAATGTATTGCAATCTCTTAATACAGCTTGTTGGTAAACCTGCAAAGAGAGAATTGCAATAATCAAGCCTCGATGTGATGAAGGCATGGATAAGCCTCTCAGCATCAGGCCTAGACAGAAGTGGTCTGATTCGAGCAATGTTTCGAAGATGGAAAAAAGTAACCTTTGTTACATTTTTAAAATGAGAATTAAAAGTCAGCTGAGCATCAAATATCACTCCCAAATTGAGCACCATGACAGAGGGGGACAATCGGGTATTGGCAACTGAGAGTTCAAAATCATTGCACTTTTCACATTCAATGTAGTGCCAATTATTAAAATTTCAGTTTTGGACGAGTTCAGTTTAAGAAAGTTGTGCTTCATCCATGCCTTGATCTCCAGCAGACAAGCAGAGAGATTTGAAGTAGAAGATGTGAGATCGGGCTGAGTACTAATGTAAATCTGGGTGTCATCGGCATAAAAAGGATAGTTCAGTCCAAACCTCTGAATAATCTGCCCAAGAGGCAGCATATAAATACGAAATAAAACAGGACCCAAAACGGACCCCTGAGGGACACCCTGACAGAGGTACAGTCTGAGATCTATTGGTACCCAGGTAAACGAATTGGGAGCAATCTGAGAGGTAAGATTTAAACCAATTTAACACATTACCCGACAGACCAATCCACCCATGCAGCCTGTCTAATAAAATATGATGACAAATGGTGTCGAACGCAGCATGGCAGAGTATTTTAGCATGGTGGAGTCAGAGTAATCGAGGTAAAATCCACGTAATTCCAGTAGGAAAATGAGCAGAAACCAGCAAGGCCGCATATTAGCAGCAGGTATACTCAAAGGAACAAACAGTAGTCCAGGCGCAGTGAAATCACAGAAACACTACAGGTAACGCGCTAATGGAGAAGCGGCAGCCATATGCGGCGCCAGCGTCCTCTCCCAGCGTCTGTCTGTCCAGACAGTCTGTCTGTCTAATCAAACTTATAAAACTCTATCAACTGTTAAAACAAATCTTTATATTTAAACGTATGTGTAACATATACACACACCTAACCATAAAAGCTGAACTCTGAACTCTGGTAAGCTAACAAAGCACAATATTTAAATGAAGTATATTTAAATTATAATTAAATATTAAAAAAATATAAAAATTTTCACAGGTGTATTTTTCTGCTGTGAAAATCTGACTCCCCTGGTAAACCCATAGGCCTACTATAATGCATTATAACTGTAATATAATTTCATTTTCTGCTTATTTATGTAAGCGTACAAGTCAGTTTGTAGGCGAATATGCTCAAGGAAGTGCGTTCACCTCGATGCAGCGCGTATTAATGCGCGCGCATAGGGGAGTGAGATTTGTCCGGGGAGTCAGATTTCGGTACAACGTTTTTTTCACAGCCACTCCCACCCTCAGAAAAGGTAAAACCACCCAGTCCCGTGATATTTGCGTTGGATTCCAATCCCAATGCAGCCCTCTAGTCTTGCTGCATGTCTTGATGATGTTGTAGTTTACATCAAAATTTGCAGTGTTTGCAAAATCTAGTGAACTTACAATAAAGCCTGGAGAAGATCTACATTTACATTTATCCACACAGGAGGTCTGTCCTTGAAAGTGGCAGTGCATGAGTGTGGCTCAACTGGAAAGGAAATGAGATGCTGCGTCTGACGATTGACGCTATAGGAAAAGAAATACCCACTGTCACACTGACAAATGTCTATCCTAGTGTGAGGTCACGAAGAGTACAGCTTAAGACGAACGCACTTCCAGTCAATTTAGATTTTTGAAAACACAACAAATGTGTCACTCTTACTTTTGTTTTCAACAACAACGTACATTACTTAAAGGTACTAATCAAGGAAACGCATGCCTAGACCACCTTCTAATGGTCATTATATAAAACAAACAGAAAAAACCTTAACAGCTTTAACTAAACATTAGATTAGATTAGATTCAACTTTATTGTCATTACACAAGTACAGGTACAAGGCAACGAAATGCAGTTTAGGTCTAACCAGAAGTGCAATAGCAGCAAGTGCAGGATATGGAGATGTACAGGATTTACAGGTAATATGTACAATGAATATAAATATACAGATGGTTATTACTATAACAGGTGAGTGTGTGCTATAAATATAATTACAGGTGTCTCTTACTATAAACAGCATTTACAGGTGAATATGTACTAAAAATGTAAATAACTATAAACTACCTGTTTAAATTCAATAAACAGAATTTTACAGGTAGATGTATACAATTGTATGTTAGCTTAAGGTAAGCAGTAGATTTAAGGTAGTGCAATGAGCATGTTCCAGCTGAAGTACAGTAGTGCAAGGTGCATATGTGAACAGTTGTTACTGTAATGAACAGTCAGCAGTGCAAATGGTGCAAATAAGTAACAGAGTGAGCGAAGAGTCTATAAGGGTAGTAATATAGTGGGGGGGCGGTGAAGGAGTCTATGAGGGGAGTGGGATGGTGGGGGTGAGAGGAGAGTCTGTGAGGGGAGTGGGATGGTGGGGGGAGAGAGGAGTCTATGAGGGAGTGGGATGGTGGGGGGGTAAGAGAAGTCTATGAGGGGAGTGGGATGGTGGGGGGTGAGAGGAGAGTCTGTGAGGGGAGTGGGATGGTGGGGGGAGAGAGGAGTCTATGAGGGAGTGGGATGGTGGGGGGGGGAGAGAGGAGTCTATGAGGGAGTGGGATGGTGGGGGGGGTAAGAGAAGTCTATGAGGGTAGTAGGATGGTGGTGTGGGGGGGGGGAGAGAGGAGTCTATGAGGGAAGTGGGATGGTGGTGGGGGGGAGAGGAGTCTGTGAGGGGAGTGGGATGGTGGGGGGGGAGAGGAGTCTGGGAGGGGAGTGGGTTGGGTTGGTGGGGGGTGAGAGGAGAGTCTGTGAGGGGAGTGGGATGGTGGTGGGGGAGAGAGGAGTCTATGAGGGGAGTGGGATGGTGGGGGGTGAGAGGAGAGTCTATGAGGGGAGTGGGATGGTGGGGGGTGAGAGGAGAGTCTGTGAGGGGAGTGGGATGGTGGGGGGTGAGAGGAGAGTCTGTGAGGGGAGTGGGATGGTGGGGGGTGAGAGGAGAGTCTATGAGGGAAGTGGGATGGTGGGGGGGATAGGAGTCTATGAGGGGAGTGGGATGGTGGGGGGTAAGATAAGAGTCTTTTAGGGGAGTGGGATGGTGGTGGGGGGAGGTGGGTGAGAGAGGAGTCTATGAGGGGAGTGGGATGGTGGGGGGTGAGAGGAGAGTCTTAGGGTAGTGGGATGGTGGTGGTGGGTGAGAGAGGAGTCAATGAGGGGAATGGGGTCAGCAAGGGTTAGAGTTTAGTAAAGAAACAGCTCTGGGGAAGAAACTGTTCTTTAGTCTGCTTGTTCTGGTCCGGAGGCACCTGAAACGCCTGCCGGAGGGGAGGAGGGAGAACAGTCTGTGGGCTGGGTGAGAGGAGTCCTTAAGGAGCTGCGAGCTCGACGCAGACAGCGTTTCCTCTGGATGTTCTCGATGGCAGGAAGTGGAGTCCTTGTGATGCGCTGGGCAGTTTTCACCACCCGCTGCAATGCTTTGCGCTCCGCGACAGAACAGCACCCATACCATACTGTAACACAGTTCATCAGGATGCTTTCTATTGCACAGCGGTAGAAGTTCACCAGGATAGCCGAGGAGAGCTGGTTCTTCGTCAGTGTCCTCAGGAAGAAGAGGCGCTGGTGAGCCTTCTTGACCAGGCTGGAGGTGTTGGTTGTCCAGGTCATGTCAGCCGAGATGTGGATCCCCAGAAACTTGAAACTGTTTCTATGCAAATGTGTAAATGCAATTAACGCTTGACGTCCATTCTATTGATGTGGATGGTGTCGTGAGTCCATGATGAGCTCCTTCGTTTTGGTGGTGTTGGTTATTTGCTGGTGGTGAGGTTATTTTCGTTGCACCATGTGGCCAGGTGCTGGATCTCTTCCCTGTAGGCAGTCTCATCGTTGTTGTTGATGAGACCAATCACCGTAGTGTCGTCTGCAAACTTGACGATGGCATTAGATCCAAACACAGGCTTGCAGTCGGAGGTAAAGAGTGAGTAGAGAAACGGGCTTAGCACACAGACCTGTGGTACACCAGTGTTAAGTGTAATGGATATGGAGCAGGTGGATCCAGATCGGACATTCTGGGGTCTGTTGGTCAGGAAGTCCAGAATCCAGTTGCAGAGTGAGGTATTGATGCCCAAGTCTTCAAGTTTTGTTATTAACTTGGTTGGGATGATAGTGTTGAATGCTGAGCTGAAGTCAACAAACAGCATCCGTGCATAAGTGCACAATTCTTATTGTCCAGGTGTGTGAGCACAGAGTGCAGTGCCATGGCAACAGCATCCTCTGTGCTCCTATTGCTGCGGTAAGCAAACTGATGTGAGTCCAATGTGGATGGTATAGAGTCTTTTAGGTGTTGCAGGACCAGCCACTCAAAGCACTTCATGATGATGGGTGTGAGTGCTACAGGGCGGTAGTCACTAGGGCACCTTGGACAGAGCAGGAGTGGGCAAACTAAGGCCCGCGGGCCATATCCGCCCGTTGGGCTTTTTAATCCGGCCCGCCGAACTTTTATCAAACCTCCTTCATTTTACATTTCCCTGTAATGTCTCTCTGTCTGCTGAAGGTGTGGTGGAAAGTAGGCATGTGTCGCAAACCCTTCTACACCCCCCCCTCCCCGCTAACAATCGCAAACCGTTCACTAGTGATGTTACGCTCTGTATCGAGGCTTCGGAGCGTGTGGTTTAGACCGATGATGTCAGAGATGACGTGTGAAGCCTCGCTTCCGCCTGAGTAGTAAGCGGTTCGAATCTTGCCGCAAAATTTTGATTGATCTTTTTTTATTTTAAATTATTTTGCCGAACCAAATATCGGGCGATTGGAGGATCCACTTCAGTACTGGGAGAGACAAAGTTATATTTGCACATCTCTACAGGCTTGCTGTCAAGTATTTATGTACCCCGGCTTCATCTGTGCCTTGTGAAAGGGTTTTTTTAAAGGCAGGAGAAAAAAAAATCTTACTAGCCCTAAAACAGTTGAAAATTAATATTCTTGAATAAAAACTCCTAAAGTATATCCTTCTCATTATTTTTCTTGTTTCCAAAAATCACAGTCCAAGATACATGAGCACATTCACTGTCCACTGCCCAGTTAAACCCAGACACTTCTGCCTATGACCAAACAATTGGTAACTATAAAGTTCACTTTATTATTCTCCCACTTCACTGGCCACTTACTATCATGTATTTCAGAAGAAGTGACTTAATTGATGTGTTGTAAATCAGACAGATCAGATTCTCTGAACTGCGGCACAAACTAACACAGCGGCGCCCGTCGCTTTCACAGATCAAGGAACATGATCATTATAAAAAATTAAGCGACAAAATGCATTCACTTCCACATATCTGAGAATCGGTATATATATTCATATCTTAATATCAGGTAGTTGATAACACAGCCAATAAGTTGGTGACTATTTAGAATAAAAAAGAAAAAACCTAAATAAACGTGATCTATCTATTATACAGCGTTTTTTGTGACTTTTTGTATGTCACGTGGAAAGCATGACACGTCGCCATGAAAACAATAAGGCAAAAGTTTCAAAATGGGGGGAGGGGGGGGCACGCAAAATGTTTACTTCTTCCTGGGGGGGTGATCAGTGCATCGCTACAGCCCACAGCACCACATTACTTCTTGGAGTGAGACTCCTGACAATGGCAATGACAACTCCTAACTGCCAATGGGCAGTTAATTAGATCCAAATGGCGTTCTCAGCATCATAAATTCAAAACTCTCCACTTTAGGCTGAAGAAGCTCAACAACCTCGACTGAAAAAACATAGTTCAACAGTTGAGAGGGTAGATTGTGCCCCCAGTCTGCGATAGAAGGCTGCACTGCTGTTTCCTGTCTGCTCGAGTGGATTGCGTTTGTAGCGTCGTATAAACTTGTTTTTTGTTTTAGATCTTAAACTCGACGTTCGTTTATATTGCTAAATACAATATTAGATTACTTAATACACTGTAATCGTTAGCTTTAATCTAACTCGCTAAACGCGTTAGCACTGTGCTATCTTACTGTCCGTGCATCCAGCGTTTTCTCGCTCGTGCCTTTTTTTTCCTGACCTCATCAAACAACTGGTCAACAAGTTGGATCAACACACGCGGTGAGTCATGTCATCTTCTCTAGTAATTTCTACGTCTGTCTGTCTCTGTCAGCTGTGAAGGCTTCACATGTGATAAATGTAGGGACATAGTCAGGCTGACAGAGAAGATCTCAGAATTAGAGACACGCATCCAAACTTTAATCAAGGATAGTAAGAATGCAAGGGCTTTAGATACTACTTTGGATGCGACTAGCTTAGCAAACCCTGTACATTGTTCGGTTCCGGCTGTAGAGCCCGTGCAGCAGGGCAACTGGGTGACTGTGAGACGGCATAATCGCGGGTAAAAAAAAATTGTTCCATTCCGATCAGAACATCAAACAGGTTCTCCCCACTCAGTGACGCACCCACTGAGAAACCTGTTGAAAGTACCCTAGTGATTGGCGATTCTATTACTCGGAATGTGAAAATAGAGACTCTAGCCACCAAAGTCACATGTTTGCCGGGAGCCAGAGCGCCTGACGTCAAAGCAAATTTAAAAGTGTTGGCTAAGGCTAATCGTAAATATTCTAAGATTGTTATTCACGTCGGCGCTAATGATGTCCAACTTCGCCAGTCGGAGATCACTAAAACTAATATTAAAGAGGTGTGTGAACTCGCAAGTACGATGTCAGGCACTGTAATTTGCTCTGGCCCTCTTCCTATGCGCAGGAGTGATGAGATGCTTAGCAGATTATCCTCACTCAATGGCTGGATGTCTAAGTGGTGCCCGCAGAATAACATAGGGCTCATAGACAATTGGAAAAGTTTTTGGGGCAGACCTGACCTGTTGAAAAGAGATGGTATTCATCCCACCTGGGATGGTGCCGCTCTTCTCTCTAGTAATTTGGAATATAGTCTTAGAGCTAAACCTTGACTAACTGGGGTCCAGGTCAGGAAGCAGACAAACCCGCTAAACCGACCGTCTGCTAGCTGTCTCACGTCACAGAGGTCAGATAAATTACAACACATAGAGACTCTTTCACCTAGATATCATCCTATAGAGACTGTGTCTGTTCCCCGAATTAGCAAATACAAAAAACTCACAAACAACTGAGAACTGATATGACACAAATGAGCAAATGATAAAGCTTGGGTTACTGAATATACAATCCCTGTAGATGTGCTGTGCTTGACAGAAACCTGGCTAAAACCAGACGATTATATTACTTTAAATGAGTCCACCCTCAAGATTACTGTTATAAACATGAGCCTCGTCTGAAAGGTAAAGGATGAGGTGTTGCTGTAATTTACAGGGAGTGCAGAATTATTAGGCAAGTTGTATTTTTGAGGATTAATTTTATTATTGAACAACAGCCATGTTCTCACTGAACACAAAAAAACTCATTAATATCAAAGCTGAATATTTTTGTATCAATATTTTAAGTAGTTTTTAGTTTTAGCTATTTTAGGGGGATATCTGTGTGTGCAGGTGACTATTACTGTGCATAATTATTAGGCAACTTAACAAAAAACAAATTTATACCCATTTCAATTATTTATTTTTACCAGTGAAACCAATATAACATCTCAACATTCACAAATATACATTTCTGACATTCAAAAACCAAACAAAAACAAATCAGTGACCAATATAGCCACCTTTCTTTGCAAGGACACTCAAAAGCCTGCCATCCATGGATTCTGTCAGTGTTTTGATCTGTTCACCATCAACATTGCGTGCAGCAGCAACCACAGCCTCCCAGACACTGTTCAGAGAGGTGTACTGTTTTCCCTCCTTGTAAATCGCACATTTGATGATGGACCACAGGTTCTCAATGGGGTTCAGATCAGGTGAACAAGGAGGCCATATCATTAGATTTTCTTCTTTTATACCCTTTCTTGCCAGCCACGCTGTGGAGTACTTGGACGCGTGTGATGGAGCATTGTCCTGCATGAAAATCATGTTTTTCTTGAAGGATGCAGACTTCTTCCTGTACCACTGCTTGAAGAAGGTGTCTTCCAGAAACTGGCAGTAGGACTGGGAGTTGAGCTTGACTCCATCCTCAACCCGAAAAGGCCCCACAAGCTCATCTTTGATGATACCAGCCCAAACCAGTACTCCACCTCCAACTTGCTGGCGTCTGAGTCGGACTGGAGCTCTCTGCTCTTTACCAATCCAGCCACGGGCCCATCCATCTGGCCCATCAAGACTCACTCTCATTTCATCAGTCCATAAAACCTTAGAAAAATCAGTCTTGAGATATTTCTTGGCCCAGTCTTGACGTTTCAGCTTGTGTGTCTTGTTCAGTGGTGGTCGACTTTCTGCCTTTCTTACCTTGGCCATGTCTCTGAGTATTGCACACCTTGTGCTTTTGGGCACTCCAGTGATGTTGCAGCTCTGAAATATGGCCAAACTGGTGGCAAGTGGCATCTTGGCAGCTGCACGTTTGACTTTTCTCAGTTCACGGGCAGTTATTTTGCGCCTTGGTTTTTCCGCACGCTTCTTGTGACCCTGTTGACTATTTTGAATGAAACGCTTGATTGTTCGATGATCACGCTTCAGAAGCTTGGCTATTTTAAGACTGCTGCATCCCTCTGCAATATATCTCACTATTTTTTACTTTTCTGAGCCTGTCAAGTCCTTATTTTGACCCATTTTGCCAAAGGAAAGGAAGTTGCCTAATAATTATGCACACCTGATATAGGGTGTTGATGTCATTAAACCACACCCCTTCTCATTACAGAGATGCACATCACCTAATATGCTTAATTGGTAGTAGGCTTTCCAGCCTATACAGCTTGGAGTAAGACAACATGCATAACGAGGATGATGTGGTCAAAATACTCATTTGCCTAATAATTCTGCACTCCCTGTATAGTAACACCATCAGTACTGCTCAAAGGTCTAATTTGAAATATAATTCTTCTGAAGTGATGGTCCTTAATGTAAATTGAGTGCAAGTAATAATTCCTGTTTAACTTTTGTGCAAGTAATAATTCCTGTTTAACTTTTGTGCTGGCTATTCTATACAGGCCACCAGGGCACCATACAGACTTTATCCAATCCAATATCCATGTAGATAATGAAAAAGACGCATTGGGATTGGCATTTAGAGACATTTTAAACTCTTTTGGAGTTACACAACATGTATCAGGACCCACTCATTCTCGTAATCATACTTTAGATCTAATATTGTCATATGTGATCAATGTCACATGTTGATACTGTTCAAATTCTGCAGCAGAGCGATGACACCTCAGATCATTACTTAGTTGCATGTAGATTACCTTTAGCCAAAGTCGAAAAACTAATTCCCTGTTATAAATATAGTAGAACTATCACTCCTAACATGTCACATTTCATGGAAAGACAGCTCTATTGCATTCAGAAAGGACTTACGATCAGCTAGATCTGCTTACTTTTCTACCCTCTTAGAAGTAAACAAATACAACCCTAGGTATTTATTTGATACAGTCACTAAATTAACAAGAAATAAAGCCTCAACCCCAGATGCTTTAAAACAGCACAGCAGCAATGACTTCATGGACTTCTTTACTTGCAAAATTCATAATATTAGAGAGAAAATTATAACCATGCAACAGTCTACTACAATATTCCAAAATACAGTAAATTTTAGTGTCCCTGAAGAAAAATTCCACTCCTTCATTGCTATTGGGGAGGAAGAATTGTCTAAACTCGTTAAATCATCAAAATCAACAACATGTATGCTAGACCTAATACCAACTAAGCTACTGAAAGAGATGCTTCCAGAGATCATAGATCCTATTCTTAATATTATTAATTCTTCTTTGTCGTTAGGATACGTACCAAAAACCTTTAAGCTAGCTGTAATTAAAGGGCTTATTTAAAAAAACACAACTTGATCCTATAGAATTAGTTAATTACAGGCCAATATCGAATCTACCTTTCTTGTCAAAGATTCTAGAAAAGGCAATATCTTTACAACTATGTTCATTTCTAGAAAGAAACAGCATCTACGAGGATTTCCAGTCAGGATTTAGACCATATCATAATACTGAGACTGCTCTCATTAGAGTTACAAATGATTTGCTCTTATCATCCGATCGTGGTAGTATCTCTCTGTTAGTGTTACTGGACCTTAGTGCTGCATTTGATACAATCGACCACAAAATCCTTCTGAATAGACCTGAAAATTATGTTGGCATTAGTGGAGTTGCATTAGCCTGGTTAAAGTCATACTTATCCTACCCTTTTCTCTCTTTACTTGCTTCCTTTGGGCTCTATCTTTAGCAAACATAACATTTCCTTCCACTGCTACGCTGACGACATGCAAATCTATCTGCCTATAACCAGAAAAGGAAAATCTACTCTCCATACTCTATTAGCATGCCTAGACGATGTTAAATCATGGCTTTCCAATAACTTTCTTTCCCTAAACTCAGATAAAACGAAAGTCATTGTCTTCAACCCTTCTGACTCCAGAACACAAAATCCTATTGATCTTGAGTCATTAGGTTCATTTATCTCTCCCAAAGTGAGGAATCTGGGAGTAGTTTTTGACAACTGTTTAAAATTCGACAAGCAAATTAGCACTGTTGTTGGTTCTAGTTTCTTTCATCTTCGCTCTCTCTCTAAAATTAAATCCTTCCTTTCCGAGGGCTCTTTAGAGACAGCTATCCATGCCTTCATTACATCGCGACTGGACTACTGCAATTCCCTTTATTACGGGATCTCAAAGGCGCAAATTTCTAGGTTACAAATAGTCCAAAATGCGGCAGCCAGATTTCTTAAGAGGTGTAATAAATTTGATCACATTACGCCCCTCCTGAGATCTCTTCACTGGCTGCCTACCCAGTTTAGAATTCAATACAAAATTCTACTACTTGTCTACAAATCTCTAAATAATCTGGCTCCCTCCTACCTGACCAATCTTCTCCACCCTTACACTCCCGTGAGAGAACTGAGATCGGAGGATAAAGTCCTCTTAAAGATCCCCAGAACCCGCCTAAAGACAAGGGGAAATCGAAACCACTTTTGAAGTGGCTGGCCCCACGCTATGGAACAATCTTCCTGACCCTGTTAGAATGGCTTCCAGTTTATCTCATTTTAAATCTTGCCTTAAAACCCATCTTTTCTCTCTTGCGTTTGTTGATGTTTAATATGTAATTATTTGGGGGTTTTGTGTATATACACTTGTTTATGCATGTATATATGTGTATACATATGTGTTTATGTGGATGTGTGTACGGTTTGACTATGTCTCTTTGCCTCTGCCTCTCAGTTTTTGTTTTTGGCTGTTTCTATTTTTGTTTTGTTTTCTATTTTGCTTTTTATTTCTTATTTTATTGTTTTTCTCTTGTGCTTTGTGTACGGTTTTCTTTCAACCTGTTGTATAGCACTTTGGTTGGCCTTTGGCCATTTTTAAATGTGCTTTATAAATAAACTGAACTTGAACTTGAACTTATCTGACCGTTATAAGTTTGTAGCAGTAAATGAGGAGATGTCATATCGGTCACGGGTTCAGTATGGAGTTCCTCAAGGTTCAGTACTAGGACCATTGCTTTTCACCCTGTACATGCTTCCTTTGGGTGCAGTTATTAGGAAGCATGACATTAGCTTTCATTGTTACGCTGATGTAACAATGAAACGAACAAATTCACTAAATTAACAGAATTCACTAAATTAACAGAATGCATAACTGATATAAAAAATTGGATGACTAATAACTTTCTACTGCTTAATTCTGAAAAAAACAGAGATTCTAATTATTAGACCAAAAAGTTCAGCACGTAATAATCTTGCTAATTACTTACAAAGCATTAAATGGTTTAGCTCCACAGTACTTGAGCGATCTCTTAACACATTATAGTCCTTCACGTCTATTGCGATCCCAAAATACTGACCAGCTTATAATACCTAGAATATCAAAGTCAACTGCTGGAAGTCGATCCTTTTCCTATTTAGCTCCTAAACTCTGGAACAGTCTTCCTAGTACAGTTCGGGAAGCAGACACACTCTGTCAGTTTAAATGTAGACTAAAAACACATCTCTTCAACCTGGCATACACATAACACATTATACATACATTTTTAATCCAAATCATGTAAAATTATTGTTAGGCTGCATAATCTAGATAAGCCGGAACCGGGAACATTCCCATAACACCTGATGTACTCGATACATCAGAAGAAGAATGGCATCTACGCTGATATTGTTCTCTGTTTATTCCGAGGTTACCGTGGTCAGCTGGATCCGGGCCGTATCCAGGTCAGCTGAAGGACCTGGACACAAGAACAACACTGCCCTGAAGGGTCTGCTGAGATTGTGACTCTACTAGACCCTCCCCTGTGAAGATCATGAACCCATCTCTAACGGACCAAATTGGACTTCATATTGGACTTGAATTGTTGTCAGTATAATAATCATAAATTATATAAAAATGCACTGTTTGGCTGTTGGCCAGAGGAGAACTGGTCCCCCGACTGAGCCTGGTTTCTCCCAAGGTTTTTTCTCCATTTTATTCTTCATTCGTTACGTCACCTGCCGGAGTTTTGGTTCCTTGCCGCTGTCGCCTATGGCTTGCTCAGTTGGGGAAACTTAACATTTAAAATTCATCAATTGGATTGATTCGCCTGCTTTTTTGGGGCTGCTGTTCAGCCAAACAAACTTTGTTTATATTGTTTTTCCTGTGACCACTGTAAAGCTGCTTTGAAACAATCTACATTGTAAAAAGCGCTATATAAATAAAGGTGACGACTTGACTTGATAGAAGGCTCCTCCTGATGGAAATCTCTAACCGAAAGCCATCAAGACATACCTGCTCTGGGTAAGAGATCTCAAACTGAGCTGTGGAGAGGGGGGTTTGGTCACGGAGTAACCAAGCTCTACCCTGACCTAGACTGATTGAATTGATTCAATGGCCTGATTGAATTGGTTTTGTCAACTTGAAACTAATTCCATAACCCATTGTTTGTTCAACACTCATCATGGAAAAGGCCCCAGGTGTTAAAACTTAATCAAACAATGAACAACCATTGAAACAAACACAAACAAGGAAATAGAACAAGAAACGGAGACAAACCAACTCAAAATCCGAGCATTACACTTATGTGCTATTGCAGGTGAGCCAACGTTTTATTATTTTCCCCCCTTTTTGACAATTCCATGTCCCCTAGTATTCTAGTGGACTCATTTGAAATCAAAAAGATCCACTCTCTGACACTGTAAAGCTGCTCTGATACAATCTGTATTGAATAAATAAATGTGACTTGACTGTAAATTTGTTCGCTCAGATTCAAAATGACAAACAATTCCATGCCCATATAAACACTTACATATGTCTCTGCAACTGCTGTCTGAATTGCTGTCTTTTATTCATTGCTGTGTTTTATAGAACAGTACAACCCTATGGCTCTAAAAAAAAGCTAATAAAATAAACAAGTAATATGAGAGTTAAGTAGAACTTGATTGATCAATGTTAATATTAATTATTTATACATTAAATTACAGAATTTGTCACAAGTATTCAGCTTTTTGTGTTCCATTGTGCCTAAGGACATTTTGATTTATGTATAGACTGAGTATTATCATTTATATTTTGGTTTCTGTGGTCTTTGATTATATTCACCAGTGTCTTGTTTAGTTGCTTGTTATCTTACAATACAATTAAGCTTTTAAATGACAGATAATTCGCTTTAGTTGTGACATAAACTTAGCTCATGAATGACGAAGTTTTAGGTATTTTTCATGGCTACTCAGAAAGGGTTTTGAAACCGGCACTGGGTGTAGAGGAAGATCCTGATCTTCCAGTATCTGCTCCAGACCCACAGCTTCCACCTGAGCCATCCCAGCCCCTCGTCATGCCTGCCACAGACCCTGAGCCAGCATATACGCCCATCACTGGCACAGAGCAAGTGCACACACCCGTCACGGACCCTTGAGCAAGAGGTCTTATCTGTCCTGGAGCCAGGACCCAACTCCCAGTCTATCCCGGGGCCATTGCACATTGACCTGTCTGTCCTCCACCAGCTCTACATCTCCTCCTCCACTAGCTCATCCATGGTGGTCTACACTGACTTTCAGTGGGGATCTCTTCCCTTTTCAGTGAGTCTGGACCTCCCTCCCTCCCTCCCATTAATCCTCCCTGAGCAAGCCTATGTTGATTGTTTTTGTGGTTTTGCTTGTGGTCAATGGTAGAATGAAATGTTCAGATTAAATATTTTAACATTTTCAGTTTAAGCAGAATTGATCAGAAAAAGGCATAATTGAATTAAACTAAGACATGCATTTTATTTCCTAGCTATTCTCTTTTGGAAATACTAGAGAGGCCACATTTTGAATCCAATATCTCCAAGAATTACCTGTTTTTTGGACATGCATTAATTAATGTTCAGTTATTACAGATATTCTGAATAACAATGTTATAACTAACCTAAATTCTTATAAATAAAGGTCAGTTATCAGCTGGATTTCTAGAACATTGGCAACATGTTTGTGATGAATCTTTTAAATAATATTATATACAACATTCAACACCATTGCAAAACACTATGGAACATAAGCATACAATTTTTCTTAAATAGATTTAAAATTCTACATGAAAATTTAGAATTCTAGAGATTCCTAATAATGGCAAGTTATTTGGTATAGCTCTCTAATCTTCAATAAAAAAGACAATCATAAATAAATGTATTCTGCAAACATTTGTCAGTGATACCATAAACAGCACACTGAAGGCACCGGTTTCAGAAAAAAAAGAATATATATAAAAACAATGTTACATTTTGTAACATCACTCACTATTGTTGACATATTCAACAATATCAGCTTCATAACGTTCAGTTTCTAATAATAATGCAATACACTCTCAGAATTATTATTATTTTGTTTTACAAAAGATATCACTGCTATCACCCTCTTTTAAAAAGTACACCTTTGTAACTAAAGAAGAAGATGGTTACATTTATATAGCGCTTTTCTTGGTACGCAAAGTGGTTTACATATGCAAGGGCGGGATCTCCTTAACCATCACCAATGTGGTGAAGAGTGCAGATTAGTACCTTTTTAAAGGGTAGTGTCCCAGTGACAGCTTTTGTACAAATTTGTTTTTCTGAGAGTGTACTGCATTATTAACATTATTACATTAGAAATCGAAAGTCATGAAGCTGATATTGTTATTGATATCTTTCACCACAAATCAGTTTGTGAAAGAAATAAAAACTTGTTTCATAAAATAATCTGTCATAAGAGCATATCTCTTACCATGTTGATGGCATTTACTGGGCCAATACTGTTGACAAACATATCTGTATGGATCACGGTTGGTTTGACTGTAAAGAGCAGTGGAGAGAAACAAGAACATTGGAAAATTAGTTCAGTTATCTCAGAGTACATTTAAAAGAGATTTATTAAGGTAATGGAAATGGAGTAAGTTTGCACCAGCCTCTTCCTCTTTAAAACAAACTTCTGCTTGTGAAACATGTTGCTTGAAAAATGGACTTGCTATCTTTCTTTAAAAACCATGTCACTTGATTTAATATTTAATTTAATTCAATAAAATTCATAGGCATCCAAATATACTCATTTGCAAGGAAGACAAATAGAAAATATCTGGAGTGTAATGAACCCTTAAAATATCTACATATTTGTTGTAGAAAATAAGCTGTTTGCAGTTTTGTTTCAGCTACTGATTGCAGATCATTACTTAATGTCTAGGGTACTATTGTAAACCCCATTCACTGAAGGAGGGAACAGAGGCATTACAGAATTACTAATAAGTTGGGATCTCAACTGAGAGCCCAATCACCTTCAAGTGTAAACTAAAATGCACTTTGGGGTGCAAGACTTGCACCGAATATACAAGGAGAGTGTGTCCAATCATATAATCAGGTTTGCACTAAGGAGACAAGCCGCTGGCTGGTCTGTAAGAGAGGAATGATACAGCAAGGGAAACACAAAGCAGTGTACTCCCCACAACTGGCGGAGAGTACACGGGAGGACACTGGCTCTACACAGGTTGTAAAAACTTTGGAACTAACAAGACCTGCTTCTTATCCAACCTGATTTTGCAGTGTCTTTGCGAGTAGGCTTACTTTGGGAAATACATATTTGCAGTGATGTCTGTACGGACCAGTACCCGTATGCCTAGTAGTGGCGATTTGAAGCGGCCAAGCGCAAGATGCATTGCTAAAACTCAAGGCAATTGATTTTCCAATGTAGTCGGGGTCCCGCCCAAACATCTGAGTCTGATGGTCCAAATGTCCGTTGTAGTACATGGTACCCCAGCCAGTGGTGGAAGCATCTGTTGAGATTACAGCATGCCTGGACTTTCTAGGGGAACTCCTGTCTGTACAAACGCAAGGTCTGACCATGGGCTGAAGGTTTGGCAACAGGCAACTGAAATCACATAGCTGAGTCTGATGGTCCAAATGAGCAAAGAAGATGGTCTGGGAAGTGCAAGCCAACCCCATAAAGAAGGCAGTGCAAGCAGGGTCAGAGGAACCACAGATTTACCCACAGTAGAGCAGTGAGGAAGAGTGCAGGGACCTGACCCAGAAGCCATGGCATCCAGAAAGTGTGGGGACACAGTGCAACAGTTACCAGGCATTCTTGCATTCTTGAACTTCCCACTGCTGCCCTCTGGTGATTTAGAGAGGTGGATAAGAGTAGCAAGGCATAGCGTTGTGCACTGACATCCACACCCTCTTAGGACCCAGCGATAGAAGAACAGAAACACAAACTGAACAAAATATTCTCCATCCGGCCCTGAAGTGGGGTCACCCGACTCAGGTACGCTGCTTAGTTCCATGCTGACGCCAAGTGAGAGTGGAGGTAGCAGCATGCTGCCAGGGCAAGGCATGCTTTAATGCCTCCAACTGCTTCTGTGCAGCTGAGAATTGCTGGGAAAAGTTCTTAACTATGTTGCCAAAGAGGCCAGCCTGGGAAAAAATGGTATTTGTCAACTCCCTCATATCCGAAAGGCCTCAGGCTCAGATAACATTCCTGGAAGGGTGCTCAAAGAATGTGCAGATCAGCTGGCTGGTGTTCTAACATCTTGTTGATCAAAGGAAAAGTTCCATCCTATTTTAAGACAGCAACCATCATTCCTGTGCCAAATAAAAATCAAATCACCTCACTCAATGACTACCGGCCAGTTGCACCCATCATGATGAAGTGCTTTGAAAGAATAGGAAATACCACATCATCTTCAAACTTCCTCTCACGTTCGACCTGTTCCAGTTTGCCTACCAGCCAAACCACTCCATTGAGGATGCCATCTCTTCTGCTCTACACCTGAGCCTTGCACACCTGGAGGAGAACACCACCCATGTGCGTATGCTGTTCCTGGACTTTAGTTCAGCTTTTAATACCATCATCCCTCAGCATCTGGTGGACTAACTGGAACCCCTAGGTTTCAGTACCCCTCTATGCAACAGGTTGTTAGACTGGCAGGAGGACCCTGCCAGTCCACAGTCAGTGCGTGTCGGCAAGATCACCTCCAGTGTCATCTCTGTCAGCATAGGCTCTCTTCAGGACTGTGTCTTGAGCCCCCTGCTGTCCACATTGATGACACATGACTGTATCCCGAATTCTGCTACAAATCACATTGTGAAGTTTGCGGATGACACAACAGTAGTAGGACTCATCAAGGACAACGGAGAACAAGCCTACAGAGAAGAGGTGGAGCAGCTGGTGAAGTGGGGCAGTGAAAACAACCTGATCCTGAATGTCACCAAAACTTAAGAGATAATAGTGGACTTCAGGGAGAAAAAAATTAAATAAAAATAATCGCCCCTGCCATGCTCCTCTTCTTATAAACAACACGGCTGTGGAGATGGTTAGAAGTACCAAGTTTCTGGGGGTGCACATCACAGACGATCTCAACTGGTCTGTGAACACTGGGTCCTTGGTCAAGAGGGCACAACAACGACTGCACTTCCTGAACCGACTGAAGAGAGCCCATTTGCCAGCGCCCATCCTGACAACATTCTAGAAAGCATCCTCACTAACTGCATCTCGGTGTGGGGCGGAAGCTGCATTGCCTTAGACTGGAGAAAGGTTTTGCAGCATTCCATGCAGGTCAAGTAGGTTCTGCAATAGCTTTATTCCCATGTCTGTCAGACTGCTTAACTCTGTTTAATGTTAATGTTAATTTTTTTTTTTAAATGTACTGCTATTATGAGCTGTTGCATTGAAATTTCATTCTGTGTACATAGAATGATAATAAAAACCTGTCTATGTCTTTCTGCCTAGTTCAGCTAGAAACGTCGTTCCTGGACCACTTAGGTGGATCTTTGAGGGCCTTGACCTGATATACTTGCAGGAGGGCTGTGGAGTGCATTGCAGAGGTGGCCTGTCCCGCGGCTTTGTACCCCTTGGCCATAAGCACGAACGAGAACTTCCAGGCTTGGATGGGAGACGTGGATTACCCTGCCAGGTATCAACGCATTGTGGACACAGCTGCATCGCTACCATGTAAGTGGGAGGAGGTGCAAGCAGAAAAAGGTGCCTTCTACAAACATGGTAACCTGCTCGTGCACTTCTGGGAAAAATGGCACTGGGATGGAGTACTGGGAATAAGCAAGGGCCACCCCAAGATATTAATCATCCACCCTTGAATGTTGAATGTTGAATGTGACTAATTGAAAGGGAACATACTACACTAACTAGAGTGAGTGAATGAATGAATAAATAAATTAATTAATTAATTAAGCCAACAATATCCGCAGTATTATGACAGCTTGGCTGTACGGTTTGCCAATGAAGAGAGTTCAACGCTTTGCCATACGCAAGCTGTCACCACCACTTAGCATCAGTTGTCATTCAGACTATTCATTAGGGTATGTAAAAGAGGCTATTTTGCAGGTAATATGACAAGCTGTTAAATACAATCACATGTACTTCAACAGTAGACAGAATGTAAACATATGAAACACAGAAAAAAAAATTGAGGCTGTAAAATGAACATAAATTATTCTTTTTTTACAAATAAATCTTAGTTACTTATAATTTGAGTAGCTTTCTTCATATGTATAAGTGTTTCTAAGATAGCATTTAAGTTACATTTATTTAAAATCTGCAGTTATTTTATGCAGGATTTGGGTGATGAAACATGTTTCACTCTGAATACACGTTTCTCTATTTTGCAACATTATTTTACATGTGACATTACTGCATGTGATTAATTCAAAATCCTGTGTCATTTAACAATTTAAACAACATTTACAAATAAATTACTGAAGCATGTGAAATTGACTCATTAAAGTAATTTACATCATATAGTTGTCACGGTTCTTTCTCTGTTTCTAGTGTTGTAGTGGACAGAGCCATGGCACTGCTCTCTCTCCCGTGTGTTTGTGTCTCGTTAGCGTCTGCCCCGCCTCCTTGTTTCCCATAATCATTCCCAGCTGTCTCTCATCACTACCTTCCCTCATGTGTTGCCTATTTAATCCCGGTGTGTTTGGATGTGGTCCTGGTCCTGATTCTTCCTGTTCCTCTCAAGCTCCCGATTTTATGTCTTGTTTTCAGTTGGTTCTAGTCAAGTTATGTTTTCCCCCTCGTGGGTAGTTATCTTTTGTATGTTTATTTTGTTATTCTGATTAAATCCTTCACCCTGCATATTGAGTCCTCCCTCATTCGTATCGTGACAATAGTTAGATGATCTCAGAAGTCAGGAGTTTATCACACTGCTGCTGAACTCCGGTAAAGTTTTCAGTACAATTATCCAGCGAGCGATTTCATGCAAACAATCAGTCAAAAACGCTGCTAAAGAAAACTAGGCTAAAACACAAACACTTTCATATTCTCTGATTGTTTCAGAAGAGTGTAGACTGAATGGAACGTCAAAATATATGGAAGAAAATTCACGACATATGTATTAGAAACAAAAAAGCTTATTGAATTGCACCAATAAAAAAAATAATTGCATTAACCGTGCTCGCATTTTAATGCATTGTATTTTTAGGGCTTAGGGAACTGCAGGAAAAGTAGTAGAGCACTGATGGATAGTCTTCATTTACTGTTAGCCATCCTCAGCAATTGGCTGCCGACTAAAACGAGATTATGCCATTCCCTGATGCTGATGTACAGATCAAAAATGGTTAAATCTGAGGTTGACATATTTCTTGCTGATTTTTCCCCCCATAAATTTAGCTATATAGACTTCTATCATTTGATTATTTGGTTTCCTTTTGGCATCTCCATGTGACCTTTTTTGGAAAGACACCTACAACTACTTTAAAAAGTCTTGCAGAAAATACAGTTTAGTGAGAAATCCAATTGTTTTCTTTGCTAGGCATTTAATTATAAGTGTGCGATTAGTTGCACAAAGGGGCGTGATACTTTTTTTAAATCTATTGACAGCCCTAGTTTGTATGTAACATTAATAGGTACACATATTTTTGACATTTTAACAGATGCTGAAACATACGAAAAGGATGTAAAGCATCTAAAACATAAACATTATCATATGTTTGCAGCTATAAAAACAAAAAATACAAATAATCCATATCTTAAATAGATTTTAACAACGACAACTCTGATGTCATGGGGTTGCATTCTTCCGTTAGGAACAGAGGGTCGTCAGGGATGGCACATTGCCAGGTTTGCAGTAACCATTACAGACAAGAGAGGGCAAAATACAGAATTTTTATTCAGGAAATAATAACAGAAGAACCTTACAGTGCTTTAGAAATAAAGTGAATTATATTATGCATAGTAATATTGGACATATTAAAATTGTGAGGATTAAAAGTTAAAGATGAACTTCCACACACTGAAGAAAGCAGCGTGGAAGATCGCTCACTTACACAGCTGCTATGGGAACACACTCTCAAGGTGTTATGATTTTCTGAAGCCCATATAAAAACATGCCAATTCATTAGCCCTCACAGGATCAAGAAACTGTATCTGAGCCCATGCTTTGTATTGCATTTTTATTTGAAAGTGATATCGTCTATCATCAGAGTGGGTATTTTATCCCCTAGAAGTGGAAAACAATGTCATTTAGAATAATGTGCTGCTGCATCTTTATCAACAGTGAGGACTCACAATTAAATATTTGAGGCACTGTGATCATTTCCAAATGAAAGTCCTTTGCTCTCGGTGTACCTTCTTTTAGAGTAAGGAAGATGAATATGCAATCTCCTGTTGTTGGCAAGGCACCACGCGAACTAGGGTCTTGCTCTAAGGAGCTCAGATACGTGAAGGCCAAGTATGAGCTGGTGCTTTGTACCGTAAAGTTAGTGCCTGAGGCAGATCAGACACAATTATTTGCTGTAACTTAAAGATAATCTACATTTTGTTGGAGATTTCATGGAAAAAGTGCCTTTAATGTAGGATTCTACCACCTACTGGAAAACAAACACATTTTAAATGAGTATGACATAAAATTAACGTAATAAATAGTAGACGAGCCAATGATTGGTCCTCTGCTGTCATTCTCATATACAGTAGAACCCCGACTTACGAAACGCTCTACGTACGAAAAGTTCGACATACGATAAAAGATTTCGGGGGTTTTTCCGCCCGAGTTACGACAAAATGATCGAGATGCGAAAAACGAAATTCGATTTCCGAGTTTTGTTTTGATATTCGCGCTGATTTTGGTTCGGGTTGGATGAAGACTACAGTTTGTCCGGTCAGAACAATGATGTCTCACTCAGAACAATGAGACCCATCAACCGCGCGCTCCACAAACGCGCGTTCAAGATGGCAACGCTGAGGCAGATACTGGCACAGGTATGTCCCGGGGACTAATCCAAAACTGGTATTTATCAAAGGTGCATAGATCGATAAAACCTGAACGATTGGCCCTAATTCCCTGTATTTCACTCAATAAACTATATACAATCTTCAGCCAATCTCTGTCAGTCACTTCCTGAACTCCGAGGGAAAGTTTGGAATAGTCCATTTCGCACTGAATGACAGGGATGGCTGGAATAGTCCATGTAAGAAGGGGAACACTACAATCCTGCTCTCCTATTGGTCAGCATCGCTCCCACCAGCCTCTGCTATTAGCATAAACCTTTTTCTAATCAGTAACCATGGATGTGAAGATTGTTGCTGAAGTCAAAGGGAAGAAGAGGGTGCTTTTCATTGAGTCGAAAAGGGAGATTATTGAGAAGTATGAAGCTGGGATGTGCTTCATCCCATGCTGAATATGGTGTTTTTGTAGGGCTTGGAACGGATTAGGCAATTAACATGTAAAAACCTGACCGACATACGAAAAGTCCGACATACGAAACCAACCTCGGAACGGATTAATTTCGTAAGTCGGGGTTCTACTGTACTAGTTTTGCTTCTGCATTAAAATTAAGGAAATTAAGGCCTGGTGCAAGAGAGCAATAGGAGTCATATACATCCCCAAGACCATGTAGTGTGAGAGAATTCTCTCACTATCTCTCTATCATCCCTTATCCTCATGTATTTACACATATAGCCATGGCCAAAAGTTTTGAGAATGACACAAATATTCACCTTCAAAAAAAGTCTGTTGCCTCAGTTTTTCTGATTTAAATATAGACTGGAAGCCTTAAAATGGAGGATGGTGTTAGAAATCATTGATCTACCTCTGTTAACCATGATTACCTTCAAGGAAACGCGTGCAGTCCTCATTACTTTGCACAAAAAGGGATCTACAGGAAAGGATTTTGCTGCTAGCAAGACTGCAGCAAAATCAATCATTTTTTGGATAACCAACAACTTCAAGGAGAGGATCAATTGTTGGATTCAGGGCGCCCAAGAAAGTTCAACAAGTGCCAGGACCGTCTTCTAAAGTTGATTCAGCTCTGAGATTGTAGAGCTTTGTCAGGAATGTCAGCAGGAGTGCATCTGCACGCACAGTGAGGTGAAGACTTTTGGAGGATGGTCTTGTGTCAAGAAAGGAAGCAAAGAAGCCAGTTCTCTCCAGGAAACCATCAGGGACAGACGGATATTTTGCAAAAAGGTTTTCTCTGATGAATTCCCTTTCTGATTGTTTGGCGCATCCAGAAAGAAGCTTGTCTGGAGAAGAAAAGATGAGTGCAACCAACATCCTGAGACCATTCATGTGTGGAGTTGCTTCTCAGTCAAGGGAGGGGATCACTCACTGTTGCTAAAGAATACTGCCGTAAACAAAGAATGGTACAAAATAATCCTCAAAGAGCAACTTCTTCCAACCAACCAAGAACAGTTTGGTGACAATTTCCAGCATGTTTGAGCATCTCGCCATAAGGCAAAAGTGGCTAACTAAGTGGCTCAGGGAACAAAGCATTGAAATTTTAGATCAATGGCCAGGAAACTCCTCAAACCAAGCATTGATAATGCAAGAGTGAGCTGCAATCAGTCAGGATGTGGCACAGAAGTTGATTGACAGCATGCCAGTGCGAATTGAAGAGGTCTTGAAAAGTAAAAACTTAAATGTAATAGTAAATACAAACCTTTGAAATAAATGAAATGCAGGCTTTGTGAAAACATTTATTTGTGTCATTCACAAATTTTTTGGCCCCGTTTCTCACTTACTTATCCGTTGCCCTCTTTGTGATATTTCCATCCGTATTCACATATTTTTGGGTGGATAGAAAAGAAGTGAGCAATATTGTACTTCAATCTCATTTCCTTTTTGCTCAATGCCCTATAGTACAGGCAGCTCAAGGGCAGTAGCCAAATGCTCCTGCTTTATTGGACTGAGCAGGTACAGATGAGGATGGTAAGCAATATCACTACTACATGTCCACATCTGTTGCTATTGCCGGTACTTGGAGTTTGGTGGAGGCTTAATGTTTCCTATAGAATCACATTTATATATTAGACATGGAGTTGGGATGTTATTATTGCACTTCCCTTGTGGATTAATGGAATCCCTGTGGATTTTCTGTTCACAGAACCAAAACATTTTACATAATTACTGGCAGGATCCCACATTCCTATTTGTCAACACATCTGATCCAAATAGATACCATGTAATCATATATGATTAGGATGTTTGGAGGAAGAGAACGGGATCGGCTGACACTCGCATCTCGTTTACTTATCTGTTGCCTCTCCAGCGTGGTTTGGAGGTGACAGTGTGGACATAGTGTATGTGGCGAACAGGGCGGGGTCGAGGGACAGAGAGAGCGTCACGAGAGCCAGTGGCGTGACTGATAATGAGCATCACCTGCGAGCCACCGGTTTCTCGTCTCACAGAGGAGCATAAAAGGAGGAGCGCCGACAGTGAAGGACGAGGGAGGACCAGGCCTGGGACTTATGTTACGCTTTGTGTTCGTGTGGGTGGCAGTCATCCGTGAGGGACTGCCGCCATTATGTTTATTTTGAATTTATGTTTTATTTATCATTAAAATTCTGTTAAATGTCTGCCGGTTCCCGCCTCCTTCCTCCCTGAGCATTGAACATTGTTACAGTGAAGTTTCTAGGTTAACAAAATTTCTGGCAGTTCAATGGAGCAATGGAAGTACAGAGCATAAAGGTGTACATTGTTGCTATGGCAAATCATTCTCTGCCTTCTCTGCTAAGTACTGTGACAGAGGTATAATCTACAAATCCTCATTAGAACTTCAGGACTGGATAACCACAAGCCGATAGGGCCACTATTCTAACACAAACACTCACCTAAAGGATTATTAGGAACAGCACACTAACACTGTGTTTGACCCGCTTTCGCCTTCAGAACTGCCTTAATTCTACGTGGCATTGATTCAACAAGGTGCTGAAAGCATTCTTTAGAAATGTTGGCCATTTTGATAGGAGCATCTTGCAGTTGATGGAGATTTGTGGGATGCACATCCAGGACACGAAGCTCCCGTTCCACCACATCCCAAAGATGCTCTATTGGGTTGAAATCTGTTGACTGTGGGGCCATTATTACATTGAACTCATTGTCATGTTCAAGAAACTGACTTGAAATCTTTGTGACAGGGTGCATTATCTTGCTGGAAGCAGCGTCAGAGGATGGGTACATGGTGGTCATGAAGGGATGGACATGGTCAGAAACAATGCTCAGGTAGGCCGTGACATTTAAACGATGTCCAATTGGCACTAAAGGGCCGAAAGTGTGCCAAGAAAACATCCCCACACCATTACACCACCACCACCAGTCTGAACAGTGGTAACAAGGTATGATGGATGTCGAGACTCATCAAACAAGGCAACAATTTTTCCAGTCTTCAACTGTCCAATTTTGGTGAGCTGGTACAAATTGTATTCTCTTTTTCCTATTTGTAGTGGAGATGAGTGGCACCCTGGTGGGGTGTTCTGCTGTTGTAGCCCATCCGCCTCAAGGTTGTGAGTGTTGTGGCTTCACAAATGCTTTGTTGCAAACCTCAGTTGTAATGAGTGGTTATTTCAGTCAAAGTTCAGTCGGCCCATTCTCCTGTGACCTCTAGAATCAACAAGACATTTTCACCCAAAGGACTGCCACATACTGGATGTTTTTCCCTTTTCACACAATTCTTTGTAAACCCTAGAAATGATTGTCTGTGAAAATCTCAGTAACTGAGCAGATTGTGAAATGCCAGTTAGGTTACCACTAAGAGCTAGCCAAGAGTTTGGACAGTCAGGATAGCAATGCTTTGGTCTGCCCCCTTCACTGGAAGTTAAGGTTGGACACAGTGAAACTGCAGACTCTCGAGGTAGCTCTGCCCTGGGTAACTTGGAGGCTAGTCATATTTCCCTGAGAAGGGGAAAGCTTGCTTGTGATATCACCTGACTTTGGTAGCCAAAATTGCTGTGTATCACGCGTGCTTCAGAAACTGGCGTGAAGCCCGTTAGACGCAGCTTCTCTGTCCTCTTTTCCAGGAAATGGGTTACATATGTAATTTGGACACCTTGGAATGGGATGTCAAAAAAAAGAAAAGAATATACTGTATGACAATGCATACAAGACTCCAGTTGAATGAAGAAGTCTGAAATATTCCCACATCATATGTGAGATATTTACATAATATCTGCTTTATGCATGGACAGTAATATGTACACTTTAACAAACATGGAATCCTCAGTTTCTCATTAGGAAGGAGTTTCGAGGAATACTGTTCCAATAATATGTTCAAAGAATATGGTGCAAACTTAAAAATATAATAAAGTTCAAAACCGATGTAAAATAGATATGCATTTTATCTATTTGTTAAAGTTGAAGTATGTAAGTTTTGTTAAAATACAATCTCTTAAGTCAATCGTTTATCGACTACTATTGGTGTGCCATTTACAGGTTTATGTCCCCTAAAAGTGTAAACACATTGCCTCCCAGGATCTTAATAAGCATTAAAAGTGGTCCATTCTGATCTGTCAATCTCTTTCCAGCCCAACCGATGTGAGAGTTTGGGGCAGGACTACTGTCAGAGGGTGTTTAGCCAGCATGGCAGAGATCGACAGCACATTTATGGGAACTGTGAAATGCTTTTAGGAGCACATGTGAAATCTGAAACAAAAGTTGGTTCTCAATTTTGTGACATTTTAGATAAAGTCTTGTAACTTACATTTTATAACAATTATATTAAGAGGTTTAAATGTGGGGTTATACTTTTTTTTTTTTTTTAAAGGTAACATAGATGTATGATATCCCTGCCTTTAATATCCCACAATTCTGTGAGAGTTGAACAGTAAAGATGTCTTCTGAATGTTGTGGTTGGTTTTGCCATGGTACGGAAACGTACTGTGTAATTTCACTGGTAAATAAATTACTGCCGGCAAATTTGAATTGCGTCCTTAGTTTTTTTACATGCTCCTACATTTTTCAGTGTAACCGTTTATACTGTTTACTTGGATGTGTCTGGTGTAGACAGCCTCAAACAGTTGTTGCATCATATCAAAAGAATGCGCCCTCTGCTGATTATTATAAGCGAACAATAGCATTTGTTCTATATGGAGAGTTAGCCTACTCAAATGCCTACAGCAATGTGCTTATTTATGACTCATTGAAACACAGCTAAAAGTATTCCTGATACTTTTTGAAAGTAGCTTTTACCTGTTTGCAAATTTTGAAAATATGCTTTATTTTATACAATTCTGATAGGTGCCACTATTGAGGCAGAATGGCATACTTCACCTTTAAAAAAAATAAAACAATTTAACACAGTAAACCCATCCACACCCTCAGTAGCTCAAAGTAATACAAAAATAAATAAAATAAATAGACACCTACCTCCAATGTCTGGCCGTAGCTTGTTATCATAGCCATCTAGTAAGCTGTTCAAAATATGTGTGACGTCACTCTCATATACTTTGGGCGTCAGAACCCATGTTTTGTTTGTCACTTCGTCGTCATCACTTTCCAGCTGAACAGAGCTAATGGGTGAAAAAAAAGGTGAATTAAAGTTTCCAATTATCCGATTTTCAACATTTTCATAAATGCATTTTTATTTCTATAGTCTTTACAATGTAAGCTTACACATGATCTTGTTGTTAACGAGCAGTCAGTTGATTATACTGTAAACATTTATTTCCACCTTTCTTCAGGCAATTTTGTTCTCCCAGAAAAGACTGTGTAGCTCAGTCATGTTTCCTTTAAGTATCAATTTGTAAACATACCATAGAAATAACATAATAAAAGTTAAACTTGGTAATGACGTTCAAATTTGGCAAAACCTTACTGAGAAGAGGAACATCGCAAAAACAGATTAAATTGAAGATAGAAATAGACAGCAGACATGTTTTGCTGAACCCTAATGAATATTTTCTCAATTCCACAAAAAATCTAGGCCATTTATTTAAATGATATATTGTGGGAGTATTCTTTCCTCTGCATACATGTGTTTTTGGCATGCATATACAGTGGGTATGGAAAGTATTCAGACCCCCTTACATTTTTCACTTTTTGTTATAAAATCATCTAAGTTCTTTTTTTTCCTCAATGTACACACTGCACCCCATATTGATAGAAAAACTGATTGATTTATTAAAAAAAATATCACATGGTCCTAGGTATTCAGACCCTTTGTTGTGACACTCATATATTTACGTCAGGTGCTGTCCAGTTCTTCTGATCATCCTTGAGATGCTTCTAAACCTTCGTTTGAGTCCAGCTGTGTTTGATTACACTGATTGGACTTGATTAGGAAAGCTGTCTATATAAGACTTCACATCTCACAGTGCATGTCAAAGCAAATGAGAATCATGAGGTCAAAGGAACTGCCTGAAGAGGTCTGAGACAATTGTGGCAAGGCACAGATCTGGCCAAGGTTTAAAAAAAAAAGTTTCTGCTGCACTTAAGGTTCCTAAGAGCACAGTGGCCTCCATAATCCCTAAATGGAAGACGTTTGGCACGACCAGAACCCTTCCTAGAGCTGGCTGTCCGTCCAAACTGATCGGGGGAGAAGAGCCTTGGTGAGAGAGGTAAAGAAGAACCCAAAGATCACTGTGGCTGAACTCTAGAGATGCAATTGGGAGAAAGACTAGAGAAAGTCTTTTCAATCATCACGGCAGCCCTCCACCAGTTGGGGCTTTATGGCAGAGTGGCCCAATGAACCACTTGAAAGACTTAAAAATGGTGAGAAATAAGATTCTCTGGTCGGATGAGACCAAGATATAACTTTTTTAATTCTAAGTGTGGAATTCCTCCTCTATGTGAGGAAGAAACCAGGAACTGCTCATCACTTGTCCAATACAGTCCCAACAGTGAAGCGTGGTGGTGCAGCATCATGCCATGGGGTGTTTTTCAGCTGCAGGACGACTTGTTGCAATCGAGGGAAAGATGAATGCCAAGTACAGGCATATCCCGGACAAAAACCTTCTCCAGAGTGCTCAGGTTCTCAGACTGGGCTGAAGGTTTACCTTCCAACAAGACAAAGACCCTAAGCACACAGATAAAATAACGAAGGAGTGGCTTCACAACAACTGTGTGACCGTTCTTGAATGGCCCAGCCAGAACACTGACTTAAACCCAATTGAGCATCTCCGGAGAGACCTAAAAATGGCTGATCACCAATGTTTACCATCCAACCTGACAGAACTGAGGATCTGCATGGAGGAACGGCGGAGAATCCCCAAATCCAGGTGTGAAAAACCTGTTGCATCTTTCCCCAAAAGACTCATGGCTGCATTCGAGCAAAAGGGTGTTTCTACTAAATACTGAGCAAAGGGTTTGAATACTTAGGACCATGTGATATTTCAGTTGATCATTTTTAATAATTCTGTGTTTTTCTGTCAAAATGGGGTGCTGTGTGTACATTAATGAACTTAAATGATTAAACAAATTTAACTTAAATGATTTTAGCACATGGCTGCTATATAACAAAGAGTGAAAAATGTAAGGGGGTCTGAATACTTTCCGTACCCACTGTATTTACAGATCGCTGACTTTTTAAGGTAAAAAAAGGCATCAATTATCACTCAAAAGAAGTAAATTGTTCTGTTTACTTAAATTTACTAAATTACAGCATAACAGCAGTTATGTTGTTTCTCTCATCTTCTTGTTACACTTTCTGTGAAACTGAAAAGAAAATAACAAAATGCTTATTTTGACGTACATAAACCTAAATAAAATAACATTAACAAACTGTAGTGATTATTTTAACAAGATATGACTGATCTCTGAATCATTTGCATAGAGCACATGAAGATGTCAACAATGTTCATCTAAACAGAAATTAAAAACACATAAATAGCAATTATAAAACAGAAAAACCAACAAGCAATGCTTCTATGAGACTTTACACAACAGATGGAAGCAGATTTAAAATGCACGTGTAATTTACTCAGCTGAACTGAAAATAGCTGCTTCACTTTCCATTACACACGTGACCATGAAACACAACACGTAAGTTGTTGTGTAAGCAAGTTTCTTAAGTAATTTAACATGAACCATAAAAAAGGATGGCATTGGAATTGAGAAAAGATAATGATAAATATGACAGTGAGTCTTTGGAGAGTGTGGGTGTGATACTGGAGGCTGGAGACAGACAGACATGCAATAATAATAATGTTGCATTAGAGGTGGAAATGTGCTCTCAATCGTTCTGTCTTTCTCCCTGGCAGCACTCCTATAGTCAGATTGTTGGGGAAGGTGCAAAAAATGAAAGCCTCTGTTTTCATCTACAGCATTATTTCATGTGTTACCATTGTTTCATGTGCTACCATTACCACTATCTATCTATCTATCTATCTATCTATCTATCTATCTATTGCTTTGCCAAGGTCTTCATCATTCATTATCAATGATAGATATATCATTGATAATGAATGATGAAGACCTTGGCAAAGCAATCAAACAATGTTGTGAGGCTGTAACCATGGAGTCAGTAGAAGATAGAAAGGCATATCCTTGAGAGAAACATGTGACAGCAGTGCTGCTCTGGCAAATTCAGAAACATTTCAGGAAGATAAGACTATGGTTTAACACTTTCAGTGCATTTCACTGTGCATTAAACGGGGAGAAAGCACTGCATCATGACAGTCATTTCAACAACACATGAAAGAGTATGAACAGCTTGTGATGCCCATGTAAAACCTTGCAGAACTCTTTTTATATTCTTTTTCAGCAGCTATCAAAACATGAAGACACATGGCCTGTAACAATAATTACATAATTGTCTGATAAAGTTTAGTGGATTGTGTCAGATAACCGTGATCATTGTGCACTTTAAAAATCAATCTGTGTAGACCGCATCAGTTAACAATTTGCTTTTGATGCAATGCAATGCTTACATCTAGTGTAAACAGGCGCCTGGCATTAAGTGACTGAACGCCAGCGGGTAGGGCATATGGTACAATGATGTAAAACGATTCATCGATGTGCTAATTCCACACAGTGTTTTTGTTCTCTTAAAGGTCAGGTTGGGAAGGGTGCGCCCTTTGTAGTTCCAAACGAGAGCCAACAAATAAATACCTTCACTAAGCTGTTTTATTTTTTATTACAGAATGTTGTAGTGTTCATTAGAAATACTTTTATTCCTGCTCATCGTCATTTTTTGCATTCTTAATCTTTATTTAAAACGTTAACCTTATATAATTGGAAACAAGCCAAATAACACATATATCTCCCATTTAGTTTCCATTATGAAAAGAATTCTGCATATTGGATTTTGTTCAAAACATACTTTTGCGAACCAGTCTTAGTTTTTTTTTGCCCGATCATAAAATAAACTGCTCTCTCGCTTTGCAGGTGTGTAAATTGTACGGTTTACTGTTTAGATATGATCTCTGTTCCACCGCATCTGGCTGGAGTCTCCATTCCTCGGACTTTGGCCCTTGTCTCGACACGATGTCTGGGCTGCCATGAGGCCTAGTAGTTTCTGGAACTTTTTTTACAGTGAGTGACTGGGCTTTATACTTTATACTTTTGACTTCTGTTAGGATGGTGGCGATGCACATGGGTAAGAGATGTATGGACATCGCCACCAAATCCCAAACAACACCAAGAAAGGTGGTCCTCTGGATAGGGGAAAGTAACTTTTCTTAACTTTTATTGTAGATGCAGAAACAATGGAACCTCCATCCTTCTTTGGAATGATAAAGTACCAGCTGTGAAACCCAGATTCCCTATCAGTCAGTCACGTTCAACGTTACGTCGGACTGATGTCATGGGGTCTCACCTGGGAGCCCAATCACCTCCAAGTTTTATAAAACGCTCCAATGAACATTGGCTAGTGAAATTTGCATGCCGAGTCCCACCCACCTGGCATACGGGTACAAATAGGACTGGCATTACTCATTTTATTCATACTTTTGCTTCGGAGCCGAGCGTTCGCAAGCTTTGAGCGCTCTTTTCTGATCACCTCTACAGAGAGCAGTTTCTGCATTAGGGGTTATCTCCGCAATCAGCAATTTTAATTGCTCTCACACAGCTCGTTACGGTTCTCTCAGCTGGTGTAAGGGCGCATTCAGCAGTGTGAGAAAACCAGTTCCCGTGCACGCAGAGTGCTACGTTTCACCTCTCGCGCAAACAAAGTGCTGCCACCTGACGGAATTGTTGGCATCTCCCATCCAAGGCAAGTAAGACAATGGCAGCCCTGGCTGCTAAGGCTTACAGTGCCACTGGACAGGCCGCCTCTCCCCTGCATGCCATGGCCATCCTGCAGGCACATTTAGCAAAGCTCAAAGAGCAGCACGAGGGTAGTTCTGAGCTGGGGTTTTTGAGGAGCCGCGCACTGCGACCAACTTCACCCTCTGGGTGTTGAGGGTCAAAGCGTGTGCCCCCGGCCAGATGATGTTCACTCCGGTGGTCCAGGAACATTGTTGCTGGTCGGACCTGGCTAAAAGGGATGCTAAAAAAAGTTAGCTTTCTCGACACCCCATCTCCCAGGCCGGCCTCCTCGCGGGTGCCTCCCTGCGGCTATTAGAACTCAGGCGGGACCGGAAACCTCCCGTCCAACCCGGGCCTTCTGCAGGAAGGTCACGCAGCCCGTCCAGACCCACTAAGTCCTCAAAAAGAAAATAAAAGTGGCCTGAGATGGGTGGCCCGGAGGTGGAGGGAGCTGCTCGTTGCCGGGAGCTGGTAGACGCACCACTCCTTTTCCTGTTCCGCCAGTGGTACCCACATTTTCAAAAAAAGAGCAGTTTCCTCTACCTCTGGGTCACACTGGGCTTGAGCTGACAGTAAGCGACGCGCTGTTTCCTCTCAGCCGGCCTCTCAATCGCCACAGACAGGGAGTCACTCTGCTTCCTTATGCCTCCCTCCCCAGCCCCTCAAGGGGTCTACGGAGCCAGGTAAGTGCACCACACTCACCGCCTGTACTCCGGGACGCTATCCTTCCTGGGTCAGGCCTCAAAGCTCCCTGCTGCCCCCCCGCGGGTATGTCTGTCGTCCCTTTGGTGCCACTCGTTCGAAGCTTGGGAGCCTGGCTAGTGCTTCCCCCTCCATCTTGTTGGCTCAGTTGGATGATCAGACTCGGCTGTGCGAATCAGCTCACCACAGTCCGTGTTGAACTGCCTGAAAGTAATCAGGTGGAAAACAGTGGTCCCACTGAAATAGTTTCAGAGGCTCCTGGGGCATATGTCGTCCGTAGCCGCTGTAACGCTGCTCGGGTTGATGAATATGAGACCACTTCAACACTGGTTATGGGACCGAGTCCCGAGGTGGGCTTGGCACCAGGGCACATTCCGTGTGGTAATCACACCGGCTTGTCGCCAAACGTTCTGCCCTTGGTTGGATTTTGCTTTTCTATGGGCCGGAGTTCACCTAGGACAAGTATCCAGGCATGTTGTTGTCACAACAGATGCCTCCACCAATGGCTGGGGTGCCGTATGCCTCGGGCATGCTGCTTCGGGCTCCTGGACAGGACCTCGACGGCAGTGGCATATCAATTGCCTCGAGTTGCTAGCAGTACACCTTGCGTTGCACCAGTTCTGACCGTTGCTGCAGGGCAAATATGTACTGGTCCGCACGGACAACACGTCGACCGTAGCGTACATCAACCATCAGGGTGGTCTACGCTCCCGTCGCATATCGCAACTTGCCCGCCACCTCCTCCTCTGGAGTCAGCATCAACTCAGGTCGCTGCGTGTCATTTACATTCTGGACGAGCTCAATCGTGCAGCCGACGCGCTCTAACGACAGCTCACGTTCCCGGGAGAATGGAGACTCCACCCCCAGGTGGTTCAGCTGATCTAGAGTCGATTCGGGGAGGCACAGGTAGACCTGTTTGCTTCCCGGGAATCCTCCTACAGCCAGTTGTTCTTTTCCCTGACCGACGGGACCCTCGGCACGGATGCACTGGCACACAGATGGCCCCGGGGCCTACGCAAATATGCGTTTCCCCCAGTGAGCCTTCTTGCACAGACCCTGTGCAAGGTCAGGGAGGTCTTGACCATTGCAGGTCTTGCTAGTTGCGCCGTATTTGCCCAACCGGAGCTGGTTTCCAGAACTCTCGCTCCTCACGACAGCCTGGTTCATTCACTTGAGGAAGGATCTGCTTTCTCAGGGACAGGGCACCACTAGCACCCGCATCCAGATCTCTGGAACCTCTACGTGTGGTCCCTGGACGGGACGCGGAAGACCTAGGGACCTACCACCGGCGGTGGTAGACACTATCACTTCAGCTAGAGCCACCTCTACGAGGTAGCAGTATGTTGGAAGTAGAGTCTATTCTCTGAGTGGTGTTCTTCCTGACGGGAAGACCCCGGATTTTCCTGATCAGCTCTGTACTTTCCTTCCTTCAGGATGAGTTGGAGCGGCAGCTGTCCCCCTCCATCCTGAAGGTGTATGTCGCCGCCATTGCAGCGGTCAATGGCAGGTCACTCAGAAAGCACAAACTGATCATCAGGTCCCTGAGAGGGGCCAGGAGGTTAAACCCTCCCAGGCCGCCCCTCTCTCCCTCCTGGGATCTCTCTATCGTCCTAACAGGCCTACAGAGAGCCCCCTCGAGCCCCTGGAGTCAGTCAAGCTCAAGACCTTGTCCTTCATGTCAGTGCTTCTGACCGCGCTCGCCTCCTTCAAGAGGGTGGGGGACCAGCAGGCATTTTCGGTCAGCGAGTCGTGCCTTGAGTTCGGGCCGGCCTTGTCTCACGTTTTCCTGAAACCCCGGCTTGGATATGTGCCCAAAGTTCCTACCACTTCCCTTCGGGACCAGATGGTGAACTTGCAAGCACTGCCCTGGGAGGAGGCAGACCCAGCCCTCGCGTTGCTGTGTCCCGTCCATGCACTACGTGTTTATGTGAACCGCACACAGAGCGTCAGAAGCTCTGAGCAGCTCTTTGTCTGTTTTGGGGGACAGCAGAAGGGAAAGGCTGTCTCCAAACAGAGGTTGGCCCACTAGGTAGTGGATGCCATCGTCCTGGCATACCAGGCTCAGGGCTAGCCGTGCCCCCTGGGGGTGAGGGCTCACTCTAAATGGGGTGTTGCTTCCTCCTGGGCTTTGGCGCATGGTGCCTCTCTGACAGACATCTGTAAGCTGTGGGCTGGGCGACACCTAATACATTCGCGAATGCAATCTCCGAGTGGAGCCAGTTTCTTCCAGTGTGCCGGGAACAAACATGTGGTGTTGGGAAGAACAGGTTCAGTGTCCTGCTTGCAGCGCCATTCCCCCTTAACAGGGGGATACAAGCGCTTGTCTACTCCTCAGGTGAGTTCCTCCTGCATCCTTCGGTGGCGGACGTGGCGGAGGCGTCTGACGCCAGGCCCAGTGCTCATGTGCATGCCCCGGTGGTCAGCCCTTGCACTGCACTAGATGCCCATATGGCGAGATTCCCTCTTGGTAAACCTGTGTCTTTGCCTTGGCAGTTCTGCTCTGCCGGTCTCTTTGGTACGTGTTCCTCCCTGGGAGTAGGACCTACCGTAGAGACTTTCCATATGTCGTACTGCCCCTCGGGTCAGTCCATTTGTGTATTATCGCACATGACGTAACGTCGAACGTGACTGACTGATAGGGAACGTCTAGGTTACTAATGTAACCCCCGTTCCCTGAAGGAGGGAATGCCACAGTCCTGAACCACCACTGAATGGCCGGGATACTCTCTCTGCTCCTCAGCAAAATATGAATGAAGTGAGTAATGCCGGTCCTATTTGTACCCGTATGCCAGGTGGGTGGGACTCGGCATAACAATCTCACTACCCAATCTTCAGTGGCGCGTTTTATAAAACTTGGAGGTGATTGGGCTCCCAGGCAAGACCTCATGACGTCAGTCCGACGTAATGTCTCCGTTCCCTCCTTCAGGGAACGGGGGTTACATTAGTAACCTAGACATTCTCTTTACATACTCTATGGCCTCTTTCTACGACAAGGATTTTACCTCTTGTTCCAAGAGGACCCTGTTGAATCTGGGTGGGTGAGACCCAAACTGTGTAACATAATGGCACAAACAAATCCCACTGAGAAATGTTTGGCAAATGTTCCCATACTTCCAGGAACTCCACTAAGGGAGCCAGCCTCTTGAGGCTGTCCTCTGGTGCTCTTTGAACCTGGAGTGGCTGCTCTAGAATCCTCCTCGGAGGGAGAGGGCTCTCCAGTGAAGCCAGGCTTCTAGGTGGCAACTGGGAAAACTCACCTCGTATCTGTGTTCCCTGGGACACACAAGGTGGCTGGGGTTGCACGAGAATCCACTGAGGACACAGAGGGAAAGTGGGTACCATATAATGAGGTGAACACCACTACCCGTCGGAGAGGGCTACCCTCAGAGGCCAGGCACTATTGGCGTCAGGGGTCTTGCAGGTAGTTTTCCTAACAATAAGGACCTCAGATTCTTCCTCCCTCTAGAGGGCAGAGGCTGAGAGCATCTACCCAACTCCCCCTTACTTCTGATGGGGTCTGCGGGTAATGATGCTCTGCTTCTGAGGGGCACGGTGTGAGGAGCTGTGACCCGAGAGCGACGGGAGAGCAGTTTTGGAATGCTGCCTCCTTTTTGGTGGGGTGTCTAACAGAAATCTTTTCCCTTGATGGCTGTCAGATTTATCCACGGAGAGAAAGATCTGTAGCCGGGCACAATTCAGCGGCCACATCCGGGCCAATACCCTCCATCCTCATCGAGGTCTCCTAACAAGTCCACCTGGTAGACCTGCAGACGTGCCATGGTGCGTACAGCCTGATTGGTAACGGAATAAACTCTTAAAAGCGGAATAAACCACCAAAGACGACGTCACTCACACTCACACCAGCACCAAACACACTCTCACTCGTTTTACAGCACTTACACTTCTGTCTTCCAGCATGCCTTTATATATTCCTGATTCATGACATCATCTGTCCGTGATATGCATTTGATTTCATATAGGTTTCACAACGTGAAGCATTCCCATAGGGGTTTTTGAAGCAGCACGAGTTCCCTTGAAATGGAATCAAAAATCACATTGTTGAAAATGTGAAATCACACGGAATCACATCGAGCTCTGATCTTGGGGAACATTAAGCCTGACACCTGTCCTGCAAGGAAGTTTGTAGAGGTTCGGGACTTTCTTTGCTATAAAGCATAGACGCTTGGGCATCTTCTCCTACTATTGTAAGATAGTAGCTTAGGGAGTGGCCTCTACTGCTCTGCAAAGATTTAGGAGACCACAAATTTTTCCTAAATTAGCATCTTCGTGTGTGGCAGCCATTCCAATCCATTATACATAATTATCCTCTAGCAATCGGACCAGGTAGTATGGATAAAAAACGTTCTACTAGTACCTCAAAAGTAATTGGAATAAAATGCCAATGCCAAAACAGTTAAAAAAATAGAAAAGTTTTGACTGAGGAAAAGAAGGGTTCAAATCTGGATAAGGAATTCAGCATCAGGGTGTTTCCATTTTTAAAAACTCAAAGACAGCAGCCATTAAGAACAAGATCCCATTCAGGATTACTCTGAATGAGAATATTATAGGTGATATAGCCTTCTAACAAGGATTATTCACTTCGTCAATATTGTGACCAAATATGCAAAGATAAAACGCTGAAACTACAGTTAATTCACTGATCTATTTCAACAAAGCACGTGTGTGTCCACACAGACTTAGCATATTCATTAGGCTTGATGTCCTTTTTGACACATAGATTCACAAATAGCCCTTTTTCAGCTTTTCACATAACATGGAGAACAATATAGTGTCCATGAATTAAGAAATTGATACACTTTTATTAAAGCATGTAAAACATTGTATTTTGTTCTTAATATTTAAAAAAAATGATAAAACAGTCAAGTGTAAGGTAGCCACTTTTTAATTAATACAATTGAACTACAATTCAAGGATGAATTAGCCTAAACTAATTTATTTAAACTAAAACAAATTAATTTGAAAGAGGGCGAGACAAAGTCATTAGGCTACATGTGCGACTTAATGAAACAACAAAAGCATGGTATTGAAAATAAGCAGTGGTTCGGTACACAAAGTTCAGTCCAAAGGGGCATACGAGTACAATCCACTACTCAGGAGAGAAGTTGATAACAAAGGGCAAACAAATTCCTAAACTCACATGCAGAGTAATCTGATTAAACAGACATAGTTCCAAAACCCACACGAAAGCAGGGTGATCCAAATAAACAAAAACGGGTTAAACACACGACAAAACAACAACGATACAAACGCTAAGATGCAGACTAGACTATCAAAACTTCACAAATAATGAGCAAACATGGGGATCTTAACTAGTCCAGAACTAATAGGAAACAGGTGTGAGGAGAAATGAGTCCAGGCAGAGGATTATGGGAAATGCAGTTAATGAGGGAAAGAGCTAAAACTCAAGATGGAGGCGATGATGGTTTGGTGTAGGGAGCAGATGCAGTGGATATAATGACATGCTTCTGAGCCATCTTATATTCAGGGCTCCATAAAACATATGAATTATTGAGGGTATGCATATAAGGTTCAGTGTCTGTATCCCTGTGTGAGTTGATGCAAAATTAGGAATACAAAATCAGTTTTTAAGCCAAAATATTCCATTTGGAGTGCAGGTTTTTTAATTAACAACACTGTAACAGATGATTATATCTTAAATACTCTGAGGTGAGACATCAGGATAAGGACACAGCTCAGTTACCGAACACCCATTTACATTTATTTTCTCCCTATACGCGTCTCTATATCTCTTTTCTAAACCAAAGCACCCTCTTTTATTCATGATGGGTTCCACTACAAACACAACATGAGAGAGTCTCACAAGAGTTTTTATCATTTAACAAAATATGCACTATTTTTTTATTTACACTTCATTTGTGAAGATGACTTTTGTAGATTAGCCAAACTCAGCGCAGGCTGAAATTCTGTCTAGCAGATCTGATGGATTTCTCTGAATGGCAGAAAATAAGACCTGATATACAAAATTTGCTCTCAAACGCAAAGGTGCAGTTTAGCCTTGCGGTGTCCAAAACTGATGGTTTAAATTTACAATAAACTACAGAATACACAGAAGATGCCGGAATATTAGCAACAGTAATAATCTATGATCAAACCTAATCTACGGTTCATAACTGAGACATTTTGATGTAATTACAGTGAAAATTTATTATAAAAGTTATTATACAAAATTATTTTTATGTGGTGTTTTCCCTATGAAAAATAAATGGTGCAATTAAAATTCTGCCGTTTTCCACGTAGAGGTTTCCAATGCATCACTGGCAGTCAAGTGTTTTCTTTCTTTCTGTGGACGAATGCAGATGTTTGTGTCCCTTGCAGTTTGTTTTATTTACATTTAAATACAACTACTATGCAATTCCATTTTACACTAAACAACTATTATTATCCAACGATGGGACTAAATTTACGTTTGTATAATTCCAATTGGAATATCAACAACGTTATGGGGTTCGCTATCTTGAAAGAGTTTAAAGTCTTTGACAACACTGTCCGATATTGCTGACAGAGTGAGTCAAGTGTCAGCAGGGTTACAAAGAACACAAATAGGAAGAAAAACATGCAAGCCTCGTAACACAAAGTACGGTAAATCATATGAATCTGTTTGAACCCAATTACATAATTAACAGATATTACATTTTAAGAAAAAAATACTACAATGTTTGAATGATTTACTTCCTTCATTAGTCTAGTAATATAAAATATTAAATCTGCAACTTTTCTTTGTTTTTAGTAGTGAGCCTCAGACGCTTCCCTCTTAACAGATATGAGGTTTGGGATAGTTTGGTACGCTTCACAGTGGGGGTGCAGGACTATATAATGGTGTAAATTGCCACAAAGGTCTGTTTCAGGATAAATCTCTCAATGTGTCGAAATATATTTTATAAAGGTATTGTTACACTTGTTCCTGTCTGTGCGGGTCTTCTTTGTCACTTCCTGTCTATCGTGTCACTGTTTCACTTCCTGTCTGTAATCAGTGTCATTAAGTTTCATCAGCTATTCCTCAACCTGTGTCCTCATTCCTCCATATATATTCCCTCCTGTTCTTTTGTGTTTTGTTGGTTATTGAGTGTTCCTGTTTGAAGTTGTAACGTGTGTGTGTGTATGTTGCCTGTGTTCTCTGGAATAAATATGTGGTTCTGCATCCCTGGATTCTCCTCGTCACGCTCTGATCCGTCTAAACATTGCAACGTATTTAAAGGTTTTAGTAAAAGTGTTTAACCCACTGAAGTGTTCAATCCAAGGGTTTTAGAAAGGTTTGAGCTGTGCTATGACAACTGTTGAGGTCAGCGCCCTCGCCAACTCTACAGCTCTTTTACTCAAGATCAACCTGAAGTGAATTCAACAGTTGCTTTTAAGGAACAAAAGCTAAATAATTTGTTACATTTGGTTATTGCAATTGGTGTGGATGACACAGTATGGCATATGCATTCTATAATATGTAGTGCTGCTAACCTGAAATGTTTCATTTCATTACCTACATGAGAGAGCTTATTCAGGTCTGAGTAATTGAAAATTGGGACAATTACAATTAAACATATTACTAATATACTAAAAATTGACAAACAATTAGTAACAAAGCACTGAAAAGTAAATTAATAAACATACTTTGTGGCAAATATTAAATAATGTGGTTACAACATTGACAAAGCCTAGTAATTCATGTACTAGAAAACTAGGCTAACACTCCCATGCAAATGTGTAGCCTAAATAAAGAAAAAAATATTATTTTAATGCAAAGAGAAAATAACTTAACGGGTCATTCATAATAGAATATAGTTGCTTTTAAAACAGTGTCCAGTAGCCAATACTTTTTCCAGCAAGTAGTGGCGTTGCAAGAGCAAAAGCTACATTCCGCTTTGACAGGCAGCAACTTCTTCTTGCAACATCACAAACTAAAACTGTGCATTACCAGCATCTACTGTTTCTTCACTGAGAAGAGAACATCTGATGATTATGTAAAGGACGTACAGGAGTGGGTTGATATTTCACACGAATAGACTAGTAAAATGTCACTTTTGTATGTAATTTATGGAAACTAAAGATTAAAACGCTGTCTGTGTCAAAGACACATAGAGGTGAATGATAGACTTTTTAACTGGATTAACATCCTGTTTTATTGCACTCCAAATCAAATGTCCATTTCAGACTGTTTGATGATCCATCATTGGTCCAACCAATTTGATAATAAACCCAAAAGATCACTGAGGTTGTTTTGCGGCACTGCTTGCTGTCAGTCGAAAAAAAAAAACTTGCGATATAGCTTAGTGTGCTTATCACATGGCAAAGGCTGTGATCTAATTAAACGGGTTGCAGTGGGTTTCAATGTGTTCACGAAAGCAGCTCATGATTCAGGTCTCAGATTGGCTCTGTGAACAGTAAATGCTGTGTATCCTGTTCTTGCATCGATGCTACTTTTGTGGCAATTTTACATTTTTACAGCCAGTTTGAGATATATATTTGAGTATTGTGTGCGTGTCTTTGGACAGTTTCCTAAATAAAACAATACTCTTTTGAATCATAATTGTATTGCATTACGTACTTGGTTTTCAACCAAGAATCTTTTACTTAACACAATTATTCAGTTATTTGTAATATACAATGTCATGTCTCCTTTAACTTGTGAGTGGTCGAACTACAGTAGTGAGTATCTTCACAAACACTGGTCTCTCTGGACTTTTTTTTTGTTGGCTCTAGTTTGTGTTGTAGCAGGTTAGCCCTTTACACACGTTGTTATTCAACTGATCTGAGACTTGTTATTAGGTTATTAGGACAAAAGTGTTTGAGCTTGTGCATAATTCATGACCTTGTTGTTCAGGCAATGTCCTCTATATGGCGGCGTGGTGTATTGATGTTCTCATAGTGTCAACGGTATGATGAAGCATTGAGTTCCACTCAAAAGGGAATATATCAGGTTACGCGTGTACCTTGTTGCATCATCTTGCCATACTTCATGCAATGCCTGAAAACGTCTTCCTTCAGACTATTTGAAGCTGGTTATGTGTTTTTCAGACATCTATGTATGTCTTGGTAAAGCCGCAATTTCCTCTTAATCTCGGTTTCTCCTCCTGATCTCCTCCATATCTCTTTAAAACTCAAACGGGTCAATACGCATATTCCAGTCTGGTCTGTCGTGTCTCTGGATCTGTGGCTCTTCACTGACACTAATGACTTCATTCATCCAATCAAAGATATTCCCACTGTCTGAATCGCCCTCTATCCCCTATATACTGACTATGAGCCTTTCACCATGTAGAAAACTGTGTAGAGGGATGTCATCAAGATGATCGATCCATATTGGTGAAGACACTAAGTTTCTAAATGTGAAATTTTGAGCAGACAAGCATATAGATAAAAGTAAGACTAACATTCATACTAAAAGACATGAAATTCATGGGGACTTATCTAAAAAATGATTAAAAACAATCACAAAATGTGTATATACAATGGAAATCACTTATCTCGACTCACGGTTAACTCGCCAATCCTATTATGTCGACGTTTTTTAAGTGGAAACGCCAAACTCCCTATTTGTCTTAGTATTTTCTTGTGGGTTATGTCGATTCTTTTATGTCGCCGAAATCTAATATCTTGAGCACAAAAGAGGGACAAATTTTCCACTTCACCTGGTTATCTCGTGACTAATTTGCGTACCTAGTTCACTCCACATGCGCTGAGTTTGCCTTGCACGTGAATTGCTGTTCGCTCACGGTTTACTCCCTGCCGTTGATCTCGTCTGAGAGATAACACACTACAGGTATTCTGTTTTTTTTTCTTCTAAAAATGTCTGGAAGTGATAAGAGAAAACTGTACAATCAATCTATAGAGAAAAAGTATGAAATCGTACTGCAGCTAGAAAAAGGAACAAAACTTGCAGAACTTAGTCGTCAGCATGACATTCCAGCAAACACCATTTCAGGAAAAAGAAGGCCGACGTGATAAAGCAAATGTACGAGAAGTCTGTCTTTGATCCAGAAAGACAAAAACTTAAATTGGCTGAGCACAAAGATGTCGACGATGCAATCTTTGTGTTTGCATTGTTGGAGAATATAATTATAGGTTTGTATCAAGTATTGAAGGTGGTTTTTATTGTGTTGGTTTTACATATGCCTTTTGTTGTTAGCAAACATATACACAGTGCAGTGTATGTACATTTTTTTAGATGAATGCCGATCACTTCATCAAACAAATCGCGACAACACTGTTGTGTAAAAAGACACGAGCATGTACATTCTCATTTAATAACTCACATCATGTACATCAATACATTTTCTTCTTTTTTTTCTTGCGAAGGTTGTTGTCTTTAGCACTCTGACAGCTGGCTTCACTTCCACCATCACTCTGACAGCTAGCGCTGATAGGCTGTCTGACCTGTCAATCATGCAAGAAGACGTGATTGGCTGTGCAGCCATGAGGGCGGGCTCTTACCTACGCTCAGACCTGATGAATCGCTTGTTAAGGAACGAGCTGCTGTACAGCGGGAGACACTGGTTTTTCTTTTTGTTCGTATTCTGACTTGTGTTTGTTTTCTTATTGTTTGAACTTTGCGCACAAGCACTGTGTACTGAGCCTGAACAGTTATGGATAATTGAAGTCATGCGAGCAACATTTGAAATTCGAAATATGATCTTACACAAAAAACTTCATCAATCTCTGGGTGCGGGTTATGCCAACGATTTTTAACCCAAAACCCACTGGATATATGAGTGTGCGGATTATCTGCGTCTGCGGGTTATATGTGGGGAAATCGGTAATATATGTTATATGAGTTATCTCAATCATCGTTTATCTCGATGCTTTTTTGCAACCCCTGAGGCCGTCGACATAACCCAACTCCACTGTATTTATGATTCTATTATGCCTTTAGCCACTGCCTACAACACGCTAGATCCTTCACTGGAAACCAAAAGTAACTCACTCACACATTTACTTCTTGGACCCGGCGTGTATCAATGTATCGCACACTTTATTTTCTGCAATGCACCGCTTGCATTTTGAAGGCTAGAGTCAACTATCGAATAGCTGAGCTTTGGTTCAGAACATCTTCCATGATAAGGTTGAGGTGTTACTAAGGGCCTTGCTCTTTCTGAGCACTGTCAGAATCTATTCATCATACCCTTATAGTCAACATTTATCCCTTTACTTCAACTCTAGATGAAAATATCACTTAAGCTTGTTGTACAGCCAACCAGTGCCACACTGTCAGTCACCTGCGGTCAGCTTTTGAGCTCCTTGAATCTGACATTTGCCTAGGTCATTCCTTATGGGTTAGAAAAATATGCTACAAGGATTTAAATAACTAAATTTTTGCCTTGGAAGGCCAATGCCCTGCTGAGTTTAGCTCCAACCCTGATCAAACACATCTGAGCAAGCTGATCAAAGTTTTCAGGATCTCTAGAAAATCATGGGTAGGATTTGAGCTCAACTCTTCAGGACGGCGGCCCTTCAGAACCCTGATAAAAGTAAATTTACCTATGGAGAGATATTTTCGATGCTGAGATTACGTCTATATATATAGTTGAACACCTAACGTATTCTGTTTCAAAGTTCATGAAGATAAGGGAGATAACCCTGAGTGACAGTATTAGCATCATGATCAGCGCCATTCCTTCAGTAAATACATGTCAATGAGTGATTTCAGCTCTGTTAAGAACAGTTTAAATGTCTATGCTGTTCCTGTATTAACAGTTAGAATAATTAAATAATCATATAAGGGGTCTGACTGGCCTATCCCAATCAATAATCAATAGGCGTGGATGATTGGGCATTCAATGGATCCCAGATTGGATTGGATGTGCAATAGAAAATTGTTATTGTATGAGATCGGACTCAACATAAAGGACTGGTTAAGTATAGAGACATAAGCTGTTTTTTACTATATTTACAATTGTATGCTTTTGTCGGTTTTAAGATGATAAGCACAAATAATTGACTTCAGGCCTTCATTTAACATGTTCAATTTATATATTAGACTGAAAAAATTCATAAGATTGGAAATAAAGGGTACTCTGTACTCAGTTACTATATTTTAAACAAATACTAGTAGTAGTAAGAATCGGATTAATTAAGGCTTTTCCTTTCACCAAACAGAGATGTTGCTAAGTTTTCTAGGCCCCCAGTACAGTATAAATTGGCCCTCTCTGTATAATGTAGGGGTACGGGGATTGGAGGCCCTCGATCGTTGTGGGGCCCCCAATAGTTCTAGGCTCACGTTTCTCGTTTTCAAAAAAATGTACTCCTACATTGGGAGTAAATTAGGAGTCCCTACTGAGGTTTGATTAGTCCAATGGAATAAGTTAGTCCTCAATAAAACATGACAGGTAAACCCCTGATAATCTTTACATTTTGACATGTTTATTATTTGTTTGTAGTTTTTGCAGTACATGTCCGAGCTCCGACTGTTAGGCCAGGATGATCCCTGATTCTTCAACAGCAGGTGGAGAGGAGGAGTCATCGCTGACTTAAATCTTCTTAAAGGTCTAGACTGAAATGGCGTCATGTACATGACAAAAGCTATGAACTTTACCCCTTTGACTGCATGTAATGAGAAACAGCATGTATGGGTAATAGAGGAAACAGATCACATCCTGTTTCTCAGATGGAGTTTCAAGGCTGTTTGAATCATGACACACCTCTTCCCAACAAAAACTGTCATTATATAACTATTATTATGAGCCTTTGATGTCAGTGGTGTATAAAGCAATCGAATAATTTGCTTAATATCTATTATTTATATATATATATATATATATACACAGACGCACACACACGCACATACGACAATGTGAAAACATGTATCCATTTCTGGACTAAGCCGAACAGATTGAGGGAATCCATAGGAAATAGAGCAGCACCAATGATCGCAGACACTCCAAACACAAGTCCATGCATCGTTTACAGATCATAACACATTAAATTCATCTGCAGATATGATATTCTTACCTCAGAGGAAGATAGGCGAAGAGAAAAGCCCATAGAAACAGCTTGACAGTGATCTCGGGAATGAAAAAAGCATTCAAGCATTTAGAGGCAAAATGAAAAGAAGCCATGATCACCATTTTGCTCTCCCTCTCTCCCTCTCTCGCTCTCTCTCTCTTCACACAGATAGACGTGTCCCCTTTATTTACTGCCTTTCCTCGCTATTACACATAGCAGATCGCGTCGGCTTTGGCGTCTCAGAGCCGCTGCTGCGATGTAATACAAGCGTCACAAAAACCACAAAACACGCGCACGCAGAATAAACGCGAGTGTCCGCTAATACTGAAATATGAGCAGATAACTGGAGATAAACGCAAAAGATAAACGCGTCTCCCCGGGTCCAGTATAAGTGGTGAAAGTGTGGATGCAGATGTACTGTGTGAACGGCGATCTGACGCGCGTCGCTGCAGCTCAACACATGCGTGGTAGAGACGCGAGCAAAGCTGCGCGCTTCTATTAATAAAACCTATATCCACATAATATTATAACCACCACGCAAACATCTTACATAAAGCATCCATTCAGGCATATTTTACGCATTCACGTTTTATTATTATTATTATTATGAATAATAATAATATCCAAATATTATTCGATAAAAAGGAATAAACAACACTTTTGTAATGTAGATAGTGTCGGTTGCCAAGCAAAATATGCGTTTTTATCGTCGCATATTTTATGTCTTCGATCGCGATTCATCCAGTCAGAATTTAGATGCTAAATTTCTGTATTTTTTTATGTAGGTTATGTTGTTAAAGTTAATTTAATATTAAAGGTATTCAGTATTAATATTTAAATACATGGGACCATGAAACGAAAAGGCAGACTCTGTATATAGCTGCACCTCATTTTACATTTGTGTTTATTCTGTATTTTTTAATAGCTTGTCAACTGGAAATTATTGTATTTTAATCAACTCTTTTGGAGATTTTGATGATAATTATTTAACATATCCATAAATTACAATATTAAAGTCCTGCATGATATAGTTGAGAGTAAGTAGCATGTGTATGTGTGCTCAGAGAGAGAGAGAGAGAGAGAGAGAGAGAGAGAGAGAGAGAAGCTGTTGTGATGCGACCACAGGAAGCTGCCATGCCTCACAGCATGAGGAAAGAGAAGAGCATGATAATTCCACGTGATGTAGAACCAACCCCCTGTACAGTTTACAGATGCCACATATCTGTAATCAGGTAGTGTTATATCATCAGGTAGAGTGACAACATTTGACAGCTGCTATTTATGGGGAGAAACTCACTTTCAGCACTATGTACAAATCTAGCACGTCAAGTCGAGCGTGTTATATTCTAGTTGCATAGACAGCCCTTTAGATGTCCTCATGGGAAATCTCTGGTGAAACTGACAAAAAAACAAAAACAACAACAACCACAAAACCATATTTAGGGCAAATGATAGATAGATAGATAGATAGATAGATAAATAGATAGATAGAAAACTCAAAACAAATGAATAAATAGGTCAAATTATTATATTAAGTTAAATTATCCTCAAGCAATGCAGAAACCATGGTTTAGAAAATCCCTTATATAATATCATGTGTCTAATGAATTATCTAATGTTTTTAAGTGAGGCATTGTGCATGAATGGTCCACTTCTTTTAGCCACTGGGAAGGAATAAAATGGAAAATGGATTATAATTCACGCTCCCGGCCTGTCCTCCTTTTCACTGATGTCAGCTTATGCCATGAATGCTCAGTATTAGTGCTAAGCACAAACGTTACCCCAAGGAAGTATGGTACTTGTGGTCATACTGGGTTTGCTGGCCTATCTCTGAGAACACACAGCACATGCATTATTTCTCCCCTAATCTACTAGGTTATTAAAAACCATTTATCTAAATGTAATTCTCATCCAAACCAACGATGTTGTTGTTGAGACTATTGTCACGATCGAATGAGGGGAGGACTCAGAGATGCAGGGAAAGGATTATTTTAATAACGTAAATGAACATAAACACACAAAAGAAAACACCCATGAGGGGGAAACCATTACTAGAAACATTAACTTAAACAAGAAAACAAAGAACACACCAAACCAGATGTACAGGGAGCACAGGAAACACAGCCATAGAATGACAACGACACCACACAGGACAGCAAATACACCAGGATTAAATAGGGAACACATGAGGAAGGTAACGAGTAGGGACAGATGGGATCAATTAAGGAAAACGAGGGAACAAGATGGGTGGGGTTTACAATCACAAGACACAAAGGCGGGAGGAAGAGCAGTGCCACGGTTCTGTGACTAGAAACGGAACTGAACCTGAGAGAACCGTGACATAGGGATGTGGAAATGAGGCTTCATGAAGCACTGAGGCTTCACCCTGACTGTTTCGGGAAAAGATTCGAGGCTTCACGAGTGTCATGAACAGCGCCATCTGGTGCTTATTTAAAATAAAGCAGGCAGAAGCCTGTGAAAGAAGCTCTGTCAGATGAAGCAATCACAACACACTCCATCGATTCAATGCTATGTGTACAAATAAAAGCTGTATATGTTTGTTAGATTCGTTTCCCGGCGTGCCTCATTCCAGTCCTCTTTTTATTAATGGCTGAATGAATAAGTACTCAGCGCTGAGGGAGATAAATTGTCTCTCAACTTTATTCTTTATCTATTTGAATATATATAGAGAAATGTCTTAGGGGAGTAACAGAGTCAACCAATGAGAGAATATAGATAACATCATATAGGAATCTCAAACATGATAAGATCATATAGGAATTTCTATACATGCCAGAACCAAGTCTATATATGGTCAGTTGTCCAAGTTTTACCATGAATACATTGGGGCCCTGCTGGCCCTTCTGTTCCTTTACAATAAAAGTGGAGATTCATCCCCATGTTCACCTAATGGTCCATTCATGTATTTTCAGTTCTGATATTACATCTTATACATCTTATTCTACATCTGATACAAATCTTACAATGTTTGTGTTTAATGTATCCAGAAAAAAAAACATTTACCCATAAAGTGTGACAATAAAATATAATTTGAATTTATATGATTCAAGATCTAACGTAGGCTTACTCTCTCTCTCTCTCTCTCTCTCTCTCTCTCTCTCTCACTCACACACACACACACACACACACACACACACACACACACACACACACACACACACACACACACACACACACACACACACACACACACACACACACACACACACACACACAATAAGGACATTGTGTGATAGGATCATTATGAGCGTGTGTCCGCGTGAGAGATCTATCTCTCACCTATGATCGCAGTACATCCACGATATCATCCTAAAGCAGAAGGGTGTTATCAATAATGCAAATCCTTCCAAGTGCATGACGATTATATCGAAGTTATGTTCGAATATAAATTATGAGATGAAGAGGCTTCTGTTGTTGTGGATAAAGGAGAAGCAGATTTCCCATGACAGGTATTTCGTTAAAATGTCTACGAGTGAAATGTCAAGTGAAAGTGAAAGTGGTGGTAGTCAGGGGAAAAAAGGTAAGAAAAGTGAATAAAAGTGAAGTCAAACGAATACAAATCGAAAAAAAAAATCAAAACAATAATATACAATAGAAAAGTTTAAAAAGAAATACGTAAGCTAAGTTATGTTAATTTAAGTTATGTAGTGTTCGTGCAAGGTACGATACAGAATCAAGTGTCTCCATACACCCCCCCCCCCCCTACTCCTTCATGCCGCTGTCTGTAAAAACCTATAGTTAAAACCACATTTTACTTGATATCACACCTGTATCACACTGTATACATGTACTATAATTGTGTGTGTGTCTATACCAATAAGAACTCTCTTGACTCTCCTCACAAAACCATCAATCAGACTGAATCAACAAGGACTGTTAAGGGAGATCTGGGGGTTTGAAGCTTCTGACACGCAAAGTAAAACGCGCACGTGATTGGACAGAAAGTGAGGCTTCATTTGTTATCGATCACGTGACTCGGGGAAACCAATACACACCCCGATACAGCGCTTCATTTCAAATTGTGTCACATGAGCGATACGCACATCGAAGCTTCGGTGTCATACTTAACATCACTACCGTGACAACTATTGCTTATTTTGAAATGTTGCACTTTTATCTCTTTTCATTTAATAATCTACCTCACTTTTGAGTTTTAAAATTGCATAAAAGAGAGAAAGCTTCCAACAAGAAGTTTAATTCAAATTTTAAAGCATTATATAAAAGATATTGTCACATTTATGTTTGGTTCTTTGTATTTAGTTTCCTTGCTGGTTTAATTCCTGTGGATTACTGGTTTATTCATTATGATACACATATCACAGGTATTACTTACCCTCATGCCATTCAAAACCATTCAGACTTTCATTCATCTTCGGAACACAAATACAAATTTCCGTTTGTCTATTGACAGATTACCCAACTACCACTTTGACGCTTAGTCATAAAGAGATCGTAAAACTAATCCATATGAATTGAACGGTTTAGTCCAAAATTTCTGAAAAAGCATGATCGCTTTATGCAACACGTTTGAGCTTCAGAAAGAACCAATGAGGTTCATTCTTGTGTTACACAGCACGTTTGAGCTTCAGCAAGAACCAGTGAGGCAAGAGTAAACACGTCTCGCAATTCAACCAAAAAGGACTGGGTAACAAACTCAAGCTCATTTTACATTTCTCTTTTAAAATCCTTTAAAAAGTCATGTATTAAAGGTCCCTCTTCAAACAAAACAAAACTTCAATAAGATCGTCACTAGAAGCCAGTTCAGCTTGGTTCATTCCGGTAATAGTAATAATAATAAAAATAATTCATTACATTTATATTGTGCTTTATCATAAATACTCAAAGTACTTTACATGGAAGGGGGAATCTGTCACGGTTTATAAAATCGCTGGCTTCTCTATCTGCATGTGTGTGGATGCGTGGAGAGAGTGTGGGAGGCGTGGTCACGGATCACATATGCGCTCACTCATCCCCGTCAGCTGCTGCTCATCATCATCTGTCTATTTCATGCCTGCTAACCTTGTGTTGTCAGATCGCTGTCTTGTATTCCATGTTCCTGACCCGTCTTCTCGTTGTTCCTGGTGTTCTCCATTTCCCGCCATTTCCCGCTGTTCACGTCTGTCACGAGGATTACCGGTGCATGTCTGCCACAAGGATTCATCATGTCACGTCTGTCACAAGGAATCATCACGTCACTTCTGCCTGCCCATTCAGTCCCTGCGCCACCTGGGTCATTCACACAGTAGACCTATTTTCTGTTTGTTAATTTTCTGTTTCATAATAAATTCTTTGCACACTCGCACCTGCATCCCTCTCATCTCTGCCCGACGCTGACAGAATCTCCTCAACCACCACCAGAACGCTCACCACACACTAGCTTATTGGTGGAGAGGAGACAGAGCGAAGCCAATGAAGCCAATTCGAATATAGGGATGATTAGGAAGCCATGATGGACAAATTTGGCCAGGATGTCAGGTTTACACCCCTACTCTTTACGAAGGACATCCTGGGATTTTTTTCACCACGGTGTCACGTATCAATAAAGGATGGAGGACTCAAATGCAGGAAAAGTGGATTTAATATAACAGAAATAAACATAGTATACAAAAGAAACACCCACGAGGGGGAAAAACATAACATAAACAAGATCCAAACTAGAACATAAAACAAACCAGGGACACGCCAGGAAACATGGCAGGGACCACAGGAAACATATGCAAGACATCCAGGAATGACAACGACACCACACAGGACAGCAAACACACCAGGATTAAATAGAGCACATGAGGGAAGTAACTGATGAGAGACAGCTGGGAATGATTATGGGAAACAAGGAGGCGGGGCAGACACTAACGAGACACAAACACACGGGAGAGAGAACAGTGCCACAGTTCTGTCCACTAGAACACTAGTAACACTGGAAACAGAGACAGAACCATGACACACAGAGAGTCAGGACCTTGGTTTAACGTCTCATCTGAAGGACGGTGCTTGTTGCAGTACAGTGTCCCCGTCAGTATACTGGGGCATTAGGACCAACATTGACCGCAGGGTCAGCACCCCCTGCTGGCCTCTTAACGCCATTTCCAGCAGCAACCTAGTCATTCCTAGTCAACCTAGTCATTCGAGTCTCCCATCCAGGAAATAACCAGCCTCAACTCTGCTTAGCTTCAGTGGGCAACTAGTCTTGGCCTACAGGGTGACATTGCTGCCGGCAAAGCAACCCATATTGCTCCAGGGGTTAATGAAGGGCTTCTGAAGCGAAGCAATGCATTTTTGTAAGAAAAATACCTTCATAAACTATAACTACTGGTTCCAGTAATGATCGTACCAAAGTTTAATTCCGTTCAAAGAGGGGCCTCTAAAACATGACTTTTAAAAGGATTTTAAAAGAGAAATGTCAAATGAGCTTGAGTTTGTTACTCAGCTGTTACGATGAGTGCGGATTGCTGTGTGCGATGCGGCTCGAGTAGGAACAAGGAAGCAGCAGGATTAACTCAAACAGACTTTTAATATGAAGGAAAACCAAAACACTATCAATAACAAAACAAAACACTTTAAACAACAAAACGGCACACTTGTGCAAAACTTCAGCGACAGGGAACAGGAACACATTAAAACAACCGACAAAGACAAGTGAATCACAAGAGGGTTTTGTACAAAAGGCAATGACAAACACCTGGGAAGACTTAACAAGTAAGTGATCACACAACAGGTGCAGGAAGTGAAACAATGACCTCACAGACAGGAAGTGCACAGATGACACGACTGACAGGAAGTGACAAAGAGGACACAGACAGACAGGACCAAGTGTAACACCAGCCCTATTTGGTTGAATTGCGAGACGTGTCTACTCTTACACTATTCCTACATCCTACGTCATATGTTGGGTCAGAGTTCACACTTTCCATTACTGATTATAGTCTCTAAAGTTTTAATATGTATATTTTTCTTACAAATGTGATACTGGTGCATCGAGGAGAAAGCACGTTTCTTTCTCCCCGATATCAGCTAGGTTAATAGAATAGAATAGAATTTATTGTCCCTTAACGGGAAAATTGTTTTCACAAACTGTCATACAGTAAACGCTTCTGGCAAAAACCTGGACAGTAGCGTGAGCTGGCATGACAGACGTGTCGTCGCAGCAGAGCATGCGCCGTAGAGCCAAAGTTTGGAGCAAGCCTCCGGGCCGCAGCTATTTCAGGCGCCGCTACACGCTCTCCAGAAATACAAGAATGCAGTTAAGCAAGCATTACATAGCAAACACAACAGAACATAACATAACACAGTACACGTATCACGTGATGGGATTTTTTGTATGGAGTGGGAGAGGAGATAGATAAGGACAGGCAGATGGATGGAGGGGGGCTGGGATCGGGATCGGGTGTGTATGGTGCGAGTGAGTCTGAGATTGTGTTGTGTGAGAATGTTAGCCATAACTTCAGATGTTTTCGAGTTCAGTTCTGTGGTTTGTCCTTGAAGGGAGATAAGGCAGTGCAGAGGGAAAGATAGCAGACCAAGCTGTCAGGCTGACCTCCCAGCCGAGAGATAGGGACAAGTGAGGTTCGGGTGGGGTAGTTGATTGGGTCAGGCAAATACAATTTTTAATCCATTTGATGATCTTTGGTAATTTGTCCGGATCATAATCAATCAATCAGTTCTGGTCCTCAGCACTCGCGTCCGGTCCGTGCAGTTCCCCTAGACATTACGTCCAGCATTATGGCCAGACCGGTTACAGTCCGTAAAAGTTCACAGATCTGACCCCCGATGGAGCCCACTCTTCCCTGCGTATCCGCAGTCCGGACTGCGTTGTTACGGTTCAGTTCCTCAATCTGTATCACTCTCTGATCTAATTCCTTCAAACAGTCACACACAACCCCGAAGCATTCCTTAATTTCCACAGACAGCGGCTGGGTGAATTTGCTTGCAGCTGTCTTACCAATCTTACGATAGATCAGGGCAATCCCAAAGCCAAAGAATAGGAACCCCGCCATCAATAATCCAATCATGTATAAATCTTCCACATCCTCCACGGACAGAGTCTCCAGGTACAGGACTTGCCAGTTGTTCCATGCGTCCATCACGTATCCTGCAGCAAAGGTCCCGTCCGGGCAGGTGGGTTCTCCCGGGGCACCCTTCCTTTGTGAGAAAATCCTATCTATCGCGCTGATTGACCGGTTAATCAATTCCATTTCAGTATTTTCAGGAGTCCAGCAAGCAGCGGGTCAGAGAGTGAGAAAAAAAGACAAAATACCAAAGCGCCAGAGCACAGCGGGAGCAGAGAGAAAACACGTTTGCACTGAGAGACAGACAAGCTAGGTTAATCCATAAATCAGTGTTTGCCAACCCTGTTCCTGGAGGCACACTAACACTACAGATTTTTCAACTCTTCCAATTCAAACACACCTGATTCAACTCATCAGCTTGTTAGTAGAAACTCCAAGACCATAATATATAGGTCAGATTAGATATGCAAAGTGTGTACTGTTGGTGTGTCTCCAGGAACAGGGTTGGGAAACTGCCATAGATGACTCTCCATGACAACCATTGCCGACAAAGACAACCAGATCCTAAAGCATGTCTGCCGTGAAGGCTTGCAACACAGCCACTTTGAGAGCATTGGAGAGGAGAGTGAGGAATCTTGAGAGTGAGGAACTTCCTAGAAAAAGAGTCAATTGGCTTGAAGGGTGCCACGGATATCCCCTCAAGAACTACAGTAAAAATTCAGGCTGAGACGGAAGGCTTCAAGCGATAGTGCCGTCTTAACTCCCAGTTTTTTTAAGCAGAAGCTGAAGAAGTGACACTCTCCTTCTGTTGTTTGTGGTGTGAGGAGGTAGTTGACAGTTAAGGCTGCTCCCTGGCAGCAGCACTAGGGGCCTGGTTCCAGCAAGGAATGATCCGATGTAATACCACCACTTGCTTTTTGGCCTCCTGGGACCTCTCAATGACAGTGTTTACTGTAACGCCAAATAGATACTTTCAAGATGCCAATGCAGACTCAGAGGAGACGTAGCTCACAAAATTTTATTTGACCCTTACCTGTGCTCATTTAGTTCCTGTGTGAACCTGTGATCATTGAGTATTGTGACACCTAATGTGAAAGAGTTGGGGAGAAAAAGGCCTATTTTAGCACCTCGACACTTCGGTGTAGAGTTCTGGAAAGAATGGCACACATACATGGAGGCTGTGGTTTTCTAGACAGGAAGCACTTGTCTAACTTACTCTTACAATGGACAGACTACTTCTTGGTCGGCCAGGCTATGTTTAACTTGGCCACGGCACAGGTTACAAGGTCCATTAGCTCCTCATACGAATCCTCAAACTCCCCCATCTCGATGCTGGCAATATCCAGAAGCAGAAGAATTCGCAAAGTGTGCTTATGGGTCCTGAGTAAAAGCACTAGAGCCAGCAGGTGAAAGCTGAGAAAAGGACAGCCCTTTCTTAAACGTCTCTGCACGATATTTATGTAACTAGAAATTACAGGGTTTTCAGACTCCAAGCTGTGACAGACCTTAAAATACACAGCAAAATTCTTTGCTTATTGCAATTGCATATCAAATATCAGTAGTAATGCAATTAATCTCTAGAATATTTGTGTTGTTATCAATGTATCATTAGCAAATAAATGTTGAGGATGTATAGCTGATTGTACTGAGTACTTAATCTGCGTTAAGCACAATAACCTCAATTAGTTAAAGTATATTACTAGAGAAAGAGCTCAACCTAACCTTTCATGACAGACTACATAATAATTGTCTTACTTTGATATTTCATTGATCGTATTATTCATTGTCATTCTTTATTTTATTTCAGAACCACCCTTCTTACTTGAATAAATAAATGCATAAATAAGTTTATAAATGATTAATCAATTATATAATTTATAAATTATAAATAAATAAATAAGTACGTTGTGGAGCTTCCTCTTCTGTTCCATCTTATAAACTTTCTGATCGAGGCTGAGGCATTTATTAATTTATACAGCAGTATTTTTGACAAGAACCTCATAGGCTGTCCATGGACAATGCATTATAAGTCATTTTTATAATCATAATGATTTAATACAGAGGTATTTTTTCTAGATCATGTGCTGTGCTTGTGTGTATCAGTTATGTCTTATATGTATTTTTATTTATTATTTGTTAATATAATTTTAATTAAGTATTTTAAAAAAACGTATGTAGAGTTCTGCCGATTTAAGAATGCGATATCAGAGTGCATATAATTTGATGTAATTAGAGAAGAGAAATGAGGCACAGCACAAAAGTCAAGACGTTCTAATAACATTAAAATTGCTTTATATCCTGATCCTTTGCTGATCCCAGCATGGTGAGCATATTTTACTGTTGTTTCTGAATCATTTGTAGTTCATGTTAAAGTTTAATGAGATTTCTATGTGTAATTAGCATCTAAACGGCAAATGTGACACAGTTGTTATTTACCCATGATTATGCGCACATTTGAGTTCTATTACCAAGCGAAAGTGTTCTAAAAAATGTTTGGTGTATTTTGAGATATTTAGAGCTTATTAAGTGAATGTTTAAGAATTTATATAGAATAGCTGTGATGTTGCTAATAAAAATAATGTGAAACATTCTGATTATAGTGTGATGTGTAATAGTCATCTATTTGGAATAACTTTAATTTGTAATCTGATTATATTTTGTTTATCTTTGTTTTCAGTTTGACCACATACGTCTTCAATGAAGCAATTGTAAAATGTGAGCTCTGCACAAAGTCAAGTAAAGGAATGAAACAACTTTAATATTTACTTTAATAATAAATTAACTTTAATAAGGATTTGTTTTTGTTGGTAACATTAGTCAAGCAAAAGATAAAAGTCAACAAGAAGATCTAGAGTTAGCAAAGATTAGAGCAACATGTATGAAGTCTCATTGTCAAGTGCAATGACTGAAAATTGTCAACAGAATGTCAAGCGTCAGCGGGGATGTGCAAAGACTGCAGAAACACACTTGATGACTCTAACAGCAGAATGAACTGTAACCAGCCTAAAGAAGTATAAGTGAAGCAGGACAAGGCTAGATAAAGTGGTGGCTAGATTTCATGAGGGTCATGAAATGTGCCATAACACATTAGAAGATAATGATGACTTGGATGCTTCTAAGGGCCATTTAAAATCAGTCCTGCATGATGTTTGAGACTTGTACCACACAATTTTGAGCTGGCAAGAAAAAGCAATGCTTGAAGAAGTGTCTAAACCTTCAGTGCTCTCCGTGGCTTACCTTTATGATTTGAAGACCTAGTGCCACTAATACAAGTTCCTGAGAACAACTGAGGAAATTTCTTGAATGACACTGTGGAAACAGTGAAGCGGAATTTCGACATCAGTGATTGCCTTCAGTCAGTACCAAAAGAGGAGCTTGCCATTAAGCTTGCTTCTGAACTGCTCTGCAGCTTTAGATCAACCAAATGGTTGAGAAATTCCAAGGAAGTGATGAGATCAGCTGGCAGCAATGTCACCCTGTAGCCTACGACTGGTTGCTCATGGAAGCTAAGCGGGGCTGAGCTTGGTCATTTTCCTGGATCGAAGACTGACTTGGTTGCTGCTGGAAGTGGTGTTAGGAGGCCAGCAGGGGGTGCTCACCCTCTGGTCTATGTGGGTCCTACCGCCCCAGTATAGTGACGGGGACACTGTACTGTAACGAGCACAGTCTTTCGGATGTGACGTTACACCAAGGTCCTGACTCTCTGTGGTCATTAAAAATCCCAGGATGTCTTTCGCAAGAGTACGGGTGTAACCCTGGCCATATTTGTCCATCATGGCTTCCTAACCATCCCCTTTCTCTGATTGGCTTCATCACTCTGTCTCCTCTCCACCAATAAAGCTGGTGTGTGGTGAGAGTTCTGGCACAATATGGCTGCCGTCGCATCATCCATGTGGATGCTGCACTCTAGTGGCGGTTGAGGAGATTCCCCCCTTGCATGTAAGCGCTTTGAGAGACTTTGATAAAGCGCTATATAAATGTAATGAATTATTATTATTATCAATACCCGTTGAAGAGTGGGCAAAGTCACTACATGAGGTTAATCTTGACCAAGAGGATTTGCCGTTCGAACGAATATTCTTTGGAATATGGAAAGAGATTGTCTCAAGTTCAAATTCAAGGCAATAGTCAAAATCAGCAAGCACTCCCTTTAGGAATCTCTTGTCCATTCAAAACTAATTCCCTGCTCAAGCTCACACTTTTGAGGACGCAACTGACAACTCCTTTGTGTAGGAGGTAGATTAATAAACTTCCCAATTCCTTGCTCATCACGTCACCAAGTTCGATGTTAGACAGTATTGTCTTTGGTTAGGTCAAGAAGGTCCAAAGAGAGTGCTCACAGAAATTTGCCAGTGTTTCTGGCTTCCGTGTTGTCATTAATCAAGTTCTTAAATGATCTCTGCAGTGCCACAAGTTAAGACCTAAACCCTAGCATAAGCAAATGGCAGACTTGCCTGATTTCCTGAGTGATACCATGTGAATCTCCGTTCACTCATGTAGGTGTAGACTATAATAATACATTTTATTTGTAATGCACTTTATATTTCTGCAATCTCAAAGTGCTACAGAGCATCTAGGGTACACTTAAAATCAAAGTCATTTAATAGAAAAAGAAAACAAAATAATAAAAACCTCTAAAACACGTGCATTTGAAAGCTTTTGTAAAAAGATATGTTTTTAGGTTGCGTTTAAAAGCATCAGTAGTCTGTGGGGCCCTCAGTCCGGGAGGGCATTCCACAGCCTCAGAGCAGCCAATGAAAAGGCCCTATCACCCATGCTGCAAAGTTTTGTTCTGGGAATTTGGAGGATGTTTGAGTTTGCAGAACGAAGAGTGCGTGCAGAGTGCAAAAAGGTCGGGTGGGTGAGAAGTTCCTGTAGGTAGAGGGGAGCATGTCCGTGAATGGAGGGAAACTTTATATTCAATTCTCAGCGTGACAGGGAGCCAGTGAAGAGATTTCAGAATGGGGGTGATATGTTCATGCTTGCGCACCCTCATCAGTATTCTGGCAGCGCTGTTTTGGATGTATTGAAGTCTCTGGATGCTTTTGCCAGGAATCCCGATGAGGAGTGCATTACAGTAGTCCAGCCTGGAGGAGACAAAGGCATGGACGTGCTTCTCTGCATCCTCCAGGCTGAGTGTTGAGCGGAGTTTGGTGATGTTCTTGAGGTGGAAAAATGAGGCTTTGCATAGGTGTTTAATGTGGATGTCAAAGGTGAGAGGAGGATCCATTGTGAAACCTAAATTACTGACAGATGTGGAAAGGAAGATATTTCGGCTGGAAAAAGTGATGCTGGTGATGGTTGAAGTGCGAAGTTGATATGGTGTACCAATTAAGATGAAATTGAGCTTCATCCACGTCTCTATCTCCTCCAGGCAGGTGGTCAGTGTGAATGTTGGTAGGGGAGCAGAGAAGGTGGAGATAGTCCTTATTTTGGACTGTTCTTGATTAAGAAGGGCTCAAGAGGTTTGGATGCTTGTTCATATGTCTTACTATGAACAAGTAACCTAAACATTTAGAAGTAGGACACACTTTTGACACAAACAGAGGTTCGTTGCCAGAATGGGACTAATTTAGTGGGAGGACTACAAGAGTTGTGGAAAGCCTTGAAAATGAACAAAAGATTTCAGATTACTTGATCCAAAATAACGTAAACTGGATATTCAATCTGCCTTCTACTTCATAGATAGGACGTGCTTGGGAGTAACAAATTTTCACCATTCGTTTTGTTCTCAATGCTGTCCTGCAGCAGTAGAAACTAGATGATGAAGGATTAACAACGTTGTTTTGTTGTATTGAGTCAATCATTAATGGCAGATAAATTACTAAACTCTCAAACGATCCATCAGACTCTCTACCACTTATACCAAATAATAAGTTGTTGCTCCTTTCTGGACCATCTCTACCACCAGGAGCTTTTGTAAAGCAAGATCTTTACCGCCGCAGATGGCCTCAGGTCCAAAGCCTGGCTGATGTCTTCTAGTCAAGATGACTCAAGGAGCACTTGCCTGCATTACAACAACGGCAGAAATGTTTACATCAAAAACATAATCTTTAAGTAGGAGATCTGCATAAATCAGGAGATTTATGCTTGATCTGCATAAGAGCACACAATGCAATTGCAGGCCATTAGGTCTGATTACTCAAGTACATCCAAGAGCAAATGGGTTTGTGCAGACAGTGGAAATGAAAATGCTAGTGGATTTTTTCAACCACCCTCTAAATAAAATCTGCCTTCTGGAAGCTACTCTGGTCAACAAAGTCAGTCAAGATTTGAAACGACCTGTTAGGATCATTGGAGCACAGGATGTAGAATTCTGTCCATTTAAGAATGTGATGCTTCAGCGTGACTATGATTCTGCGTCATTAGAGAAGATAAACGAGGGACAGCAAGTGTCATGTCCTCAGGCTGATCTGTTGTTCTCCTTCCTGGTTTCTGTTGTTTGTTTGTTGGGCCACATGGACTTGAATTGACAGTTCACCATGTGCTCTGCTGTAATTGTGGTGTCTGCCGTCAACCACCTTGTTACCCCACTCGTTACATCGTTTGGTCTCCTCCCCTCACCGGTTACTTGTCTTCTACTTTGTTTGGTCTCTTATTTAATCCCCTTTTGTGCACTGTCTTGTGTGAGATCGTTGTTTGTGCTTTGTGCATATTTTGCTCTAGCCACTCTTGTCCTGTGTCGTGACCTGTCGTGTTGGATTTAGCCAGTTTTGTTCTTCCTCTTTTGCTTTTGTTTTGTCTCTGCTTTCACTGTTCTCCACAGGCATTTCTACGCTTCTTGCCACCCAGGGTCTGCCTTCGTTCTGCCTGTTTGTAGACACACTTCTTCAAGAACACTTTCCTGGAAGATTTGTTGAAGCTACTTCCTTTTGTTCTGATACTTTTGTATCTTCCTGCCTCCAGTGTTTTGGTTTTGGACTTTCTCAGCCCTTTTCAATAAATTGTTTTGAGTACCTGCACCCTGAATCTGTGTCCCGCTTTGACAGCAAGACATTAATGTAGCTTGTTAAGACTCAAGACATTCTAATAACTTACTAACAGCATGCACCAGTACAAACCCTCTTTTGGCGTGAAAAAAAAACCCTAAGAAAATTAAAGGCACGAAGTGTAATGTTTAATCAGTCAATACCACTGCAGATAGATTTTGTTTTTTTACATACAGTGGTGTGAAAAAGTGTTAGCCCCATTCCTGATTACTTTTTTTTTTAAATGTTTTTTCTTGTGACACAAATGTTTCAGATCATCAAACAAACTTAATTTTTGTCAAAAATAACACAAATAAACAAAAAAAAATGTAAATGAAGGTTGTTATTATTAAGGGAAAACAAAACTCAAAACTGCATGGCCCTGTGTGAAAGTTATTGCCCCTAAACCTAATAACTGATTGTGTCACCCTTTGCAGCAAAAACTACAATCAAGTGTTTGCGATAACTTGCAATGAGTTCATTCAAAAACAACATTTTGTGTTTATGTCATCTTTAGCTAATATAAAAAAAATGTGACAAACATGGGGAAAAAAAGAAATCAGTAAGGGCGCAAACACCTTTTCACTCCAATTTAAATATATGTGTCTACATTTTTTTGTATCTGTTAAAAATGTCTCAGGTTATGCATGTAACCATGGTTCGCTGAGAGAGTAACAAGACTGTCTGATTATCTGCTTAGAATTCAAGTCAAGTCACGTCACCTTTACTTATATAGCGCTTTTTACAATACAGATTGTTTCAAAGCAGCTTTACAGTGGTCACATGAAAACATTATAAACAAAGTTTGTTTGGTTGAATGGCAGCCTTAAAAGAGCAGGTGAATTAATACAATTGATGAGTATTAAGTGTTAAGTTTTGATTATTGATCGATTTGATTGATTGATAGTTTGATTATTATATTGATAATTCAAGTCTAATATTAAGTCTTATTTGGTCCGATTGGAGATGGGTTCATGATCTACACAGGGGAGGGTTTAGTAGAGTCACGGTCTCCACAGACACTTCAGGGCAGTGCTGTACTTGTGTCCAGGTGCAGGTCCTTCATCTGATCTGGATACGGCCCGGATCCGGCTGACCACGGTAACCTCGGAATAAACGGAGAACAATATCAGCGTAGAAGTAGCACCCCGTTATAGGAGACCTGAAGCAAACCACCAGCTGGTCAATTTTCATCCACCTGAGTGGGCTTACGTATATTATTCAGACCTCTGACATGGAAAAGTAGATGTAGCCGGTACAAGGAGGAAGATGGATGGCCTGCAGGATTATTATCTACAAATGTGGATACTTTAGGTCCATAACCCAGCCTCAGATGGAGAATGTCTTTCACCCTAATTAGGACAAAATTCAAGGCAGGAGGGGGCAACCGACAGGAGCTGCTGATCTCTTACAATCTTAAGTGATGCATTGCTCTAAAGATGGCATTTCTTTAAGCAATTACATTTAATCGTTGCCAAGTCCATGAGTTTGAAGGGTGTCAAAGACATCCCTTCCAATCTGATGGCTTTATCTCAGGATGGCACTCTAACCTGAGCCCCACAGGTACGTGAAAAGTTGCAGATTGGAAAGACTGGCAGAAATACAGTCTTGCAGTAACTCCAGCACTTAAGCCATTGAGCCGTTATCTGGGTCCAAACTGTGCTCTCTGCACCATAAACTGAATACTCACATCTTTAAAATGTATATATATTGTTCTCCGGCCAGGGGTAAAATATTGTTCACCCGTTCTGCGACAAGTGGTCACTCCTGACTGGAATCTCCCACGGGAGGCTATCCAAGAGAGCTGACTGGTTCAAAAACCACACTCGGGCAAGCCAGAATGGAACTACTAAAAGAAGATGAACTCTGTCCTGGTATACTCTTTCTAGAACTCAGGTGAGGATAGCGATTGGTTGGAAAAGCATACAGGTGTAGCCTTGGTCACGTTTGTACCATGGCATCCAGTTCTAGACAAGGGAAAACCATAATGGACAGTGAGGTGTCTCTTAGGACGCAAACTGATCCATGCCTGCTTGTCTAGTCTCTTTCTCCAAATAAACTCCACCGTCTCAGGGTTGAGTCTCCATTTCTTAAGCTTAGGGGTCCTTGGATGTATAGTGCTGAGAGATAACAATTATTCCCTGGGGCCACAAGAGGATATGATGTAACATATTCAGTTTGCAAAGAAGGCACAACATAAGACCCCCCTGATGGTTGACGTTAGAGACCACCGTCATGTCCATTCTCAGTAGAACAGGTTAGCCTCTGAAATCTGGAAGGAAATGGCGTAGGGCTAGGATTATTGTCAACATCTCTAGGCAATTTATTTGCCACGAGAGAGGATGTTCCTTCAAGAGGCCCTAGGCTAAGCGGCCCTTATGAGTCCTACCCAGCTTGTGAGGGACGCATCCTTTGACAAAATCTTAAGATGACAGGACGCCCCTACAACTAGACCCAGGGAGAGGAACCAAGGTGACGTCACGAACCAGGTTATAAAAGAGCGCCGGTAACCTGGAAGCGGCAGCTTTGGTGTCTTCGCAAGCACTGTGTCAGAGAGTGTGTATGTGTGTGTGTGTGTTGATCTGGCTATTTTGAAAGTGAATTCCCTATCTAGTTTAAAAAACAGTGAGCTCCTATATATATATATATGTAAATATATATATATATATATATATATATATATATATATACAGTAATACCTCGGTTTACGAGTTTAATTCGCTCCAAGAGCGAGCTCGTATCCCAAAATGCTCATACACCAAAACAATTTCCCCCATAAGAATGCATTAAAAATCAATTAATTCGTTCCACACGACCATAAATGCCCATTTTAAATATTTAGTTTTTATTTTATCCTATTAATTACAGTTAAAATTATAACCATTAAGATCTCATATAAATACTCTTTAAATAGACAATTAAACTTTAGACAATTAAACTCTAAAAATACTTGACAATTTACTGTAACTCACTTTGAGCAGCATCTGCTGGCATGAAGGAGATGAGAGACAGACGAGGGAGGGGGAAAACACAAAACCTGGATTCAAGTGCAAATGAGTGAATTTATTATAATAGTGCAGAAAACAAACAAAGAGTGAAAGTCGTGGAACGGGAGACGCGAGCGCCACCACCGCGAGCGCCGGGAGACTCGCGCGCCACCACCGCGAGCGCCGGGAGACTCGCGCGACACCACCGCGAGCTCCAGAGTGGAGAGAAGTGAGGAGACAATTAATTCATGAACCCCATATGTATTTCACTACGTGAACAATAGAGGCTGAGAGAAGTTAAGCTGCTGACAGAGCGAGGCTGAGAGAATGAATGCTTTAAGGGGTGATAAATGGGTTGGAACTGCGTGACTGTGTTATGAAAGGCTGTCATTAGGATATTTCCAGTAAAAATGCCCATGAAGATGCAGAGCGTTAGGACAAAAATGCACGTGGGTGAGGGAAAAATTTGCTCGCACTCCGATACAAAGCTCGTACACCGATTCAACCCTCCATGTTCGTACACAACGATTTTCTCGTATACCAAGTCGCTCGTAAACCGAGGTACCACTGTATTTATATATTATGGCGGATCAGACTTTCAAACAGTGTGCGTCTCCTTGCCCTCGCTATCTCTCGGGGGGAGACACGCACTTGTTATGTGTAGTCTGTCTGGGAGCGGACCATCCCGCCTGGCAGTGTTTGACACTGAGACCGACCAGGCTCACGTTCCCCAGGGCTCGGGTCCCGCAGCAGCTGAGGCTCTGCGGCGATCTAGGTCATGGGACTTGCAAATGGATTTGTCGGCGGGAGTTGAGACGGGTGCTCCCCTATCTCAGCCCTCACCCGGCGGATCCAGTGTTTCATGCGAGGTTTCAGAAGCACGCTCGAGGGCGGTTACTTCCGACCAAGCTGAAGCACCGGCACTACAATTGTCTAGCTCTGAGGAGTTGGACATTGGCAGTGTTGACATGGAGAGCGAGGGTTCGCCAACCTCCTCTCCAGCGTATGAGGAATTGCTCAAGGTAGTGACTCGCGCTGTGGCCACTTTAAACATCGAGTGGCCAGCAGAAAGTACTGTTGTTCATCCTCGAAAAAGCAAATTAGATGAACGATATCTGCCAGCGCGGGTCCCTCCCCCCCGCCGGGACCTGCCTTTTTTCCCAGATCTTCACACTGAGATGTCTAGATCCTGGAATAGGCCAGCCACCTCCAGAGTGTTTACCCCTCAGAACAATATGTATGTCAATCTGGTTGGTGTGCGAAATTATGGTTATAAACCGGGGGGGTCGGGCAGGCGCTCTCAGCCTCAGCCTTCTGGCAGGAGGACGGATCTGAGGACCGTCATCCTCGCAAAGAAAGCTACCTTGAAGAGGCCCTGGACGCATACTCACATATTTCCATCCTTCCACAGCACAGGAAGTACCTTAGGTTCGCCTTTGGGGGGAAGGCGTACCAATATCAAGTACTTCCATTCGGCCTGGCTTTTTCACCCCGCACTTTCACGAAATGCATGGACGCAGCGCTAACCCCGTTGCGCCTCCAAGGCATAAGAGTATTAAATTACATCGACGACTGGCTGATTCTGGCCCAGTCGCCACAGTTAGCGGTTCAGCATCGAGATGTTGTTCTCGCACACATGAGAGTGCTGGGGTTGGGGTTGAATGCGAAGAAGAGTGTGCTTTCTCCTCTTCAGAGAACCACATTCCTAGGCGTTATATGGGACTCTGTTTCAATGACGGTGCGGCTATCCCCCGCCCGCATCGATTCGGTCCTGTCAACCATGAAGAAAGTCAAAATAGGCCAGTCCATCACTGTAAAACACTTTCAGCGAGTGCTGGGCCTCATGGCAGCAGCTTCCAGTGTCATCCCGTTCTGGCTGCTACACATGAGGCCACTACAGTGGTGGCTCAGAACCAGAGGGTTTTCCACGAGGGGCAACCCTTTCCGCACTATCAAGGTCACGCGGCGATGCCTACATGACTTGGATATGGGGAAGAAACCCTGGTTTCTGTCTCAAGGACCTGTGTTGGGAGCTCCTTGTCGACGCGTCATGCTATCGACGGATGCTTCCCTCACGGGTTGGGGAGCGGTCCTGAGGGATCGCTCTGCCCAAGGTCTGTGGCACAAACACCATTTTTCCTGGCACATAAACCTGCTGGAGATGATGGCTGTTTGGAGAGCACTTCAAGCGTTCCTCCCAGACCTCATCATGTGGTTGTTCAGACCGACAGCACCACAGTGGTCTCCTATATAAATCATCAGGTGGGTTTTCTTTTGCGACCACTATACAAACTGGCGCGGCAGATCCTCCTTTGGTCCCAAGCGAAACTGCTCCATCTACGGGCAGTTCACATCCCTGGGACCCAGAATGTGGGAGCAGACTTTCTGTCGAGGCAGGGGCCGAGGCCCGGGGAATGGAGGCTCCACACCAAGGTGGTGGAGCAGATTTGGTTAAGGTTCGGCCGAGCACAAGTAGACCTGTTCGCTTCCGAGGAAACAACTCACTGCCCTCTGTGGTATTCAATCCATGGTGCAGACATGGTTGAGGCTATGTCTGTATGCTTTTCCCCCGATTGCTCTGCTCCCGGGAGTTCTGGAGAGAGTTCGTCGGGACAAGGTCCGTCTCACACTGGTTGCTCAACGCTGGCCGGGCAGAGTGTGGTTTGCGGATCTTGTGTCCCTTTTGGACGGAGTCCCCTGGAAGATCCCAGTACGAGTGGACCTCCTGTCGATTCTTCACCCCTGCCTAGAACTTTGGAAACTGTGGGCATGGTCTCTGAGGGGGCCCAGCTCATAGATTCAGGTCTCTCAACAGAGGTTGTTGAGACCATACTCCAGTCCAGAGCTCCCTCCACGAGGAAGCTATACGCCCTGAAGTGGAGATTCTTCACTTCTTGGTGTAGCGAGAAGCAGGTGAACCCAGTTACCTCTCACATTGGCAAAGTGCTGGAGTTCTTGCAGGATAGATTCGCTGCAGGGCTGTCCCCTTCCACCCTGAAGGTTTACGTGGCTGCCATAGGCGCTTACTACGTTCCTCTGGGTGACAAGTATCCCTCGTCATACGCTTCCAACGTGGTACTATTAGGCTGAGGCCTGCAGTACAGCCCAAGGTTCCTACCTGGGATTTATCCCTGGTACTCCAGGGATTGTCCCAGGCACCTTTTGAGCCTTTGGATGAGGTTCCTCTAAAATTCCTCACTTTGAAAACTTTGATCTTTTTAGCTATAACATCGCTAAAGAGTGTTGGGGATCAACAGGCACTCTCTGTAGCTCCCTCCTGCCTTGAGTTTGCGCCTAGGATGGTAAAAGCCTTCCTCCATCCCAGGCCAGGCTATGTGCCCAAAGTGCCCACTCATGTGGCCAGGTCTATCATGCTGCAGGCCTTTTGCCCTCCCCCCTTCGGTGACCAAGACCAGGAATTTAAAAACAAGGTCTGTCCAGTGCGAGCACTGGACACTTACGTCCACAGGTCTGCCCCTTGGCGTAAGTCAGACCAGTTGTTTGTTTGCTTTGGGACCCCCAAGGGGGCCCCAGCATCCAAACCCACTTTAAGCAGGTGGAGAGTTGAAGCTATCACCCTGGCTTATGAATCGGCCGGATCCCCCTTGCCTCTGATGGTTCATGCCCACTCTACTAGGAGCATGGCTGCCTCTAAGGCCCTTATATCAGGTGTGTCTTTATCTGATGTTTGTGATGTGGCCGGTTGGTCTTCCCCGCATACCTTTCTGAGGTTTTACCAGCTTGACCTCAACTCTGCTCCGGGAACACGGGTCCTCTCGTAGTGAGCTACGAGACACTCGTCGGCCTTCGTCACTGAGGTGGTGTTAGTATATCGTTCCCCAAAGCGATAGAAAGATGCAGCGCGTCTTTGAAAGGGAACGTCTCAGGTTACATATGTAACCATAGTTCCCTGAGAGGGAACGAGACGCTGCGTCTTTGGCCTCAGCTCCTTGCGCCTTACGGGCTTGCTCAGACAGCTCTATGCTGCCGCTTCCGGGTTACTGGCGCTCTATTATGACCTGGTTTGTGACGTCACCGAGCCGCGACCGTCACTCACGCACGCGACGGAAGTTTACATATTGTGCTTCGTGAGGCAGCGCGCGAATATTCCCCAAAGCGATCGAAAGACGCAGCGTCTCGTTCCCTCTCAGGGAACTATGGTTACATACGTAACCCGAGACGTTTTTTTCCACTTGATCAAGAAACAAAGGCATCTGTGCGTAACCTTGATCATGCGAAAAGGGTTTTCCCTCTGGAAAACCGCTCTTATCCTGAGCCGCCACTATAGGGTCTCATGTAAAGCTGGCCAAAAGGTATGTTGGAAACAGCTGCCAAGATCCCTAACAGTTTCTGAAACTGTTTCAGAATGATGAGCTGGCCTAGCTTTATTGTGGTTATTTGACACAGTTTGATAAGTGTAGAAGACAGATGTGCCTGCATCATAACCGAGTTCCATACGACTCCTAGAATAGTAGTTCTCTGTACTAGATAAGCATACTCTTCTTGCAGTCTCAACCTTATGTTCGTGATATGGTTGAGCATGACATAACAATGCTAATATCATCATTATATCACCATGTCATCTATTTAATTGTATACTTATGCCCCGAAGGAGCCAGTGAAGCATCCATATATTTTGTGAATGAAGGGGATAATTCTAGGCTGAATGGAAGAACTCAATATTGGTATGCTTCGCCCCCAAAAGTGAACCTCAGGATTTTACTGTGTTGTTAAAGGATGGAAATATGCATGTATGTATGTATCTTTCAGATCGACCATGACAAACCAGTCATTGGAGCTGATTTGAGACACAATTAAAGGAATTGTGACGAAGTGACGGAGATCTAAATTGGGATGCAGCCCACCATCTTTTTTCGTAACTATGAAGTACTGGCTATGGAATTCAGTATTTCTATCTGTTGGAGGAATACGATCTCTGCTCCCCTTTACCAGAAGAGAATTCACTTCCTGTTTCATAACCCGAGCCTGTTCTTACCCCACTACTGTGGCTAGTACCTCACTGAATCTGGGAGACTGACGCCCAAACTGGATTCTGTATCCTTTCTGAACAGTATGCAGGACCCACTGAGACAAATTTTGTTATAGCTTTCCATGGTACCAGAAAATCTAAGGGAATCAGCTTCTTTGGGTTCGTTGGAATTTGAGACACAAAACTCTTTTTGTTTCTCTTTATATAGGTAGAATGTCATGCATGGCTGGGGCTGGTTCCTATGGAACTGGTGACGGTAAGGTATGAATCTTTGCCATACTGCTGCCTGTTTCTTTGCTTCCTGAAACCTTGAGGCCAGGAGGAGACAGCAGATTATCAAGGAGGAAATACTTGTCCTTCTTCTTGATAACCGAGAAGTTTAGCTAGAGGTATATCTCCGTAGCCACTTTAGCTGCCACGGAACCATCGATGGCGCAGGCAGTCTCCTTTGTTACACAAGGGCCAAAGCCTTCTCAAACCCTTCCACTAAATCCAAACTTATATGCATGTATGTATATATATATATATGTATGTATATATATATATATATATATATATATATATATATATATATATATATATATATATATATATATATATATATATATATTGTGACTGAACGGCTGCCTCCCCCTGATCTCGATGCCGCCCCGTCACTCGTATCGCCACCCTTCGCCAGGCTCCCGACTGAAGTGGGTGAAGAGAGGAGGGGCGCGGTAATGAGGAGAATTGGCGGCGTGTGGTGGCACACACCTGAGATGCATGAAGCGTTACCACCGCCGCCGATAAATGACAAGCGCGCCTCTCCTCTGGAGGCGGGTCCTTCCCCGTGCATGCACGCTGGTGTCCTCGTGGGTTCAGGAAGGGAGTCGGAGGGTCTAACACTCGTAACGTGGCTGACGGGCCAGGATGCCGGGCCGCTATTTCCCCGCAGCTCCGGCGTAGGAAGAGGAAGAGCCGCCGGACGTGATGCCGCCGTCCTCCACGCAACGGACAAGGGAGAAGCACCTGCGAGCGCCGGACACCGCCCCTCTCCTGGACCCATCCTCCTTCACTTCCCCTCCGTCACAGACCGTTTGCACAACGAGGGCACCAGGTCCCCTGTTTATTTGGACACTTTATTTTTACTTTCATTTTGTGTTTGGACACTATTTCATTCAATAAACGCCTCTCTGGGGCTTATCACCACTCCCACTGTGTCTGTCGTTGGCTCCACCCGTCACAATATATATATATATAAATAACCAAAGAAAGACAAAACCATATAAGACTCACAGTCACATAAAGCACTTGCTGAAGACAGAAAGCAACCATTCAGTCTTTGCCAAGCCTCGTATAATTCGGTCTCCTGTGTAATATTTCCCCCGTTTTGAGCTTTTGTGGTATTTCTTACCAGACACTAAGTTAAGTGCTGTTCTTGAGATTTCTGTTTATTCCAGAGAAGATAATCATCTCTTTACTCACCTGAAGTCCTTGTGCATAGCCTTGTGTTCTCTATATAGAGTGATTTGTGACTTTATTCTGATTTATGTGATGAAGCACTTGAAGTATTCAATCTGAATTTCTTTGTGTTGAAATAAATTCCACACCTGAGCCCATATATCTCTTCTTTGGCATTCACCAAAGCACCATCTAGGACGCAGGGAAAGGGAATAGACACTCTACCTTTATTGTTACTGAAAATATGACGCATTTGACAGAGGGATTAGAGGTGGAGGACAAAGTAATTGCTTCTAGAGAATGTTAACCGCTTAAGAAAGTGAAGGGACGAACTGAAGGTTTCAAGCAGGTCGCTTGAAAGTTATCTGAGGCACTTGAATGCAAAGCCTCAGATAACAACTAAGCACAGGCCCCCTCCTTCCATTACACTCTTGGTAGAAGATATGTTGCCCCTTTTATCAGTTTTTTTGCCTCTCTCTCATGTTTCAAGTTTTAATCTGCAAATGCTGTGAGAAACAACTTGTGAATAATGCCTTTCTATAGTCAAGGTCAGTAAGTCTTGGAAGAGTCTAGGTAGTCAGGCAAAATGTTTCCAATAAAAAATGTTTTACGTACGTGAGGTAGACCAGCGTAGATGGAAAACCAGAAAGCGTACATATGATAAAGGAAGTAAGATTATGCTAATCTATTAATTTCCTTATCCAATCAAAAAAGTCTTTGTTCAGTGGTTAGTGACTATGTATGAATTTACTGAATAAATTCCCTATTTTGCTTAGAGCTGATTTTGTAGCTCTCTCAGATATGTTTCAGTTATAAGACTCAATTATATATCCTGGATTGCCATTTCAGACATATACATTTTACTTTATTTTTACCATTGAGTGGCTTTAATTTTATTGGTATATTTTCACCGCAGAACAGTTATTTTTGTGGATGACTTTACTATAAATGGTTGGTGTTTAGAATGCTTTTTACCACCACATTTAAAACAAATCAGTCACATTTCAAGATTGTTCGCGAAATGACCACCAGGTGGTGCAAAGGTCCGTCATGCAAAATGGCTGGAACTGTGACATTTTGAATTGAAATTGTATGGTTAATGCATATTTCCAAAAGAGACACAGCGAAAAAATTATATAATATTTTTTTAAAAAGCATGTTTTTTTTCTTCCAAAAGCATAGACAACTAAAACAATATATAATCAATTATGCAGGATTGTCACTGTGATACGTGTCTGTGTGTGTGTGTGTGTGTGTGTGTGTGTGTGTGTGTGTGTGTGTGTGAGTGTGTGAGTGAGTGAAGAACACAGCGCACAATGCTTACATTGAATGGTTAAGTGAATATTTGCCAAGGCGGGCATTTTGACATTGCATCTAGGCAAGCAAAGAAAGCATCCTGTCAGTAAAAGATTTAGTTCTCATTTGAGGCATATTACACTTTTAAAATTTATGTTTAGTATTAAGCAAATCCCGTTCTTTATTATCTCATTCATCCATGTATCGTTATTAATAACTTCAAACGTTATCGTTCACTGAAAGCTGTGCGGATTATCATAAATACAACACATTTAGGGGACATAAACAGTCTCTGCGGAAAAAGCGAAAGAACCCTGTCAAATGTTTCAAAATGTCACAGCAAAGCACCAGTTTCAATAAAATATGTTTCAGTTCAGTCACTTCTTTATATACTTTTAAATGTTTGCTGATGTATTTGCCATTACCACATACAAGCTACTTGCTTGAGTCTGAGTGCAGGAGCTCTAGGAGAAGCACTTTGGCCAGTACAACTTGAGATATTATTATTCTAAACATTTATTTCCATTAACTTCGGTAGGATGTACAGCATTGTAATTGTTATTGGCTGCTTCTTCTGCAGAAACATGATCTCTGATATGTCTAAATTTGAATCAATCATTTGTTGGTAAAAGCTGCGAGACTTGGGGAGTTACATGATTTTTTGCCAAAGAGTCAGCTGTAATCTACAGTGATGGTAATTTCCAAATCCTTATTATTTATACTGAAAATATGAAATATCAAAACCAGAGCCATTGACATTTAATGTAGAATAATGTAACAAAAAAGGTTAGGTGAAAAGGTTTGCAAAGATTTGAAACTGCAGGGTAATTTTATAAACACGATTTGAAATTATGTTTTTCACTCACTTGTCGTTTGGCTACAACATATTTAAGTTGCTGGCCATTCGCTAGTTCTACTAGCAAAAAAAAAAAAAAAGAAAGGAAGAAAAAGAAATAAACCAGATTTTTATGTCAAGCCTGGTTGGTACTCCCCTTATAAAGGGTCATGATTCTGTGTTCTCTGCTCTCTAGATCTCAGCAGATTAATATTGATTAAAGAACTCTCAGTGAGCGTCCTTGATAAACTTACTTCAGATTGAGTTGGTTAGCCATCCCCTCGATTTAGAGGGTTGTTAAGTATAGTTACTGGATAGTTGCTTCCTTCTCATTAAGTGTCAGTATGCTGAGTCTCTGCTTTCCAGGACGTCCGTCTCTAGAATTCAGTGCGAAGTGGTGATTGGCTGTTTACAATACTTTCTCATAGGTTTTGGCAGACAGGTTGTAGGTTTTTTCTGCTAGGATAGCGAAGGCCATTCTCCCTGGGGATGTTTATTTAAGTTCTCGGTGTTCACTCCCCAGTGGCCAGTTGTTTCATGAAGTTTACGTTGTTGATGGTCTGCCCTGCTGTGGTTCTTGGTTTGAGTTTTTGCACATGTGTGCTTGTTTTGTTATTTAAAGTGTTTTGTTTATTATTAAATTATCTTTTGTTTGGAAATCCTGCCTTGCCTGTCTCCTCGTCTCCGCATCGCACACCAACACCCCGCTTCGTGACAGTATGTAGCTTGGGCAGTTGCCGTGAGGAATAGTGTCACTGATGTGTCCCTGGTGCATACTTTAGGGAATCTGAGTCCGGCAGTCAGGTCACGAGAATCAGTACTTTGTGTGCTTAGTCACAGCCTTCAGTATGGCAGACAGGGTATTTGTTCCCCATAACGTCTTATCAGATGTAGTGTGAGTGTCACGGTTCTGTCTCTGTTTCCAGTGTAATTAGTGTTCTAGTGGACAGAACCGTGGCACTGCTCTCTCTCCTGTGTGTGTGTGTCTCGTTAGTGTCTTCCCCGCCTCCTTGTTTCCCTTAATCATTCCCAGCTGTGTCTCATCACTACCTTCCCTCATGTGCCCTATTTAATCCCAGTGTGTTTGCTGTCCTGTGTCGTGTCGTTGTCATTTGATGTCTAATCCTGTGTACTGGTTCCCTGTTCCTGATTCTCCCCGTTCCATCCGGTTTGTTCGTTTATATGCTCTGTTCCATAGTTTGTTATGTTTTCCCCCTCGTGGGTTCTTTTCTTTTCTTTTGTGAGTTTTGATTTATGTTTGTTATAAATAAATCCTTTCCCTGCATCCCTGAGTCCTCCCTTAAGTATTCCGTGACAGAACGACACGACCACATGAGGACTCAGCGGGGAAAGGGATCCCATTCTCCTCCAGCTACCATGGATTCCAGCCTGCCTGTTCATCTGACGCTGCAGTCAAAGATTCTGGGCTCTCTTCGGCAAAACGGGACGGACCTGAGGACTTTTGCCCAGAAGTTTGGCCTCAATGCAGCGGGGCTGGTTTCCGGTGAGGCAGCTCTTAAGGACCTGTTTAATGCTGCCCTGGATGAGCCCCTAAGCTCGAGGAGGATGAGGGGGCTGGACCATTTGGACTTTTGGGAGTTTGTGGAATTCCTCACCACACCCTCCATGGTTCCAGCCCCAGAGGAGTTTCGGGCATCTGCAGTGCCCCCAGTGCCCACTGCAGCCGCAAATCCTCGCACCCGGAGGAGGAGGAGAAAGAGGGCTTCGTCCCCTTCTACTGGCCAGGAAGTTGCCCCGGAGCCCGCCGTCGGCCAGGGGGCAGCAGCACCTCTTATCAGCCCTGCCATGGCCAAAAGGGCTGTTGACCTTTTTTTTGTGTTGGCGGCCCTGCGTGCCTGGAAGACGCACGGGGCTGCCCACCCAGAGCCCATGCAGCCTGACCCGCCGGCCGACCCAGAGCCCGTGCAGCCTGACCCGCCGGCCGACCCAGAGCCCGTGCAGCCTGACCCGCCGGCCGACCCAGAGCCCGTGCAGCCTGACCCGCCGGCCGACCCAGAGCCCGTGCAGCCCGACCCGCCGGCCGACCCAGAGCCCGTGCAGCCCGACCCGCCGGCCGACCAAGAGCCCGTGCCGGCCGACCAAGAGCCCGTGCAGCCCGACCAAGAGCCCGTGCAGCCCGACCCGCCGGCCGACCAAGAGCCCGTGCAGCCCGACCCGCCGGCCAACCAAGAGCCCGTGCAGCCCGACCCGCCGGCCGACCCAGAGCCCGTGCAGCCTGACCTCCCGGAGCCTCCGCCGGTCGTCGTGCCAGAGCAACAGCCGGTCTTCATGCCAGACCTCCCAGAACTCTGCCTGCCTGAACTCTGCCTGCCTGAACTTTTGCGGTCAGTCCCGCTGAACCCACCGGCGCTGCCTGCCCTGCCGGACCCACCGGCCCTACCAGAGTCCACCAGGCTCGCCCTGCCGGCCCCGCCGGACCCTGAACTCTTGCCGCCGCCGGACCCTGAACTTTTTCCGTCAGACCCTGAACTCTCGTGGCCTGATCCGCCGGCCCTGCCGGAGCCCACATGGCTCGACCCGCCGGCCCTGCCGGAGCCCACATGGCTCAACCCGCCGGCCCCGCCTGATCCGCCGACCCTGCCGGAGCACACATGGCTCAACCCGCCGGTTCCACCCGATCCACTGGTACCGCGGGAGCCCCCCTGGCTGAACCCTCCTGTTCCCCCTTCCCTGGACATTAAGATTTTTTTTTTCCCTTCTCTGGCCCTGAGGACTGCCTTTTCAGTTTTTTGTTGTTGTTTGGACTACCTTGAATTTTTCCTTTTATGCACTGTCTTGAATTTTGTTGATATTGTCTGTTTGCTCTCTCTCCCTCCCTCCCTTCCTGGTTTCCTGTGATCTCTTGAGTTCCCTGTCTTGTGTGTTATGCTTGGTGGTGATGTCGGTGTTGGGTTTTTGTTTCATGTTGGAACGCCAGGTGGCGTTCCTTAGAGGGGGGGTAGTGTCACGGTTCTGTCTCTGTTTCCAGTGTAATTAGTGTTCTAGTGGACAGAACCGTGGCACTGCTCTCTCTCCTGTGTGTGTGTGTGTCTCGTTAGTGTCTTCCCCGCCTCCTTGTTTCCCTTAATCATTCCCAGCTGTGTCTCATCACTACCTTCCCTCATGTGCCCTATTTAATCCCAGTGTGTTTGCTGTCCTGTGTCGTGTCGTTGTCATTTGATGTCTAATCCTGTGTACTGGTTCCCTGTTCCTGATTCTCCCCGTTCCATCCGGTTTGTTCGTTTATATGCTCTGTTCCATAGTTTGTTATGTTTTCCCCCTCGTGGGTTCTTTTCTTTTCTTTTGTGAGTTTTGATTTATGTTTGTTATAAATAAATCCTTTCCCTGCACCCCTGAGTCCTCCCTTAAGTATTCCGTGACAGTGAGTTCCCATTCAAAAGGGAACATCCCAGGTTATAAATGTAACCATGGTTCCCTAAGAAGAAGAACGAGACACTGACTCTCTTTGGCATGCTTCTGGGATGCATGCTATGTCTATTTCAGACTAGAAGTGCATGACATATTCCTCAGACACATGTCATCCACATCAGGCGTTCCTCAGACACATGTTCCTTTTCTACTGATAGTCACACTATTGATGAAACACTATTTAGACACATAGCTGGAGACATTCCCCATAGCTCCATGTCAGAAGAAGTGTTCCTCTTCTCCATGGTTACATTTGTAACCCGAAACATTTCCCAATTGACTGAGTGCAAGATGGACAGTGGTCATTATGACATTGTCTGTTGAACATATGTCTGAAGACATATTGATGGAGATATACTGTAGTGGGGATGGTGGCTATAATATGTGCCGTGATTAAACATTTAAAACACTTCATTGTGAAGGAAATGAGTACTACAAGTCGAGGATCATTCAAGCAGTGCACTGGAGACTTTTTGTCACTGTAATGATAACTCAAGACTTAGACTTAAAACAAGTTGGAACAGAAGTTTGTTTAAGAGAAATGTTGAACATATTTGTCAGGACACCTGCCATTTGTTGGGCATATTCCTTCAATACACATCTAGGAATGCCATCCAGGCCTTTGTGGGGATTTACCTTTAACAAGCTTCTCTTCACCTCAGCCTTAGTCACCGACAATGTTTGGTCATCAGGAGGGGTGGCAGATTTTACAGCTAATATGGTGTTAGTTACATTGAAATGCGCACAAAAGCATTTTTGGAGCGTCCTCTGTTTCTTATTGGATGTGGACACAGAGGTGCATTAGTGTTTGTCACACACAGCTTAACCGTGGCTTGTGTACTGAAAATACCCAGTGTTCACCCACGACTAAATTATTTTACATGCTTTGATTGGGCAGCATACTCTTCTGCAATTTGACCGCGTTCACCTCCTACTGTCCAACACATGTATAACATGTAGTTTAGATGATCAAAATTATTAGACATTTTTATAATTTTAAATTTTAAATAACTTAAAATTAAGTTAAACTATAGCTCTAGTTTTAATCATTTAAAAGGGCTTTTGAAGTTTAGGAAAATGTTTTTATCACAGTGCTGAATATCATATGCTGACTGAATCACTTATATGGGAAATTAGGTTTTTTGTGTCATTGAGTGGCGCAGCAAAAGTAGACTTGGCGCCGAAATGATCTTGGCACTGCTGCTTCTGCTCTGTTCCTACTGTGCAGTGTGGTACTGAATTGAATTTAATTCAATATACTTCCTGAATTGAATATATATTTCCTGTTTCCTTTAACTTCTATAAAATGGGCAGAACACAGCATTTGACTTACATAATACAATACACTCCAACAGACAGAAATAAGCAACAAGAAGCCCACTTTCACTCCAGCCCTTCTTGCAGAAAGGAAAGAACAACCCTGATCAGGCATCTCTGGGGGTCTTCTCAGTGAGAAGAACACCACTCACTGAACAGATTCCACTTCAAGGCATAGGCATGTCTGTCTGAGTAGACTCACTGGGGGCCTACTCACTTGCATTGGTGCTGAGGGTCCTTCAGCCCTGACACTGCCCTTTATTGTGTCTTGTCATTGTGCAACCCCGCCCACCTTGTTACCTCGTTCCCTCTTTTCCCTTGAGTGTTGTCAGCTGTTTTCAGCTTGTTACCTTTCCTCATGTGTTCCCTATATATAGCCCTTGTGTTTGCAGTCTGGTGTGGTCTTGTTGTCAACCCATGTGTTTTCCTGGATGTGCTATGGTCCATGTTCCAGATCTGTGTTCCCTACCTTGCCTCCCGGTTTGTTTATGTAATAGTCTTGTGTTTATTATCTGGTTTATGCTATGTTTTCCCCCTCGTGGGCATATCTTTGGTATTATGTTCTTTTATGACAGCCGCCGTAAGTATTCATCGTTAAGATTCCTCCGCCAGCAAGGGGCAGACCTTAGACAGTTCGCACAAAATTTCATCAGAGCCGCGGAGGGCTTAACGCTCAATGAAGCAGCTCTCAAGGATCTGTGGGTCTGCGCCCTTGATGAGCCCCTTTGCTGGTGGGGGATGAAAGGGATGGACCATATGAGTTTTTGGGGACTTGTGGAGGCGCTTTGCACGCCATTCATGGGCCTGTCCCCTGAGGAGGTCTTGCCCGCTACCGGCCTGGAGGCCGCCGTCCCGGAGGAACACTTCGTTCCTGGCTGTCCGTCGTCTCTGTTCCCGTGTTTCCGTGTCACTCACTGGGATTATCTGCACTCACCGATCTGTCCATTGAGTCCCTGCGTCATCCTGTCCTGCCAGCCTGCATCATCATTATCACCTGGACTTGTTATTCTGACTACAAAGAATAAACTCATCTTGCACTTGCTATTGGATTCATCTCCTCATTCCGTTCTGACATACAGTTGATGTGCCAGTGCAAATGGGGTCCCATTTAAACAGAGAGACTGCATGCCCATTGTGCATGGCTCCCTAGCCAGTGGTGGGAGCATCTATTGAGACAAAAGCATACCTGTACACTTTTTCTAAGGAAACTCCTGCCTGTAGAAATGCAAGGCCTGACCACAGGTTTGGAGACAGGCTGGGGTGATTGTAATCCGATGCGTGCTGCTTTGCTACACCCATCTTGGTACCTGGCCATAAAGCCAGTGCTGAAATGGCCTCATTTGAAGCAATCCAATCGGCGTTACATTTACATTTACATTACATTTATGCATTTGGCAGACGCTTTTATCCAAAGCGACTTACATTGCATTCAAGGAACACATTGAATCAGTTCTTGCTTTCCCTGGGTTCGAACCCATGACCTTGGCGTTGTTAACACCGATGCTCTTCTGACTGAGCTACAGGAAAACGTTACTGTGGTTGCGGATGCCATATGCCACAGGAACCTCTTAAAAAGTTTCAGTGGGGCTGCCGTTCTACACTTGAGGGATTTCTGGTAGACTGAGCACATTCCTTCATGAGGCGTGCTGTGCGGTTGACCGAGTCCAATTCCATAATGAGAAAAGGAATACTCTGCCCAGGGGAAAATTTGCTCTTTTCCCAGTTTGCAATTTACCCAGGAGAATCAGGTGAACTGAACGCCCCTAAATTTGAAGGGTGAACTGAATCGCATAGATGAGTCTGATGGTGCGAATGAGCCAGCAAGACGGTCTAGGAAGCGCAAGATAGGCTTACATAGACAAGCGAGGTCAGAGTGGGGCAGTGAGGTGGGGCGCAGGGACCTGCCCCGGAAGGCATAGTGTGATCTGAGTGTACAGTGCATCACTTATCTGTCTCCAGTCTTGGGCAGTGGGTGCGACCCACTGGTTTTTGGAGAAGAGGATGAGAACGGCAAGGTATAGCATTGCATACATGGCAACCCCTTCATCAAAGGTAGTGATAAAGGAGGAGGCACAAGCTTGGTTTCAGGCAGAAAAACATGCCTTCCATGAACTGGTAATCTTCTTGTGCACTTCTGTAATTAATTAAGTAATAATATTTTAGTAAAGGATTAATTAACTATAGCTACAATTTTTGATTAAATAACTCGGATTTTTACCTTAAAATATATTAATCATGGACCTATTAATTTTTTTTCAAATAGAGGAAGTAGCTGAATTAGAATGAGCTAATATTATTGATGTACTAAAAAGCTCTAAAGCAAAGGATGCCCAATTACACACATGGTCAATTTTTCCTTTAGGCAAGCAGTTGTTCCATTTGCTTGGAATGTGGCTAGTTATCCTAATACATAAATCTGGAAATAAATCAAGTTTGAGTAATTACAGGCCAATTAGCATACTTCAAATTGGATATAAGGTCGCAGAAAAAAACGGGTCACTAAGTTTAGTCTTATCACCTAATGGCTTTACTTCACATCCACTGCAATTTGGTTTTCTTTGCATCCAATGCAGTTTGATTATTCAACAGAATAAACTAATTGTTTTTTGAGAAAGTTAATTAGAGTATCTTGTGGTGTTATTTTTATTTAAAGAAGGCATTTGCCACTGTTGACCATCAGGTTCTTTTATCTAAACTAACAATTTTTTTTTTTTTAGAAGAGGCAATACATTGGATGAAGTCATAACTTTTCAAGCAGGTGTACAACAGTGTTAAAAAGGAATAACTGTTTTAAAAAGCAATAAAACTCATTTCATTACACTAACTGTCACGGACTCGGTCACACTCCTCGCACCAGACACCTACGCTCCACCTACTTGTTCCCAGTCTCCTGAACTCTAATCATTCACACCTGCTTCTCATCATCATCTCCCTATAAATCCAGTCAGTAACCAGCACTCGGCATCTGGTCTTAGCTAAAGCTTCCCAGTCTTGCTCAAGGTGCTATTCTCTCGGCTGATCTTCTGAGTGATCTCCGTCCGAGAATCCTGACTCCTAACTCAAGTCTCCTGTGCTCCAGCGATCTCCTTGTACCTCTACATCAGTTAAGCTGTCCTCAGTCTATCTCAGTTTACTCTGCAATTGCCACTGCCCTGTGTGCTGTTTCCAATAAATATCAAGTTATTCACGTCTGTTGTCTGACAGTAACATTCTAAATAAGCTTTATTGATTTTTAAAGATTTTAAACATTAAATATACTTGTTTCATATAATAATGTTTGACGTGGGCTTGAATGAATTTATAAAACAAAGGTCTAATTGTTGTATTGGTACTAGGTCTAACATTAGAGGGGGCTGTGAGGTGCCATAATAGTTACCTTGCATGTTAAAGTGGAGACTTGGTAAATTGGACGGTATAGCTGATTGGCTCCAAGGTGCAACAAAAGCAGTCCCAGTTCAAAGGTTCCTTCAAATGTGGCCTTCTTGTTCCATGAAATGAAGGACACAACAGAATGACTCTTGCTATCCTAGAATTCATTGCACGCTGATGACAGAGATTTTTTAGAGAAATTGCCAGTTTTCAATTTTAAATGTAAATATTGGGTTCAAATTTACTTTGAATTTTTATCTAATTATACGAATTAAAAAATGCAATAAAGCTTCAAATGTTGACATATGTTACTAAAATGTGATTTAATATAGTTCTTCTCTTTATTATGTACATCAATAGACCATGGTGAACCTTTTTAGATTTTTATTTTTCAACCCTGTTTTGTTTTTAGGCGCTTGAATATAACATTAAAAACTCCATTACAAATGTTACTGTGAGAGAACTGTCATGTTTATTTATGTTGTTCCTGGTTCCCCAAGTGCTCTTCTGTTGTCAAGTAGTCACGTGTCATTAATCATCTTGTTAGTCTTGTCAGCTGTGTCTCATCTCCGTCACCTTTTCCCTTTTTATATATTTCCTGTCTTCTACGTCAGTTCTCATCAGTGTCAGTATAACGTGATGTGAATTACCTGTAAAGTGTTCATTCCCTGAGTTTACTCATTAAAAGAGTGTTTATGTTATTCCCTTCATCTTCGAGCTCCTTCACCATGGTGTACCATGACAGTCACTGCTGCTCATCAATGGCACCTGTCACAGTTGCTAGGCAACAAGAACAGTCAGTCCCATTGAACAACTCCCAGGATGCAGTTAACAACAATTTGTTAATATTGTGACAATGTTTTTTAATAGTTTCTTTTCCAGTAATAAATAACCAGTAATGTAATGAAATCTATTTTTAGTACTTTTTGTACTAAAATTTGAAGTATTTTAGTCAGAAAAGATGACTTAATAACACATGAAAATTAGATTTTGATATTAGATATTGTTTAAAAAACTATGAACAGTATATAATAGAAACACTAAAAATAGGTCTTATAGACCAGGGAACAGCAATGTCAGTCCTGAAGGAATGCTGCAGTTTATTTTTTGAGGGTGTAAGTTAATTTAATGTATTCTTCCCTCTTTCTGAAAATATCTTGGTGACATGACAGCTGTCACCTGGGTCAGCTCTGCAAACCTTTAGGTCTTACCAGGATCTCTATTGTGGCAGCACATCCCAATACAGCAGCTTCTCCAGGGTCTCCCTGCTCAGCTCAAAAGTCTACATGAAAATGTTGTCTTCCAGTCTGTTTTATGTACTAAATGTAAACTTAACTTATCCTGTTAAGAGATCCTCAGTTGCTCCTGTTCTGCCTCAAATATCCGGTATCCCGATTCCACCTCAGGTGGGTCGTCCTTGCAGCTCCGTCGCCGAAGCCTTTGAGGTCGCTTGGGTCCACTTGCTCTCCCTCTGCACTTAGGGCTCTACCACCATTGGCTCTATCACCCTGAATCATCAGGATGGCTCCTTCCCTGCCGCTGCTGCCGTGGGGTTCCATCCTGGCTGGACTCTGGGCTTCTCTCTGGCTCCCCCCACCAAAGTCAAAGTGGAGTTTATTGTCATTTCAGCCATATACTAGTACATAGTGAAACGAAACAACGTTTCCAAGGAAACAAGGTGCTATAAACAAAAAAGACCTATATACATAAAGTGCACAAGGTGCAAACAGACAGCACAAGACAGTGACACATACAACAGTACACAGAATAAGTACAAAAGAATTAAAAGTAAAAAGTAAACATAAACTTCTATATATATATAAACTGCACAGAGTGCAAACAGACAGCACAAGACAGTAACGCAGACCAGTACAAGTGATTATGCAAGTGACAGTGCAATATTTAAAAAGATAAATAATAGAGATGAATGATAGTAAAAACAGTCTGTTGGAAACAGTCCAAAGTAGTGCAGTTTGTGTGGGTTATATAGAGTTGAGCAGCCTGATGGCATGGGGGAAAAAACTGTTACAAAGTCTGGTTGTGAGAGAACGAATACTACGATACCGTTTTCCAGACGGCAGGAGGGTGAAAAGTGTGTGTGAGGGGTGTGTGGGGTCGTCCACAATGCTGGTGGCTTTGCGGATGCAACGAGATGTGTAAATGTCTGTGACAGAGGCAAGAGAGACCCCGATGATCTTTTCAGCAGTTCTGACTATCCGCTGCAGGGTCCTGCGGTCCGAGACGGTGCAGTTCCCAAACCAGGCAGTGATGCAGCTGCTCAAGATACTCTCAATTGTCCCTCTGTAGAACACTGTGAGGATGGAGGGTGGGAGGTGTGCTTTCCTCAGCCTTCTCAGAAAGTACAGGCGCTGCTGGGCTTTCTTTGCTGTGTGACTGGTGTTGAGCGACCAGGCGAGGTTCTCCGTCAGGTGAACGCCAAGAAACTTGGTGCTCTGTACGATCTCCACAGGGGAGCCGCCGATGTTCAACGGAGAGTGGACTCTCTGTGCTCTTCTGAAGTCAACAACCATTTCTTTGGTTTTGTCCACGTTCAGAGACAGGTTGTTGACTCTACACCAGTCTGTTAGCTGTTTCACCTCTTCTCTGTATGCCGACTCGTCATTCTTGCTGATGAGACCCACCACGGTTGTGTCATCGGCGAACTTGATGATATGGTTTGAGCTGTGCATTGCTACACAGTCGTGAGTCAGCAGAGTGAACAGCAGTGGACTGAGCACACAGCCCTGAGGGGCCCCAGTGCTCAGTGTGGTGGTGCTGGAGATGTTATTCCCGATCCGGACTGACTGAGGTCTCCCAGTCAGGAAGTCCTGGATCCAGTTGCAGAGGGAGGTGTTCAGGCCCAGCAGGTTCAGCTTATCAGTCAAGTGCTGGGGAATGATGGTGTTGAATGCTGAACTGAAGTCAATGAAGAGCATTCTAACATACATGTTTTTCTTGTCCAGGTGGGTGAGGGCCAGGTGGAGGGTGGTACTGATGGCATCATCTGTTGAGCGGTTGGGGCGGTAAGCAAATTGCAGGGGGTCTAGTGAGGGGGGCAGCAGGGTCTTAATGTGCCTCAAGACGAGCCTCTCGAAGAACTTCATGATGACAGGTGTAAGTGCAACGGGACGGTAGTCGTTGAGGCAGGACACAGTGGACTTCTTTGGCACGGGGACAATAGTGGTGGTCTTGAAACACGTTGGAACTACAGTGCTACTCAGAGAGATATTGAAGATGTCTGTGAAAACATCTGCCAGTTCGTTTGCACATCCTCTGAGCACCCTACCAGGGATGTTGTCTGGTCCAGCCGCCTTCCGTGGGTTGACTCTGTGGAGGGTCTTCCTTACGTCAGCTGTGGTTAGACACAGCATCTGGTCATTGGGGGCGGGGGTGGTCTTCCTTGCCATTACACCGTTTTGTGCCTCAAACCGAGCGTAGAAGTCGTTCAGCACATCTGGGAGGGAGACATCACTGTCACAAGCAGGTGGAGTTGACCTGTAGTTAGTGATACTCTGGATGCCCTTCCACATGTGTCTCTGCTGGTCGTGAAGTGGCTGTGGATTTTCTGGGCGTGTGCGCGTTTTGCTTCTCTGATGGCCCGGGACAGTTTGGCCCTCGCATTTCTAAGGCCCACTTCGTCGCCTGCCCTGAAAGCGGAGTCACGGGTTCTCAGTAGCGCACGCACTTCTGCAGTCATCCACGGCTTCTGGTTGGAGCGTGTGGTGGTGGTCTTGGAGGTAGTGACATCATCAATGCACTTGCTAATAAAGCTGGTCACTGATGTTGCATATTCCTCCAAGTTGGTGGAGTCGCCGTCAGTTGCCGCATCCCTAAACATGTGCCAGTCAGTGCATTCAAAACAGTCCTGAAGAGCAGAGATGGCTCCTGCTGGCCAGGTTTTCACCTGCTTCAGAACCGGTTTTGATCGTCTGACGAGCGGTCTGTATGCCGGGATTAGCATAACAGAGATGTGGTCTGAGTAGCCGAGGTGGGGGCGGGGCTCCGCCCTGTACGCGCCGGGAATGTTTGTGTAAACAAGATCCAGCGTGTTTTTCCCCCTCATTGCAAAGTCCACATACTGATGGAATTTAGGGAGCACTGACTTGAGATTTGCATGATTAAAATCTCCAGCAACAATAAACAGTCCATCGGGGTTAAAGTTCTGCAGTTCACTTATAGCCCCATACAGTTCATAGAGCGCGTCGCCGGCATTAGCGCTGGGTGGAATGTAAACAGCGATAATGAGCACGGTAGTGAATTCCCGTGGCAAATAAAAAGGTCTGCATCTAACAGTCACAAACTCCAGCTGCGATGAGCAGTAACTAGAGACTAGCACTGAGTTCTTGCACCATTCCGTGTTGATGTAAACACACAAGCCACCACCGCGAGTCTTACCGCACAGAGCTGCATTTCTGTCGGCGCGAAACGAGGTTAGCCCGTCTAACTGAATGGTGGCGTCCGGGAACACCATCTGCACCAGCCTAATTCCTTCCACCAGGACTTCCTCCTTCATCAGCCCTTCGTCCGCGCCCTTGAACCACCTCCTCAGCCCTTTTACGGCGAGAGGCTATGCCTTCACAGAGGGGGGTATTCTGTCACAATTATGTTGTTAGACTAATTTTCATGGCTTTTAGTTTGGATTCATCTGTTCCCCGTTTCCTTTGTTCTGTTTTCTCACCACACATCAGTTTCCATGGATGTTCATAAATTATTACAGTTGTTTTTCATTATGTTCATCATTCCTGCAGCTTTCCTGTAGCTCAGTCAGTAGAGCATTGGCGTTAACAACGCCAAGGTCACGGGTTTGAACCCAGGGAAAGCAAGAACTGATTCGATGTGTTCCTTGAATGCAATGTAAGTCGCTTTGGATAGAAAGTATCTGCCAAATGTATAAATGTAAATCACCATTTGTGTATTTAAGTTCCTCACCTCCTTTCCCTTGTTGCCTGGTATTGTTCTTGTTTCATCTGTGTTTGTGTTTCCCTTCTGGATTATCAATGTGCTGGGGGGGGGGTTCTTTCTGTTTCTTGGATAATGTTTTGTTAACATATGTTGTATTAATTTATTTCGTTGATTAGTAAATGTAGGCGCTTGGGCGTCTTGAACCCGTTATCTCGTGTCTGTCCATTTCCATTATTTGTCTTTAATAATAACGAGCTATTGTTTGGTTGTGGGCCGTAACACATCGTAAGAAGAATGACATATACACTAATATTAGTCTGTTTGTCACATCCTTAACCCAAACTTACCGTGGTCAACTGGACCCGGTCCATATCCAGACCAGATGGTGGATCTGCACTTAGACATGACCAGAACGCAACCCTGACTTTTAGCAGAGACCGTGTCTACTAGACAATCCCCTCTGAAGTTCTCGTCGCCACAGATTGTTATTATATAATTAGGATATGTTGCAACTGATTTCAAAACAGAAAATTATGTTTTATAACCAACTATATACAGTTGCTGGTCATATATGTCAGGGTTCTGCCACATTCGGTCCAGTCATTTCTTGGTTCTGTGGCAGAGTTCTGACACTGCCGTAATGTCTCATGTTTTTGTGTGTGTGTGCGCAGCTTCGAGTGTTTGAGTCGCGCGCAGATTGTGCTTTCACCAGCTGCATATCGTCTCCTGTTTTATATGAACACGTGGGGATGTGCGCTCACATTGGCTGTGTGTTCGTGTCTTGTGAACCCCACTCACCTTGTTCCTCCGTTATACTTTGATTTGTCCCAGCTATTTCCTGATCAATTACCCTTCCTCCTGTGTCTATTTAGTCCCTTTGTGTTCCTGTTGCTTGATGAGCCCTGTCAAGACTTGTTCTGTCTTACCCAGCCCAGTTGAGTCTAGTTCTGTGTTGTCTTGTCCAGTCATTCTAGTTTCTAGTTTGTCTAGTTTTCCCCCTCGGGGTTGTTTGTGTTTGTATTTTTTTGAATAAATTCCATCCTACTGCATAGTCCTTGCTTACCTCCACCCTACCTGACATTACAAAGCGACCACTATGAGGACTCAGCAGAGGATGGGCACCTTCCTCTTCTCATCTCCTGTGAAAGGTATGATGATCCAGGTTGTCCAGTAGCTCTCCCTTCACCAGGGCAAGCGGGACATCAGAGACTTTGCCCATGACTTTTTAGCTGTGGTGGCCATTCTGGGAATTTGTCTACCAACTCTGCCAGTGCCGGAGGTTGGAACCCCGACGCCGCACACATTCCCATCCCACTGGCTGTTGCACCTTTCCATCGGCAGCCAGTGGGAGCACAAGTACTCCGATGACTTGTAAATGGAGGAGGAGGAAGACTTGGAACGCATCACCCGCTGCTGCTGCAGCAGCATCCCTAGAGGTGACCCAAGGGACTGTTGCGCCCCCAGAGGCACTTGAAAAGGCCATGGCCAAGAGGGCTGTGGACTGTTTTTTTGGTTTTGGCAGCCCTGCGGGCCTGGAGAACACGCAAGGCTGCCGTCCCTGTGGCAGCATCTGAGGAGGCCTTGCAGCCGGACACACCGGCCGACTCAGAGGCCTCGCCGCTGGAACCTCAGGTCCTGCCGGACCGTCCAGACCCGGCGGCCCTGTCAGACCTCCCAAATCTGTCGCCTGACCCTCCGGCCCTGCCAGACCAGCCCTGAGCCGCTGGTCTTGCCTGAACCCGCCTGGTTGGTTCCACTAGCTCCACCCTGGCTCATCCCACCTGCCCCCCTGTCCCCCCCCCCGGACTGTTCTTTGACTGTTTATGGTTTCTTGTTTCATGATGACTGAAGACTGTTTAGTTTTGTTTTACTTGGCTGAAAACCTTTTCTTGAGAGAGAGAGAGATTCCTCAAATCTGTTTTGCATAACTCCACTTTTTTTGGTTCCTCGCTGGTTTCAGGCCACAGTCCAAACTCTGTCTAATTATTTGTAAATTAACTTATGAATAAAGGGAAGTTGTGTTGTTTCCATTAAAGTAAACACATTTTTTTTAGTACTGATGTTTAAATATTATAATGTTATTTTTTAACATTTATGTTAAATATGAAAGTAGTCAATGTGTAAGTGAGATATGAGACTGATACGTCATAAGTTAATGGAGTGAATGGCAAAAAGTGTTGCGATGGAGCGGGTTAGATACTTTTTTTTAACACTTCATCTGATTTTGTTTGTCTTGGACAGAATTTCTTACATTTATTTTCTACATTTTATTTTCTACACAATTTTCTACATTTATTTTTTTGCAAGTTCAATCAGTGTACTCACAATAAATAGTTTTATTTAAAAACAAGACAAAGTATGGATTAAGCAAATTAAAGCAACAAAAATGACAAACATCTATAGATTTCATTTTTTATTGTATGACTAATGAAGATAATCAAATTATACAGGGCTATAACATTAAGACAGCAAACCTTTACAAAGACAATAGCCATTTCCCAGTATACAGTGCAGAATGAATCATTCTTTCCCTCTGGACATAGCTGTTTGTGCCAATGACCATGTATTCACATGTTCATCCTGTATTGTTAATAGTTACTTCAACTTTTGCCAAGCACAAATGTAGTTTTTTTTTTTTAAATTACAGCATGTGTTGGATTTCTCCACTACACTGCAAAATAAGAAATAAAACCATGATCACAATACGGTATGCATATGAAATGCTATAATTTCCCATAAAAAAAATACAAATTCTTAATTCATAACACATTAAAAATATATAGTATCAGATGCAACAAAACAATCTAAATGTATATATTAATTGATGTGTAAATAATATAAATACACTATTTATTTTCTAATTATTTTCAACCCATCTTTTTATTGCCACATTATCATATCTTTGAAATTCATTATTCCAGAACTGAACAACCCATTTTTTTAGATTTTCTGAATGACAAACAGTCCCACAGCTAAATAGGATGCACAGTTTGTAACTGACTTTTTACAATATATATATCTATCGAAAACGACAGTGATGAGGAGTGGGAAGCTAATTAATATGGTTTAAAGCTATCCTTGCATAGCACAAAGCTGACTACATAAATATCAAATATGCCTATAATGTGCAAAATGCATAACAACAGGTTGGTACAAATAAAACGCTGCATCTTTAGAAGAATCATCATGGATAATATGTTATATATACTGTTTCAACATGATATTAAACATTAATTCAAGATATTGAGTTGAAACCTCAATTAACTCAAAATGTTACCGCATTCACAAAAAATCTGGCTCCATGACCGCACATATCCCGCAGTAAGCTTTCAGTCTTTGATCAATCTGGCACAAACTCAGCAAACTCCCAGGTACTATCAAATAGGTTTTTGTGAAGGTCATAGTGTGAAATAAATTGGGGTAACATGACATTTATCTGCATCTTCAAGTCCAGATAATGTGCCAGACATATCCTTATCCAGTGGTGTACCCCAAAAACATCCTTTCCAAACTAAAAAAGTGTGTTTTAGACAGAAAGTAACAAATCAACAAAATAGAGGAGCGCTGCCAATTTAGGCATATGTTAACATACCAATAATAGGAACTCAAATTGATCTTAACGGTGTGCCTTTTATTTCTTCAATCACAAAAAAGCCCTTACTATTCTATATTGCTACATCAAAGTAAAGTATGATTATGTCAAAGTTCCTCATTTTAAAGAACCTTTCTCTCTCCCACTCTCTCTATCTCTCTCAATCCAAAAATAGAGAGTATACTCCTTTATGCGTTTTTTTAATAGGTGCTTGAGCAGCTGACATGCCACAAACATAAAAAAAATTGGCATTGTTATAGCATTACAAGACATATTTATATGTAGAACAGTGTATTCACATACATGGATAATACTAAGACATGTTTCTTTTAGTTTGCATTAACAAGCAGGGACAAACATGTCTATAATGGATTATGTTTAAATATTCTCTATGACATGTGAGACAAAAGGCAGTGTGGCTGATACTTTCTTCAGTGATGTTTTTTAAAAGGTTGCCCATAAAATGAAAACAAATAAGTAGAGCACCTTCTAAGAAAGTACCCTTTCAACTTGCAAATATATACAAGGCACTACTCTTGACTCTTCCACTCTGACGTGATCACACTGAAGTGATGCTAGCGAGTAACAGCACATACGTGACAACCCTAGTGCCATAATTGTGCGCCATCCACAATATGTTTCAAAAACTATCTACCAAAATAAAGACTAAAGAGTATTTTAATGTTAATATAAAAATGCATTCTGACATCGACAGAAGTTTACATTTTTGTTTCTAAGCATCTACTGAAGTCCTTCCACGTAAACTCTATAAACTGTGCAACAGCACGCATATACTGGGTTTTCATTATGTATTATAATCATGAAAAGGTAAATCCAAACTAGCGTCTAGATCTAGGGAAAAAAAGTACATACCAAAATTTGTTCAATGATCTGCACAAATCGAAACACAATGCACTCTTTCTGGCAAGCACTGAGTTTGTACCTTGTAGTTACATTTAGCAAAGCTCAAAATTAATACTGACATCTCTAACACTTTATATTTACATGAAAACTAAATAAATAGTATGCTTTGTGATATACAGATTCATCTTTTTTGAGTTCTCTTCAATTTGTATATCCATGAGTTTCTTTTTTTTTCTCCACTGAGACATGTTTTATTGCTGTTAATGGAACCCTAGTAGAATATAAGGTCAAATAACATAAGATCAAAAACACAGGCTAAAGAAAACCGTGAAACACATGACAGTTTAAATCAGGCTGTTAATTGGGTATAGAAAAGCTTCACCCATGCAAACTAAACATATTTAAACGTTGAAATAAACATCTTAAGAATAGTTCACCCAATGTACTCAAACTGTAGGCGCTTTTTTTATTCTTTTTCTTTTTTTCCTGGAACACAGAAGTAGATTGTTTTTCAGATTTGCACGTACACCTACATAGTTACCACATAATAATAATAATAAAATAATAATAACAAAACGGAAAAACAATGAAAGCACCATAAAAATATTTTATACAAAATCTGTACTGAAAATCTTCCAAAGCCACGTGGTAGTTTCATGTTAGGAATGGGACTTTAGAAGATTTGGATTGAAGTTTATGGTATATTTTTAGTTTTATGGTGCTTGTTGTTGGTGCGTTTGTCCTTTTCAGGTCTGGACAGATATAGTCATGAAACTGCCACTGTAACAAAAAGAGCAAAGTGTCTCATTTTGTGTTCTACAAGATCATACATTTGAACAACATGAGGAGAGTATATAATGACAGAAAATGTATTTATGGGTGAACTATTCATTAAGGAAATGAGTTTTAAACTATTGTTCGGTTACACTATTTCGATGGTCCACTTTAAACACTCTACTAACAATAAGTAACTTTGCAATCATATAGGAAGATACAGTATGTTACATATGTCGACACAAACTTGAAAGTGGGAACTTGACTAACATTGAAACAAATAGTTTCTTTTCACTTTTTTGTAATTGTTTAGAAACATAAGGGGGAAGAAAAAAGACTGAGGAGATAGACTTAATGTGGTTGCATGGCACCCTGTAATTTGGGTTTTTTATTCAAGTAAGTGGCCCAATACACTAAGTTAAAGGTTCCGAAGAGCAACGGGAAGGCTATTCTGGCAATCCTATCGATCTTGCTCACACTGTTGAAGGTCTTTTTTGCCTCGGGAGGTTTGGGTTTTGGCTCTTCCTTGGGCTCGGTTGGGGGTGGGGGGGCACTTTTAGCAATAGTTGCCAAGCCAGGGTCTCTGGCAATGTTCGGAGCAAAAGCTGTTGCTGTTGCAGCAGTGTAGGTGTTGTTCTTTTTCAGCAACGATTCCTTCTTCTTCTTTTGCTGTAAAGGAGGTCAACAGGAAGTATGTCATAGGCTGTTACTACCACTGGATATTGCTGTATTTAAGATTATTCTTCAAAAATGTATTATTTCTCTAATACACCTTGGTTAGCCTCAAAAAAAAGAAAAGAAAATTCTGTCATCAAAAAAATGAACAGCTTAGCTCAAAAAGTAAAAACAAAAAAGCACCCTAAAAGTCATGTATTTCTATTAAAAATCAGTGATTTTATGTGAAGAACAGACATGAGAAAGTTTTTTAATATTATGAGATAGCAAGTTATGAGCAATAAAAAGTTTCAGAAACGGAAATAGGCTTCCCTATCTGTCAGTCACTTTGACGTGGTATCAGTGTGATGACATTATAGGTTATTATACCCCGAAGACCTCTAACACTTCAGAAAAGGCCAAGGAAAATTGGCGAGTGGAATTTGCATGCACCACTATCCCAAACTTAAAGGTATAAAGAAGGCAGTGCAATCGACTCATTCATATTTGTTCTTTGGAGCCAAGTGGATGTCAGCAGACAAACACTCATTTTAATTCACTCTACAGGCTTTGCTAGGAAATTTACAGCACATTGCAGCGGTCTCGCCACGCCATGCATGGATAAATGTAGTGAGTTTCCCTTGGGCACTTCAGCAAGAGCAGTTTCAAAGGTTTAAAAGAGCTAAATTCTGACAGAAAGTGTCTTTTTAAAGATGCATTTTCATTTGTGCTTCTATTTGATATTTATCTTCCTCGGACAGCCACAATCTTTATCTCATGTGTCTGGGTTGTACGCACTCTGAGACAGCTTATATAGATGGTTCCTGTTCTCACAATATTGCGGTCATAACTCTCTGTGAAAGAGGGAATCACTGCTCCTTCTGGAATTCCCATGCTTGCATCATTTTAACGCTGAAGTCAATATGAGGGCAACAACGGAAGTGTTTCCACTGGCTCAATTCACACGGACCTCAAGCTCCTTGTCATGCAAGTTGGGGAATGAGCTTTCACCTTCTGATGCTGTATACTCAGTTGGGCTCTAACCTTCTGAATTGTCTGAATTCCGAATTGCCATGCTTTCCCAGGCCATCATGAACATTTGACTAGAGAATCCTTCGGCCTGATCTGAGTGTTCATAGCTGAAGGACTGGTATCTGGGCTCGGAGCATGTCTCACAGGGCCTTTCTTCCCCAGGGTGCATGAAGAGCTTACGAAGTCGTAGTAGGCACCTTTCCCTGCTCTGTACCACTTTGCGGTAGATAGGGAGACTCTCCCTTTCATCAATAGTGCAGGGGTCAGGGGGTACATGGAGGTTCCCCAGATGGATTGTAAGCTGCAGTGCATTTATATCCGCAGAACACTGTCACCTTGAGGAATCATCTCAGACTCCCACCCAGGGCCTGTAAGTTTACTTCATCCCTAACGCTGACAGGCCGCCTCCACCTTGTATGCCATTACCATCCTGCAAGGCCATCAGGCCAAGGGATTGAAAGAGCTGGTTGAGGGTGATTCTGATCCGGGATTAATGCTGCAACTGCGTTTGACAACTGTTTTTACTCTCAGAGCGACTAAAGTGATGTTCACCATGGTGGTCCAGGAACTCTATCCCTGGTTAAACCTTGCTGAGACGAGGGATGCCAACAAAGTTTAAATGGTGGCCTTTTCGGTGACACTTTCGAGGACTTTTTCCAGCAGTTGGCATCCAGTCAAGAAGCAGACAAAGGGTATTAAAAAAAGTCATGCCTTGTCTTCTCTGCTGTGTATGCAGTAGTTCCTCAATTTTCAGATAGATCCTTCTGTAGTGACTTCTTTTCACACGTGCTACTTCTTGGGAAGTAAGTCCATGTGATTTATTTTCTACATGTTAACAGAGAGGATGTGGTCTCTGTGGACTCTCTACTGTTCTTTCTCCCACTTTTTCCCTCTGGGTTGGTTTCCTCAGCGCTCTGGTCTACAACAGCTGTTTCCTTAAAAAAACTAAAAACAAAACGAAGAACAGAAACAGCAACCTATTCCCATTGTAACTTCTCTTCTTTTGGTCCCAGAGTGGTATAAAGGACTAAATGGGACGCTGGGTAGGGCACATTGTCACAAGTGCCCCTGTTACTGACACGCAGTGGTTGGCCGATATCTGCATCACCAGAACCTCGTAACTCAGCTCAGGGCTTGTGGAGTTTTCCATAGCGATCTCAAGTGTCATCACATCAAAACCACATTGAAGAGACTGAGAGATTCAGTCAGGTTACTGTTTTAATCTCTGTCTCCTGATGGAGGGGCCGAGCCATGGTGTATCTCTTGCCACAATGCTACACTACCTGCTGAAATGTTAGGGAAATACTCTTGTGGAGTGGATGTGTGCTTCCTCCTTTTTACCCATATGTCCATGGGAGTGGCACAGGCGAATTGTAAATTTGCCTATTCTCACTAGCCTTTTTTGATATATCAGAGGTGTTTGGAGCTCCCAAGTGGAACCGCTAGTGTCATCACATGGACTTCATGTATCGTTCTCTGCACCAGGGAACGAAGGTTACAACGAAGTTTGATCATGACTTCTCAGATTAGTTTTGTTTTGTGAAGTTAAATATAATTGCATTCTGACTAATGGCACCTGGGCCTTAACAAAAATAATGTCATGACAATGCTGATTAGCTGAATGCACAACAAGAAATTGAACAGTCCATTCACTATCAATTATCTGAGCATTGAAATATTTGATTACATCACATTACACATATATTTGTGAATGTCACAAATAAAGACTTTTTATAGCCAAAACATAGAATCATTGAATCTATCCACACTAACTGGACTATGCAAACCAGAAAAACTGGACAAGACACCCTTGGATGCAACACGTCAAAGTGCCATATTTTAGCAAAACAAAACAAAAAATTCTCCAAAGGGCCAACTTTACTTAACACAACAAATTATCGTGTGACTGTAATTCCGTTAAAGCACCCATGGGAGTGGAAAGTTCTGCGGGTGATCTACTGATAATTCACAAATTAAAGAACACAGACACAGTCAGCTCATTTCCATTATAAGCATAGCAATCTATCAAGAGCAGCGCAAATTAGCATAGGGTCGCAAACAAGCGGAGCCGGTGATGAGGTGCGAGTGATCTATTTACAACTGAGAAGCAGCAAATTAAAAATAATGTGGCTTGGCAAAAAATATGTTCGGATAACATCTTCCTCTGACATTACAAATAAATGAACACTAGTTCTAGGACACTAGGAATTTTCGCCCTTCTACCACTCGCTCTTTGTTCTCTGCAGTGCCTCCTCTTAGCAGCAACTATCACAGCCATGCCAAGATCAAAATAGGTTAAGACTTTGCATGGGGCTTCAAACATTGGTAATATTTAAATACCAGTAAATTGACTACTGCATCACTTTATAAACCACATTGCATGACTTATTTCAATTATCTTCTCCCATAAATTCAGCATATGAAAGAACCCTACAAATAAGGTCAGCCACGCAAATAACTGTACACACCCTTTTGATTTGTTTGTGTCTTTAGTGAATCCTGACAGTAGTTATTTAACTAACTACAAAAGAGGGTTTGTGGTAAATCTGACCCATAGAATATAAAAAAAACATTTAATTCTGTTTTGAACGTTCCAAAATATATAAATAACAACAACAAAAAGTGAGAAAATTATGACAGAATTTTCCTTTTTTCAATAAACTATTCCTTTATTGAAATTTATCTCTAAAAGTTTTTTTTTCTTTCATTATAAAACTGAAATGGCTTTACCTTTTCTGGCACCACGCTTTTCCCATCCCAGGCGTAACCCCTCTTTGTGAAGTAGTTAACCGTGGCAAACTCTATGAGAGCCGAGAAGACAAAGGCGTAACAAACAGCAATAAACCAGTCCATGGCTGTGGCATAGGCCACCTTGGGGAGAGAGTTTCTCGCGCTGATACTTAGGGTAGTCATGGTAAGGACAGTGGTCACTCCTGCAAGGAGAAAGCATATAGAAAACACCTGCATTAAGCAAATTTTTGCCAGGTTTTTATCAGTACGCCAGAAAACAAAATAATGTTTAAATGCTATTAGATTGATTGCTGGATTTTGTTTGATAGGTTAATAGCTTCTTTAAAAGAGATTTAGACTTTTGTTTGAAGCGCAAAGTAGTAAGTAATCTGTACTTATTACCTTTGGATGGAATGGAATTAATTTCTATAGTATTTTCTGTACAGCCATCCACGAAGACGGACATTTTTTTTTTCACCCTAGTCTATTACTGAGACATCAGGTTTCAGATGTCCGCATCCCTAAACAGAACTTTTCTTATCAGAATTAACTGGAAAAGTCTTGCTAGCTCCAATTCCAGAAAATTACAATGAATCATTTTTGTAAAATTTAATAATAAAAAAAGTGTTGTGTTAATTCTTTTGAACCTTTATTTAAATATTAGAAGGAAAAAATTCCAATGTTTTCACTAGCCAAATTATTTTGTATTTCTAAAATATTTTGTAAAAAATAAACAAATTTCTGATTTTGATGGTTGATAAACACTCCAAAAAGATTGTGACAGAGGTAAAAATAAAAGTAGATTTTTTTTTAGATTTCAAAATTAGCAGTAGAATTGGAAATAGGTGAAGTTTTCATAACTGGTTTCAAATCTTGGCTCACCCCTTTGTGCCAAATTTCACGAGAGAATTGTTAAACAATTTCAAAAGTATTTATGTCTTTCACCATAACATTGTGAAAAGATCCAGGGAATCTAGAGAAATCTCAGTCTGTACAGGACAAGGCAGGAAACCTCTGTTAAATGTGCGTCACCTTCGTGCGCTCAGATGGCACTGCATGAGAAACTGTCATGCTACTGTGTTTAAAAATAGCCACATGGGCTCCAGAGTGCTTTGGAAAACCATTGTCACTTAACACATTGTGCCGCTGCATAAAGAAAGCAACTAGAATATCTGTTATGCAAGAAGAAAGATATATATCATGCAGAGATGCTGAAGAGGTCTCTGGGCCCAAGCTGATCTCAGATGGTCCAAAAGACAGTGAAAATGTGTGCCTATAATTGAGATTATAGAGAGACTTGCACTGCCATCAAGATTAAATCTTTCCAGGGAAGCAAGACAATACCAGGCCTCATTCTACACGTGTCACAACAGAGTGGTTTTGTGGATAATGGGTTGTTTCAACCCATGTTTGTGTCAAATATGGACAAACCCAAACATTGGTTCATTTTTTAGAGTGTAGAGTGATGTACATGACTGGATGGTAGGCACGATGTCCCACCATTTCTGGAAATGGGCGTATATATTAGAAATTGTCTTTTAAAAATATATATTTCCTGTGTTACAAAAACAATGCTCTTCAACCTGCAACCTTCAACCTCTAAGTTGCAAAAATATGTGACCATTGTCAGGTGCAGAAAACAAGTGAGGCTCCTGGATCTCGTTCGCCATTCCTGATGAGGGTCGGATGTCGATCGCTGCATCAGAGACTTGGCTTTGATCCTCTGGAGAGGATGAGGAAGCAGGGCTGCCCCCCCTCCAGTGTGATTGCTCATACTGAATCAGATTCAGAGTTTACAATCATACTTTCCTGGACTACCGCGTGGATAGGGCTCAAGAAGAATCCTCCACCGTGTCCCGAGCTCTCGCGGTTGGATGACTGGTTTCTGGTTTCCACCTCAGTGCCTTTCTTCCTAGAGGTGCATGAGGAGGTACAAAAGTCGTGGAAGGCACCTTTCATTGCACGAAGCCACACTTTTGCCTCCTCCTCTATAACTTTTCTATAGATTTCTATAACGATTCTACAGGTTGAGCGTGCAATTGCTGTGCACTTGTGCCCGCAAAGTGCTGCCCCCTGGCGGAATCGTTTTTGCCTCCAATCCAAGACAAGTAATAAAAAAGCAGCCCTGGCTTCTAAAGCTAACAGGCTTACTGGTCATGCCGCCTCCACCCTGCATGCCACGGCCATCCTGCAGGTCTATCAAGCAAAAGCTCTCAAAGAGCTGCACAAGAATAGTTCTGTGCCAGGGTTGTTGCAGGAGTGGCGCAAGGCAACTGACTTTGCACTCTGGGTGAAAAAAGACACGGCATTGGCCAAGATGAAGGAGGACTTTTCCCAGAAGTTCTTGTCAGTCTAAAAAGCAGACTGATGCTATATGTTACATCCTGCCACCAAGCAGCCGTGGGTTGTCCCTCAGCAGCTCGTTGTTGAGGGTATCCCGCTGCGGCTGCACAGGCTCCAGGCCAACCAGAATAATCCCGTACACCAAGCCTCTCGCAGGAAGGCCACGCAGCCTGTCCAGACCGCTAATACAAAGATCGGATTGAAGCGAACATCGAAGTGGAGATGGTGAACACCCACAACTTCTTTCCCCTGGAGGAGGTTCGGGTAGAGTTTTGTTTAATTTTTTTTCCCACCACATTTTAAATAAAAGAGCAGTTGCCTCTATCTCTAGGTCATATGGGATCCGAGTCGACAGTGTGCAACGTTCTGCCCCCTCATTCGCCATGGACAGGGCGTTGGTGTTTCAAGGACGCACTGCCTCCTGAATGCTCAGCCCTTCAATGGACCCACAGAGCCAGCTAAATGCACTACACTCACTGCTATATTAACCGTCAAGGTGGTCTACTCTCTTGTCGCATGTCACAACTTGTAGAACTGGCTACAACTCATCTCGAGATCTCTCCGTGTGGCTATTACAATGAGCTGTTGCTCTTGTTCAGACCTTTCTAGTCTTTCTATGGGCTGGACTATCAAAACAGATGCCTCCACCACCGGCTGGGGTCCTGTTCTTCACAGGCAGGCTGCCTCGGCCTCTGACTCCTGGACAGGACCTCGACTGTAGTGGCATATCATTTGCCTCTAGTTGCTAGTGGGACATCTTGCTCTGCGCTGGTTCTGACTAGTCCGGACAGATAACACATCGACCTGTGCGAAGGATGCACTCTCATGACACCTCACATTCATAGGGAGAATGGAGACTCCATCCCCAGGAGTCCTCCCACTGCCAGTTGTTCTTTCCCTGACTGAGGGGATCCTCAGCACAGATGCACTGGCACACAGCTAGCCCCAGGGCCCAGGCCAAATATGAGTTCATTCTAGTGAGCCTTCTCGCACAGACACTATGCAAGATCCAAGAGGATGAAGAGTGCCGTACAGGCCCAACTTGACCAGGATCCCAGAACTGGTGCTCGCGTATTCCTGGCGTATTCCCTTGGTGGAGGACTTCAGCTGCCTTACGCGTGGTAGACACTATCACTTCAGCTAGACCTCCCTTCTGTATGGGAGAGCAGAAGGGAGACCTTCTGCTTATGCTTTGAAGTGGAGTCTGTTCACTGAGTGGTGTTCTGGTAACTACTGTAACCTCTCCATTCCCTGAAGGAGGTAACGGAGGTTACATTGGTTACCAGCTTGATTTCTTTAGTAATTCTGTCTGGCTCAGACAATGGTGACGAAGTTAGTGTAAATAGTTTTTGTCAGCAAAATGTCCAGACACAAAAGTGAGCATCACATCTTTGACCCATTAGTCATTTTTCAATCAAAAGTACATTTTTAGAAGACAAGTTTACACAATTGAGAACACAAATAGAGTTTTTCAAGGCTACTGTAAAGCAACCCAGTAAGATGTAAGGCACAGACAGCTCTCAGACGCAACTTTTTGTTTGTCTGAGATGAAAACACTTGGGAATCCAGAGTGCCCAGTCAGGAGACTTCATGCAAGGGTAGCCCAACAAGCTGACAGAAGAAAAAAATCTTTCTTCTCTGATATGTGTTATATAATACATTACACAGACACAGAGAATCCTCCTGGCACAGTTTAAAACTTTGACTACTGTTGTTCTCAGTGCCAAATTAAGGATTTATGATTTTTCAGTTTGCAGGATTCTCCTAAAAGAACTAACAATCCATGCATGCAACCTTTCAATAAAGTATTGGAAAACATTGATTAACATAAGTTAACAAACAAAATTAACCAAATAAATTAACCAAAATAAACATAAGAATTTGACTAAAGAGTACTATTAAAAATAAAGTCCTGTTCGAGACCAAATAAGACATTTTTATTTTTTTCAGCAAATTTAGAGCAAGAAAGTAGCTAACTAGACAGCTCACTAGATTTGAAGATTTTGGAAAAGAGTGAGGCTAACAATTTGAGAACAATTTGGACACTCACCAAACACAGTTCTGGCAGGGACCGATTCCCTGTTTAGCCAGAAGGACACCTGGGACAGGATCACAGTCATGATACAAGGCAAATACGTCTGGATGACAAAGTAACCAATCTTCCTTTTGAGATGGAAATGTGTTTTCATGACAACGTACTCTCCTGAAAGTGCATAGAAAGAGATTTAAGTGAGAAAGTATTTGAAAGGACAATAAACATTCATTAGTGTGCATAATAGTACATTCAGTTTAACATTAATTTACCATGAATTACTATAGAGAAATGAACATGAAATTAATGCAATAAATCATGCCCCTTGATCCATACATAATAAGGGATTTCCAAAACCTCTGAATAAATCAAGCTTGAAGAGCTACTTTCATGTTTGTGTCTTCAAGTTTAATCAAATTGCACCAGTGGTTCTCAATCAGGGGGCCGGGACCCACTAGTAGGGTTCAGCAAACCTTCAAGATGACTTAAAATGATATAAGTTTAAAGTTAAAATAATTGTAAAAGTTGATTTTTAGACTAACAGACTGACAAGTTCAACTGTGAGATGGAAATCTGTAGACTGTTGCCCAGTGTTAGACTAGCAATGCAGAAAAAGTATACTTAAAAAGTAATTATATGACTATTCAATGATTTACTCATTACTTCTATAACAATATATGATATATATTTTAAGTACTTTTCTCAGGAATTATTGATATGCATGATAAATTATAATTAATCTGAACGGAAGCCGTATGATTATTGAATGCAATCCTCCATTGTGTTGCTTGTCTGTGAAATCCGTCAGGACTTGCACTAGTTCTGCTCGAGGCAGCCTGTCAACTCTGCTCATAGAGATCGCAGTTTGAGTTGGCGGAGATCTCCACTGATCTGGAGGACCACCTTTTTTTATCTCAAAGCTCACTCTACAAATTCTTCGGATCAAAATGATGAACTCATGCTTTCTGTATCTGATCCAGTAGGACTGGATGTGTATAAGCAGCCGAGTGCTTCAGCAAAACAGCTTCCTAAGTTTGACACTTTTGGAGAGATGCTTTAAAGAGATGTTCCTCGTGCAATGGCCTGGATGACCACTTCCTCATATGAACATGAGTACATCCTCCTCACTGCCATATCCCAATCTTTCCTGATCTCTACACTGAGGTGTCAAGATTGTGGAAATATCTATCCACCGCTCATGTTCATACATAAGTGTCATGAAACTCCTTGCCCCAACTTGGCTCACGAGCGATTCCTTCTGGTTGGTCCGCCCAGGTATTTCCTCCCAGTCTGCTGCTTGAGGGCACTGAACAGACCAATTCTATTGAGTTACAGGATTCTCTAAGTTATTCTCTAAGTTACAGGATTCAGTTTGCCTCCCATCCACCTCGTTTCTAAGGGGCAATGGTAACGAAAGTACACCAGGAAAAGGATAATTATTCCTGAAATAAAAACTGTGCTCTGGGTAAGAAAGAGGCACATCATTTTACAGTTGGTATTTTATAGTACCCAAGAAAGATGGGGTGGCTGTGTCCAATATGAGATCTTCTGGGCCTGAAGTGTACTCTTCGGACATACAGGTTCAAGATGCTAACCATTCAAATAATAGACACACAAATTCAAGTTGAGGATTGTTTTGTGACTATAGGTTTAAAAGTATGCCTGTTTTCACATCGAGATCTAGCCAGAACACAGGACATTTCTCAGGTTTGCTTTCTGGGGCAAAGCTTTCTAATATCGAGCACTTCATTTAGGTCTAGCTCTGTCCCCATGCATGTTCAACAAGGCTATGAATGCTGTCCTTGCTCTGTGACTCAAGGGCATCCGTGTACTCTATTATATCGACGACTAGTTGATATTAGTCAGGATAGAGAGAGTGTTCTTGTCCTTGACAGTAGTTTACATTCCAGAGGTTATGTTCCCTGAAATGGCAACTCTTTGTATCTTGGTCTGAGCAACATGATGTGGATCAACTTAACTGCCCTGTCTGTCCAATAATGAAGTTCCTTCAAGAGCATCTCACAGCAAGGATGGCTTATGTGGCCGTATGTGGCCTCTATTTCTGCTAGCCACACACCTCTAGACAGATCTTCCATGGGGAGGCACACCTTTCTCAGTCCGTGCATGGTTCCAGATGTCTGTGGCCTAACTGCAGGTCATAAGTTTCATCCTTGTACCTAGCACTGCTGATCCTCAAAGTAGCCTCCCCAGAGAGCAGGAGGCTTGCAGACCTTTTCAGTAGCCTCTTCCAGCTTAGACTTTGCTCAAAATGAGGCCGGACCTAGGCCAAACTATTTTCCAAAATCCCCTTCCATGGCTAGTCAGATGTCTTGCAGACTTTCTTGCAGGTCACTCCACTAGGAGTATGGCATCTTCTAAGGCCTTTGCTGAGGGTACACCACTACACAATATATGTGCTGCAGCAGGTTGGTCCTCTCTGCACACATTCATCAGGTTTTACAGTTTGAAATTAACCCCAGATTCTCAGAAACTGAACAGAACTGACGAGAAACTGAAAACCAAACTAAATGCTACAATGTGTTAATAATGTGGTAGATTGTGTCATTCATGCTTAATGCTGCTGTTTTGGATTTCGGTAATGGGAACAAATAATCACTTATTGCTCATACGCTGCCAAGAAATCTGGTATGTGTTTTCATCTGGAGGATGTGATACTTAGAGCATTTCCTCATGTGCATTTGGACAGCAAATCAAAACTTGAATACAAAACTGTTCACAGCTGATATTAGAACAACATTCAGGAGATGTGTATGATTAAGAATGTATATGAATTCTCATTAATTTGGCAATAAAGAAGGGAACAGAATAATAATTTAACTATCAGCGAGAGAAATTATGGGTATGGTACTAAAAGTAATACAATTGTGATTAATTTAAGGGTGGAAAAACGCACCAGTGCTGGATTGCACCACACCCGAGTCGACAGTCTGTCCCATCAAGTCATACTGGTTGAGGCGGGAGCCGTCATCAGCCACAACCACAGATTGCGCTGCCCCTCGTGTCCATACATACACTACTTCAGCCCTTGTATAGGCATCTGGGTTGAACAAACAAAACACAAAATGTTTAAAGTGAGGATGTCACTTGTTAGCTGTCAGTGCTTTCTCGGGTCATATACTGCTGTGGATTCTCAAGCAGACACTGAAATATTTAGAGCCTTGTGGCTTGGAGTCTCAAGCTTGTTTTTTTATTCATGTTTCTCTTCCTCCACATTATTCCTCCAGCACAGACACATCTGTTCTTTCTTTTCAAGGAATAGTTAGGTCAGGGTAGAGCTGCATGAATCTGTCCGGCTGGTTGGGTAAACTCAGGTGTGAGATGTTGTGTTAGAGATGATCTCTACACTTTGTGGACCTCACAGATACCCAGTTTGGAGACTTCGGTAGGATCTGAACTTTCTTTGGAAAAAATGTAAAACAGCCAAGCACTTACAGCTGCCGAATTTGAGAGGGCAAGCATGGGCATCCATTGGGAAGTCCTCTAAGTGCATCGGACACTCAGCTCTGACTGTAAGCCTAGACACAAGAGAGAAGGTGGGATACAATATTTAGACTCCTTGACAGTCAATTACAATTTTACCCAGTTACAACAAAACTGTCTTTCAAGTAACTTATTTAGTGTTATAATGTGATGCATTGATATGGAGTTTACTTTATATGCAGTCAATTTTTGTCCATTTTGCTTAAACTAATTTAGAGATGTGCACGTTAATACACTTCATTTTTTGTTTAATATATTTTATTCACAAGGTTACACGGATACAAACAATGTTTTATTATATATGGGGTACAACAGTGCCAAAATATACTTTCACTACTCCCATAGTGTATGATGGAAAAAAAATATATATGCTTGTAATGAACATTGATGGAACAACATATTTTGTGTGAAAATAAATCATAAAAGTAGTTCATTTAGTTTTAAAATGTTATGAATTTATGTGATTTCCTTTTACTCCACAGACACAATGAATTTAGCTAAAATAATATAATTTTAATAATGCCAACTTGTTCAAAAATCCAGTTTAGCAGAGTTTCTATTAGATAAAAATGTTAGATAAAACGTTTCTGTATTAAAAATACAGAAACTAAATGATTTTTAAAAAAATTCTCAAAGGATTGGAGTAGATCCAAAATATAATATATATATATATATATATATAAAACAATCTAACAAATCGTAAAGTCAGCCAGCCATCAATTATTGAGTATTTTCGTACACTGCTGTACAGCAGCAGCGTCTTTACACAGTCCCCCACACATAAACAATCTCACTATGGCTTGACAGAATGATAAAACAGTAAATGTTATCTCATAGGGTATGTTCTTCCCATTTTAACTTTGCTGACACATATGACCTTCCATCTTCATCCTAATCTCTTAATTAAGCAGACTATATAATGCCCTAATGCGTGTTTTGACCTGACCTCTACGTTAGTCACCTGCGAGGTAGAGATCCATGTTATTTATAGTATAATCAAACACAAACTAACCCAAGACATGTATAATATACACACTATACACACTTCAACTGTCAGATCTTTTACATATATTTATATTTATAGATGGTTACAATAACTTGAGATAAAACACCAACATTAAAAGTTCACACTATGAAAAGGTCATCATTCTGTTCTTGCTAAGTAGATGAAAAATAAGCAACAGCTTCACCTCATAGTGTAAAGCAGAGTTCCTTCCTCTGTGATCCGTAGAAGTTTGTTAGGCATGGTCATGTTATGGGCGACTGACTTCTTGCCATTGTGGAAAAATGTGTCAGGGGTCCAAATTTTGCTAGCCATGAGATTGTTGAGACGGAGCACTGCCATGGGACCTTTGAATTTCAGCCTCTCATCCTTCCAGCTCTGCCTGAAGAACACATCTATGGTGTACTCCTGCAAGACCACATATTTTCAGTTTCATCCTAATAATACTCAAATGTATGTGTAGTGTCAGTTTGAGAAAATAATTTGTGAGTTACAGTATTTATTTTAAGCTGCTTAGGATAATGCTTTCCTGTCACTAAGACTGTCGAGAGTGGTGCTTGCAACGCCAAGGTCATGGGTTTGATTCCCAGGGAAAGCAAGAACTGATTAGTATTGAATGCAATGCAAGTCGCTTTGGATAAAAGCGTCTGAGAAACGCATCAATGTAAATGTAATGTGAACAAAGTAGTTTTTTTTCATAATTTATCCTAATTGATACTTTTAGACTAGCTGTTGTGCAGTAATTTCAGTAAAACTGCAGTCACAGGAGGAACCATGAGCTTTCTGAAGCATCAGTGGCTATAATTAGCGGCGTGAATCATTCTAACAACTACTGATTGTCATAGCTGCGAGCATTGCCACCCCTCCCCCTCTTCACATGATCATCCATTATGACACTGATTAGTGTTGGGTACGTTACACTAAAGAAAATATTAATTAATTGCTACTAATTACATCTCCAACAGTGTATTTAGATTACTGTAAAAATTGTCTAAAAAGTATTGCATTACTAATTCATTTCTAAATAACATATGAACTTTGACAGATATGAGTTGAACAAGCACAGATATGAAACTGATCTTTTAATGCTTTTAAATAAATAATACAAAATAGTATAAATTATTCTTGAATGAACTTGAAAACTTAAAAACTAAAGTTTTTAAAGGATGAAAAATTACATTAATACATAAATTCATTTTAACAGCAGACATTAAATTCTGATATTAAATCCACTATTGTTTTAGCCTATACAGTATTTAATGCAATTGTATGTTTGTATGCAATCAGATGCAACTGTAATTAACTTTATAAAGCTTAGCAGTAATTCCTTACTTAACATTATCAAGGGAAAAGGAATTAAATTACAGTAATTAATTTCTCAATAAAGCATTACACCTAACACTAACACTGATACAGCCGGGTGTTGTTGGTAAATTTGCATGCAAAAAACATACAAAATCTAATATGTATTCCAGGCAGAGTTGATGTAAAGTAAGGACACAACTTTTTATGGAAAATATAATTAATATAAATAAATAGAAGATTTACTTTTTGTATCGTTTGATATATTACAAATCTTTCAATATATAGAATTAGTTGCATTTTTAAACACATTTTTTGTTAATGTTGTGTTAGTAAATATATCAAAGGAAATATAGCCATATCCCAGCTGTGCAGGGCAGATATGTATGTATGATATGTATATGTATGTATATAGAGCATTTAGAAAAAAAGTAATTGATTCCTCAGAGCAATGGCAACAGAAAATGTGTGACATTGAAAAAGAAAGAAAGAAAAGAAAGCTTTACCATGTCATGGTCCGATACTGGTCCGATACTCGTCACGAAAATGTCAGTCTTCACTTCGGTTACGCGCTCTGTTGAAGCAAAGAATTAGGAGTTTGAGTGTCAATCCGTGTTGGTCATTAATCTAAACAACACTTTAATCCAGAGGCTATCCCACCCGTCTTTTTATCTAATCGAGGTTCAGCAAACTCTCCACACTCAAATTACAAGGGATCTACAGTATCTCCCTCTGATATGGAAATATATGGAAAATATGAAAATGCCATCTAAAACTTGCTTTAAACTAACCTTTATTGGACAATAAATGGATTCATATTTAATGTTCAGTGTTCTTTAACATGTTTATAGATACATAAAGCTCTCTCTCAAATACATAGTATTTGTATGTATTTCATTTTGAATGCATCATGATTTTTAATTGTTTAGCTTTAGAGATAGGCTTTAAGTATTTGTAAATATTTTAAGGAACCCTAATCTTAATGCAATTAATTTTGGTTGGTTTAAAATGTTGGTTGGTATAAAGCACTTCATTAAAGCCATTTTCCGATATTCTGTGACCTAATCTAAATGTAGAACTATTTACAGTTCATAAATTCTAAACAAAGTATTATTTAACTCTTTATACACAAGCTAATTAAACCATAATAATGTGTTAGTTACAGTGACAATGAATGAAAAACTCGTTGTTTTTATATAGTCTATTAATGCATTAACTACAGTTTATAAACCATTAACTATTTAATAATTATTTGTACCTTTTTTTTGTTTCCAGTGAGGGTGTGAACAAATGCCTGCTCACTATGCTCTGAAATTAACCAAGCGAACTGACTGTAGCCAAAGTCTACTATACAGCGCACCGAGTGACCAAGAGCTTAGGTTCCTGAGGTACAGGGTCCACAGCTTAATACCCTCCCTTCCCTACTTACCTGTATAATTATCCAGTGCACCGAGCTAGCTAGAGAGTCATGGATGTCTTCACGGCGTCCATCAGCAACTCCAAAATGGAAGACAGCAGACTAAAGTACTGCTCCTCCGACCATAACAATCCCTCAGCTATAAGCTCTAAAGGGCAGCCTGACCAAAGGGAGCATGTAATTAAGCATCCCGACCTTAAGGATTAGAAGAGGCCTCAAGGGAGAGCAGTGCTATCTCAGCCGTTTTGCTCTACCCTCAAGTCTCCTCAAGGAGGAATAGCAAAAATGTTTTTGGGAGATATGGCGAGAGACCACAGGGAGTGGAAATCCTACACCAGTTATGTACTTTCAAAGAAGTGTGTCAACAAAGCTAGTCAACACTTGCTACCTCCTCAGCTAGAGAGGGCCACACAGAAAGAGGGACACCCATCGCAATAACAACCACGTCTCTCTCTGAAGTACCCTATTAGCAAAAGACTCCTGGAGAAGCACTTTACCTGTTAGTAAGATCTCCGAGATAAGCCAACAGAATCCCAAACTACTGTTGCTAGTGAGAGAGTGGGGAAATATATTTCAAAGGCCTTCATAATCTGATGGTTGCCCATTCCTACATTTCTAGCGAGGAGGCTTAGTTGCATATCTACCTCTGTCCAAAGTGTTGAACGGGAGGACAGAGAATGGGCCACTAATGGTGACGTTGTCCACCATTTTTATGTAGTGTCGCTCCATTACTCTTCACGAACCATTAGTAAACGTGTTAACATAACTCCACACTATTACCTCCAGGTTCATACTGGGGGGACGACAGATGATGAAGTGAGATATGACTGGCAGTAATGCCCATTCCCCTCTTCCCATTCATATGTGATTACACGGGGAAGCACATTAATGCAGCCTCCCTATTTATTGCAATTGAAGGAGCAACATATAGGGAAGCGAGACACTACTAGCAGTCATGCTCACTCTTCCCACTCTGTGAACAGCCAATTCCCTCGAACATCATAAGGGAAGTTTCCATACTCCATGCACGGGCCATATGATTGTGTTTCTATAGGGAGAACACTGACGTTTCCGCCATACTCCAAGTTCCAGAGAGGGTGACAGATGAGAAGAAGGGATGCGAGTGGTGGTATCAGTCTTTCACTTCTTCTTTAACAGCCCATTTATATTTGATTGCAGAGGGTGCACTTTGCTTCCACCTCCATACTTTGAGTACCAGAGAGGGTGACAGATGAGGAAGTGGGACGTGAGTGATGGTGTTGCCCACTCTTTTCTTCAGTTTCAGCCATTTATATGTGATTACAGATGGAACACATTGCTGTTACCTCCGTACTCCCAGTAGCAGAGAGGGCAACCGAAAAAGGAGAGGGAGACGATTGGTGGAATTGCCCTGTCCTTCGTTGCATTAACACACCTATTCGCTATACAAAACTAGGGAGTATACTGATACTGTCTCCATATCTTTTGTACTGAAGAGTGTGACAAAGAAAAGAGTGGGATGCACTGCCCAATCATTTCATCTGTGCCCGACATAAATCTGTGGTAGTAGAGAAGCACATCAATCTTAACTTCAAAGTCCCAGTACTGGAGAGCTGATGGAGCGCAATACTCACAGCGAGAAAACCCACTTCGTCATCTGTGGATACTTATACTTTCTTCGTCAAATAAATGATAGGCAACAGATAAGAAAAGTGGGACACTAAAGCAAATCTGGTCACTTTCTTTTCATTAAAAGTCTATGGTGTATGGTTATGAGATGTAATTACAAGGGAAGAACATAATCTGTGATGTACTCCTGAGGAGGGGAAAGTGGAGCAATTCCTTCTTCCACTTGTTTCATCTGAAGCAGTGTGTTTTGGGTGTTAAAAAAAGAAAACACAATTGCTATACCTCCACACCCAGAATGAGAGAGAGCTGCAGGTAAAGTGGTTTCTCCCACAATCTCATCATGGAGATCAGGAAGAAACAGATGGCTCAAGAGAGGGTAGCGTTTATAGCCCACCAGGCATTACTCATCTAACCTGTTTTGGGCAGATTCCTTCTTTTTTCAGGGGCGAGGGAGACGACAAGCTCACTTAAACGTCTGTTGCAACTCCCACCACCTCTAACTCAGCAGAGCAAGACCGGCCAATACCGTGCTCTCTGCCAGATTGGAAAAGGCAACTGAGCAAGCTTCCAGATCAGGAATGAGAGTGGCCCGTCTCTAACTCCTCCATCAGCTCCATCTCCAAAACTTCTTCACATCTTCTTCACAATCTAAATCGTTGCATCCCCTCGACAGCCACAGGACTGGAGCCATGGGATGCAGACACCCGGCTCCCATCCTCCTTAAAGAAAGCCAGGTGGAAGTAAAGCTTCATCACTGTAAAACCGTCACAGTGAACACACCCTGCCCCCTTTGAGAGCTGACCATGCACACTCGGAATGAAACAAGGTCAGATAATGAGATATTTTCTAACCCACTTTTTCTTTCCAAACGCACAGACAGAAACTCAGGTTCAGATTTCACATGCACACACTCATCCAGAGCGGCTTCCTGAAGACCAAAGAGCTGAGCCTGTTGGAGTGTCTGTGATGTCACCCAACTGCCATAGTCAATCAAAATTGTAATGTAGCCACACGTGCTTCGGACACCGATTAATGCCGAGTGTTCCCATGACGCAGCATCAAAGTTCCAATTCGAAAGGGAACATTGTGGACGTCATCTGAGATAAATTTCTTATACTATCTATATTAATAACTCATAATAATATATATTAATAATATATTATTAATAATAACTCATTACTATTACTATTACTCATAATAATAATACATTCAGTTTTCTGGTTCAGAAATCGCAAACCACTTCTATAGAACATATATCTAAGTCTTTTGATAATCTGTTAATAGTACACATTGACATTGAACAAGAATGAAACATTTGACAGCAATGACATTTTAGACTGAATAGTTACTGTGAGTGAAAAGTTTGCATAGATTAGATCAGGGCTGGGCAAACTACGGCCCGCAGGCCATATCCGGCCCGTTGGGTTTTTTAATCTTGCCCGCCGAACTTGCCGAACCTGTATTAAACCTCCTTCACTTTACATTTCCCTGTAATGTCACTCTGTCGCGGCAGTGGCGCTGTAGCTGTGGTGGAGAGTAGGCGTGTGTCGCAAACCCCTCTACACCCCCTTTATGGCGTTAATTCCGTGCTAAAAAAGGAAAGAGCGCAAAACTGATGTTTGCGCACGCGTAAATTACATCCGCGAGCGGAAAACAGAGCTACACATAAAAACGGGTACCCGCAAGCTCATTTTAATCACTCTCGCGGTGATGTTGATGTTGCATAGCATCTACATATTCATCAAAATGTTACAATGCTTGGGAAAAAATGCATTTTTGTAAGATTAATTCCGAGAGTACTTAAAATGTACCATTTGCTTGTGAAAACTATAGAGACCATAGTATAAAGTATGAATGTGTCCCAAGCTTATTCAGAAAGGCACAGTTAATGGCTTCAAAACAAACAACAAATTTGATGGAATAACAGGAAAAATATTGGGCGGCAGGCACTGTCAGTCCTTGTGCTCGCTGGAGAACAGCTGAGCCACGGGAGAGCACGACAGTGTACATAAACCTCCAACATCACTACGCATTAATGAATGTATGACGTGAATGAGTGTAAACTGAACAAAATGAGCACAGCATGATCATAGATCATAGCCAGGAGTAATATTAACTACAATATTACACATTTTCTTCTGCTTGATATATTTCTTTAAACATTTTAAACCTGTTTCTTTTATGTTTCTTTGTCTCACTCTCTCCCCGAACTGGCAAGCATTTATTTATTCTCTAGGCCTATAATTTGTAGAGATTTGCATTTTATATGAATATTAAAATTTATTTTAAAAACTATTTTCAAGTATAGAATATTTATTTCAACCTTCATGTTCTCTAATCAGATATTAGAGAGCATTAAAGTCCACATATTATAAAAAATAGAAAAATATTGTTTTAGAACATACTTAATTATTTATTTATTGGGATCGGAAAATGTCCCCCTGAAGCACAACCGCACTAAATGCTATAGCACTGCTGATGGGACGGTCAATTCCGACAATTACATGAAATGGTATAGTTATAATGATAAAAAAAAGTAAAAAAAAAAAAAAAACGTAATATATATTAATAGTTATACAAAGCATATTTGTTAAATGATAACTATGAAGGGAATAGAATCAATTAAGAATTTCTCAAGTAATTTTTCAAATGTCCGGTTAAAGCCTCGCCCAGATACATATACAAATACTTTTGAGATTGTTACAGATACAGATATTGGTTCTGCTGCACACCTGTAGCATAAAATCATTAACTAGGATAGATAATTAAAGAAACACATAACAGGTGTGTAACCTAATCAGAAACCATGGAAACAAACTAGAAATGAGAACTCAAGCAAATCATGAAACAGAACATGAAAATTAAACTAATAAACTAAACTAAACAAGATCCCGACTCCTCGCTGAGATGAGTGCATCAGATCAGAGAGACAGACCAAAATGTGAATGGTGTGTTTTTTTTCTTCTGGACTACATTTACCACCAGAAAGCCATTGAAGAGCCATTTTCTTTTTACCGTTAAACCAAATAACTCCCGCAAGGCTGAAAACTGGGACACAAATGTGTAAAGCAAATCATTAGTGAAACCTACCTCCAAGACCAGGTCTGAGACGGTTGTCATAGCCATCGAGGAGGCTGTCCAGAATCCTGGTGAAAACTGTGGTGTTGTCTTTCTGCTCATCGGTATTCTGATTAGAGCTGACAATACAAAACAGTAGATGTCTTATTCAAAACACAACTAAAGCATTAATCAAAAGCCAAGGGTGGCATGAACACACCCTGATGTGTACAATCAAACACACTCCTCGTGGTAATTCGGAAACATCCAGCCTGTTTAAAGAGAATCTGCAATGTATTAGCCTGAAGACAAAAAAACAAGTCTCCTTCCGTCTTAGAAGCAAAGGGGTACATGCAGAGGAACAATGCATTATTAATTAGCTAAAATACTCTTTTATATGCAAATAACCATGTGGATATTCAGAGTCCTGGCAGCATGAAGCCAAATGTTAAAAGACACACTTATGACAGCAAAAAAACGATGAACTCTGTTAACATCTTTGCTCATTTCAGACAAATGATTATGTGCAAAATGGTATTTTATGAGATTTTATGACAGCATGTAAGGATGGTGACCAATTTGTTCTGGAAAAAACATCACCGGTGTTCTGTACATACGCAATTGCTTGTTATTCTAGCAATCATTGACATTCTTTTCCTGCTAAAAGGTACCGGACGGCAAGTGCGGCTGCAGACTCAATCACAGTGCTTCAAAAATAAGCTTGGCATGGAAACAGATTTCAAGGAGAGGATGAGGTCATCAAGATTAGTTAGCGAGGACCACGAATGGGATTGTTTTGAAATGGTTAAAAGAGAGAAAGAGTGACAGAAAGAAAAGGAAAGAAAACCCCAAAAAGAGACATAACGCACTGCAATGCAGGTTGTCCTTGTATCCCAAAGTTTCATATCTGTTGTTGCATGTAATTATGTAATTCGCTATGAATATTCCGTTACACTTTATACTACGGTGTCATTGTTACAGTGTAGTTATATATTAAAGGACTGAGTAATATTGATTGTACTTACTATAGGGTAAGGGTAGGATTAGGGTTAGTCGCATATAACTATGGGTTTTTCCTGTTTGGATTAGAGTTACCATAGTAAGTACTTGTCGCGTATTTGACATTCTACTAAACCTACGTAGACAATTACTTACTCAAAGCACTTAAATAAAATGAACTGAGAAGAAGCGTGCACATATCATGTACTTTATGATCTCATTTCAAACAATCTCCTGGTACAATTCCCCATTTCACAAAGAAACGAGGTCTGTGCGGTCCAAAAGTCTGAAGCCACTTTGAAAACGTTATCAAAGAAACGTTATGTTTTTTTTTATGAATGATCATTTTCATTACCGGTACTTTAATCACATTTCAATTAAGCAAACATTTTAAAATCATGCAGGTTTATATAAGCTCGCAGACTCACGCAGTTTCTTTCAATCTTCTGATTCTGATTCTTTTCTCATGCTTTCATTTTATTCGGTTGCACTTTATTTTAAGGTGACGTAGTTACATTAAGTAATATTAATTAGTTACAAGTACTTACTATACAGTTACACTTAGTATTAGGGTTTGTTTTAGTACTTGTAATTATACATCATTTACTGATATTGCTATAGAAAGTTAATGTAAAAACATGTAACCGTCGCACATTAAACCTTTATATTCTACTATAAAAAAGCAAAATAGAGACATTTTCACAAGATGTCTCTCACCTATGCAGCTTACTGGATTCAACAACAGACTGCCAGAAATACAAGAAGAAAAATAAAATGAGAATACTTCCACCCTTCCCCCATCGGCGCAGAGAGATACACACGCACATGCACACAGACCGAAAAGGGGTCATGAGAGGAAAGCGAAGCCTCATATTTTAAGCACACATGCCAGTACAACACTCACAGCATGCTGGTAATGCCAACCGGACTCAGAATGACATATCCACTGCTATCGCTGATATGATAATAATAGAATAATAAATAATAATGCACAAAAAATCAGAGATGGAGAAAATTCACAGTAGACTATATATATATATATATATATATATATATATGCATTGGTACATTTGGTGTTAATAAGGTGAATGAGAAACTATACAGAGATGAATAACACAATACAAAATCCACGCGCTTATGAGCAGAAAACAGATTCCCATGAAACATTGTACAGCAACCCCATCTACAGGTCATATAGACCGCCAGTGCCAGCGTCTCTCACAACGCACAGCATGCAAATAAGACATTGCATTCTCAAAAGTATTGTTATAAAATATTCATGGGAATAAAACCATTACTATGACTATCACCTGTCTAAACGTGGCTTGACATTTGTGCAACAGTGATTATCTTATAACTACGGTTACCGATGAATTAAAACAATATTTATTGTTGTTATTGTTGTTGTTGTTATTTTCCTAAATTCACTAGCACAGATTAATCCAAGCTGCATTCATAAAAACGTAATCGTCATCAGATAATACTTCAAACATTCAATTTAATTCAGATTTAGCAGGACTTATCACCTTTAAAGTAGCACTTGCCTAGCTTTATAGAAATGCCTCACTATATGTTTGTGTCTTGTTCCAACTAAATGATATATAACCATGCAGTATAACAGTAAAAGCAAGCTACAGCAGAATGAAAATATTAATGAAAGCTTCATTAGCATAACATCCTCTTTGAAGTCTGAGGTTCTGATCTTGGTCTGAGTTAACATAGTACGTTTAGATCAAAGACCTAGGTTTAGATCAAAGTCTTTACATATAAAAAAATAAAGCATTACTGTAACTACATCGCAGAGAGTGTTCATCCGAAGCAGAGAACGTGCTAATCATTCCAAGATAACTATGGACCAAAATCAGTTGCATAAACATACCTTTTTCCAGCCAGAACACTGGTCACCAGTAAAGAGGCCCAGATCCAGAGCCAAACTGCTCCCCTTCCACCCCACATCATTCTCCACAGGATGGATCCTCACTAAAGAAGAGGAAACACAAAGCTTAAGCAAACAATCTGCTTCATGAAAAGCATAGCTTTGCAATAATGTGGAGTATATGCATCATTTTTGTTTTTGCAGCCTAAGTTAAAATAGGATGCAACATGAAGGTTGCTGTTTTTTAGACAAACAAAAACTAGGTTTTTCAAAGTAGACCTTAATTAGAGTAACTCTCACCGCTAAAGTCACTCTGACTGGCAATTTTGTCATGCGATTTGCTGATTCACAATAAAGTCATTTGAGATGCTGCATACAACACATTTAATTGTCTGATAACACTGAATGAGGTTTCATTCATTTACATTCATTACTAACAATGAATCTCTATTTACAATCTCTATTTATGTTGGTTAATAAAAATACAGTCGGTCATTGTGTGTTCGTGTTAACAAACACAACTTTTGATTTGAATTATGTATTAGAAATGGCTGAAAAGAACATGAATTTAGATAAAGAAATGCTGTAGAAATATGTGTTATACTAAAAGTAGTTAGCTTGTGAAACCTTATTGTAAAGTGATCTAAATACAAATCCTTTAATTGCACAACACAAGATTTGAACACAATGCTCATATTTCCTCCTTTGAACCCTCATGATCTAATTTAATGCCTGAGCATATTCATACTGCGCGTTCATGTGAACTGGCGCTCTGTGGTGGTCCAAGCCCCCATTATAGCTTCTGTATAATGTAGATTAATATTACAGCAGTCATATGTATCATCAGAACGACGACAAAATCCAGCAGTCGTTCCGTGCATGAAACAGCCACAAGCCCTCTCTGCAAATACTAAACGTTTAATCGCACTTACCCCTTTTGGACTATTATTTCGTGCTCATACACACACAATGCTGTGCATCACATAAGCAGAGTTCTATAGGCAGTGGAAATAAAGGCGACAGCAATGTGCTTTCATTCCGTCGGTTGGCGCTACGCATTACACACACGATCGGCTCTCTAATCCTCCATAAACATCACACCAAATCATTCACAGCGATCGATTGTGCCTGATATATCTGGGCAAAATGACCTGCCTTCACATGGACGATAGTGCGCACACGGTCCACAACATTCCCACTTTTTGAATTCTGTCGCGAGAGCGCACCGTCAAAAGCGCGTCTCCTGATGGATTATTGGGCGTGCGCCACGGGGCTCTTCCTAAACGTGCAGTAATTCAATTGGAGTAATTAAGCAAACAGTGCGCGAGCATTCCCGACAACATCCAAGTTCGCAGCAAACATGCACACCACAAACATCATGCACATAAAAGTAGCCCATGCTCAATTTTCCATTTCCAGGAATACGGCGCTGCCTCTGATGCCGCTGCGATCCGCGACCAACACCATCTCCAACACACAAGCATCGAGCCTCGTGCACTTACGTTAAATCGATTGCACCTTATCGTCAAACTTTTGGGAAGGTCTTTAACGTCTGGATGCTGCGAGGAGATGTGATGCTGCGAGATGCGAGCTGAGCTGAATTTGAGCTCGAGGCTGATGCTGCCGCTGCTGCTGCTGATGATGATGCTGATGCTGAGCGCGCGCAGCTCTCGCGCACTCCTCATCCAAACTCTTCCCGGTTTACAGCAAATTACTCATCCACCAGCCCCAAATCCACACGAATAAAGCTTCCCCGTGCTAGAACAATTGCGCTACGTCTCTGAAACGAGATCAGTCGAGTGCACGGCGTTTGTGTTACAGAATAGAAGGCACCAATCTCACATCCGTCCTATTTTTAAATGCAGCACAATTTCACTTGCACTGCTGTCGACTTAATCTCTTTCAGCGGCCGGGTCTCAAATCCTCTTACATTTTACCCGGATTTCGCCTCTTTCTCGGGCTCTTCCATTGCGTTGGAACAACAACACGAAGCGCATCATCTCCGTCGCAATTAACACGCTATTAATTATGACACCAGACACGCATGCACAAATATGCATGCCAAACCGCAGTGCATGCACACGCATTCGCCCCAAATCAACTGGAATGTATGCATTTCTCACCGCAAAATCCCGATGGCTCGAATCTTTCCCCCCAACAGTCCCCTCGAAGCAGCCGCTCACTGACTCACTGATTCCGCCGCCTGGAATATCGCACAGATATTTTGAAACAAACGCTTAAGGAAGATCCGCAGTCCTCACAGCGCATCTGCAGAGGAGCTTTCTGATCATTTGTGTAGTGAGGAGTCACAAACTAAGAGCCGGAGGGTGTTTTTAACGGAAAACAGCGCAGCTTCTTAGAGGCCACGTCGCGAGCTGGGTGTTAGAGAGCGATGATGGCACGAACTCAGACATTCAGAAAAACTCCGCGTATGTACATGTGCACGTTCATGCATGAGCGAGACAGGGTTTATCTCGATAAACGGGGACGAGTGGGAGCTCGCGCTCATTAGCAGGCTGTAGTTCAACTTTAACCTGATGCAAGGCGAGCAACAGCCGCAACGCGAAGGCTTCTGGTTTGAAAGTTTGAAAGAGAACGTCAGTCTAGAATGTCTTGTGTCTTAAATTCTCAGTTTCCGTCCTGGCACTCTACCTGAGCACAGACGTGGGATCTCGCGCATCACCGCACGTTCCGCACGTGACAGTGCAGACGGCGTCATGTGCATCGGGAAAGTTTTTATTTGCTGAGCATACCCTTCATCTCATCAGTTACTCATAAATGATTCACATTTAGAGAGAGAGGCATTCATTCTGTCCGTGATCCGAAAGACTTCGCTTCAGCACCTCGGACAGCAGCGAGAGGACCGACGGCTTTAAAACGCTCTCCAGCGGAGGGTTCTCGCAGAAGGCACGTGCACTGGAGGGTTCTGCACAGCACAAGCGTGATTAAGCACGATATTAGACATAGTCATGTTGTTTTCAAACCAACTAATCATTTGTAGTCATATTACAGAAGACCAAATTCATCTGAAGGATCCACATTTACTGCACAGTAAATTAAGCTGTAAAAGCAATTAGAATAAAAAGGCACTATACAGAGCAGATAATCAAATGAAATCACTAACAACAAAATTCATATTTGAGTGGCACACAGGATCCTCATCTCAATTGGTCAAATTACATCTTTGTATTATATTTGCATACATAATGTTGAGATTAATGATTTAAAATGATCATTTTGTTTTGCTGAACGTTTGCATGAAATCAGTATCATTTGCAATGGTGAGAACAGCTCTCTTGCTCTTGTGATATTGCTGGTTTGTATCATGTTATGTGATAATATAAAAAAAACAGGTACATTTTTTTTACAATCATAAATCCTCTTAATCTGAGAGCGAGACAGGACAAAGTACAAATGCGGTCAAGACCGAGACAAAGAGTGGCCTTGAGTACCACAGCACTAGTTGCATGTGGATCATTTTCAATGCAAGAGAGCAAACATTCTGGTTAAAAATGCTCCACAGACAAATACTTGGCCATAATTGTCCTGCTATTCTATTTGTTTAAATTCTAAACATGTTATTAATATTATTAATCATACCAGACAGTGTCAACGTCTCAAACGTGCCAATGGCAAATTCTTGAGTCCTCATTGTACATGATTGTTGTCTGGCTGCATTATAATCTACTTGGTCTAAATGGCTACACTCACGTTTTTTGAATATATGAATATTTCTATTTTATGTCTCACAAATACAAAGCAATCTGCCTCCTAAATGCTGTTTTAACATGTCACATTTGTGCATATTGTGCATATGATCAAAATCAACATACAGCATTACCACATATTTTAACAGATCCTTCCTACCACAATCAGAAACCTTTGTCCTTGAAGGCCTGAGAAGAATGAAGAAAACATAAAGAAGGCTGGGCAATCCTTCATGAGCAGTGTGCCAACGAAATATGCCAACTGTCTTCATTTTTTGACAGTGTACAGGGGCAAACTCTTAACTGTCAGGCTGTGCGTCTATGGGAGCAGACAGCGAGCAGTTTATGTAACAGTGATTACAAGCTCGGGATTTAGTAAACCGCTGCACATATTAATACTTCTCCGGCCATCTGTTTCACCTCTTTCTTTAATATACATTACAGAGTTTTCAGTGTTGGTCTAAATAGGTAAACTTAATATTAAGTTAAAATAACACTATCATAGAATAACAAAGTTTAAAAAAATTTTCAACTTGTTTAAGAGAAAAGTACATTCCTGATTCCCAATTCTGAGTTATGATTAAGTCACTAGTATTGTCCTGAGGCTATGACAGTATCTGTCCACCCACACCTGAAATGGGTAGAGAAGGACAAATCTTGGATTATTCATGCCTGTGAATGAAACGCAGGAAGAGGTGACATAATCAACACCTATGCATTTCACCTATCAACCATTCAAGGCTGCCAGATTTGTCACTATTTTGGGAGAACCGGCAGCTAGGCTTCCCGGTTTCTGAAGCGCGGGATACAATGAGGCGCACATCACATGACAGGTAGAAAAAGCATCAGCTGGTACTTATAAGATTTTCCTGCCAAACCAGGTGTGAATGTCATCAGTCAGGACACCAGCACAGAATAAATTCTGCGACAGGATAGAGAAATAGTCTTTGCTGCATTCCTCTATGTATATCTTTTTGACTTTTTAAAGAAGAAATGCTGACAATGAAATGAAATGGATAGGTCCCATATAACACAAATCTGGCAATGAACATTGTCTGAAACTGTGAGGCAATTGTGTAATCATTACAACAAGTATTATCTTAATAGACAAGAAAGGTATGGTGGAAAATGTGAAGAGTTTCAGCTGTGAAATGTTTTGCCATACCCACCGCAGAGATAATTCCAGTGGTGAGCTCTTCAGAGGCTGTTAAAGAAACAACCCCAAATCCAGAAAAGTTGCTCCATTTTGTAAAATCCAATAAAATCAAGAATCTGTGATTTGTTCATTCTCTTTTAACTCTCATTTATTTATAGTGTTTTAAATGAACAACCTAATTATATTTTGTAACTGGAAACACATTTTGATATTGATGGCTGCTACATAGTCCAAAAAAGTGGGGACAGAGGAATGTTTACAACTGTGTCACATTGCCCTTCCTTTTTTAGTTTGGGATAGTTTGGGAATTGAGGACAATAATTGCTGCAGTTTTGTATCCAATCTGGCCTGATACAAGACAGCTGCTCAACAGTCCATAGTTGTTGTTGTCGTCTGATTCTCCTTTTCACCATACTCCCATACATTTTCAGTAGAAGACAGATCAGGAATGATGACTAAAGGTGATGAGGAACAACAGCCAGATGTTTGCCAGATGGTAAGTGGTGTCGAGTTTTGGACTCCTGACATCCCTAGTCAAACCTTCTGTAGTCCTGGACCATTCGAGGCCACCAGAACCATTCCTGGGGGAACGAGAGGGTTTGATTGGTGTGGGTGGCTTCTTGTGACCAGGAAAGAGACAGGCTTGGATTTCAGGAGAGAGGATAATGGAGCTGTGATGGAGCTGTAGTTCCTGACAAACTGGCAGTGTCAGGGTTCTGCCACATTCGTTCTAGTCATTTCTTGTTGTTATGGCAGAGCTCTGATCATAATGCCTCATGTTTTGTGGGAGCGCGCAGCTTCGAGTGTCTAGAGTCGTGTGTTCTCTTGTCTGTGTATCGTCTTGTGTGCAGGTTATGATTGTCCGATCCTGAGACTTTGGTCTTGTTCAGCTTTGGTTTTGTGTCAGGATTTGGACATTCATGGCCCGTATGTTCGTCCTTGTTGTGAGCGCATGAGACAAGTGTTTGCTCTTTCTCCTGCGCTCTATGTCATGTGACTGGGTGCGGTTTTGAGCCTTGTTTGAACGATGCTCTCTCTTGTCTGCATGCTTTCATGTGCTTCGTTTTGCGCGTGTCCGCATTGCCTGTGTGTTCGTGTCTTGTCACTGTGTAACCCCGCCCGTCTTGTTCTCCTGTTATCATTTGATTTGCCCCAGCTGTTTCCATCTCATTATCCTCCTCATGCTCCCTATTTAATCCCTTTGTGTTTGCTGTCCTGTGTCGCGTCATTATCATTCCTGGTGTTGCTTCATGTTGTGCCATATGTGTAACAAAAGGCAAATAGCATACACAAGCGATAATCCAGACAAAGGTCGAGACAGGCAGATCAGAATCAATAACGGGTAAACAGGCAGAAACAATAACAGGCGATCAGGCAGTGGAAATAACGCTCAGAAATGTTAGCTATGCTGGAACAAGACTTTGCCTTGAACTGCTGGGAAAGTAGGTTAAAATAGTCTGTGTAATGGTTTGGAGGTGGTGCGATAATCAGTCCAATGAACAGCATCATGGGAAATGTAGTGTATCAGTATACACGTGTATCAGTATACACGTATCAGTATACACGTGAGCTCCCTCCGGTGGCCAGAGAGGGGAGGCACGGAGCTCGTATTCATAACAATATGCCTAGTCTTGTCTAGTAATGTTCGGTCCAGTCTGTTTAGTTTTTTCAAAAAGGTTTTGTTTTTGTTTTATATTCAATAAAATATACCTTCCATCTGCATACTGAGTCCTCGCTACCTGAAACCTGACAGGCAGAATACGTTGGCAAAAACAATTAAACCTCTCTAATGGTGGTTGGCATGGACCAGGATTGAAATGCCTCCACTTTCCCCCTTATCCATCTTAATGTCCTCAGTACTAATCCAGAGGGTTCAGTCTGCTAGGGTACGAAACTTCATAGCATTGTTATTTATTGAGTTTTTGCCAGATGTAATTTATAAAGTTGGCTTTTATAGTATAGTGAACAGTGAGACAGACAACATGATTTGATCCAGTGTTTCCTTGCTCTATGGGGAAATGGGGCTTGAGCGTTTGGTTCAAGGATGGGTATCAAGGATGGGTATCAAGGCGGCACATCAGTATGTGTCTCTGGAAAAGCAGAGACAGAGAAAACATTAGTCTTCCATTCTCTTCGTGGTTCTCACAGTGGGTCCTTTTTCTCACTAGTGTGGCCTTTTTATGGGGCTGTTATGATTGCCATCAGGTGGTTCCTTGGTTTTGTTTCCTCTGCCTCTAGACATTGCATGATCATGGTTGCCAGGGGTGACAGTGATACTGGCATGGACTACTCTTCACGCTGTGTAGATGGGTATTGAAGGAGTGCTGGTGTGACAGAGGTGTTTGATGCTAAATCGGGCAGAGGGAGTCCAAAAAATCTTTGAATGGGTTCATGTTTGTTCTGGCCTTCTGTCAAGATGTAGCAGACTAACAGACAATTAGTTGAACCCAGATAAGGATAGGTATTGATACAATGGCAAAGGAATAAATGCGGTTTAACAAACCATACACAGTTCGAAAGCACACCAGATGATGTTGGCACACACATACACACACACACACACACACACACACACACACACACACACACACACACACACACACACACACACACACACACACACACACACACACACACACACACACACACACACACACACAAAGGATACCAGTGAGTATAAGGATGAGTAATCCAAAACACAGAGGTTTCCAGGAGATCACTGGTGACTTAAGAACCAACCAGTAATGTAAGTAGAGCAGGTAAAGAGTCGGTTTCCTAGTTGCTGAGTGACAATGTGTTTATGTTTATATTGTGAGTGGTAAACAAAGGGAAAGATTCCCCCTAGAACCTATCATGTACCATCCTTTCAGAGATTAGTTCTCTTCTCTTTTAGGAGCAAGATATTGTCAGAACCAATTACATAGCTTTTCAGTTGTAACATTAAATTGCATTTATTGTATATGGTAAAATGATTAAACAATATATTTACAAGTGTTTAATCTTTTTTTTTTTATGACAGGACATTTTCCATTATGCAAAGAACCAAAATTGATCTTAAAGTTTTTTTTTTTTTTTTTTTTAAGAAAATAATTTTTTTGAATGCATATAACACTGATTTATAGATACATAGTGTAGATGGATAGATGACATTGGTGAAAAAATAAAATAAAAACATCATAATGAAGCAAAGAAATAAAAACAGCTTTCAGTGTTAAAGATGCTTTAAAGACAGTAATTGCTACCCTCTCACACAAGGACTATAATCAAGTTTAAGCCTCTGCCAGTCTTCCACTATAGTCTACGACGCAGGCAACTGATGAAGGACAAGGCTTTAGCAGGTTAGACAAAGGTTCACTCAGACTGAAAAAGCATGATTTGTAAGGAGCCCAACTATTTCATCCAGAGAGACTGTGAGAACACTGACACATTTCTAAAACTCATAATCACAATGTTATATATAATTGATCAAATTCTTCAGATGATAGTATATTAAGTGCTTTGTTAGAAAGAGTATGTAATTGGTCTTGAAACTGTATAAACATTAATACACATTAAAGTTTAAGATAATTGTCATGGTGTCGTGGGGATGAAGATGACAAAGGCACGGAGGAATAAATGAAATTGGCTTGCTGGCATACAAAATAAGGCCGTTCTTGTGCAAAATGATTTTAAACATAAGAACAGAGAGTAACACCAACAGACCAGGACTGAAGGAAACACAGGGTAGATATACACAAGGACTGATGAAGGAACAAGACACAGCTGACACAAGACTGACAAGATGATTGCTGCCTAGACAGGTGAATGGAGAAACACTGGGACTCCTCTTTGCGTCTCCACGATCCTCAAGCCCACTCTTCCTGTTCAGTTCATCCCCAGCCTGAGAGGAAGATGGACATATTATACTGGCTAATAAAGATTCGCTGATATATCTCTCCATGGCTTCCCTGTATGGACCGGAGAGTGAGTAAAGTCGCCCATTGTGGTGAAGAACCAGGCAATAAGTCTATAGCACAGTCATACGGTTGGTGTGGAGGAAGAGACAAAGCCCGGGACATACTGAAAACCGCTCTCAAGTCATGGTAGGCTTCTGGTACACCGGTTCCTCCTGTAACGTAGAAACAGACTTTAAAGGTGAAGATGCAGACACTAAACATTGAGGGTGTCAATTGCCATTGTTGTCAGTTCTGGTTGACGGAATGACAGCTGTATTGTGCTTGCCAGTATGACTTTTTAAAGAAGACTATAGGCTTGCGTACATATGCATTCAAACGCACATGCTTATAGACTAAACATATAATGTTTTTGAAGATCACACAGAGATAATAACAGTTTCGTTTTCAAAAACTTGCACATTGGAACCATCTTTACATTTTTTTATTTTAAGGCCACCAAAATACCATTGTCCTGTAAATGAATGACCAGACTGCATTAAAAGTTTTCAGTTGAAAACAGTGTCATATAAGCATCCTATAAGTTAATATCTAATGAATCATAAACCTACTTTAACTGGAAAAGAGCTACTTCTAGAGCTGCTGTACATCCCAAACCATGCAATTGTTGCATTAATTTTCTATTATCCCTGTAAAGCTGCTTTGAAACAATCTATATTGTAAAAAAGTGTTATACATGAAGGTGACTTGATTTCTCATACCTTGATGTAGAGAAAGTTGTAAAATCCTTGGTGACATAAATGTAAGACTGTTACTTTTTTAATGGGGAAATGTATTCAGCAACAGGGTTGAGTGCAACATGTACTACAGTAAGTTTCTTCTGCCAAACTGACAATCTCCCATGGGATCATTGTCTAGGTCATTACCATCACCAACATATATCGACTGGAGTCTTTTTCACAATAGATTAAAGATTTAGCTTGAGCATTTTACATTGCATGATGCATACAATAATGCTTGAGTTAAGGTACAAATACTAATACACTATGTTATTTTAATAAATATTTTACCATACTTCATTTTTTCCCTCTGGCACCACTAGAAGAGGTTCATATTGAGATAACAGCTGGTGACAGGTAGTAGAGGTTTTACAGAAATTCAACTTGAGCATACGGAACCAGTTAGGCACCAGTGTGTTTCCTTGGTAATGTGAAGTTAACCTTGTTTTCATGTAAAATTTATAATTTCCTTCGCAACACATGCAAATCTCACTTGCTTTCACAGACTTGAGCTAAATGTATTCTTGTGTCACACTTCCACAAATAACCCGAGGGTATATTCATCTACATTAGCATAGCTTCTGTCCAGAGTACTCAAGGTGCCTTCAATCATCAATCAGACATATGCAAATGTTTGATTATAGGCAGAATATGGAACATCAGAGGCAGTGTCTCCATGTGATCTATGGATAGTTATAGATAAATATTGCAATCAAGATTATAAAAGCAAAGTTTTTGTTATACATTTTATATCTTCAGCAGGCTTATTAAAAAAGTGTAATTCTTTATAATGTCTATATCCATTACTTTAGATATTTAAGACATAAATAAGAGAGAACTTTCAGATTGCTAAAGAGCTTACTTCAGGAGACGTAAAATGTTGTGCATGCAGTATAATATCTCTCTTACCTTGCCATTTTTGCATTGTCTTGCAAGATCTTTACTTCATTGGCAGCTGTGGATTAAAGTAATTTAAGGACATGGACAAGAATTATGAAGTTTCAGTAAAACAAAACATTTATTAGGCAAACACTGTCTTGATATTTGCATACTGCTGAAAACATCAAATCAGAAATGCCTAGAATACAAAAGATTGTAACTTTGTTAAATGTTCCAAATAAATTCTAAATTTCATGCTGCTGCTCCCCCCCTCCCCCCAATATCTATAAAAATATAATAAAACGTTCTGTCATGAAATTCTAAATGGCACTTGCATATGTCCTTAACTCAAATTATTAGCGATCACATTGTTATCTACAAGCTAATTGGCTCTGGCATCAGCAGCCAATAAGGTTGCTGCTCAACATTCAAATACTTTGCATTTGTCACGGGATACTTAACGGAGGACTCAAATGCAGGGTGAAAATAAGGATATTTATTTTAACAGAAACTGAAAAAACAACAAAAGAAAACTACCCACAAGGGGGAAAACATTAACAAAACACGATACCCAAACACTCAAGGAACACAGACAAACCGGAAGGAGTGGCACGGACGCCGAGCAGAACAAGGACATCGCAAGACAACGAAATGACAACCAACAGCAAACACTGAAAGATTATATATGGCACAAAAGGAAGGGTGGTGTTCGGAAACAGCTGGGAATAATTACGAGAACTAGGTGGGCGCTGACACTCGGACACTGGGGCTGACGCTGCATCCCTACATGACCCCCAGACAGCCCAACACAAAAGTAAACATCATCAATGAACTAGATGGGGGAAGTTTAAAAAATAAACTTCAGTTGGCTTGAGAAAGCATAGCCTGAAAGTTTAAATTAGTTGTGAACGCTTCAAGCTTGAAAAGTTTTGAGAGTTTAAAATTTAAAAGATTTAACATGAATTAACATGTCAGCGACATTTAACATGAATGATCAAGTTTGCTAGGTTAGTGGTTAGGTTTTGTTAGTAATAGATACACAGTGGATGAAGCTTAAAAGTGGAGAAGTACCGGTAGTTAAACTGGTTCAGATATATTTGTATCAGTACTGGTGTCTCAGTAAGACCATAGATTCAGTTGAACAGTGAGTGGTCTGAATTATCAAAGAATAACTGAATATTAAACATAAATCTAAAATTAACAACATTTACATTGCAATAAGTTTTTTGCAAATGTGTATGGTTTCCTTACATCCCTGGCTTTTAACGATCAGTTCCCTGTCAAGGGAACTCGCACTGCGTCGAGACGCGATTGGGAACCCTTCAGTGTATATGTCTCTTGAAGCACAATAAAACCAATGTGCGGGCGTGTACGTCGCCGAGATGACGTCATCACGTCATGACCAAGGAGTATAAAGGCACGTCACGACCCGGAAGCGGGTTAGCTTTCAGTGTCTTCACAGCGCTCTAAGCTCAACGTGTGTGTGTGTGTGTATGTATTTGCTGGTACGCGTGCCCCGAGTCTAGTTTAAAAGAAAAGGGATTTCACGTGTGATTGAGAAAAGTGCGCAGATATGGCAAACTTACCAACTGCACCTTCACTAAGGCTTGGGCACTGCGCCTTCAAGATATCCATGTTCTGAGCCTCATCATGGCTCAGTCATGACAGTTAGCAGTTCGGCATCGAGGTGTCGTTCTCGCTCACTGGAAGGTGCGGGGGAGGGCTAATCTTACATGGTAGGCGCTCGAGGGCGTCGACTGTGTAGGTTGCCATTCCTGTCTGACAGTCTTCGAGGAGACTGTTCAGACTCGCGGTTTAGGTCCTGCTGCAGCTGAGGCTCAGCGGCGATCCCTATCGCGGGGACTTCTCAAGGTCCGGAAGCACGCCCTGTGCGGTTTCTTCCGACTTGAACAACAACAACCCGGCTCTGAGGAGTTGGGTGTTGTATTTACTTTGTGCCATCAGTATGTTAATAACTGCTGTGGTACAGTGGATATTGTGTTTGCCTATCATGTTGGAAACCGGGGTTCGAGACCCAGTTGAACGCACTTTTTCCAGCACCGAGGTAAATGGGTGAGGAGCATGCACGATCAGCTCTCAAGGGTACTGATTGTGCAGATTGTTTTGCAAATGAGTTTGCGAACGCCCCGATCCCGCCTGGCGGTTTTCGAGGAAACCGCCCAGGCTAGCGTTCCTCGTGGTTCCGGTCCCGCTGCGGCTGAGGCCCAGCGGCGGCTGCGATCATGGGGGTCGCAGATGGACTTGTCAGAGGGGTCGGAGACGGACTTGGCCTTTTCTCCACCCTTACCTGGCAGGTCTGGCCTCGTTCAGGAACCGGAAGCACGCCCTGTGGCGGTTTCTTCCGACCCTGACGAAGTGATACTGCAGTTATCCAGCTCCGAGGAACTGGACATTGTTAGTATCGGCCGCTGATGAGGAGGTCCTACATGCATGGCGATCCCGCCTGGCGTCTTTTGAGGAAGTCGCTCAGGCTCGCGGTCCCCGTGGTTCCGGTCCCGCTGTTGCTGAGGCTCAGCGGCTGTCTCGACCATGAGGATCGCAATTGGATTTGTCAGCCTAAGGGGATACTGCAGCTATCCAGTTCTGAGGAACTGGATGTTGTAAGTGTCACATTGATGAGGATCTTCTTCACCAGCGATTGGGGCATGCGTAGCCGGTGCGTGAGCGCACTGTGCTCGCTGTCGCTCCATTTTCACCTGGCAGTCTCCTAGGGGACTGCCTGGACAAGCACCCTTTAACGATTAACTGCGTGCCTGGTGTCCCGAGGGAACCAGGTCATGCACGTTTTAGGAATGGCCAGTCACTCACTGAGCAGCTGAGGCTGCTGGGCGTCAAGGCAGAGTTTCCAGTGCTATGCACTCAGTCACCTGTACTTGTGTTCCCTTCACTAGTGGCTCGGAACCGTTCCCATGGGGAGGTTTTGTTGGACACTGTGCTGCGTTGGTATCCCGAGGGAGCCAGGCACTCAGGTCCGAGGCGGGACTCTCTAGTCGCCACCCATACTTCTGGTGGTGCTAGGGAGGTCGCCCCCTCTGAGGAGGGTCTTAGAGCGCTCACTCCAGGTTTCCCCTGCAAGCAGGGCCCTGGAGCGGATGTTCGAGAAATACCAGAGGCCAGCCTCGAGAGGCTGGTTACCTTATTGGAGTACGGTTTTGTCCCAATGGGTCCTGCAATAATATCCAGGGTGCCTGCCCGAGTGGTAGCCCCCAAGCAGGCTCTGGTTATGGAACAGAAGTGAACGCTCAGCTGGAGTTCCCAGCCAGAGTTTACAGGCTTCGGTCTGGTTCTTCTGTTCAGTCTAGCTTTTACCCGGCAGCTTCAAGGTTTCTGATTTCATCAATGTTTGGTTGATTCTGGTAGCAGTTTGGCATCGAGATGTCGTTCTTGCTCACTGGAAGGAGCTGGGGCTCAGACTGTACGCAAGTAGGAAGGTGTTGTATCCTCATTTGGGAGCCACCTTCCGAAGCGTTGTTGGGATTCTGTGTCGTTGCCAGCACGGCTTTCACCCGTGCTCATCGACATCATCCCACCAGCAGTCAATAGCAAAAGCTAGACCAATCACTCACTGAGCAGTCGAGACTGCTGGGCATCATGGTAACAGCTTCCAGTGCGGTCCACTCGGTCGTCTGTACATGTGGCCCCTTCAGTGGTGGTTCAGAACCAGAAGGTTTTCCCAGAGGAAACCGCTTCCACACTATCAAGGTCACGAGGCAATGCCTACGCACCTCAGGTATGTGGGAACAATTCTGGTTCTCATCCCATAAAAGGCCCACACTGAGAGCACTCTGTCACTGCGTATACTGTCGACCGATACTTCTCTCATGGGTTTTGGGCGGTCCTGAGGGATTGCTCAGTATAAGGTCTGTTGGACTTTTCTCCCAGACATTAGGGACGTCATGCTGTTGTTCAGCTTCACTAGCTTCCCTAGCTCCACGATTTTGGGCTGTGTCTCATCAACGATCTGTTGATCCTTTTCTCAGTCACGGCAGGTAGCAGTCTGACATCAAGATGTCACTCTCGCTGACATAGCATGCGGACGGCTCTTCCTCGTGCGCATTGCTACTGTTTTGCCCACAGTCCAGAATATCAAGCTAGGCCAGCTAGTCACTGTACAGACACTTCGAGAGAGTGTTGGGTCTCATGGCGGCAGCGTCCAGTGTTATCCCACTCGGCCTGCTCCACATGAGACCCTTGCAGTGGTGGCTCAAAACCAGAGGGTTTTCCCCGAGGGGCAACCCCTTCCGTCTCATCAGGGTTTCAAGGCGATGCCTTCGAGCCTTGCATCCGTGGAAGGAGAACTGGTTTCTTTCCCAGAAGCTCGCACTGGGGCCCATCTGTCACCGCACATGCTGTCGACAGATGCGTCCCGCTCGGGCTGAGGGGCGGACCTGAGGGACCGCTCGGCCCAAGGTCCATGGGACAGGCACATCTCTCCTGGCATATCGACGCCTTGGAAATGATGGCTGCCTGGATGGCGCTATGGGCGTTCTTCCCCGACCTCAGAGGCCATCATGTAGTAGTCCGGACCGACAATACGTCGGTGGTCTCCTACTTGAACCACCAGGGGGTTTCCGTTCTCGTTGACTTTCCAAGTTGGCGATCAGGATCCTCCTCTGGGCCCAAAGGGAACTGCTCTCTCTTCGAGCGATATATCCCGGGGGCCCAGAACCTGGGGGCAGACTTCCTGTCAAGGCAGGGGCCGATGCCCGGGGAGTGGCGACTCCTCACTCAGGTGATGGAGCAGAATTGGGAGAGATTCGGCCAGGCTCAAGTGGATCTGTTTGCGTCACTGCCCACTCTGGTTCTCTCTTTATCTTCCAGCCCCTCTCGGCCTGGACGCTATGAGGCAGGGGTGGCCAAATCTACCCCTATATGCCTTCCCCCCCGTAGCTCTGCTTCCAGGGGTTCTGGAGAAAGTTCGACGGGAGAAGGTCCGTCTCACTCTAGTTGCCCCGCGCTGGCCGGGCAGGGTGTGGTTTTCGGACCTGGTGTCCCTCCTAGACGGCACTCCGTGGGAGATTCCGGTCAGGAGGGACCTCCTGTCCCAGGCTCAGGGGAGGATTTTCCATCCTCACCCAGAACTGTGGAAACTATGGGTCTGGCCCCTGAGGGGGCCCAGCTCATAGAGTCTGGTCTCTCAACCGAGGTTGTAGAGACCATTCTCCACTCCAGAGCCCCGTCCACCAGGAAACTGTATGCTCAGAAGTGGAAGATTTTCACTTCTTGGTGTTGCGAAAAGCGTCTGAACCCAGTTACCTGCCAGATTGGCACCGTGCTGGAGTTCCTGCAAGAAAGGTTCGCAGCAGGGCTGTCCCCTTCCACACTAAAGGTTTACGTGGCTGCCATAGCTGCTTACCACGTACCTTTGAGTGGTGCCTCTTTGGGCAGGGACCCCCTCATGGTTCGTTTCCTACGGGGCACTCAGAGGCTGAGGCCTGTGGTACGTTCAAGGGTGCCTCCTTGGGACCTGTCCCTGGTGCTCCAGGCCTTGTCCCAGGCTCCCTTTGAACCGCTGGACGAAATTTCAGATAAGCACCTTACCCTTAAAATTCTCTTTCTACTCGCCATTTCTTCCCTCAAGAGGATTGGCGACATGCAGGCCCTCTCCGTGGCCCCTTCATGTTTAGAGTTTTCACCCGGCTTGGCTAAAGCATTCCTTTACCCCAGGCCGGGTTATGTACCTAAAGTGCTTTCTAGTCCTATGCGCCACATAGTACTACAGGCCCTTTGTCCTCCTCCATTTATTGATCATGACCAGGAGTTAAAGAACAAGGTTTGTCCAGTGCGAGCACTGGACGCCTACGTCCACAGGACTGCCACGTGGCGTAGGTCAGACCAAATCTTTTTCTGTTTCGGGGCCCCCAGGGGTTCCCCTGCTTCTAAGCCTACTATGAGCAGATGGATTTCGGAGTCTATTTCCTTAGCTTATGAGCTGGCAGGACAGCAGTGTCCACTGTCTGTCCGAGCTCATTCTACTCGGAGCATGGCTGCCTCGAAAACCTTTTTCGCAGGGGCTTCCCTCGCGGACATTTGTGACGCGGCTGGCTGGTCCTCACCGCATACCTTTATTAGGTTCTACCAGTTAGACCTAAACCCCGCCTTGGGATCATTGGCGTTATCGTAGTGAGCTACGTTTCGCTTGGCATACTCCCGTACGCTGAGGCGGCGTGGGTATTCCTCGTTCCCAATCGCGTCTCGACGCAGTGCGAGTTCCCTTGACAGGGAACGTCTCAGGTTACGTACGTAACCATAGTTCCCTAAGAGGGAACGAGACACTGCGTCTTGCAGCCTCAGCTCCTAGGCATGCCGGCCTGTTCAGACACTGTTCAAGCTAACCCGCTTCCGGGTCGTGACGTGCCTTTATACTCCTTGGTCATGACGTGATGACGTCATCTCGGCGACGTACACGCCCGCACGTTGGTTTTATTGTGCTTCAAGAGACATATACACTGAAGGGTTCCCAATCGCGTCTCGACGCAGTGTCTCGTTCCCTCTTAGGGAACTATGGTTACGTACGTAACCTGAGACGTTTTTACTAATGTGAATAATACTTTGTTTTAATTCTATTTTAAAGATGTAATTAAACATTATTTACCTCTTTCAAAAAAGACTGCCGTTACACTGCATGTATGCAGCCTTTAATATATACTATATAGATGTATATAAATCCTTCCTTCATGGGAAACAAAATAACTTAAACATTAGTATTTTTAAAATCATTCCTGCACAAGAACAATGGGGAGAATAATGCAGTTTTTTCGAATCTCAAGAAGTTTACAGTTTGAATCGATCTGCCATGTTTTTTGCATCCTTTAAAAACCTTATTTCATTTACTGTTTAAGTGTTCACAAAACATCGATCTACAAGCGAATCTGCTGAGGAAGCGCGTTTGAACTCGAGAACAGGAGTCAGACTTTAGTTAAACACGGCAGTAATAGCAGATGAAAGAATTAACACAATGTAAATATATACTCAAGAATTAGTCATAAATAAACTTTGACTGTTAGATGCTGCCGCCAGAGTTTGACTTAAACTCACTGCTCAGGGAAGCCTTTCCCACGTCAAGTCAAGTCAAGTCACCTTTACTTATATAGCGCTTTTTACAATACAGATTGTTTCAAAGCAGCTTTACAGTGGTCACATGAAAACATTATGAACAAAGTTTGTTTGGCTGAATGGCAGCCTTAAAAGAGCAGGCGAATTAATACAATTGACGAATATTAAGTGTTAAGTTTTGATTATTGATTGATTTGATTGATTGATAGTTTGATTATTATATTGATAATTCAAGTCTAATATTAATTCTAATTAGGTCCGATTGGAGATGGGTTCATAACCTACACAGGGGAGGGTTTAGTAGAGTCACGATCTCCGCAGACACTTCAGGGCAGTGCTGTGCTCGTGTCCAGGTCCTTCATCTGATCTGGATACGGCCTGGATCCGTCTGACCACGGTAACCTCGGAATAAACAGAGACCAATATCAGCGTAGATGCCATTCTTCTTCTGATGTATCGAGTAAATCAGATGTTATGGGAATGTTCCCGTTCCGGCTGACCTAAATTATGCAGCCTAACAATCATTTTACATGATTTGGATTAAAAATGTATGTATAATGTGTTATGTGTGATAACACACAGAGTGTGTCTGCTTCCCGAACTGTATTAGGAAGACTGTTCCAGAGTTTAGGAGCTAAATAGGAAAAAGATCGACCGCCAGCAGCTGACTTTGATATTCTAGGTATTATAAGCTGGTTAGTATTTTGGGATCGCAATAGACGTGAAGGACTATAATGTGTTAAGAGATCACTCAAGTACTGTGGAGCTAAACCATTTAATGCTTTGTTAGTCATTAGCAAGATTTTAAAATGTATTCTGTGATTAATAGGAAGCCAGTGCAGGTTTGACAGAACTGCGCTAATATGCTCATACTTCCTGGTTCTAGTAAGAACTCGAGCTGCTGCATTTTGGACCAGCTGGAATTTGTTTATTAAGCGTGCAGGGCAACCACCTAGTAAAGCATTTTCAATAACTCATATAACCTTGAACTCATGAACGCATGAACTAACTTTCCCGCATTTGTCTTTGAGAGCATATGTCGCAATTTAGATATATTTTTAAGATGGAAGAATGCCGTTTTACAGATGCTAGAAACGTGGCTTTCAAATGAAAGATAGGTATCAAAGAGCACACCCAGGTTTCTAACTGACGACGAAGACTTCCACTGGGCTGGGAGTACTGGCCTTTCTCTTGACCACGGGTGGAGTAGCAAGGCGGTTTGCGGGTGGATTAATCAGTTTGGGGACGAATTCCCGTTTATTTAGATGAATGTGTCCAACAAAGTCCCAAAAACTAAAGCTCTACAGTCTGTTGAAGTCCCAGTAAACTAGAGGCCGATCAAGGCAAAGGTTGAACGCCTCCTTAAGATCGGCCTCAGTGTAGTCCAAATCGTCCATCTTGATGAGAAAGGTGCAACCCAACTCTCTCATGTCTGTCCCCAGCTGACGAAAGTATTGAGAATTCATCCTCTGCATCATCAGTTCGGGGGTGGACGTCTGGATGGATAATAATGACTAAAGGTGGTATCCATATTTAAATAGTTCAAAGATAAATCTCCTCTCTCCGCTGAGTACTCATTCTGTCACGGGATACATAAGGGAGGACTCAAATGCAGGGTGAAAATAAGGATATTTATTTTAACAGAAACTGAAAATAAAAATACAAAAGAAAACTACCCACAAGGGGGAAAACATTAACTAAACATGATAAACAAATACTCAAGGAACACAGACAAACCGGATGGAATGGCAGGGGTAACACGGACGACGGGCAGAACAAGGACATCGTAAGACGACGACGCGACAACCGACAGCAAACACTGAGGGATTATATATGGCATAAAAGTAAGGGTGGTGATCAGAAACAGCTGGGAATAATTCCGAGAACAAGGAGGGCGGGGCTGACACTAACAAGACACAAACATGCAGCAAATGCAGACATGTTCAGACAGTGCGTAGTTAGTAAACAACCAACTGTACGTGACACAAACAACATGAAGGCATGCGGACACGAGAGCACGCACAAGACGTCACACACTCTCACAAAGACACGACGAGGGAGCAGTGTCAGAGTTCTGTTAACCAAAACCCTAGGAACCAAAACTGACGTGACAGAACCCTGACAGCATTGTTTGCTGTTAGCAGTCTGCAGCTCACTTTCAGAAACCCCACACCTTCTCCAGGTCCACCTGTATAGATCTGCTACCAGGGTTATTTCATGTTTATGTCCAACATTCTCACAGCAGCATGTCAGTGAACATATTGTCAGTAGCATGTACACACATACATAAAATTATACTAAAAAAATAATAGTTTTCGCCTGGCAAGTTTACAGAAAAATCATATAGCCCTAACCCTAACGCTATATAAGTATTGGCTTATACTTAAATATATAGATGCACTTAAAAAAGGTTAGATGGATTTTGAGAGTTCTCCTCCCATGATGATAAAGTGCAAGAGGAGTTACTCAACGAGAAGTTGAAGTCTTCGTTTGGGCCACAGATTTGTCTGTCTGGAAAACTAGGCAGAAGGTCAGTGCAATCCGCCATTGTATGATGACTTTGTTCGCAACAGGTGGATTTTCATTGTTCCTATTCAGATCATGTAAAATGATTGTTAGGCTGCATAATTTAGGTCAGCCGGAACCGAGAACACTTCCCATAACACCTGATGTACTCGTTACATCCTACATTGATGTTAGTCTCTGTTTACTGCGAGGTTACCATAGTCAGCTGGATCTGGGCCGTATTGAGATCAGATGGTCCTGCACCTCGATGAGCACAACACAGACCTGAAGTGTTTGCAGTGACTGTGACTCTACTAGACCCTCCCCTGTGAAGGCCTCATGAATCCGATCACCAACCAGACTGAACTGGATAAAATATTTTGAGTGTCCTAAAGACATGATCTGAAATGCTGTCTATATAATTATCATGCACTGTTTATTTGATGACGACAAAATTCCTAATACTCTTTGCACTTCAAAACTGACCCAGGTTGTCACTCTGTTGTCCAAGCAAGACCACCTTGTGTGGGGCAAGCTTCCATTGGACACCCTTGTTTCTATGGGAAGTACTATCATAGTTGTGCTACCTAAGGCACGGACCCACAAGAAAGGCCTCGTGGTGGAAAGAGTCATTGAATAATAATGACTAATTATTAGATAATGCCAAGAATGGGTCCCATGTCCCTGTTAGGGTCATACATCGTCTCAATGAGCCTATTACACTCCAAAATAGCCAATGTCTTTCTTGTTGAGCACCTTAGTGTGCATTATGACCACAAAAATATAGAGATTGTGAGTGGGCCAAGTCAGCGCATTTGTAGGGGGAAAACATAGCGAATAAGGGTTGGGTTTCATTTTTAGAAATATCATCCAATCATAGTAGGTTTTGAAAGGAGGGTGTGTCAGAGCACTGTTTGTGCATCTCCGCCCATTCCGGTTTCCCTTTCACCTTGTGGGTGTGTTGTTGGGCTAAAGAGACGCTAAATTCATTGCTCGCTATTCTGAGTTTACCGTCTTGGTTTAGAGCTTCTTACCAATATAATTACTGTGGCTGGTTGGCGGTGGTGCCAATAAAATGAAGGTATGTGTAACTACCTTTGTTCGCACAGGTTTGTACTGTTTTAAATAACTTTTACTTTTAATTGGTTTTAGGAGGAATGATAGGGGTTGGACCCATTGTTTCAGTGAAAACTATATTTGATTGTCATTTGAGGAAGAACCTTCACTGTACCTCAGAGCCTGCAGGGCAACATTTTTTGAGGCTGGTGTTTTCTCCGCATTTATTCTTGCCGAAAATACTTGATCCAGCGGGTGTTTGCCGCGTACCAGTTTTCTCTGTGATCTTGTCCTTTAGCGTGCAATTTTTGTTTGTTTTTGATCATTTGTTTACGCTGTTTCATTCTGTATAGACTGTTTGGTCTGTCTGGATTATTGCTTTTATGTTCGAATTTGTTTTGAGTTTCTGTTTGTCTTGAACTCTGTTCATTTAATTTGTTTTGCCTGTATTTATTTGTTATATTGTTTGTTTTCATAGTGGTTTTTGGTTCTTTTTTGGTATATGATTTTTTATTTATTTTTTACTTGTTTTGTTTCTACTGTATTCTGTATTATCTTTGTGTGCGGTGTAGTGAGATCTTTGCACCCGGTAAGACTTGTCCTGTTGTTGGAGGCTTGTGCTCAGTCGACTAGTTTACCTGTCATAGGTAAGCTTCGGTTTTCCTTTCCGTGTTCCCTGGCACCTTTAATATCTACTGTAATGCTGGTTGGATAGTCATTCTTAAATGTTTTGAGATGGTTTGTTTATTGTGGTAAATTTTCAATCTTTATATTTTTGAATCCACGTCTCAGGTCCTCCTTGAAACCACAAACCTGTATGTCCATTAAAAGCACTATTTCCCTGATATAAAGGTGGCATAGTCAGCTACATTTCAAAGTGTTGTCCCTCCAACTCGGGTCCCGTTACACATTGTTAAAGGCATTATTAGTGAACAGGAATGTTGCTCTACCTTCAAATTTCAAGACTGCGGAAACTGATGATTTCTGACTGATGATTCAAACATGATTTGATATCTAGATTGCAATGATCTAGATATCAAATCATGCAAAGTGACCTCTCATTGGAAGGTCTCTTCACGTGAGGCACAAGGAGATGTTTTCCAAGCACAAACTAGACTGTGGTAAGGCCAATAATTGGTCTCTCCAGCTCAGTACCAAAAGCTGAGAAGCATTTTTTCAGAGATGGAGGAACAGAAGATCTTACACAAGTCTTACCGTGAGTGGGTGTCACCATTGGTATGGAGAAGAAATATAATACCTTTACATTTGAATGAACTGCCACTGGTTGAACACTCTGACTTTTAAGGATGCCTACCCCCTGGCTCATTAGGCTGATTGCTTTACAGCTTTGGGAGATAATGCCATCTTTAGTGCAATGGACTCAACCACTGGGTTTTTGTAATGGATGATACTCACAGGCAGAGATCCAAATGTGTGTCTTTAATAAGAATGGTCGTACAGGCAGACAGACAGACAGATAGCATACATAAACGTAGTGATGTTACGTCTGATACCGACGCTCCGAAGCTTGCTTCAAACTTGAACGGGCTTTGCAATGAACCACTGCTTCGGGGCTTGTATCATTACGTCACTAGTCACGTGAAAATGACGTTTGAGTCAAACACACTGCTTCACTCCGGCAGTGAACCACCTGACTGCTTTGACAACCCGATTCTTTTATTTCTTATAAAAGTGAAGCCAAACCGTGGGTTGTAGTAGACGGTGTTTGCATTTGCGTTATTGTTGAGGAGAGTGGATTGAGTTTATTTCAGTGTTGTATATTCAAAGCAATATATCCTCATTTATATCAGCTTTCTAAACTGTTTTTGTGTACTCCTGCATCATCTGTTCCATGAGAGAGAATGTTCTCTAAAGCTGGCGAAATAGAAAAAAAAAATGCCTTTCACCAAATAATGTTTCTGAATAAAAACCATACCATTTCATGAACACTTTGTCTAAGCCTTCTGCATGTACCCAAAGCATACCCTCTGCCACATTTTTATTTATGTATTTGTTTTATTAATTAAAGAACATACGAACATTGTTACATAAAATCATGCGTCAAAGACAAAAACTTCAAAAACCCTCTGCTACATTACACAAGTACATAAAATATCAGTCCCACCAGTTAACATGTTATAGAGTTCTGCTTCCCACATCTAAGCAAGATAAAGCTTCAAGATACTGCCCTGCAAAAAAACTATAGAAAACATTACAGAATTTCTATTGGATTTAATGGTTTTCATGGGAATTGTATTGGTTGTAATGGGAATTATAGTGGTCTCTACTGATGTGTGTTGGGTTCTATTGGTGGGGGCATTAAATCCTAATGGAATATGTCCCAAACACATTACAAAAAAATATTCTGTAGCGGTTTAAATGGTAAAAGCTCATAGTTCCTATTGGTATTTTAAAAGAAACCATTAGAATTTCTGTGATGGTTTCCATCTTTTTTTTTTTTAAGTTGGTCTGATCTTCTGTCCATATCTAAAGAACTAAATTAAACATACACACATCATGCTTAATGTTTTATTATCAAGGTGAACACATGAAATTCATCAGTATCTGTAAAATTCACCTACATAAATGAGTTTTACAACACTAGCACTATTTCAGCTTTGATCGCCTCGGTAAACACATAATAAACGGGGAGTTAACGTTTAAGCCTACTTCCATTTTATGGTTGTCAGCTTTGCTGCATTACATTTACTTCACCAGGAGATGGTGCTGCAATTTCTATCTGAATGAAGCTTCGCGTAATGAATAGGGATGGCTGGCGCGAAACCTGCGTTTCGACACAGTGTCGAGACCCCGAAGCGTAGATGTTTCGAAACACTGAACCGAAACTGTGATTCAAAACAACAATGTCACGTGACTCTGGCTAAACGAATCGTCTGCGTGTTTCACAAGTGTTTCGATAGGCGGTGCTTGCCGAGTCTGAGTTTGATTGACAGGGGCGGGAACAAACCACACAATCGCACATCTGTCTCAACTCACACAAAGTTTAAAAGAGTTAATGCACCTTCACCTCGTGTGTTTTTGTAGTGACATTTATTGTGCGACTTGGTTAGTTATATTTAGGCTACATTTAAATTAAACATATTTACTGATAGACTACAGACAGTGACAGATAGATAGATAGATAGATAGATAGATAGATAGATAGATAGATAGATAGATAGATAGATAGATAGATAGATAGATATAGTGACATTCATAGGTTTAGTTAGATATTGACAGATAGCACAGCAGTTAGACATATAGAATTTCATAAATAGATAGATTCAAATATATATATATATATATATATATAGATTAATAGATATAAACTTCCATAAATATATTGATTCATAGATAGATCTATATATATATATATATATAGTTTTCTCTCTCTCTCTCTTTCTATATATATATATATATATATATATATATATAGAAAGAGAGAGAGAGAGAAAACTCGCCACATTAACACAAACACAACATTTTTATTTTTTTTAATGGACTGTTGTCAGTTTCAGACATGTGCAATTGACCACTAGATGTCGCCGTGGAGACGGGTGTCGGTATAGAGTTTCGAAGCCTCGAAACAATACGGCACATTTGATTCAAGTGTTTCAGTGTTTCATGAAGCCTCGCTTTGCCCATCACTAGTAATGAACCATTTTCGACACAATTGTATCAGAAAGCAATAATGCTTTGAAACACTTCATTTGGCCATCATTACATAAACGATAATCAAGGCGGGGAAGTCAAGACAGGCAGATAACATTCACGAGTGATAATCCAGGCACAGGTCATGGCAGGCAGATCAGAATCAATAACAGATAAACAGGCAGAAACGATGACAGGCAAACAGGACAAGATAATAACACTCAGAATGATCACAAAAGCAAATCAAGACTTTGCGATGTGTTTGCATGCGTGTGAGTCTTTTATAGTTTATGTAATGTGTCCAGCTGGTGCAGTGATCAGTCCAATTAACTGCATCATGGGAATTGTAGTGTGTGTGTGTGTGTGTCAGTATACATGTGAGAGTTCCCTCCGGTTCCCTCCCTTTCCTCACACTGCTCTGGTCTCTCAATTATCTTTTTGTATATTCCCCAGCAAGGATAAAGGGATGGAACTAGTTGACAATTACACCAGCACTAGCATTTCATCAGGGCAAGTTTGACACTGAGGATGAGTATCTGAGTGCTGTCTGCTAAGCCTACAAATGAAGACAAGTGCAATAAGGAAAGCCACGCAAGAAGAATTATCTCCAGTCAGGCTGGCCTAGTCAGATGTCTCAAGTGTTACAGTCTCCCCACAGGTTTCACACTGTCAGAGCTCATCTCTCTGAAGTTGATGGACTCCTACTACATGACGACAGAATAGTGACCCCACATGAACTTGTGACAGATAATGCTACTCAGTTCATGGTCACTGATTTAGCAAAATTTTGGCCAGATTTTGTTTAAAACAAGATACAATTTCACTCTCACCATTTTCATTTTTCAACTTATGAAAAGATGTCATATTAGAACAACAGTTCAGATGATGCCAAAGAACCTGCTACCACATCTAATTGACATTGAACGAATCAGATTGAAGGACAAACAAACCAAACAGGCATACCATTACTCCCTGTATGCAGTTTACCTGATTTATATTCAAGACAAAGTGTGAAAGTGAGAAAAAACTGTCAAAATCCGATAGACTGACTGTACATGACAAACAGTGAACTAATTGATGGACTCTCTCTTGAGACTGATCTCTCTTGAGACAAACTAGTACTCCAGCACACTCACCTGTAAAATAATCATTTCAGGTAGAGGAGTAATGCAGCATGTAACGTTTAAGTATTATGTTTTGGGGTAATTGTTAGGAACTACCATTCTGATGTAAGAAGATTCTTTGGATGTTAACTATTATAGCATACTGTGGGTTATTGTATAAGACACAAAAATAGTCATACAAAAATTACTTCCAGAGAAAAATATTAATAATAATAATGATGAGGCAGTAGAATTTTAAAGAGGGGAGATGTCTGCTCAATATCACTAAACAATATATTATCTATGCAAAATGCATGTTGTCATTAATAATCACACACAAAGCCTCCTTATAGCACTAAATTAGAACAAGATCATTTACGTTTTTTTAAAAATTGAAAATCATTGCGCTGTGTCAAGAACGCTTTGGGAACACCTCTGCATGATTGTGTCAGAAGCATGTGTGTCCACTCAGTCCATTGACAAGATGAGGGAGGGCAGGGAATCAGAGACTCACTGCCATGTGCCCTCAACTGTAGAAACCATTGCCAGCCGCTTGGAGGTGGAGGAGTGTCAAGTCGTCCACCAAAGGATGTCCAGTATCATCACATGGCACCACAAGTGAGAATCTCTCAGCCAAGATTATTATATTTGTTTTAATCTCTCTCCCTTCTCATCTTTGCTGCTCCTCAAACTCCATTTATCTCTCCTTGTCTGTCTTTAGCCCCAGGTGCCGTGGCCACCATGACTGTGGAGTAGAGCGAAGGCTAAGGAGGATCCCTCTGCCTGCGAGGGCCAATGGAGGTATGTGGCAAGCTGGGTGGGAAACAAGGCACTCCTCAAATAAAAATTGAGGTTGTGGAATAAAACACTCTTCACGTTTGTCTAGTCTCCAAGTACATGTACGCTCTGATATAAAGGGACTAAAACAGTATGGCTACAAAGTGAACTATTTGTCCCCTTGCTCGACATCATCCCTGAAGGCCCCGACGCTAGCCACTAAGCCACTGAGGCACTAAAAACATAATCTGCACTAGTGGATAAAGCATATAGGGATGATATTGGATGGTTGATAGGATGGTTGATATTGGTTAGTTGATGGCAACCTTGGTGGCCGCAAAGAGGCATCTCTGGCTATATCAATTTGAATCAAAAGAGAAATACAGTGTCTTTCTGATGGATGCTCCTCTTTTGTCTCCTGGCCTGTGAAAACAGTCATAGAAATTTCAAGGTGCCAAAAACAAGCAGAAGCATTTAAGCATTACCTTCGTCATTGTCCTCAGGCCTTGAGGGTTGCTGGATGTGAACAGTCCTAGATGTCAGGTGGTTCTAATGTGGAACAATCCTAGTGTGTTGGTTCTCATGTACTCCCTGAAAAATCATAAGGGCCAGGACGACCCTCTCAGACGAAGCCTCCCATGCAGATCTGACAGATCTCCCAAACACAGAACCGTCCTTGATGCAAAGTCAATTGACGTCAAGTCACCTTTATTTCTATAGTGCTTTATTTTCACAATAGAGATTGTTTCAAAGCAGCTTTACAGAGATAACAGGAAAATAATGCAACAAACTTTGTTTTGGCCATACAGCAGCTCTAGAAGAGCAGGCCAATCAATAATCAGAATCAGAATCAGAAAGAGCGTTATTGCCAAGTGTGCTTGCACACAAAGGAATTTGACTTAGTGCTGAAGCTTCCAGTGCACATAAACAACACAACATGAACAAACAAGCAAAAACAAAACAATCACTGAAGTGCTCAACACCGAGGCAGCCATCCGCGGCGTCATCTTACGCTCTCCAGAAATACAAGAATGCAGTTTAGCAAGCATTACATTGCAAACACAGCAAAACATAACATGACACAGTACATGTGGTCACGTGATGGGATTTTTTGTATGGAGTGGGAGAGGAGATAGATAAGAGATAGGCAGATGGATGGAGGGGGGCTGGGATCGGGATCGGGTGTGTATGGTGCGAGCGAGTCTGAGATTGTGTTGTGTGAGAATGTTAGCCACAACTTCAGATGTTTTCGAGTTCAGTTCTATGGTTTGTCCTTGAAGGGAGATAAGGCAGTGCACAGGGAAAGATAGCAGACCAAGCTGTCAGGCTGACCTCCCAATCGAGAGATAGGGACAAGTGAGGTTCGGGTGGGCAAATACAATTTTTAATCCATTTGATGATCTTCGGTAATTTGTCCGGATCATAATCAATCAATCAGTTCTGGTCCTCAGCACTCGCGTCCGGTCCATGCAGTTCCCCTAGACATTTCGTCCAGCCTCATGGCCAGACCGGTTACAGTCCGTAAAAGTTCACCGATCTGACCCCCGATGGAGCCCACTCTTCCCAGTCCGGACTGCATTGTTACGGTTCAGTTCCTCAATCTGTATCACTCTCTGATCTAATTCTTTCAAACGGTTACACACAACCCGAAGCATTTCTTAATTTCCACAGACAGCGGCTGGGTGAAATTGCTTGCAGCTGTCTTACCAATCTTCCGATAGGTCAGGGCAATCCCAAAGCCAAAGAATGGGAACCCCGCCATCAATAATCCAATCATGTATAAATCTTCCGCATCCTCCACGGACAGAGCCTCCAGGCACAGGACTTGCCAGTTGATCCATGTGTCCATCACGTATCCTGCAGCAAAGGTCCCGTCCGGGCAGGTGGGTTCTCCCGGGGCACCCTTCCTTTGTGAGAAAATCCTATTAATCGCGCTGATTGACCAGTTAATCAATTCCATTTCAGTATTTTCAGGAGTCCAGCAAGCAGCGGGTCAGAGAGAAAAGAGAAAGACAAAATACCAAAGCGCTAGAGCACAGCGGGAGCAGAGAGAAAACACGTCTGCACTGTATGAAGGACAGAAGGAGAAGCCGAAGGACAGAAGGAGAAGAATAATATTGATGAATTTCAAGTGTCAAGTGTCCTCAACTAAGCAGATCAGAGGCGGTAGTGCAAAGGCACCCAAAACTCAAACAGGCACCCAAAGGCACCCAAAACTCAAACAGGTGACAGAAAGGAGAAAAAAAAACCTTGAGGGAAACCAGGATCAAACAGTGCATGATTATGATATAGACAGCATTTCAGGTCAGAAGTTAAATTCAGATCAGGACACTCAAAATATTTAATTCACAGGGGAGGGTCTAGTAGAGTCACGGTCTCTGCTGACACTTCAGGGCTGTGTTGTTCTCGTGTCTTGGAGCAGATCCTTCATTTGATCTGACTACGCTAACCTTGGGATAAACCGAGACTAATATCAGCGTAGATTCCATTCTTCTTATGATGTCACGAGTACATCCGATGTTATGGGAATGTTCCTGGTTCCGGTTGACCTAAATTATGCAGCCTAACAATCATTCTACATAATTTGAATTAAAAACATGTACAGTAAAACCTCGGTTTACGAGCGACTTGGTATACGAGCAAATCGGTGTACGAGCACGGAGGGTTGAATCGGTGTACGAGCATTGTATCGGTGTACGAGAAAATTTTTCCCTCACCCATGTGCAGTTTTGCGTCGAAAAGATCCCTTTATCACCCCTTAACTTGTTCATTCTCTCAGTGTCCCTCAGTTTGGGTGCATCATTCACCACAGTGCATTATTTTATAAGTTGTTGTGAATATGATTACATGTGAATATGATGAAACTTTATTAATGGAGCATCTGTTACCAACACCACACATTACTAATGAGACTCACGTGTGTTCACAGTCCAACACACCCAATGACGTTCTTAAAGGGCCATTCACTTTTAGAGAACAGCATACTATAACAGTTATAACTCTGTACAGATCATATACATAAGTGATTTACAGCGGTTTTACCTTGTGTTGTTGCATTAATTGTGATCGCTATTCTTCACGTTGTAATATAGTTACAAATGTTGAAGGAAATAGTTAATCTGTGTTCAATAAGTGTTAAGTTAACAGTCTTGTCACTTTAAGAGGTCAGGGTTTCAGTCGGCGCTAGAGAGAGTTGAGATCTGAGGGATTAGAGAGAGAGAGAGAGCTCCGAAGCAGAGATAGTTTTTATTCTTCTGTTATGTACGGCGTGGGTTGAAGCCAGAACCGCAATCCGATAGTTCTCAATAAAATCTCTGAATGAGAAGGAACCTGTCTGGTTATTAAAAGAAGCAACGCTACAATGTAGTGAAATATATAAGCAGTAACACCCCACCCACGGTTCAATTATAGCCAGCTTAAAGGTTTTGGTATGTGTCCCAGTGACAAAGATTAATTAATGGATTTAAGAAGTCTCCATCTGAAAAGAAGCCCTGCCTCATTATCATCCAGATATGTACAAAAAAACTTAAACTGCTTATTAACAAAACTCAACTCAAGCCTACAGTGTCAGGTATGAAGTGTGAGGGCTCAAGATGCAGGTTGGAAGGGAATTTTATTGTTCCAACACAGGACAGCACACACGAAGGGATTAAATAGTGACACACGAGGAGGGGCTAATGAGGGAAAACAGCTGGGGCAAATCAAACTATAACAAGGGAACAAAACGGGTGGGTTTACACAATTGACAGGTCAAGACAGCACACTAATACTCAGCCAATACACGCGTAGCCACTTGTCCACATGAAACAAGATGAGGCAGTGCGCAGCTAGTGAAACACAAACTGAGCGTCATACAAAACACAACATGAAATCACACGGCTAATGTAAACATGAACCGCGTGCTAGACAATACACAACAGTGCACAGGAGAGTGCACAGCCCGAGCAAAGCTCGAAACTGCGCCCACTCACATGACAGAACAAAAGTGCACAACCACAAGCGAACACTTATCTCGTGTGCCAACACAGGTCAAACACACAGAGCATTAATTTCCAAATCCTGCACAAAACCAAAACAAGACTGTAGTGCAGGGACTTGGACATCACACCCCGCACACAAGACAAAGAACTAGGATAAAAAGCGCACGGCTTGGGAGAGCTCCAAACCGCGCGCTCACACAAACCATGAGACATTACACTAGCTCTGCCACAACACCAAGAAAAGACTAGACCGAATGTGGCAGAACCCTCCTTACATAAAGAGTTATTTAATTACAGGCTGATCATACTTATCTGACTGACTGTTATCAGTTTGTAGTCAGGTCGCAAACTGGAACTCTGTTACTCAACCGGCAGTTTACTGGATCCTACTGTCGTATTCTACATCAAGAAGTAAAATATTGCACTTCAAGGCGTAAAGTTTCCTCTTGGAGTGGAGTGGAGCGCTACATTGGTAGAGAATGTGGACAGGAGACCCAAGACATAAGGACCCTGTTGAGGCAGCCTCTCAACCTAGTGTGGGGGATGTAATTTGTTATCTAGTCAAAGTGTCAATTCGCCAACAACTGCTCTCGGAAAGGCTGGACAAAACCAGGTAGCTGAAGAACTGGTATGTCTTCTTTCAGACCACTCTAGGACCCGATTGGCATATGTCAGACCCGTGCCCCAACCCACGACACTTCCAAGGATGACTGAGCAGGATGACCCAGAAGCCATTTACACACGTTTGAGGTGGTTGCAAAGAGTGGGGTTGGGAAAATCAGAATGGGTCCAGAAGTTGGCACCCCCTCTCACTGGGGAATTGCAACAAGTTTATTTCTCTCTCCCACCAACCCACCTAGGTGATTTTCTAAAGAAAGAGATCCTAGCTCAGGTAGGACTCTCCCCTGTCTGTTTTGCCCAGAAGGTTCATGATTGGGTGAAGGATACGCAGATACCTATTTGCATGCAATCAGTCCAACTGACTAGACTCGCTAAGTTTTGGTTATTGGTGGAGTCACCGTGATGGAGGTTGTAGAGAAAGTCATTATTGATAAGCTACTACGCGACTGCTACGATGTCCTGAAAACCCTGTGCGTCAGAAGGGAGGGGTCCCATCCCAGAAACCAAGGGTTTACCATGCTTACCTTGTATCAGAGAGTGAGAGAGCGGGTGAATCTTCTCTTCAAGTCTTATCTGATCTTTTCCAGCAGATAACAGGGAAGGGCTCCCTAGGAAGAGAGCAGCGAGAGGACGATCGCTTGAAATACTGCTGGTGACAGGTCAGGATAGTAATCGACACTGAACACCAGCCACATCAGATGTTCCCTCATGCCTCTCCACACTTCATTGTAAAGAATGACTTGTTGTACTGTGTAGCGGAAAGGGGTAGAGAATTAAAGGAACTGCTGGTCCTTTCTAGGAGTAAAACAGAGATGATCCTCCAGCTGGCACACACCCATCCATAAAGCCCGATCACAACTGCCTGTCAGACTCTACAATCACTGTTTTGGTCTTGGAATTGTCACAAACAGTATTACAAAAATAGTTTACGTCACATTGTGGATGGGAATGTAAATTTTGCAAATCGACTGAAAATGGGAGTCATCAGGGGCTCCACCAGATATTACTACATCCTCAATGACAGCTAAAATAGTCCTAGTGAATCCTAGGTAATTTTCTAATAAAACATTAATTTATTTATTTTTTTTACTTCTCATGCCTTGAATTATTTTCATTTGTGACTGAATCGTGGTTAAAGAAGGATGAACTGTCCTTGGTAAACTATCCCCTCCTAGGCTATGGTCCTTAGCTTAGTCTTTTTTTTGAGGAACTCAATCAATTGTAGACTCTTCAAGTCTTTTCTAGTTCTGAAGCACAGCTCCTAAATATTTATCTAAACTGTCCCCTACTCTGTGTTAACAAGGTGAATGTGTGCGATGTAGAGAAACAGGGTTCCAACAGAAACAATCTTTATTAGAACAAAAACAAAATACTTTAAAAACAAAAGTAAAACATTTGTGTGTAAACCGCTAAGGATATAGGAGCATGGAGAGCCACGGGTGGAAAAAAACATCAACAATCAACAAAGACATGGGAAACCATGAGGGATTAAATACACATGATAATAGGGAACAGCTGAATGACTAACGATGGGAGTAATGACAAGACAGGTGCAGGAAACGACATGGGAAGAACAAGGAATGGACCAGGAAGTGAATAGACATGAGACGACTGTGACGCTCTGTGTATTGCTGTATAGACCTCCTGTTGTCAATATGGCATTTATTCATGAGTTTTCTGAATTTCTGTCCAATAAAGTGTTTTGCTGTGGCAGGCTGTTGGTCTCAACCTTCTACTACTGACAATCTAAACTCATTAAATTTTGTACAGTCAGTCTCTAGAGCTACACATAATTTAGGCCATATACTGGACCTTGTTTTGACTCGTGGTTTTTCTGTCCATATCTGTGAAGAAATTGAGGCTGATATTTCTGATCATTGCCCTGTGGTGTTTGAGCCTGTTATCAGCCAATCCTTACTCTGCCTGTACGTTACTCTTGTGCCTTTTATGCTACTACTGCTCTTGAATTTTCTGAGTCTTATTCCAAGTTCCTCTCAAATTCTAATGTATCTTTGTCATTCTGCATGGATACTGAACAACTGGTTGAAATGTTCAACTCTGCTTGTTGTACTGCTCTGAATACAGTTGCTCCACTTAAGCATAAGAAGTGTATGGTCAGATCTGGTCCTCAACCCTGGTTAAATGCATTTACTCTGGCAAGAGTGCAGGAGGGCTGAGCACAGGTGAAAAAAGGATGGGTTTCAAATCTCCTACTCAAATGCTTATCCACGCTGTTAATGAAGGAAACATCTAATACAGTAGAACCCCGACTTGCGAAATTAATCCGTTCCGAGGTTGGTTTCGTATGTCGAACTTTTCGTATGTCGGTCAGACTTTTACATGTTAATTGCCTAATCCGTTCCAAGCCCTACAAAAACACCATACTCAGCATGGGATGAAGTGCATCCCAGCTTCATACTTCTCAATGATCTCCCTTTTCAACTCAATGAATAGCACCCTCTTCTTCCCTTTGACTTCAGCAACAATCTTCACATCCATGATTACTGATTAGAAAAAGGTTTATGCTAACAGAAGAGGCTGGTGGGAGCGATGCTGACCAATAGGAGAGCAGGATTGTAAAAAGTGTTCCCCTTCTTACATGGACTATTCCAGCCATCCCTGTCATTCAGTGCGAAATGGACTATTCCAAACTTTCCCTCGGAGTTCAGGAAGTACAGGGAATTAGTGCCAATCGTTGAGGTTTTATCGATCTATGCACCTTTAATAAATACCAGTTTTGGATCATTCCCTGAGTGAGACATCATTGCTCTGACCGGACAAACTGTAGTCTTCATCCAACCCGAACCAAAATCAGCGCGAATATCAAAACAAAACTCGGAAATCGTCGCCTCGCCGAGATTTCGTTTTTTGCATCTCGATCATTTTGTCGTAACTCGGGCGGAAAAAAAACGTCGAACTATGTCAAACTTTTCGTACGTAGAGCGTTTTGTAAGTCGGGGTTCTACTGTATTTCTCAAACCAGGCAGCATAAAACACCAATAGGCCCAAAGAAAAATTTAATTCTTAATCCTGTCCTTTGTTCAATTCCTGTTTTCAATCTTGAGATGTGCACACAATTTTCATATTTTGTTTGTTAAGAAATTACAGGATATTAGATCACTCCTCTCGCTGAATCGCTGAAGGTTACAAATGACCTGCTATCCATTGATTCGGGATCTTCTGCTATCCTGATACTTTTAGAGTCCAAGGTGGAGCTTCACAGTGGTTCTCCTTCTGCAAAAAGGGGAGAACTTTCTCTTTAAATATTGAGCCATTCAATTCACCCTCTGTACCTACCCATTGTGGTGTTCCACGGGGATCCATTCTTGGCCCTCTCTTGTTTTCTCTCTACATACTTTGTTTAGGATCAATATTCCATAAACATAAGATAATTTATCATTGTTATGCTGCCGATCTCCAACTGTATCTCCTAATCAAACCAGGGAATTACTTTTCATTAGATAATCTCTTTTCATGCCTCAATAAAGTCAAGACCTGGTTGGCAAAAATCTCACTGCAACTGAATGGAAATAAAACCAAAGTGCTTTTTCTGGGTCCTGCTGCAACCAACAACTCCATTAAAACAGAGTTTGGTTCCTTAAGTAACAAGCTACACAGTCATCCAAAAAAATCTTGCCGCCTACTTTATTAAATAAATAAATGGACTCACATCAGTTTGCTTACCGCAGCAATAGGAGCACAGATGATGCTGTTGCCATGGCACTGCACTCTGTGCTCACACACCTGGACAATAAGAACTCTTATGCACGGATGCTGTTTGTTGACTTCAGCTCAGCATTCAACACTATCATCCCGGCCAAGTTAATAGCCAAACTTGAAGACTTGGGCATCAATACCTCACTCTGCAACTGGATCCTGGACTTCTTGACCAACAGACCCCAGAATGTCCGATCTGGATCCACCTGCTCCACATCCATCACACTTAACACTGGTGTACCACAGGGCTGTGTGCTAAGCCCGTTTCTCTACTCCCTCTTCACCTCCGACTGCAAGCCTGTGTTTGGATCTAATGCCATCGTCAAGTTCGCAGACGACACTACGGTGATCGGTCTCATCAGCAACAACGATGAGACTGCCTACAGGGAAGAGATCCAGCACCTGTCCACATGGTGCAACGAAAATAACCTGCTCCTCAACACCACCAAAACGAAGGAGCTCATCGTGGACTTCAGGAAAGAGTCACGAGGCACACACGACACCATCCACATCAATGGAATGGCCGTTGAGCGTGTCTCCAGCTTCAAGTTCCTGGGGATCCACATCTCGGCTGACATGACCTGGACAACCAACACCTCCAGCCTGGTCAAGAAGGCTCACCAGCGCCTCTTCTTCCTGAGGACACTGAGGAAGAATCAGCTCTGCTCGGCTATCCTGGTGAACTTCTACCGCTGCGCAATAGAAAGCATCCTGACGAACTGTGTCACAGTATGGTATGGGTGCTGTATGGGTGCTGAAAACTGCCCAACGCATCACAGGGACTCCACTTCCTGCCATCGAGCACGTCCAGAGGAAACGCTGTCTGCGTCGAGCTCGCAGCATCCTCAAGGACTCCTCTCACCCAGCCCACAGACTGTTCTCCCTCCTTCCCTCCGGCAGGCGTTTCAGGTGCCTCCGGACCAGAACCAGCAGACTAAAGAACAGTTTCTTCCCCAGAGCTGTCTCTTTACTGAACTCTAACCCTTGCTGACCCCACTCCTCTCTCACCCCCACCATCCCACTCCCCTCACAGACTCTTCTCTTACCCCCCCCCCCCAACATCCCACTCCCCTCATAGACTACTCTCCCCCCCACCATCCCACTCCCCTCACTGACTCCTCTCCCCCCCCACCATCCCACTCCCCTCATAAACTCCTCTCCCCCCCCACCACCATCCCACTCCCATCCAGACTCTCCTCTCACCCCCCACCATCCCACTCCCCTCATAGACTCCTCTCACCCCCCTGCCACCCACCACCATCCCACTCCCCTCACAGACTCTCCCCTCTCCCCCTAAACCATCATCCTACCACCCTCATAGACTCCTCTTACCCCCCCACCAGCCCACTCCCCTCACAGACTCCCCTCTAACCCCCCAACCAGCCCACTCCCATCATAGACTCCTCTCCCCCCCACCATCCAACTCCCCTCATAGACTCCTTTCACCCCCCTGCCCCCCCACCACCATCCCACTCCCCTCACAGACTCTCCTCTCTCCCCCACCATCCCACTCCCCTCACAGACTCTCCCCTCTCCCCCTAAACCATCATCCTACCACCCTCATAGACTCCTCTTACCCCCCCACCAGCCCACTCCCCTCACAGACTCCCCTCTAACCCCCCCACCAGCCCACTCCCATCATAGACTCCTCTCTCCCCCACCATCCAACTCCCCTCATAGACTCCTCTCACCCCCCTGCCCCCCCACCACCATCCCACTCCCCTCACAGACTCTCCTCTCTCCCCCACCATCCCACTCCCCTCACAGACTCTCCCCTCTTCCCCTAAACCATCATCCTACCACCCTCATAGACTCCTCTTACCCCCCCACCAGCCCACTCCCCTCACAGACTCCCCTCTAACCCCCCCACCAGCCCATTCCCCTCATAGACTCCTCTTACCCCCCCACCAGCCCACTCCCCTCACTGACTCCTCTCCCCCCCCACCATCCCACTCCCCTCATAAACTCCTCTCCCCCCCCACCACCATCCCACTCCCATCCAGACTCTCCTCTCACCCCCCACCATCCCACTCCCCTCATAGACTCCTCTCACCCCCCTGCCACCCACCACCATCCCACTCCCCTCACAGACTCTCCCCTCTCCCCCTAAACCATCATCCTACCACCCTCATAGACTCCTCTTACCCCCCCACCAGCCCACTCCCCTCACAGACTCCCCTCTAACCCCCCAACCAGCCCACTCCCATCATAGACTTCTCTCCCCCCCACCATCCAACTCCCCTCATAGACTCCTTTCACCCCCCTGCCCCCCCACCACCATCCCACTCCCCTCACAGACTCTCCTCTCTCCCCCACCATCCCACTCCCCTCACAGACTCTCCCCTCTCCCCCTAAACCATCATCCTACCACCCTCATAGACTCCTCTTACCCCCCCACCAGCCCACTCCCCTCACAGACTCCCCTCTAACCCCCCCACCAGCCCACTCCCATCATAGACTCCTCTCTCCCCCACCATCCAACTCCCCTCATAGACTCCTCTCACCCCCCTGCCCCCCCACCACCATCCCACTCCCCTCACAGACTCTCCTCTCTCCCCCACCATCCCACTCCCCTCACAGACTCTCCCCTCTTCCCCTAAACCATCATCCTACCACCCTCATAGACTCCTCTTACCCCCCCACCAGCCCACTCCCCTCACAGACTCCCCTCTAACCCCCCCACCAGCCCATTCCCCTCATAGACTCCTCTTACCCCCCCACCAGCCCACTCCCCTCACAGACTCCCCTCTAACCCCCCCACCAGCCCACTCCCCTTACAGACTCCCCTCTAACCCCCACACCAGCCCACTCCCCTCACCGACTCTCCTCTCTCCCCCACCATCCCACTCCCCTCACAGACTCCTCCCCACCATCCCACTCCCCTCATAGACTCCTCTCTCCCCCACCACCATCCCACTCCCCTCACAGACTCTCCTCTTACCACCATCCCACTGCCCTCATAGACTCCTTACTCCCCCCCACCACCATCCCACTCCCCTCACAGACTCTCCTCTTACCACCATCCCACTCTCCTCATAGACTCCTCCCCACCATCCCACTCCCCTCATAGACTCCTCTCTCCCCCACCACCATCCCACTCCCCTCACAGACTCTCCCCTCTCCCCCTAAACCATCATCCTACCACCCTCATAGACTCCTCTTACCCCCCCACCAGCCCACTCTCCTCATAGACTCCTCTTACCCCCCCACCAGCCCACTCCCCTCACAGACTTCCCTCTAACCCCCCACCATCCAACTTCCCTCATAGACTCCTCTCACCCCCCTGCCCCCCCACCACCATCCCACTCCCCTCATACACTCTCTTCCCACCCCCCCACCACCCCACTCCCCTCATAGACTCTCCTCTTACCCCCCCACCATCCCACTCCCCTCACAGACTCCTCTTACCACCATCCCACTCCCCTCATAGACTCCTCTCTCCCCCACCACCATCCCACTCCCCTCACAGACTCTCCTCTCACCACCATCCCACTCCCCTCTCCCTCACCACCATCCCACTACCCTCATAGACTATCCTCTTACCCCCCCACCATCCCACTCCCCTCACAGACTCTCCTCTTACCACCATCCCACTCTCCTCATAGACTCCTTACTCCCCCCACCACCATCCCACTCCCCTCACAGACTCTCCTCTTACCACCATCCCACTCTCCTCATAGACTCCTCCCCACCATCCCGCTCCCCTCATAGACTCATCTCTCCCCCACCACCATCCCACTGCCCTCATAGACTCCTTACTCCCCCCCACCACCATCCCACTCCCCTCACAGACTCTTCTCTTACCCCCCAACACCACCCCACTCCCCTCACAGACTCTCCTCTACCCCCCCCCACCATCCCACTCCCCTCATAGACTCCTCTCTCCCCCCCCACCACCATCCCACTCCCCTCACATACTCTCCTCACCCCCCACCACCCCACTCCCCTCACAGACTCACAGACTCCCCCACCACACCAGACTCCTTCACTGCCCCCCCCCACTACTACCCTTATAGACTCTTCGCTCACTCTGTTACTTATTTGTGCCATTTGCACTGCCGACTGTTCATTACAGTAACAACTGTTTACACTTGCACCTTGCACTACTGTACTTTAGCTGGAACATGCTCATTTGCACTACCAACTGTTCATACAGTACCAACTGTTTACATTTCGCATCTCACTTATTTGCACTGTCCATGCTCATTGCACTACCTTAAATTTAATGCTCACCTTAAGCTAACAATTGTATACATCTACCTGTAAAACTCTGTTTATAGTTAGAGACATCTGTATATACATTTACAGCACATATTCACCTGTAAATGCTGTTTATAGACACCTGTAATTATATTTATAGCACACACTCACCTGTTATAGTAATAACCATCTGTATATTTATATTCATTGTACATATTACCTGTAAATCCTGTACATCTCCATATCCTGCACTTATGCAACCATTGTATATTTCCTGCACTTGCTGCTATTGCACTTCTGGTTAGACCTAAACTGCATTTCGTTGCCTTGTACCTGTACTTGTGTAATGACAATAAAGTTGAATCTAATCTAATCTAATACCCCTCTCCAATTTGACAAGCATGCAAATTCAGTTATAAAGAGTAGCTTTTTTTAGCTCAGATCTGTGGAAAACATATGAAACACATTCTTTCTAGTAAAGATCTTGAAATTATGATTCATGCACTTCTTTCTTCTCGATTGAATTACTGTAACACTCTGTGTGTTGGTCTATCACAATCTATGTCTTCCCTTCTTTTTGCATACAAGGCACTGCACAATTTGTCCCTGCATTATATTTGTGATCTTATTAGGCCATACACATCCTCTAGGTCATTAAGATTTTATTATCAGTTACTTTTATTTGTCCCTCGTTCTAGTTGTAAATCAAAATGTGATCAAGCTTTTACTGTAGTCGCCCCAAAGCAATGAAAAAGTATTCCTTTGGACATCAGGGCTTCTTAACTACTGGATGCTTTTAAATCCAGCTTAATGACTTATTTTTACTCTCTAGTGTTTGAGCAATGCTGTGTATGTATCCTTTGTATTTCGTTGCGTATATTTATTTTGCTTTTAATACTTGACTATTTCAAATTCTGCTTGTTTGTTCACCTATATGGCCTTGTGCAATGAACCATCATTGCTATGGCTGCTGACACGGTCCATCCATCCAACCGTCTGGCTGTAATATTGTTAGCTAAAACTCAAGAGGGTTTTATATTAGAACAGGGCTTTCCTTCTAGAATGAAACGTGAATTTTATTATAAAAAAAATTACAACAGAGGTGGGGCATTACTTAATATTAGAAAGCAGCAATTTATATAAAAATGAAATTCTTTATTTTCAACCATAGGCAGCCTGTTGTTTAAAATTGAATAATTTACAAACTTTGCCTTTGATTCTATAACATGACATTTTCCTTTAGAGGTGCACAATTTTTTTATTTTATTTTTATTAAGAATCTTCACTCATCTTTGAGATTTCTGAGATTTCCAGAGAAGCTGCTGCATGGCTTCAAAAGAATGTACGGAATGAATACAGTGCATGAGTTAAATTCAAACAAAAAATATTGGAAAAAAGCATATGGGATAGCATTTGTGTGAAAGATTTAAGCAGATATAATATATAACATTAAATCTGCTGAATCAGTTTGTGCATATATACATCTCTCCCAAGCAGAAATTGCAAAATGACATTAAATGGTGTATGTGTTATTTGACATCCTTTAAATGAACATTTATATGGTATGGGCCACTATGTAGGTCATCAGAAAACATGAGGAATTGGGAGCTGATTGTGTGTTAACCCTTTGAATGACTAGAAGCAGAAGATGATCAATAAAATTCAAAGGTAAATTTGAAGGATTTTGACTTGAGCATTCACAGTGTTGATTTATTAATATTATTAAAGTGTCCTTCTGGTGATTCACAAAAACCGACTAACCAACTAGTTTAATTTGTCTTTAATGAGCTTTTGCAATCTTACAAGCAACAAAATGTTTGCAGTTTCAAAAAAGAGAAAGCAAAACGTTTCAAAGTAACCCTGGAATGTGTCTAAATACACTCTGGTTTCAATATACTTCAAGGAGATATGTTAATCCACACATGCTTGAAACATGATTAAACAGGTCCAAATTGTTGAAGACTAATGGATGAGGGCTTTCTTTTTGGTCTAGTCTGGATCTGCAGTGAGCCAGGTTCCACTGTCAGGTATTTAATGACAGCTTGGCATTTAAAGAACAAGCGTCTTCCGTGATTCTGCAAGAGTAATTTTCTATTTATTCAATCCTTTCACTCCCTTTAGACTCTGTCCCTGCTTTTACTATGTCAGAACACCGACTGAATCATGTATCATCTGACAGTTTGCTGTTGGAGCAGAGCTGAGCAAATTTTGGCAGTTTTGAATTTTAAAAGAAATTCCGGTTGGCATGACAAGGGGGAAAATCCTAAAAAAACCACAATTATATATATATATATATATATATATATATATATATGCGAGGAGCCATAACATTGCTGTGGTAGCTGACTGTTGATTCAAAAATGCAAACATGTAAGTAAAAAAAGAAAAAAGAACAGGATATTCTTTTTTTGATGGTAATATTTCATGCACAGAAGATTCTTAAATAACCCATGATGCCTTTTGGGCCTCTTTGTCAGCCATCTCTTCCTCAAAATGCACAGCTCATTATCTCTAAACATCACAAACTGAGCATGGGACAAAAGTTTTTTAGTTGCATACCTGCTTTGTATTCAAGCACTTATTCGTTCATGTGTCTTGGCACTAGGCAGGTTGAGGTAGAAGGGAGGAGTAAGTGCATAGGGCAGGTTAAAAGTTGTGTACCAGTAGGTGGCACTCTCCCCTTTTTGACTAGAAAGGGTAACCCTGAGCACTTGGGCTTTGGGAGGATGTGGGTCTGTAATTGGATGGAGACGAGTCTATTTGCATATTCTCAAACCATTTGGCTTTAGGAGAGACATAAGTAGATGTTACAGAGATACAAAGAGTAAGCAGATTTGGTCTGGGCAATACTCTGTCAGTACAAAGTCATTAATTCCGGGACATGAATCCCAAGGACATTCCAGAAGTTCCAGATAATACACATAATGCATCCCCAATTCAAGTGAATGAGCATTTGATCTTGATTTAAACTTTTTTTTTTATTGATTTCTAAAATATTTCCAATCTATAGATCAAGCTAAAGTTGTCAAAATGTGCTTTGGACGTTGTGTTTCTGTGTTCAATGAAACAGTCTTGTTGCAAAAAAAAAAAAAAAAAAATGAAAAATCAAACATTACAATTTCAGAATTTAAAGAAAACAGTTTCATGTTAAAATAAATTGTCTTCACATTCTTTACATATGTACAAGAACAGTCTATATGCTATTTAATCATAGAATACCTTATTCACATTATAACACATTTGACAAAATATTGCATAAGAGTACTAAAATGTATTTTGTTGAAAAAAATAAAACAATCCAAAAACAACAACAACAACTTTACAATCAATCAGAGAGCAAAAAAAATCTCATTTATTAATTGACAAAAGAGATATGTTTAGTGAAAAAAGAAAACTCTTGGCTCAAAAGCCAAAATAGTTTACATGAAATTAATCTACCATATGGAGACATCAATGACATCATATGTTATTCAGAGAGATTAGTGCATATATATAATGTTGTGCTTTCAACATATTATTTCTGCATTTGCTTAACGGTGACAGGGTCAAAACTCAACAATGATTGCATGCTAGGAGTGAGAAGGTGCATGTGTGAAAGCATGTTTCTGTTGTGCACTGTTCTTTTATATTTTATTTTGTGTGTTTTTTTTTATCTATTCTTGACTTTGATAGTTTATTAATTGTAGAGATTAATACAGGGTAGCAATCCATGTTTTGCACAGTTCACCTGGCACTAGGTATGCTATCCACATTGTCAGGTGCCATTATCTCTCTGCCATGGTTGTAGGTGCATGCCAGAGGTGAGTGCTACAATTAAAGATGTTCTGCTAGAGGTTGGTGAGATTATGGGCTATAAATATATAATTTCAGCATTTAGAATGAACAAAACTGTGGCTGTTTTTCTCAAAATAAAAGCATTGGTGAGCAAGGTTATTGAAAATTGGGAGAAATTGAGAAAACTTGCAGTATTTGGAAAAGTGCTAAGCACAGTCAAAGTATTTTCACTGGGATGTAAAAATGCTGTGCATGTGATGTCCTTCAGGTGACAAGTGTTCATGTTCCTGTACTTTCTTGATAAATTATTGGATGTATCATTTTTAATGTGAATGATGGTGACAGCTTGGAAAGTTTGCAATATTTTGAATGTGGGGATTACAGACATAAAACACATTCAAGCCCTTAAAAATGAAACATTGGGAAAATTAGTGAGATGGGTGGATCATTGGTGTGTAAGGATATAGATGTGAAACAGAAAACAGGAGAGGAGAAGTGGCTGAGACGAGTAAGAACGTTGGACTGGTGTTGAGTAACTTAAACCTTGTTGATAAGTCATGGTAAAATTATTAGTCGAACATCGAACAATTTATTAGTAAATGTGTTTCCATCGTAGTTTATGACCGTTTTCTTCTAATATATATAAAAATATAAAATGTATCCAGCTCAAATGACCACATTTTATGTGCCTTTTTTACATGTATGTGCATCTGGGTATTTCCATCCAGAAGTAGATACAAGAGTTGCAATGGAACTCGCACTACGTCAACAACGCATTGGTGATTGCCTTAGCGTGTTGTCTCGTGAAGCACAACCAAACTACTGTGAGTGAATGCATGTCGTGGTCGATTACGTCATGAACCAGTATAAAGGTTCGCCGCAAACCGGAAGTGGAAGCTTTAGTGTCTTCAGCAAGCGCTGGAGTGAAACGTTGTGTGTGTGTGTCCAGCTAGATTAAAATGAATAAGCCATTCCACACCATACTAGATCCACTATGGAAAAGCAGAGTAGTAGTTTAGATATATGCTCCACTCCCACCTGGTGATTTTAAATCTAAAATTGCCACCCAGGCTTGTGAGCCTCAGGTTCAGTTCCCGCTGATGCCGAGGCAAAGTGGTGCTTTTGCCCTCAGGTTCACAGATAGACCTGTCAGAGGGGTTGGAAATGGGCCTGCCTTTGCCTCTCCCGGGATCTGGAAGCATGTTCTGTTAGAGGTATTGGTGCTGCAGTTATCCAACTCTGAGGAACTGAATGTTGTCAGTATGTAGGCTGGTGAAGATTCACCACTTCAATCTCCAGCTTATGATAACCTCCCTCTTTTGATCCTCACACTGAGGTAAAAATAAATAAATAAATAAAAGAAGAAAGGCACACTATTGGCACCTGTAATGGAGCTTAATAGCTACCTCATTCCACATTCTTTTCAGCCTTTGGTCCCACTGAGTGCCATGAGAGCCCCACTCTGTGCCATGTATAGAGCAGTCACTTCAGGCATTCTCTGCAGGACAGAGCCCTGGAGTGAAAGCTCTCAATAATACCAGAGGCTGGTTTCCTAGTCAAATTTCTGGCAGCATTGCTACGCTTGCCAAATGTTTCTCTTTGGGTCCTGTGCATTCTTCGGTGCCCTGCCCACATGGGGGGCCCTAAGCAGGCTCAGGTAATGGAGAATAACTTATTTCTGCTGAGTTTTGGGCCGTTGAGTACCTCCCAGCTTTGACATCGGGTTTTCATTACCGTTACATCTCTATAATGAAGGATGGATGTGATTCTGGTTTGGAGCGGAGCACGTATGATCAGCGCTCGATTGTGCTATGCTCACTGCTGCTCCAATCCCACCCGGCACTCTCTGCGGAGGCTGCCATTGCTCGCGATCATTGGTTTTAGAGTTGGGCCTAGGACTTATCCCTTCTCTCATCTGACGATCTGATTTCCTCTTCCAAAGCTGGAAGCATGCACTGCGGTTATTTCCACTCCAGCAGAGGTATTTATTTCCACTCCAGCAGAGGTATCAGAGGTACATTTACTATGGCTATCCAGTTCCTTTGGAACCGGACGTCATTAACATTTGACACTGGAGAAGTCTCTTGCGAGAGACTTCATCCTCCAACTAAAACTATAAACCAGATGAAACGTATGTACATCCTTTAACAGCATAGCCTCATAAGGAGACCAGTCACTCACTGAGCAGTTGATACTGCTGGGCGTCATGGCAACAGCCTCCAGTGTTATACATTTGGTCGCTTGCACATGTGGTCACTTCAGTAGAAGTTCAAAACCAGAGGGATGTTTCCCTGAGGGGCAACCCACCTGTCATAATCAATGTCACAAGATTGTTCCTACGTGTCTTGGTTACGTGTAACAGTCCTGTTTTTTTCACAGAGAAATGGTCTGCACCTCAGTTCAAGGTGCCCATGTCTCTTCGCTGTGCTTCACGGACCACTGTGCTACCCATGGAGTCCCGAGGTCCGAGGCGGGATTTCCCAGCTTCCGTCCTTGCTTCGGGTTACACTGGGGAGGTCACCCCCTCTGAGAAGGATTCTAGAGCACTCACTCTTTGCAGTGCCTTGGAGTGGATGTTGAGAAACACCAGAAGCAAGGAGCCTAATAGCCCATCCTTGCCAGAACGGTTGAAATTGTAGTTTAAGAGTGGACCCCGCTCATAAACTCTAGTCTATCAACTGAGGTTGTGGAGACCATTATCCACTCCAGAGCTCTGTTCGTAGCGGGCGACGACGAGGACGGCCTCGGCCCCAAGGCGCCGGTTGGTCGGGATGGGTGGAGTGGAACTCTTGAAGAAGAGAGGGGTAGAGGATGTCATCCCGGGAAACCCAGCACCGTTCCTCGGGGCCATATCCCTCCCAATCGACCAGATACTGAAGATGGCCGCCTCGTCGTCGGGAATCCAAGATCTTGTGCACCCGGTAGATGTTAAGGTCCTCCTGGTCCAGGGGAGGCGATGGTACGGCTTCAGCACAAGACTCTGCGGGAGGAGACACAAGGGGTTCAGTGTAGGCCTTCAACAGTGAAACATGGAAAGAAGGTGAGATGCGGTACTGTGGGGGAAGCTGGAGACGGTATGTGACTTCGTTTATCTCTCGATCTTGAATGGACCGGCGTAGCATTTTGCAGACGCTTTCGTAGATGCATGTCCCGGGTGGAGAGCCAGACCAGTTGACCCGGGTGGTACTGGTGTGTGGGTCCTTTCTGTTAGTCTGCTTGGAGTTTTTGTCTACGGACTGCCCGCTGAAGATGGATGTGCGCTGAGTCCCAGACCCTCTCGCTCTCCTGGAAACAGTGGTGGACAGCTGGAACTTCCGTGGGCTTTCCTGACCGGGGAAGAGAGGGGGTTGATAGCCAAGGTAACATTGGAAAGGTGTGAGTTGTGTTGAGTCTTGCCTGAGGGAATTCTGGGCGTATTCGGCCCACGGAATGTACCGGTTCCAGCTGTCCTGGTGGCGACCGCAGTAGGCTCTGAGGTACCTCCCGATTTCCTGAATCTTCCGCTTAGTCTGGCTGTTACTTTGCGGATGGTACCCGGAGGTTAAACTGACCGTGACACCGAGGAGTTTGAAGAAGGCCTTCCATACACGCGAGATGAACTGGGGCCCGCGGTCTGATACGATGTTCTCAGGGAGGCCGAAATGTCAGAAAACATGCTGGAAGAGGGCCTCCGCCGTTTCCAGAGCCATGGGCAGTCTACCACCACCGATCTACCACCACTAGGACGCAGGTGTTACCATCCGATGTTGACAGATTGGTCATGAAATCCACCCTCAGATGGGACCAGGGGCGACGAGGGATGGGCAGAGGCAGGAGTTTACCTTCGGGTAGCCGTTGAGGTCTTCGGGTTGCGGCGCAGACTGAGCATCCGTCCACATAGCGGGAGACATCCTGAGCCATACTGCTTGGTCCAGAAGGGTCAGGCGGAGACTTTGATGGTACGTAGGTATGACCGTGAGTTGCATTCTCAATGAGCTGATCGACCGTCCATTGGATGGGGCTTACTACAATGGCTGGAGGGAGAATGGGTTCAGGTTCCTGGGAGGGGGTTCTGGGGTTGAACTGTCAGGATAATGCATCGGCTATGGTGTTCTTTGATCCTGGGCGATATGTGACCGTGAAGTGAAACCGGGTGAAAAACAGAGCCCAACGGGCTTGGCGGGGGTTGAGATGCTTGGCAAATCAGAGGTATTCAAGGTTTCTGTGGTCTGTGATCACTTGGAAGGGGTGCAGGGATCCCTCCAGCCAATGTCTCCACTCTTCCAGGGCTAACTTTATAGCGAGCAACTCACGGTTCCCGATGTCGTAGTTTTGCTCCGCCGGGGACAGCTTTTTGGTGAAGTAGGCGCATGGATGGAGATGAGGAGGCTCACCCTGCCGCTGTGAGAGGACGGCTCCTACCCCAGTGCTAGAGGCGTCGACTTCAACCACGAAGGAGAGTTCGGGATCCGGGTGAACCAGAGGAGGAGCCGAACAGAATGCTCCTTTGAGGTGGTTAAAGGCTTTGGCCGCGTCGGTGTTCCAGGACAGAGACTTGGGCCCCTTCCGAAGCAGTGCAGACAGGGGGGCAGCAATGGAGCTGAAGTTACGGATAAATCTGCGGTAAAAGTTGGCAAAACCTAGGAATTTCTGGAGGTCCTTAACGGAGGTGGGAGTGGGCCAGGTCTGCACTGCTCTCACTTTCCCCTGGTCCATCTTCACGCCGCTCTGGTCAATGATGTATCCCAAGAACTGAGTATGGCTGCGGTGGAACTTACATTTTTCCAAGAGGTGGTGTTCGCGGAGTCTCTAGAGGACCTGCGCAACGTGGGATGGATGTTCTTCCGGGGAGGACGAGTAGACCAGGATGTCATCGATATAAACTATTGCAAAGCGATGGAGAAAGTCACAGAGGATTTCATTCATGAAACCCTGGAAAACGGCTGGGGCATTGGAGAGACCGAAGGGCATTACCAGGTGTTCATAATGACCAGCAGGAGTGATGAAGGCTGTTTTCCACTCATCCCCCTTCCGGATACGGATCAGATTGTAGGCGCTGCGCAGGTCCAGCTTTGTAAAGATGCGAGCCCCCCGCAGCTGTTCCAGAGTGGCTGGAACCAGGGGAAGTGGATAGCGGTACTTGATGGTTTGGGTATTGAGGTGGCGATAGTCGATGCAGGGCCTCAAGCCTGCATCCTTTTTGGCAACAAAGAAGAAGCTAGCGGCGGCAGGGGAGGTTGAGGGCCGGATGTAGTTCTGCTTGAGAGCCTCCTTAACGTACTCCTCCATGGCCTGTTGTTCCGGGATGGACAGGGGGTAGATCCAGCCTTTAGGGAAGGAGGCCCCAGGCAGCTGGTCGATCACACAGTCCCATGGCCGATGAGGTGGTAATTTGGTGGCCAGTCGCGGGCTGAAGACGTTCTGGAACGCCTGGTACTGATCGGGGAGATCGGTGGCCACGGTGGAGGGAGGACTGATGGAAGTGGAAGCAAGGGAAACCCGGGGAGGAGACTTGAAGTGGGACTTCGGAAGATGGACTTTCTGAATGGATGAGAGACAGTTATCTTGACAGAATGAGCTCCACTTTAATACCTCTCCTGACTTCCAGCAGATGTGAGGGGCGTGAGCAGTCACGGCCCCAGGACGATGTCGGCCGTTGAACCCAGAAATAAGACGGTTTCCCGATGAAGGCAGCCGATCTGGAGTGTAAGTTCGGTGGAGGCATAGCATATGCACCCGCGGCCCAGCGGCTTTCCCAGGATGGAGTGAGCTCGGTAAGATGTGTCGAGTAGGAATTTGGTAGCTTGAAGTCTCAGAAGCAGGGAGGTGGAGATGAAGTTGCCGGCTGCACCAGAATCAATCAGGGCTTTGGCTGGACTAGAGCACATTAGAGTATGACAACTCAGTGACAGGGGGTTTCGTATGAAGGGTACTCACCGCTGGGCGTGGAGTCCAGGTAACAGTGACGAGACCAGACACTGTGAGTGAGGTGAGTGCTGGCTTTATAGTGCAGGGGGAGATTGCTTGCAGGTGCTCAGTATTCAGGTGATGCAGACCCTCATACTCCGCCCACTCGCACCACTGTCACCTGAATACTGAGCACCGACACCTGCATCCAATCACTCACGCACCACTTAACCAGCGATCACCCCGCACCCAGTGTCTAGTCTTATCAATACTGCTTAGACTCCGTCGACAATGATACAAAGACATGTCAGATTCTTTCCGAGAAGAACTCTTTCCGAAAGATATGCCCTCCGAAATTTCCACACTTCCCACAGCAAACCTCATCTATCAACCTAGACAAGCTAGTTCAAGTTCACAGCTTCAGTTCTGCACAGTTCAACCTGTCTACTCTCTTCGTGCCCTCTCAATAAAACCCTTGCCTTGTACTTAACGTCTATGTTGTGTTTTCCATCATGACATACATGTAGCTTTTCTCTTCACATGTAGAAGGGGAAATCTCCTCAACCACCTAGTTACACTTAAACTATCCACCAGAATAAAACTTTGAAAAGAAAATATCTATCTATCTATCTATCTATCTATCTATCTATCTATCTATCTATCTATCTATCTATCTATCTATCTATCTATCTATCTATCTATCTATCTATCTATCTATCTATCTATCTATCTATCTATCTATATATATATACACAACCTGGGAGATTACATTTAGTAAGATCTGGAATATATACATTTATTTTTATTTTTGTTAATATATAGTGGTGGTGGGAGTGGGCCAGACATCCATGAGTCCCAGGACCAGGCCGGTCAGCATTAACTGACACCAGCAGTTCTTTACCTGCCTCTTCATAAAAGTGGGTTAGAATTAATTGATGTAGGATGTAGAATTTTTAGGCTTCAAGATGATTTGAGGCTTTTGGATGGGAAGGGTGTTAATTTGTCTAATGTGGCTTGTGGTCTTATGAGGAGAAGACGACTAGTGGGAGTAAATTGACAAATGTTTTTAATTAATTTAAATGATTTGGAATTAGTCTAATTAGTACCATTTCATCAGACAGTTCATGGAATTATGGAATGTTTTGATATTTTTTTAAGCACAAGGTATTTGCAAGTGGTTAATGGATCAAAGAGGAACCTCTTCTTTTTAATCCTGCATTACCTCATTGAAAGCAGGCTGCTATGATGAAAGCACAGTTTATAAAGCTCAGTGGTTGTCTTTGAGTGTTATTGTAGTAAAGTCTGTTATCAGTATTTTATTTGTAGGGGGAGGAAAGTAAAACAAAATTGTATTAATGATGTGTTTGAGTTTGATAAGGAAAGGTATGATACATAGCTAGATGAAGAAAACTTGAGTTTAAGACTTGTTCTGCAATACTGGAAAGAGAGCATTGTATTATTTTTGTGTAAAAATGATTCATTTTGATTCATAAAAATGTGTTTTGGGAATGGCAAGGCTTTGATGAATGCCCTAAAGGTAGTGAAGGACTTTGTATAAACTCCCTATTATTAAGAGAACTAGAGACCTCTAATGGCGGATAGGGCACGCATTGGTCCAACAGCAATGGAAGAATTTTCAGTTTTGTTTTGAGTCTTAAGATATGAATAACTTATTCTTGCAGTTTGAAATGTTGTAATCAATGTTTCAGTTCTCTCAGGAATAGACTAAACAAAATTTTAGTTTGAACTTACATTAAATGTGTTTTTATGGCCTGAAATATAAGTATCAAAATAGAAGAATAGTTGAGTTTATTTTTACACACACACACACACACACACACACACACACACACACACACACACACACACACACACACACACACACACATATAGAGTGTATATATATATATATATATATATATATATATATATATATATATATATATATACACAGTAATACCTCGGTTTATGAGTGACTTGGTATACAAGCAAATCGGTGTACGAGCATGGAGAGTCGAATCGGTGTACGAGCATTGTATCGGTGTATGAGAAACATTTTCCCTCCCCCACGTGCATTTTTTGTGTGGAAAAAGTCCTAACGCTCAGCATGGTCGCGCGCATTTTTACTAGAAATATCCTAAACACAGCCTCTCATAACAGTCATGTTGTTCCAACCCCTTTATCACCCCTTATCTCATTCATTCTCTCAGCATCGCTTGGTTTGGCTGCATCATTCAACATAGTGATACTTTTATAAGTGATTTACAGAGGTTTTACCTCCTGTTATAAACATTAATTAATTCTGATCGGTATTGTTTACGTAGAGAAATATACACGTACATTACCTCTAAGCAGTAACTGTTAGGGTTCATTAATTCATTGTCTCTCTCCTGTGTATGTGTGTGTGGGGGCGTGGTCACTGATCACTGCAGCAGCCATCATCTCACGCATCTGACTCTCATGTCATCTGCTGTCCCTGTCGTTTGCTCGCGCGAGCACTGTCCCTGCCGTTTTGCTCGCCCGTGCGCTGTCTCTGCCAGTGCTCACACTCCATGACATTCACTCTGGATTATTACTTCAGCCCTGCTCCACAGGACATGGTTTGTTTTCTGCACTATTATAATAAATTCACTAATTTGCATTTGAATCAGGGTTTTGTGTTTTCCCTAGCTGACAGTAAAACCCCCTCTCCTCTCGTCTCCATCATGGCTAAGCTAAAGTGCTTTAAAGTAAATTTTCAAGTATTTTTATTGTTTACTTGTCAATTATTAATTTGTATTTATATGAGATCTTAATGGTTATAAGTTTAACTAATTAATCGGGTAAAACCAAATTATTATTTTTTTAAATGGGCATTTATGGTCGCGTGGAACGAATTAATTGATTTTTAGTGCATTCTTAAGGGAGAAATTGTTTTGGTGTACGAGCATTTTGATTTACGAGCTCGAATTAAACTCGTAAACCGAGGTATTACTGTATATATATATATATATATATATATATATATATATATACATGCCGTTACTATATATATATATATATATATATATATATATATATATAGTAACGCCATGCCACACCACCAGGGGGAGCCCACGTTCAGGGTCTGTCTGCTACTGCTCCCTCTGCGACCCATTCCTGTTTGGGACTATTTAAGTGCAAGGATCACTCATGGACTTTGCGAAGAATTGCCTGGGCTGCCCTCTACTCTATGGGCAGTACCGCAATACTAGCCACGGTGTCTTGTTGTTATGACATGCTTATGATCGTTTATGATCATGCAGATCATAAACTAGATGTGCTGTGTTTGTGAAACCTGGCTAAAACCAGATGATTATATTACTTTAAATGAGTCCCCCCTTCAAGATTACTGTTATAAACATGAGCCTCATCTGAAAGGTAAAGGAGGAGGTGTTGCTATAATTTATAGTAACACGATCAGTACTGCTCAAAGGTCTAATTTGAAATATAATTATTTTGAAGTGATGGTCCTTAATGTAAAATTATCTAGTGCAAGTAATAATTCCTGTTTAACTTTTGTGCTGGCTATTCTATACAGGCCACCAGGGCACCATACAGACTTTATCAAAGAATTTGCTGATTTTCTCTCAGACTTAGTAATGTCTTCAGATAAAGTCATAATTGTCGGTGATTTTAAAATCCATGTAGATAATGAAAAAGACGCATTGGGATCGGCATTTAGAGACATTTTAAACTCTATTAGAGTTACACAACATGTATCAGGACCCACTCATTCTCATAATCATACTTTAGATCTAATATTGTCACATGGGATCCATGTTGATACTGTTCAAATTCTGCAGCAGAGCGATGACATCTCAGATCATTACTTAGTTGCGTGTAGATTACCATTAACCAAAGTCGAAAAACTAACTCCCTGTTATAAATATAGTAGAACTATCACTCCTAACACAAAAGATAGCTTTAAAAATAATCTTCCTGATCAGTTTCATCTACGCAACATCCCAGATAGCCTAGAAGAACTTGATGTTGCAACAGAAACTACAGTGGTACCTCGAGATACGAAATTAATCTGTTCCGAGGCGGCCTTCTTATAATGAGTTTTTCATATCTTGGAACACATTTGACATGTAAAATGGCTAATCTGTTCCAAGCCCTCCAAAAGCACCCCATTAAATTTCATAATAAAGCTAAATTGACCTATAAACAATGAAATAACGTAAAATGTCGATGTGGCAAGGGGGGCGTGGATATAAACAGCCTGGAAGGGAAAGACGGAGAGAGAGATCCGGGCGAGACGCGAGTCGGCACGGAAGCGGTGAACGCGAGGCTCACGAGCGAAACGAAAGTGAAACCTAAACCGAGATAGATTGCGAGTGACACGGAACTCAGAGGGAGAAGCGTGACTCAGCTGAGAGAAGCGGGACAGTGGGAGTGAAACGCACCTGCTTATGTTTTGTTTTGTGTTTTGATTTATTTAAGACTCTAAAAAAATAAAAGCTTGTGAGTCTCAGGAAGCTGACCCTGCCTCCTTCCTTCTCCGTGACTAACGAACCTTACCACAGTCGAAGCTTACCTTTCGAGTGAGGCTATCTCCGAAAGTGGCGGCAGAGGAGGAGGAGGACAAACGGCAGATACCAGCTTCGTACTTCTTTATGATCTCCATCTTTGTCTCCAGAGCTAAAGCACGCCAGCACGTACGTATAGAAGATGCATAATGGGAGGTATGCTGTCCAATTAGAGAGAAGGATCTCATGGCTTGGCTAGCATCAGGAACCAATGGGAGAGCAGGAGGATGGTGGCGAGTCTTCTATAACTAAGATGGTGGCGTGCGGCGCGAGTTTCAAAATTGTTATGGGGCGAATCTCGGACTTTCAGAAACCTTTCGTATCTTGAAAAATTGTATTGCTCTACATACGTAAAGTTTTCGTCTTTGCTTTCGTAACTTGGATTTTTCGTAAGTTGAGCCTTTCGTATCTTGAGGTACTACTGTATTAACTCTCTTTTCCAGTACTTTAGACACTGTTGCTCCGTTACGCTTAAAGAAGATTAAAGAAAATAGTCCAACACCGTGGTACAACAAACACACACGGGCCCTCAAGAGAACAGCCAGAAAAATGGAGCGGAGCTGGAAAAAAACTAAGCTTGAGTTTTTTCGCACTTCATGGAAAGACAGCTCTATTGCATTCAGAAAGGCCTTAAAATCAGCTAGATCTGCTTACTTTTCTACCCTCTTAGAAGAAAACAAATACAACCTTAGGTATTTATTTGATACAGTGACTAAACTAACAAGAAATAAAGCCTCAACCCCAGATGCTTTAAAGCAGCACAACAGTAATGACTTCATGGACTTCTTTACTTACAAAATTCATAATATTAGAGAGAAAATTATAACCATGCAACCGTCTACTACAATATCACAAAATACAGTAAATTGTAGTATCCCTGAAGAAAAATTCCACTCCTTCATTGCTATTGGGGAGGAAGAATTATCTAAACTCGTTAAATCATCAAAATCAACATGTATGCTAGACCCAATACCAACTAAGCTACTGAAAGAGATGCTTCCAGAGATCATAGATCCTCTTCTTAATATTGTTAATTCATCTTTGTCATTAGGCTACGTACCAAAAACCTTTAAACTAGCCGTAATTAAACCGCTTATTAAAAAACCACAACTTGATCCTACAGAATTAGTTAATTACAGGCCGATATCAAATCTACCTTTTTTGTCAAAAATTCTAGAAAAGGCAATATCTTCACAACTATGTTCCTTTCTAGAAAGAAACAGCATCTACGAGGATTTCCAGTCAGGAATTAGACCATATCATAGTACTGAGACTGCTCTCATTAGAGTTACAAAAGATTTGCTTTTATCATCCGATCGTGGTTGTATCTCTCTGTTAGTGTTACTGGACCTTAGTGCTGCATTTGATACAATCGACCACAAAATCCTTCTAAATAGACTTGAAAACTATGTTGGCATTAGTGGAGTTGCATTGGCCTGGTTCAAATCGTACTTATCTGACCGTTATCAGTTTGTAGCAGTAAATGAGATGTCGTCATATCGATCACGGGTTCAGTATGTAGTTCCTCAAGGTTCAGTACTAGGACCATTGCTTTTCCCCCTGTACATGCTTCCTTTGGGTGCAGTTATTAGGAAGCATGGCATTAGCTTTCATTGTTACGCTGACGATACTCAGCTCTATATTTCTTCTCATCCTGATGAAACGTACCAATTCACTAAATTAACAGAATGCATAACTGATATAAAAAAATTGGATGACTAATAACTTTCTACTGCTTATTTCTGAAAAAACAGAGATTCTAATTATTAAACCAAAAAGTTCTGCACGTAGTAATCTAGACTGCTGCCTAACACTCGATGGCTGTTCTGTCAAGTCTTCGTCGTCAGTTAGAAACCTGGGTGTGCTCTTTGATACCAATCTTTCATTTGAAAGCCATGTTTCTAGCATCTGTAAAACGTCATTCTTCCATCTTAAAAATATATCTAAATTGCGACATATGCTCTCAAAGACAAATGCGGAACAGTTAGTTCATGCGTTCATTACATCATTATTGTAATGCTTTACTAGGTGGTTGCCCTGCACGCTTAATAAACAAATTCCAGCTGGTCCAAAATGCAGCAGCTCGAGTTCTTACTAGAACCAGGAAGTATGAGCATATTACCCCAGTTCTGTCAAACCTGCACTGGCTTCCTATTAATCACCGAATACATTTTAAAATCTTGCTAATTATTTACAAAGCATTAAATGGTTTAGCTCCACAGTACTTGAACGATCTCTTAACACATTATAGTCCTTCACGTCTATTGCGATCCCAAAATTCTGACCAGCTTATAATACCTAGAATATCAAAGTCAGCTGCTGGCAGTCGATCTTTTTCCTATTTAGCTCCTAAACTCTGGAACAGTCTTCCTAATACAGTTCGGGAAGCAGACACACTCTGTCAGTTTAAATCTAGACTAAAAACACATCTTTTCAACCTGGCATACACATAACACATTATACATAAATTTTTCATCCAAATCATGTGAAATGATTGTTAGGCTGCATAATTTAGGCCAGCCGGAACCGGGAACATTCCCATACTCGATACATCAGAAGAAGAATGGCATCTACAATGATATTGTTCTCTGTTTATTCCGAGGTTACCGTGGTCAGCCGTATCCAGGCCGTATCCAGATCAGATGAAGGACCTGGACACGAGCACAGCACTGCCCTGAAGTGTCTGCGGAGATCGTGACTACTGAACCCTCCCCTGTGTAGATCAATGATCTAGATGATCTAGATGAACCCATCTCCAATCGGACCTAATTAGAATTAATATTAGATTTGTATTATCAATATAATAATCAAACTATCAATCAATCAAATCAATCAATAATCAAAACTTAACACTTAATATTCATCAATTGCATTAATTTGCCTGCTCTTTTAAGGCTGCCGTTCAGCCAAACAAACTTTGTTTATAATGTTTTCATGTGACCACTGTAAAGCTGCTTTGAAACAATCTGTTTTGTAAAAAGCGCTATATAAGTAAAGGTGACTTGACTTGACTTGAGTTATGCTATGCCTGGTGTCTTGCTTTGTCGTGTTGCTATGCTTAGTTCCGTGTCATGTTGATTAGTATTGTCTGTGGTATTGCCATAACCTTGCTGGTAGCATAGCCCTACTAAGCCTTAGCTAGTACCGTTATTGGTATTACCAGCAACCTTATTGGTAGCATAGCTTTCTGGACCATGTTCTATGTCATGTTGAGCTGATGTCATGCCATATCAAGCTAATGCCATGTTTAGCCTTTGCCATGTCTCATTGTTGTCTAGTCCATGTCATGTTATTTAGTCCATGCCTTGTTCTATGTATTGTTTCATGTTTTGGACTTATCCTTTGTTGCTGACCTCACGCCTGAATATCGTTTCTGATCTGGATTGTCCTAAAAATAAACTACACTTGGATTCTATTCAGCTTAATGCCTTTCCCATTCATTTATTTATATATATATATATATATATATATATATATATATATATATATATATATATATATATATATATGCTCTATGGTTGAGTATTGTGGAGATCATGCATTATAAAATGGGTCTCTGGGTCTCCAACTGCGTCTCTCACACACAAACACGTTTGTTTCACTGTATTATGGAGAACATTGCATAGACTTCAATCGATTTTATATCAGGTTAATGATATTTTCTGCTGCCGAACCCAACAGACCCCTAACACTAAACCTACCCATTACAAGTCTTTTCATGCTGGAATTGGCATAATTGTTGATGAATTTAATTAGTTGGATCTAATTGTTTGACTCTAACTTTATAATTTCATTAGAAGTGTTTTATTAAGTGTTAATGTACTTGAATTTTAAAATGCAAAAAGGGCAGTGAATATACCTCATGAAAAGAGGAGAATTGAACATCATTTCAAGAGCAGTTCTAAATAAAAAATAAAAATGTGTTCTAAAATAATAACAGAAAAAAAACATTCATTTCAGATGGAATGTTGCCAGGAAACCCAATTGGAGATGTTTGTTCCTCCCAAAGCAGACTTGGGTGGTGATGTATTTAAACATACATTTTAAATAATGCTTTGATGGAGGACCACAAATAAATCATCTTCAGTTATAATAGCACCACTTATAATGCTTAAGAACAAAAATTTATCAATGTCAAAAAAAGACAGTAGCACTGAATTTGTCTACCCCTGCACTCTTGAAAAGGGCATATCTGTAGGAGTGAGTACATATCTCTGTGTGTGTGTGTTTTTATTTGTTATGTGTGAATAAAGCAACGGCTCTGAGACATACTGTACATAGACATAGTTGTCCCCAAAGAGTGCTAACCAAAACTGCAGAGACTTCTTAATGAAAATATCATGAAAGTATCTGAAAATAGCACATATTCTTTGCCCCAGGTTGACTCTAGTGTCTAAAAAGACTTTTGTGGAGAAGGTGGATCAAACCACACTAACTAAAAATGTTGCTGTAAATATTACAGTTGCCAATATTTGTCAACAATAAATATATAGTTGAAGGAAGGTAACTAGTCAGTGCTCAAATTACAGGTGCATCAGTTTCTCAAACAGCAAAAGTCATTGTACCAAGCGATAAATCCAGCACTTTATTTTAGGGTACTGTTTCACATGTACATACTATGTGGCTATTATTATAGAAATTGCAATAACTGTGATAGCTAGCTACTAACTCGAAAACCTTAAACCTAACCAATGTGGCTACCTTATTTTATTCAGTACTTTAAATACCCTGTACAGTAAGTCCACATACTGTAAAATAAAGTGCAACCAAAAATTCCCCAAGGCATAGATAGACAATTTATAGAAGAGAGAGTAGTTGCTAAATCCATAAAATCCATACTGTCTCATCACCATAATGCGTGCATCAGCACACTGGAGGATGTGTAATGGTTTGGCCAAGCATTAGGTTCAATGACTGTCTGCAGAGTCATAGAAGGGACCGTTAACATGAGCCATTGACAATACCAAGTGTAACCTATGAAAAAATGAATGAATGAATGAATGAATAACCCACACACTTCATGATGTTTTAATATCCAATGATTATAATGCACCAATTCATAGTAAGTTCTCAATCAACAGATGTAAATATTTTTCTTGTAAATTGGTACTCTATCCCACCACACCCAGTTCTGGACCTGTATGACAGCCTTTGATGAATGGAAGCTGCTATAGCAAAGGATGACCTTAATTCAATTTAGTATTGGCTGATGCTTCTTATCAAACTAATATATATGCTATAAGGAGTGTATTAGCTGCTTATATTCCATCTTGGAATGCTTAGTCAGCACTTTACTGTGAGTGTCTGCTGAGTTTTGTGTTGTGATGGATGTGTGAAGAAATAACGTCATAAAAAGAGTGCCAACAAGTGCTACTGCAACTTGAATGTCTTTAGAGAGTAGGTAAATCATTCTGTAGTCAGAGAGTTTCATGCCAGTGCAATGAGAGGTCAACGCATGCTATCAGGCCGGCAGAGTGGGAAGGGACAAAGGTGAAGAAAATTAACATTGAGCCCTCTCAGGACAATCCCAGTTAAATCTTCAACAGCTGACCCTTAATATTTGTTTCATTCCTCCATCCGTCTTTTAGTTTATTAGGTGGTCATCGTCTTCAGTTGCTGTTTCTAACAGTGCTCACACTTCCCTGAAAGGAAGAAAAAATGGAAAATAAGTCAAAAGAGGAAAAGCAAGAACTTCAAATAGCTGGTTTACAAATTGTAACACAATTCATAGTTCGGGAAGAAGGAGGCGGGAACAGACGAAAATGTAACGCTTTTAATTTGAAAATAAAACAAGTACTAAATAAAATATTGACAGATCTGTCTGGTCCTGACTGTATCTTGTTCTGCTCGATACAAGTGATCATACACAGGAAAGATAAGATGATAAGGCCTCATAATCCTCAAGTGCACCTCACCACACACCACCAATGTTCATAGTTACCGCGCCCCTTCTTTTTCACACAAACTCCAGTCAAGAACCTGGCGAAGGGCGGAGATTTAAGAGACAGGGTGACGCTGACAATAATGAGGGTGGAGGCAGCCATTCCGCACCATATATATACAGTGATACCTCGGTTTACGAGCGACTTGGTATACGAGCAAATCGGTGTACGAGCATGTAGGGTCGAATCGGTGTACAAGCATTGTATCGGTGTACGAGAAACATTTTCCCTCCCCCACGTGCATTTTTTTGTGTGGAAAAAGTCCTAATGCTCAGCGTGGTGGCGCACATTTTTACTGTAAATATCCTAAACACAGCCTCTCATAACACAGTCATGCGATTCCAACCCCTTTATCACCCCTTAACTCATTCATTCTCTCAGCGTCGCTTGGTTTGGCTGCATCATTCACCACAGTGATACTATTATAAGTGATTAAGTGGTTAACATTAATTAATTAATTAATTATCATTAATTATCATTAATTGCGATCGCTTTTGTTCACGTAGTGAAATATACACTTACAGTGCCTCTAAGCAGTAACTGTCACGGTTCATGAATTCATTGTCTCCTAGTTCTGTCTGAGTCTGTAAGCGGTCACTGAGCACCTGATTCTCATATCATCTGCCTATCTCCCTGCTTTCTTTCGCGGCTCCCGGGAATTCATTCGTTCCTTCGCGGCTCCCGCGAATTCGTTCGTTCGTTCGCGGCTCCCGCGAATTAGTTCGTTCGTTCATTCAGGCTCCCGCGAATTCGTTCGTTCGAAGCTCCCGCAAATTTGTTCATTCGTTCGTTCAAGGCTCCTGCGAATTCGTTCGTTCGTTTGCGGTTCCCAAAATATTTAAAATGGGCATTTGTGGTGTGGAACGAATAAATTGATTTTTAGTGCATTCCTATGGGGAGATTTGTTTTGGTGTACGAGCATTTTGGTTTACGAGCTCGCTCTTGGAACGAATTAAACTCGTAAACTGAGGTATTACTGTGTATATATGCATACATACACACAAACACATGCACTGTTCAAAAAATTAAGGAAACATTAAAATCACACATTGGATCTCAATGAATTAAATATTCAATGTGAAAATCTTTATTCGAGTTAAGAACAAATTTGTGATATCAGTCAATGGAAATTTAATTACAAGTTACAGGTTGGTGAATGAAGTCCAATTAAGTTCGTCACAGAATCTCAAAATGTAAGTCATTAGTGTGCATGGCCCCCATATGTGTAACGGTTATGTCATTCTCCTCCCGTGTGTCCCTCCCGTGTTCCCGTAGCCACCCATGTTATCAATGTCAGCTGTGTCTTGTTAAGCCCTGCCTTTTTACACCGTCATGTTTACCATTGTCTTTGTCTCTTGTTAACGTTTCTGGTGTATAGAGTGTGGATGCCCTGTTCCTGAGTTTGCACCCCCGTGTGCCCTTTTGTTTATGATTAAAGTGTTTTTTGATTGCATCTCCGTGTTCTCCGTCGTTTCTCTCGCATCGCACGCCAGCTCTAGTATGACAGAACAAGAGACCAGGCTAAGTCGCCTACAAAGACTTTTTCTAATGGATTTCTCCGCGTTACCGAGCTCCGCGGCCACCTCATGGCTCCCGAGCGCCGCGCAAACGCCATGGCTCCCGGGCGCCGCGCAAACGCCATGGCTCCCGGGCGCCGCGCAAACGCCATGGCTCCCGAGCGCCGCGCAAACGCCATGGCTCCCGGGCGCCGCGCAAACGTCAAGGCTCCCGAGCGCCGCGCAAACGTTATGGCTCCCGAGCGCCGCGGCCATGAACAGTGAGCCGATTCTCCAGCCCGTGAACAGTGAGCCGATTCTCCAGCCCGTGAACAGTGAGCCGATTCTCCAGCCCGTGAACAGTGAGCCGATTCTCCAGCCCGTGAACAGTGAGCCGATTCTCCAGCCCGTGAACAGTGAGCCGAACCTCCCTTGGCCTGAGCCGCCGACAGACCTGGACCTCCCCGACCTCCCTTGGCCTGAGCCGCCAGAATTCCCACCCAGCCTCCCTCTCCCACCGCCTCTACCCTGCCAGCATCCAGCACCTCCTCTGTCTGTGTCCCACGCCCCATCACCGGCTCCCGCTAACACCTGGGAGCCTCCATGCGTCAACGGGCCACAGTCATCGGAAGGTGCTGAGGGTGTCCATATTCCACCTCCGACCTCAGTGCCCGTCACTCCACCTTGGCCCGTCGGCACTGCGGCTCCCCCTTCACTCCTCCCTCCCTCGGCTCCACCGGGCTCCCTCGTCCCTGAGCCTCCACCGGGCGCCCTCGTCCTGCCGGCTCCACTTTGGTTGGTCATCGCCTTGCCTTCCCCTTCGGTGTCGTCTGGCTCCTCCCTCCCTCCGCTGTCACCTTCGTCCTCCGTTGCTCCGGTTTCACCTCAGTCCTCGGTCTTCCCGGCTCCACCTCGGACGATCGTCGCTGCGGATCCGCCTCGGCCTCCGGTTCCAGCGGCATCGTTCGGGATCCTCGGTCAGTCGGTTCCACCCTGGACGGATTCTGCTGCCTGGTTCCGGGTCCCACCTGCACCTCCCTGGACACCACCCTCTGCCTGGCCCCTTTTCCCACCTGCACCGCCCTGGACTTTCTAACGGACTATGTATTATTCCATGTGTATTATTCTGTGTATTATTCCATGTCCTGTCCCCCTCCCTCCCTCCGCTGTTGGTCAGTTTTGGTGCGAGTTCGCGCCTTCCGGGAGGGGGAGCTACTGTAACGGTTATGTCATTCTCCTCCCGTGTGTCCCTCCTGTGTTCCCGTAGCCACCCATGTTATCAATGTCAGCTGTGTCTTGTTAAGCCCTGCCTTTTTATACCGTCATGTTTACCATTGTCTTTGTCTCTTGTTAACGTTTCTGGTGTATAGAGTGTGGATGCCCTGTTCCTGAGTTTGCACCCCCGTGTGCCCTTTTGTTTATGATTAAAGTGTTTTTTGATTGCATCTCCGTGTTCTCCGTCGTTTCTCTCGCATCGCACGCCAGCTCTAGTATGACAATATGACTGTATCCACTCAGTCGTGTCCTGGAGATGGTGTCCTGGAGATCTCCAGCCAGACCTGATCCAGACCAGCTCCTGGACAGTGCTCTTTGGCAGCTTCGGATGCTCTGATTGTGTCAGAGATTCTGAACTGAAATCAGGTCTGTGGAACGTGTGGGCCAGTCAATGGCAAGAATGCCTTTGTCATCTAAATATTGCCTAGACACTCTAGCCACATAAGTGGAACCCAGTTGAAACCCACTGAAACTGGTTGGACCGCTATTAGCAGCAACAACAGCAATCAAGCGTTTACGATAACTTGCGTCTTTTATAGCACTGTGGAGGAATTTTGGCCAACTTATCTTTGCAGAATTGTTATAATTCAGCCTCATTGGTGGGTTTTCCAGCATGAACTTCCTTTTTAAGGTCATGCCACAGCATCTCAGTAGGATTCAGGCCAAGACTCCAAAGTCTACATTTAGATTTTCTTCAGCCATTCAGAGGTGGACTTGCTGGTATATTTTCCTGCTGTAGAACCCAAGTTCGATTTAACTTGAGGTCAACAAATGCCTGGATATTCTCCTTCAGGACTGTTTGGTAGACAGCTGAATTCATGGTTCCATTTATCACAGCAAGTCTTCAAGGTCCTGAAGCAGCAAAACAGCCCAAGATCATCACGTGACAACCACCATATTTTATTGTTGGTATGATGCTCTTTTTCTGAAATTCTGTGTTACTTTTACATCAGATGTAATGAGACATAAAACTTCCAAAAAGTTCAGCTTTTGTCTTGTCAGTCCACAGAGTATTTTCCCAAAAAGTCTTGGGGATCATCAAGATGTTTTCTGGCAAAATAAGATGAGCTTTAATGTTCTTTTTTCTCAGCATGGATTTTCATCTTTGAACTCTGCCATGAAGGCACTTTTTGCCCAGTCTCTCATGAACCTTAACTGAGGCAAGTGAGGCCTGCAGTTCTTTGGATGTTCTTATGGGGTCTTTTTTTGACCTCTTGGATGTGTATAATCTTTTCCAGATTGATAGATCTCAATTACTTTCTTTCTTGTTTATTCTATTAGCTTGTAGTGTTCTCTGTTTAATAAATATTGTGTTTCTTTGTTCACTCTACATCTCACAATCTTTATTGTATTTGCTACACGGGATAAACATTACAAGATGCAGAACCAAGATTAAAGTCGAAAAATTAAGGATTAACCTGCTTCGAGAATGTCACGTAGTGGGGCTGGTGTGCGATGCGGAACGAGGACGTAGGCAGAACTCAGGTAAACAAGGATTTATTTTAAAGACAGGAGATATCCACACACGACAGCATACACGGAGGCACGAACATTCAATACCCGACAACGTACAAAAGAACATGAGGGTGTATATATGGAGACACATGATGATTAACAGCTGGTGAAACTTAATGACATTGATTACAAGACAGGTGTAGGGAGTGAAATGACAGAAAGGAACACGTGTTACAGAGGACTTCACAAAGGACCATCTGCATCTGACATGTCTCAACCACTTCTCCTGGTAGGAGTTTTTACTACATATGTGGAGTGGGTGCTGGTCCAAAATGAAGCTCAGCCTACCGACAGCCACTGCAATACAGACTTTTTTGCCAGATTACACTGCAGCTCCAAGGATTCTCCTGTCCTCTAGTTCCACCATTTTCCTTAATCACACTACAAATCCTGAAATTATTCTAAGCATTGAAACTCTTTTAAATGTACTTTTTTCTAGTTCTGCAACATAAAACATAAAACATGTCCCGCCTTGATCCTATATAGAGACCGTTATGTATCCATTTATAGAGACCCAACCTTGATTATAAACTGAGACATTTATATTTACATTTATTAATTTATCAGATGCTCTTATCCAAGGCAACTTAAAACTTGAGGAATACAGAAAGCGATTCATCCTGAAGAGGAGAAAGCACACAATAGTGCTCACAATACAAAGTTTCGATCATTGTTCAAAGTGTTATAAGCCTGGAAAATGGAGAAACTAAAGGAAAGTGAAAGCAAGGAAATAATTGTTTGTGTGTTGTGGACTATGTGTTATGTTAGGTGCTAACAGAAGAGATGAGTTTTCATTTGTCTTTTGAATACTGACAGGGATTCTGCATTGCAGGTGAAGGCAAGGAGATTGTTCCACCAGCAAGGAACTGTGCACGAAAATGTTCTTGAGAGTGATTTTGTGCCTCTCTGAGATGGTACCGATAGCCGTCGCCCATTGATCGATCGTAGATTTCTGATAGGTGTGTAGATTTGAAGTAGCGAATGGAAGTAGGAGTGTGCTGAGCCTTCTGCTCAAATACTCTGTAAGCAATTGTCAATGCTTTGAATTTGGAACCCAAAGTGTCTGAACACCTGGTGGAAGAGGACCTCCGCTGTCTCCAGAGCCAGACCTTTTGACGAGTTGAGCTTGGAGGGTTTTGAGTACCGATCCACCATCACCAGGATGCAGATAGAACCATCTGAGGGTGGTAGATTGGTCATGAAGTCTATCCTGATATGGGACCAGGGTCGACGGGGAACAGGTAGAGGGAGCAGCTTGCCTTCAGGAAGGTGACATGAGGTTTTTGATGTGGCGCAGACTGAGCAACCTTGAATGTAGTGGAAGATATCCAGAGACATACCGGGCCACCTTTAACATTCTTGTAGGAGCGAGAGGGTTCGTTGGCTGCCTGGGTGTCCAAGGCCCGGAGACGTGTAGACCAGGTCCATGAGAGTCCTCCTCCCAATCCATTCAAAAAATTCCATCATGTGACCGCATGTGCCGTGGATGTCATGACTGTGCTATGTGTGCTTGCTAAACTGCATTCTGTAATCTCTGGTGTATATTTTGGCGCCGCAAATGGCTGACTCGGCAACGCTATGGCTGCCTCGGTGTTTGAGTTTTTCAGTGACTGTTTGTTTGTTCATGTTGTGTTGTATATGCACACTGGAAGCTTAAGCACCAAGACAAATTCCTTGTGTGTGCACACACTTGGCAATAAATCTCTTTCTGATTCTGATTCTGAGAGACGGCCGGAGATTGGTGGGAACGTAGAGCCGTCCCTCAGGACCCCCCGGCGGAGCTGGCTCGTTGCGAGTTGCCTTGGTGATCTGTTGGTCGATGGACCACTGGATGGGACTTACGATTACAGCTGGAGGGAGGATGGTTTCTGATGGTTGGGTGGTGATTTCTGGAGAGAATTGTCTTGACAAGGCTGCTTTTTGATTCTTGTCGCCAGGGCGGTAATTGAATTGAAATTAAACCGTGTAAAGAATAGGGCCCAACAGGCTTGGTGGGTGTTCAGTCTTTTGGCTTCGCGAAGGTATTCCAGGTTGCAGTGATCGGTTATGACCTGGAATGAATGTTTTGCTCCCTGCAGCCAGTGTCTCCACTCTTCCAGGGCTAACTTAATGGCTAGCAACTCACAGTTTCCAATGTCATAATTGTGCTCCGCCAGGGTTAGCTTCTTGGAGAAGTAGGCACATGGGCGGAGTTTGGGAGGCTCACCCTACCGCAGAGAATGTACAGCTCCCACCCCGGTGCATGATGCATCAACCTCGACGATGAAGGGCCGGTCAGGATCTGGATGAACCAGGGCAGGAGCCGTACAAAAGGCTGTTTTGAGAATCTTGAATGCTTTGGTGGCATTCTCATCCCAGGACAGAGACTTGGGCCCTTCTCGGATTCGAATGAGGTTATAGGCACTTCGCAGGTCCAGCTTGGTAAAAATGTGAGCTCCCCGCAACTGTTCCAGAGCGGCGGGAACAAGGGGAAGCGGGTACCTGTATTTGACTGTGATGGAATTCAGACGCCGATAGTCAATGCTGGGCCTCAAGCCTCCGTTCTTCTTGCTCTGGGCGAAAGCCTCCCTGATGTACTCCTCCATGGCCTGTTGTTCCGGGATGGACAGGGGGTAAACATGACCACGGGGAAAGGATATCCCAGGCAGCAGATTGATGACACAGTCCCATGACCGATGAGATGGAAGTTCCGATGCCAGCTGCTTACTGAAGACATCCTGGAACGCCCAGTATTCTGGGGGACTGGAACAATTGGAGGAGTTGGGACTCTCGAGGGAAGTAGTGTCCAGTGGCAGGTTTGCTGGTCTTGGGGAGTGCGTGGCGTTCTTGTGAGATCTTGACATTGTCTGAAGACAATGTAAATGACAGTAAGGACTCTTGTACATTCTTGGACCACCACGGGGGAATGAGCCGTTAACCACGGGTGTCCCAGGACGATATCCAAGGTATCCAATATCCCTCCAGCACCAAAAACAGAATTTTCTCCTGATGAACGTTTCCAATCTTTAGGGTGATGGGAGACGTAAAGTAAAGCCTAGCGGCTTTCCCAGGATGGAATGGGCTTGATATGGACGAGGTAGGAGATGTTTTTGCAGATGAAGTTCTTGTAGAAGGTGAGTTGAAATGAAGCTGCCTGCTGACCCAGAGTAAATCAGGGCTTTTGCTGCAACAGAGAGATCACGCACCATTACAACGACATCGATACTGGAAAGGTTGATGACAAAAGGGGCTGTATGAATGGTACTCACCACTGGGCGTGGTGGCCGGGTCGGACAATCAAGATGGAGGTGACCCTCACCACCACAATACAAGCAGAGGTGCATACGGATACAGCGTTCTCTTTCGGTTAGAGTGAGTCGGTAAGTTTCCCATTGCATGGGCTCACGTGCTGGAGGGATCTTGTCTCGTGGCGGTGACGGGGAATATGACAGGGTTTTGATGGTATTGCAGGCTTGGAGGTTTTGTGATATCTGAATGGATCGTTGAATGAAAGTTTCTAGTCCCACACTGTCATCATACACGGCGAGAAGAATTCTGAGCTGGGGATTTAAGCCTAGACAATATGCAGTTTCATTCCAGCTGCTGGCAGTGGCGAGGGTTCTGCACGGAATAATCATGAATGGATTGGTTATCTTGATTCAGAGAGAAAAGCTAATCATTGATGTAGAGAGAGCTTGCCATTTGTCTGAAAACTGAGCCCACTGGAGAGCGCGTCCAGATAAAAAAAATCAGGAAGGCAATCTTGTAACGTTCGGTAACAAACAGTCGAGCTTGCATTACCAGAGAAGGGAGCTGGTTGGGCCATGGGACTGGCAGAGGCAGATTGTGAGGTGGTGAGCAGGTGAAGAACTTGATGGATGGTCTGTGCTAGTTTGGTGAGGGGTTCGTGGATCGGTGAAGGGAAATCGCCCACCGCTGCTCTGGCTTGCACGTTGGTCTGGTCTTCTGTCGTCACAGAACACAGATGTAAGTAACAGATCTTTATTGTAGACAAGGCACGGATGCAAAGAGTGAGCAGAAAAAGGATGGCAGTGGCAGAGTGCAGGTGATAAACACAGGGAAGCTTATCTGACGTGGCAGTAGACAAATCACAACACTGAAGACGCTGAAGACACACTTGTAACCAGGGATACGGAAGGAGATCAGTATAACTTGGATAACACACACGGAGCCTGTCTTGGTACTAGAGACGAGACCAGACACTGAGTGTAGAGTGAGGGCTGGTGATATAGAGCTGTTTGATTAGTGATTGGTGTTCAGAATTCTAATTGGGAGCGTGTGAATGAGTCTGGTGCTGTGGGCGTGGCTGAGTCCATGACACTTAGAGCTTCGATGACTGATAGTGATGAAGTCTCGGTTGAATGGCCCTTCTTGAAGCCAGACTGGTTGATGTCAAACTGGTTGTTCTGTGAGAGAAAAGATGATACCTGGTTAAAAATAACACATTCAAGTGTTGTTGCTATGGATGGTAGGAGAGAGACACGTCTGTAATTGTCAACAAGTGATGTATATAATGTTAGTTTTTTCAGCAGTGGGGTTACACCAGCCTGCTTGAATGGAGTAGGGAAGGGTCCCGTCCGGAGAAATGTGTTGATGATGTGAGTGAGTGCTGGTAAAAGTGTGGGATAGATGACTTGTAGAATATGTGAGGGAATGGGATCTAAAGGACAGGTGGTAGGATGGCTGGTGAGGAGACATTTAGAAACATCTGTTGCTGTGAATGGAGAGAAGATTTCTGACTTCATCAGTGGTTGGTCTAAGTTCCTGTGTATGTCGAGAGCAAAGATTGGTACATACTCAGGTCAGATGGATCTTTTCTCTCAGCTGCCCTGAGTTTGGACCAGTGTTTATGAAGAACATCAGTTAACCAGGGGATAAAGGGACCAGCATGTGCTGGCCAGGAAGAAAGTGGAAAGATATTGTCTAGACATGAAATTAGATTGGACCATAAAGTTGCAGTCTAAAGTTGCAATTGCTTGGGTAGCAGAAGAGAGGAGGAAACAACAGAGGACAGGTGGGAAGGAGAAAGAGAGCACATATTTTGCCTGAAAGTGACTTGTAGAGGGGTTGGTGGTCTATAAGTAGTATGTTTTATATTAAATGTAATAAAGATATTGTCAGAAACATGCAAAGATTTTACCAGAATGTTGTCTGCGATGTAATTGCATGTGTAGATTAAGTCAAGTTGTTTTCCCGACTTGTACCTGTGGTGATGAGTCGTTTAAGATCAAATTAGGCTAGGAGAGAGAAGAAGTCTGTAGTGCGAGGCTTCTCCAAATGAATTGAGAATTGAGAGTAGAATTAGTTGCAAAGGCTGGAATAAAGTTAGCATTGTTGAAGAAAAAAAAAGTAGGATAAAGCAGAACAGAGAAGAGTAGGATAAAAGTGATGGGGAAGAAAACAGAAAGTGATGGGGAAGAAAACTTAAGAGTCTTTCTGGTGAAAGTCTTTCAGTTCCCTATTAAGGGAACTCGCGCTGCGTCGAACGCTTGGGGAATACTTGGACGCTGTCTCGCGAAGCACTATATGTAAATTTCCGTTGACCGAGTGTGAGTGACGGTCGCAGGTCGGTGACGTCACAAACCAGGTCATAAAAGAGCGCCGGTAACCCGGAAGCGGCAGCTTTTGGTGTCTTTCCAAGCACAAGTGTGAGAGTGTGTTGTGTTGTTGCGCTGGTTGTTTGAGTTCCTTCGACTGATCTATACATAGTTCCCACATGACGTCACACATACGGGCACTTTACAGCCGTCCGCCATCTCGATAGGCAGAAGCAGCGTTCATAATGGTAGTTTCTTGTTGGGTGAAAGGCTGTACTAATCGTGGATCGGGGACAACGAAGCGTAGCTCAGGTTCAAATCCCTGTTAGGGAAAGGAGTTTTGTCTCATCTTAGATTAATTAAATCATGGTGTCAGAAGTAAACAGAAGCCTGGTGTAATTGTCTCAAGTTAGTTCATTATAAACTGACAAGGTGTTTTATTCATATCAGATACACATTGCATAGGTTACTATAAACTTCATATTCTTCTCCCGCTTCACCGGACACTTACTGTCATGCATTTTGAGAGAAGTGACTGAATTTACGTGTTGTAAAGCCGATTCTCTGAACTGCGTGACAAGCATGACGCGTCGCCATGGAAACAACAAGCAGAAACTAAATCTTTACCGCAGATCTCCCCTGCGTTTTGTTTATATCAGTCACGGCGGGTTTAATAATGACCACTGAAAGACGAGCGAGGTGTGGGAGTATTTTAAAGTACGAGGAGACAGAAAAGTGTTTTATAAACTGTTCCACTGGACAGAAACGGAAATGTTTGGAGAGGCGAGCCGAAACAGCCAAATCATCGTGTCATTTACTACAACTGTCCGCTACTTTGATCACGTTCAGTTTAAATAAATATATAGATATATACTTTTTTATTCTTTACCTGTTTATTGAACTCATTGTCACGGGTTTAACCATGGAAACCGACACACACGCCTCTCGCTACATACAGCTGCAGAAGGTAAAGCGCGCCGCAGGAACATGACCTTATTTCTAACGGCATTACGTTTAGACTAGTCGGTTACAAAATTTTTGTTTAAACGACTAACAAATTAGTCGAAAAGCACATCCCTAATATTGACACTGGTTTACTTACTCGGCCTGTCACTAGTACTTTGTTGTTGACTCTCATCGACGAAACATCTTTTACCCATCCAGTGAAGCATTGATTGTACGATTCCATTGCTTTCGAACTTCTAAGTTCTTCTGATGAGTAAGCACTTTTTGTATGTATCAAATAGTTTACAATGTCATAGTACGAAATTGCCGGGAGCAAATCTACGTCGCTAGACATCTCCTTGCTCGACACTTCATATGGATCGATTCCAATACACGCGATCTTCTGGTCGTATCTAAGCCTTGTCTGCTCATCTAATCCATCCCTGTATTTCTCCTTTAGTGGTGGTTTGGATGCCATTTTCCTTTTAATGAAAAAATGTTTAGTCTTTTGTCCGCAGAACGATTTCCTTTAGCGTTACCAGCAGCTGCTTTAAACTTCGCGCTTACTGCCTATCAAGATGGCGTCACGGGGCCCCTGCCGAGGCTTGTGGGATCTATTCCCTAGACTAGTTTAAAAGAAAAGGGCTCTCCAATTTTCAAATGTCGAATCAAACATTTATGCAATGCACATCTCCCTGCCTTCACTACATTTCGGGTGGGAACGCGCACTCACTATGTGTGTGTGTGAACAGAGCATGTTAGGAGAGCGCTTTTTGCGTGCTGTCTGTAATCACTGCAGCGAGCAACCGCTGCAGATGCTCCGCTCTTGCCTAGTTGTCTTTGATACTGAGTCTGCCCAGGCTCGCTGTAGTCGAGGCTCTGAGGTAATCTAGGTCCTGGGATTCGCGAATGGATCAGACGGCGGGGTGTGAGACGAGCACTGCTTTATCTGAGCCCTTTCCCGGCAGATTCAGTGCCCGTGCATGCCCGAGGGCTGTTACATATGGCACAGACACTGCAATGATCTATCTCTGAGGAGTTTGACTTTGTCAGCATGTAATGCTGAGAGAATATTCGCCACTTTTCTCTCCAGTATGAGGAGTTTTTCGAGGAAGTGACTCATGCACCATGTTGACTATTTATTGCCGGCAAAGAAGCGTTCGTCCTAAGAAAATAAATAATTAGATGAACACGTTATGTCCACTCTAGCAGATGTCCACAGCCCCAGAGCTCCTCACAATGGGCCGCTCTGAGGCAGAGCGTCGCAACCGGCTAACCCCTCCAGAATCCAGGGAGGTCGGGCCGGCACTACCAGTCTCAACCCTCTGACAGGTGGACGGATCTGAGGACCGTCATCCTCGCCAAGAAGACTACATCAAAGAGTTCCTGGCGCTAAGGTGCCAGGCCTCACACAGGCGTCCCTCCTCAGCTGCCACCCGTGAGTAGATCGCCCCCTCCAAGGAGGGTCCTAGAGCATTCACTCCAGGCGTACCCCTGAAAACCGGGCCCTGGAGCATCTGCCACTCAAGCACCAGAGGCCAGCCTTGAGAGGCTGGTTCCCTCATTAGAATTTCTGGTCGCATCTGATGCCTACCAGAAGTTTCTCATTGGGATCCTGCAATAAATATATATATATATATATATATATATATATTATTTTCCTTCAGCAGGATTCTACCCATCGTGGTGAACCCTGAGCAGGCTCTGGTCACGGAACAGGAATTAGACACTCTGTTGAGGCAAGGGGCCATAAAAGATGTACCCCCCTCGGACAGAAAGTGAGGCTTACAGTCGTTACTTCATCTTTCCCAGGAGGGATGGAGGATTGCGGCCCATCCTAAATTTGCGCCTTCTAAATTACTCGTCATCAATGTTGACTTTGAACTAGATCGTGACAGATCAGGTCCGAGGACTGGTTTGTCAAATCGACCTGAAGGACGCATATTTTCATTCCATCCTTCCACAACACAGGAAGTACGTCAGTGCCTCGCACGTTCTTCATATGCATGGTCGCAGCGCTAACCCCGCTGTGCCTCCAATGAATAAGAGTTCTCAATTATATCGACGACTGGCTTTTCTAGGTCAAGGTCATGAGCCTGGCACAGTTATCCTGGCACATAAACCTGCTAGAGATGATGGCTGCTTTGAGGGTGCTTCAGGTATTCCTCCCAGACCTCAGGGGCCACCATTTGGTTGCTCAGACCGACGGCACCACTGTGGTCTCCTATATAAATCATCAGGGAGGTTTATGCTCTCGACCATTATACAACTAGCGCATCGGATCCTCCTTTGGTCCTAAGTGAGACTGCTCCATCTCTGGGCAGTTCACATCCCTAGGACCTAGAATGTGGGAGCAGACTTTCTGTCAAGGCAGGGGGATTGGAGGATCCGCCCCGAGGTAGTGGAGCAGATTTTGGTTGAGATTCGGCCGAGCACAAGTAGACCTGTTTGCGTCCGAGGAATCGACTCATTGCCCTTTGTGGTTTTCACTCTTGCACCCAGCCCTGCTCGGGCTGGATGCCATGGTTCAGACATGGCCGAGGCTATGTCTGTACACCTTTCCCCCGATTGCTCTGCTCCTGGGAGTTCTGGAGAGAGTTCGCCAAGACAAGGTCCGTCTCACATTAATTGCTCCATGTTATCCGGGCAGAGTGTGTTTTGTGGATCTTGTGTCCCTTCTGGACTGAGTCCCCTGGGAGATCCCAGAGAGGACTTTCTGTCCCAGGCAGCGGGCTTGATGCGTCACGCCTGCCCAGAACTGTGGAAACTGTGGGTTTGGCCTCTGAGGAGGCCCAGCTCATAGATTCTGGTCTCAACAACCTTTCATCAACCTCCAATCCAGAGCTCCCTCCATGAGGAAGCTGTATGCCCTGAAGTGGAGACTCTTCACTTCTTGGTGTAGCGAAAAGCAGGTGAACCCAGTTGCCTGTCACATTGGCAAAGTGCTGGAGTTCCTGCAGGATAAATTCACTGCAGGGCTGTCCCCGTCCACCCTGAAGGTCTACGTGGCTGCTTACCACGTACCTCTGGGTGGCATGTCCATTGGCAGGGACCCCCTCGTCACAGGCTTTCTCCGTGGTACTATTAGGCTGAGGCTTGCAGTACAGACCAAGGTTCCTACCTGGGACTTATCCCTGGTACTCCAGGGGTTGTCCCAGGCACCCTTTGAACCTTTGGATGAGGTTCCCCTAAAGTTCCTCACTTTAAAGCCTCACTTTAAAAATTTTTCAAAACTGTGTATCCTGTGGATACTATGTGCAGGACCCAGCCACAGATACTTGGCAGACGCGACCAAGCGGCCAGAAACTCAAGCAGCCTCTCAAGACTGGCCTCTGGTACAAAAATAGCATCTACCACAGGGCCCATTTTTAACACCTGGGTTGAATACCCTAGGACCCTCCTCGGAGAGGGCGACTCCCCCAGGGCAACCTGACTCAGGGGCGGCATTTGGGAAAGATCGTCTAAGTGAGGCCTGGTGCAAGTGTCATATTCTCATACTCTTAGCCTACTTAGCGGCGAGGATGGTCCTCAGACCAGAGGCTAAGACTGAGAGTGTCAGCCCGACCCCTCGGTTCTCTTGAGGGGGTGACGTGTGGTGACACCCCACTTGAGGCGCCCTAAGAGAGGAGCTGTGAGGCTGCCTCCACTTGAGGGTAGTAGAGCAAAACTTCCTGAATGCCACCTGCTTTACAAAGCCCCCTGAAACCTCTCGACGACAGATTTTCAGACCGAGTCGCGTCAGGGACATCAGGATTCTTCTTTTTTAAAACCCTCCATAGCCTCCAGAGCCATAATCTTGGAGTGGCAAACTTCTTGAAGAGACCGACTCCCTTGCGGCCCGGAAAGAGAACCCTCACCCTCTTAGCACCCTACCACTGCCAGGTTGGAGCAGAATATGCTCTTCTCACCAGAGTAAAATGACCTGCATGGCTTGGTGGGCGGCGCCAGGGATTTACCTCTGACACTGGCATGGAATCACACAGAAGATGTTCATCCAGATGCATTTATTAGGATTACCTTGATCTCAGCAGTAATATTTTTTAATCATTTTCATTAAAAAAAATGCTTAGTCGTGAGACAGCGCGATTCACTTCCTCGACAACTTCCTCTCCAGTCTCAACACATCCAACTCCTCAGAGCTGGAAAGATGCAGCATCAGTGTGTCCCTGCCTGGTCAGAAAAAAACGCTCTAAAGTGTGCCAAGTAAAGGCCAAGAAACAGATCTGCCAAATAAAGGCTGAGATAAGGCTGAGCCTGTCTCAAACCCTGCTGGCAGATCCAAATGTTTGGGAGCAGAGCAATGCAGCATACAGCCAGTGCCCTCAAGCGCTGACCGTGTGTGCACTGCTACAAACAAGTCTAATATAGGAGGTGTGTAGCCCTGCCAGCTCTAGTGAGGGCAGGGGAAGCACACACTCTAAAAGCACACACTCTTGTTTCACACACACAGATTAACCAGCTTCCCACAAACACAACCGACACAGAGCTTTGCTGAAGACACTCAAAGCTGCAGTTTCCGGCATCCTTTTATGATCCTGGATCATGACGTCACCGACCCGCGACGATCATCCCACGAACGATTTCACAGTGCTTCATGATAATAAATGTCAAGGCATTCCCCTAGCGTTTTCGACACAGCTCGAGGTCCCATGAAATGGAACAACAAATTTTTATTTAATCCAAAGCAGAAATACACCGGCGATAACACTAGGAGAATGTAAAAATAAAAAGGTTGATGACACAAACATTGAACAGTGTAAACTGAACACTTAAAAATACAGAGGCAATAAGGAAACTCGATTAACATCAAGTGCATAATTGTATCTAAGGGAACTAAGGCCACGTCCACACGAAGCCGGTGCATTCCCTATCCGATCATAAACCCGGCGTTGGCACAAGAAATATCAGCGTCCACACGAAAGCACTAAAACCGACTGAGAACGGTGTAGTATATATGCCAGACCAGTATGGGGTGCTGTAATTCTGCCACAGATAATACACTATACACAGAGAAGAAGACTTTGAGCATGCGCATTGTTGTTACTGTTCAGTGTTGCCAATGGCAACACTGTTGCTGTTACATGTGACGCAGCCGACGCGTGATGTGATGACATCATCGGTTAACAAAAAATATACGGATTGGATGGAAAGCCAATCCGATAACAAATGTGTGCGGATATGCGTCTCCATTTGGACGGGCCCTAAGTAGCAAAGAAAACTCAGGAAAAACATGAACAGGGAAATTACCTGAAAATAAAACACAGTGAAACTAAACAGAATTAAACATAACAATTATGGTTGTCATGAGAGAGAAAGAGATCATATTTTTCTGTCATTTTCTCTGCTGTTTTAGTAATAATCACACATTAACCAATTTTCTGTCATTTCATGATAAGGTAAATATAAAGGAAATCATACCATTGTAAATATACATTCATTTAAAAAAAAAAAAGACAAATGTAGCTCAAAGATTTCAGGATGAGATATTTTTGCAGCTTAATTTTACCAAATGCTCTTTTTGGATTTGGGAGGAACTCCTCAATACATTACATTACTATTTAAGCCTGTACACAGGTTCTATCTCAATTTAGTAAGTGTACACTTTAAAAAAAAAAACATTTAAGTTCTTTAAGCATTATGCTTCCCTTTAGTCTGAAGCAAACCCTGGTAGTGGAGACATTCATCGAGAGTGGCACTGTTCTTTAAACCAGCAGACAGCACTCAGACTAAGTCTCTGACCTCTTATTTCAGGGAAGTTAAAAAACAAAACACAGCCAAGGGAGTCCTCTTCCTGATATACTGTACATCTACTGCTTGCTGTAGCAATTTTGCTTGGTCTATTAAAAGTTATATATGAGCCAGTTTTGAACCCCACACCACCCATGCCAAAAGATGCATCTCTCTCTGAAATCAGAGATTTTCAAGAGTAATCGCATCTCAATACACAATGTTTGCACATTATCTATCATTATCTACCATGTCTATTAAATGAATGAAGTGTTGTATGATGTTATACACAAATCAAATCTCAGAAACCATCTCTTTGTCAAGATTAATATCAAATGAGACACTGAATAAATCCTAAATCTGCATGATATTTCTCGGTATGATCTTTCTCTCTTTCAGATATACCAAGCATTTAGTGTAGTTTTTACAAATGCAAATTCAGATTTGCATTTGTATGCATAGTACAAGCATTGTTTAAGCCAATTTCAACCAGTGAATATTTTCTCTCAACTTCCATGCACACACATTTTCTTGTTATTTCTTGTCAGTTATTTTATACTTGACTGCTCTTATCTGAGGTCAATGATTGTCCTGACATAACTTGTACAAAAAGTTCCTATGGAAAATAATAAATAATAGCATTGTTTTTTCTTCTTTTGTTTAAATTTGTAGTATGTTCATGTTAAAGCCCCCCGAACCCCCCTATCAATTAGTTATAAGTATAAGTTTACATTTACATTTATGTATTTGGTAGATGCTTTTATCCAAAGCGACTTACATTGCATTCAAGGAACACATTGTAATCAGTTTTTGCTTTCCCTGGGATCAAACACATGACCTTGGTGTTGTAAACACCAATGCTCTACTGACTGAGCTACAGGAAAGTTATATCTAACAGAGCAGATCCCTACCTTGACTCCATAGTGTCTTTGGTGAGATAGACAATCCAGTAGACCAAGTTGAAGGCCCCAAAGGACAGGGGGAAGAGGATGCGTGAGTACTTGTCAATAATACTTGTTCCTATCAGCATGCTGTTGGCAGGGACAGTGGAACCTTGCTGATGGAAATCACACTGAGGCGGCCTGGAGAACCTGTCAGTAGCGTCTCTTTGGGAGAGGGAGTTCAGCCTTTTCTTCAACACACCTCCAGGGTCTAGAGGATTCTAGGCACAGAGAGATTTGTGACATATGAACAGGTAATCAGTTATCAAACGGTGGATGCTTTTTACATTTTTAAGACTGGAAAAATATATAACAGGGGAAACAGTGTATCTGGTGTGAGACAGTATAAAAAATTATTTTTACCGCTATATCTACAGTCTAGCTGTCACATATCTGTAATTTCTCTGTTTACATCCATGTGCTCCCAATTTTTCACTTAGCTCATCAGTCTTGTCAGCTTTATCTAATATCTAATAAACCCTTGTGTATATCTACCCAGTGCTTCCTTCAATCTTGGTCAATTGTTGCTTATGGCACGTCGTGTCTTGTTTCTTTGTTGAAGTTTGCACATATAGTGCCTTTTTGTTTGTTTATATTTAATCTGGAAGGCTTTGCCGTCATGTCTTCCTTGTTTCTTTGTTGAAATTTGCCTTCCTTATCTTCCTCTAACACACGTCTAAAAGTAGCAGACAAGCAATTAAAGAAATCATATCTAATTTAATACCAATCTATTTTCTGTTTTCTCAGAAAAAAATGGGAGGAAATGGGACAGCCAGAAAAAAGAAAAGTGACAAATAACTGTAAGTTCCTAAGTAGCTATATTTCAACAGTGTGAAATAAAAAGCTTAATTGTGAAGTTAACTTGTGTGTAACACTTGTTCCTGTCTGTCGGGTCTTCTTTGTTACTTTCTGTTGGTGAGGTTTTGGGAACAGTTCCTGTCAGTCACTCTGCACTTCCTGTCTGCAAGGTCATTGTTTCACTTTCTGCACTTGTCATGTGATAATCACTTGTCACTTAATCATTAGTCTATCCAGGTGTTTGTCTGTTATGAATATGAGCTCCGCGCTCCCCTCTCTGGCCACCAGAGGGAGCTCACATATATACTGACACTACACTACACACTACATTTCCCAGAAACCCACACACTGGACTGATTGCACACACCAGCTGGACACCATCATGACTGTTTGTCACACCAGCTGTCATCCATCATATGAACTATAAAAGACTTCAGTATCTGTACACACCGCAAAGTCTTGATTAGCCGTGTTTGTCAACTCTGCGCGTTATTATTCCTGTCTGTTTATACTGTTACCGATTCTGCCTGTTTGCCCATGTTTGATCCTGTTCTGCCTGCCCCGACCTGTGCCTGGAATATCGCTTGTGATTGATATCTGCCTGTCTTGACTACTGTTTGCCCTGACCTTGTGCCCGTATAACCACTCTTAATAAAGACAAGCACTTGGATCTCTGCCTGTGAGTCCCCGTTGTTACATTGTCATTCCCTTATGTATAAATAACTATTACCAGGGTCAAGTCGTGTGTCTGCTTACCAGTCTGTTCTCCCGAGTTCTCCGTAGTCTTGTTTTAGTTAATGTTAATGCGCATGTGTGCTTATTTGATTTTTTTTATTTTAAGTCTTTTGTTTATTATTAAAATGTGTTTTCTTTTGAAATACTGCCTTGTCTACACTCTCTTTCTCGTCTCATAACATTGTGTTACACTACTAAACTCTCACTTTCTGACAGGGAGTGGATAAGATAGGATCTAAGACAGGGGTGGGCAAACTATTTGTCTCGTGGGCCACATTGGTTTCTTAAAATTGACAGAGGGGCCGGTGTGAAGGTCGTACCTGTGCATTTACTTATAAGAAATCCTAGAAAACCTGTATAAAGTATAGTTTGGTCTTAAATCACTCGACTGGGACACGTGAAATTACAACAAAACAATATTAATACAGTTTAATCGTCAGAAAAAAAAATATGCAATGCGACTGAATCATATATTTGCCTCAGCTTTAGATTGACAATCACAGGCGTCCAATCACAACTGACCTCAAAGGGAAAAAAGGGAAATAACCAATGACGTTTGATATTTGATGGCCAGCAGCCATATCACCCTGTAGCCTAAGACTGGTTGCTGACTGAAGCTAAGCAGGGTTGAGCCAGGTTAGTACCTGGATGGGAGACCTCCTGGGAAAAACTAGGTTGCTGCTGGAATAGGTGTTAGGAGGCCAGCAGGGGGTGCTCACCCTGCGGTCTTTCCTAAAGCCCCAGTATAGTGACAGGGACACTGTACTGCAACAAGCACCGTCTTTCGGATGAGACGTTAAACCGAGGTCCTGACTCTCTGTGGTCAAAAAAAATCCCAGGATGTCCTTCGCAAGAGTAGGGGTTTAACCCCGGCATCCTGGCCAAAATTTTCCCATTGGCCTTGGTCCATCATGGCCTCCTAATCCCCCCCCCATACTCTAATTGGCTTCATCACTCTGTCTCCTCTCCACCAATAAGCTGGTGTGTGGTGAGCGTTCTGGCGCAATATGGCTGCCGTCGCATCATCCAGCTGGATGCTGCACATTGGTGGTGGTTGAGAAGATCCCCCCCTACTATGTAAAGCGCTTTGAGCTCTGGAAAAGCGCTATATAAATGTAACATTTCTTCTTCTTCTTCTTACTATTACAAGAGCAAGCCCCGCCCCACGACTGACAAAAATAAAAGTGCTCGCGCGAGCAAAAACAGCAGTCGAGAGCGGGTAAATGTTTGCGCGCACAGATTAGATGTCACGCGTGCACGAGTGATTAAAATGAGCTCGTGGGTACCAGTAATTACGTGCAGCTCTGTTTTCCGCTCGCGGATGTAATTTACGCGTGCACAAACATCAGTTTTGCGCTCGTTCCTTTTTAGCACAGAATTAACGCCATAAAGGGGGGTGTAGAGGGGTTTGCGACACACGCCTACTCTCCACCACAGATTCAGCGCCACTGCTGCTTGCAGCCGTGACAGAGTGACATTACAGGGAAATGTAAAATGAAGGAGGTTTAATACAGGTTCGGCGAGTTCGGCGGGCAAGATTAAAAAGCCCAACGGGCCGGATATGGCCCGCGGGCCGTAGTTTGCCCAGCCCTTATCTAAGAGCATCTTTACTTCTTTACTTAAGATAATAAATGGGGAAACAAAAATCAAATGAAGCAAACTAAAATTCCCTACAGCAGAATGAAAACCTAACACTGATGCTGAAGGGAGAAGCCAGAGAATAGATTATGCAAGGAGAAGCCAGGGAGGAGATTACAGTGGTATAAGCTAGAGAGGAGATGACGAAGATATGAGCCAGAAAGCAACCCACAGCAGAGCAATTAGGATGACGGGCCAAGGCAGTACTGGTGGAGGCATGATGCATCTGGAATCCTGCCTGCCTGAGGTGGAGCTGAAAGTGGGTGGTGAAGACCCACTGTTACCTCATAAGCCTGAAGGGCCAAGGTAGAGCCAAAGTTTTGGTGAACTAAGTTGGAAACAGGGGTTCGGTAGACTGGGGCAGAGCATGTGGAAGTGTGGACAATGATGGAACCAAAGGGAAGGAGAAGCATGGTGGAGCCAGGGGAAGGAAGACCAAGGAAAAGCCAGAATGACAATGGATCAAGGTACAGTTTGAAGGATGGTGGACCATGGTGGAATTGGGAGAGTGTGGAGCCAAGGTGAAGTCTTATTTCTTTATTAGTCCCTATGTATTAAGCCCTGTGTTTGGTTCAACACATTCTTTGTCCGTTCCTGTCAATGTAGTGCTGATGTTACATCCATGCCAAGTTGTGTTTGGTGTATTGCTGATATCTCAATAATCATCTGAGTTTTGACATTAAAGGATTATTATTTTCATACTCTTTTACACACACGCACTGTGTGTTTTCCCATGTGCTCTTTTATTGTCATTTAACTTGCCTTTTTTGTAATCAATCATCTCATTAGCCTTGTCAGCTATGTCTTGATTCTTTATAAGTTTATCTCTGTGTTTGGGGCAATTCTTTGTCCATTCTCGTCTATGTCACGTTGAAAGGAAACATAGAACACATGAAAAAAAGGTGAAACAAACTAAAATTCCATAAAATAAAATGAAAACCTTACATAAACAATTTATCTTTGCAAGCTGCACAATAACATGTTCTTTTTTTGCACTTTGGGACACTGGAACTCAAATCCCGTCTTGTTTTCCCACTATCTACTAATACCATTGTCACACTGCGAGGAGCAATGAGTGTGCGATGCGGAGCACGAGGAGCAACAGGTTCCAAACGGAGACTCATTTTATTTAAACTCAGAAAACAAAAAACACTTTAAATATCAAACAGAAAACGGCACTTTAGTGGAAAACTAGGAATACAACTAGGAATACCTAGATAACTAGGAAACGGCATCCACACACCAGGATCAAAGTCAACGTTAACAACTGACAAAGACCAGAAAACCCAAGTGGGTATAAATAGACAGAGACACATCTGGAGACACTGACGAGATAATTAATACAAGACAGGTGTGGAAGGATCTAGAAGGGCCCAGAAGTGAACAGGAAGTGATACCACGATAGACAGGGAGTGACAACAGGAAGTGAACCCATGACCTTACTGACAGGGAAGTGACAAAGACACAGAGAGACTGGACCAAGGATGACATTACCCCCCCCCACCCCGCCAGGCGTGTCCTCAGAGGGTGGGTGGGGGACCCAGAGGGGGACAGTCCAAGACAAGAAATTAAACAGACAAGGAGCCAAGAGCAGGATATACCGAAACCAGAGCATGGAACAACATAGAACATGTCACACCAACTACACAGAACATGGAAGAAACAAAAGAACATAGAACAAAGAAGCCTGACCACATGGAACATGGAAACAGGCATGAAATTGGCATAGGATAGTTTAGGGTGGCCTCCAGAGCAAGGCCAGCCAATCAGAGTCCCATTCTTCCATGGTGGTGCCGGAAACACAATGAGCCATGGAGGTGCCGGGAGCTCAAGGGCCTGGAGTGGTCCAGTCTTCCAAAGTGCAGGGAGCCAAGGTGGAGCTCGAAATTACGGGGACCTTGGCTCTGGACTGAGCGAGGTGCGTTCGGCCTCTGGGCAGTTTGGGAGGCTCGGGCTCAGGACTCAGTTCAACGGGCTCGGGACTCAGGTCAACTTTGAGGCGCCGAAAGGGCGAGGAGCACGGGAGGCGCCGGCAGGGTGAGAAGCATTGGGAAGGCCTCCGAGCCTAAGGGAATGGAGGGTCCCCTTCTCTTCTTCCTCCGCCTACGGGACCTCCCAGTCGTCTTCAACTCCACAGCCTCCTGGCTGGCAGAGGGCTCTGGGATGGCCTCCTGGCTAGCAGCGGGCTCTGGGACGGCCTCCTGACCATTCTGCTTCCTCCGTTTACAATGGTGGCGGATGGACTCGGTCGCGGATCTCAGGAGCGTGGACTCGAAAGCGGAGCTCAGGAGCTCAGTGATCCAGGCACTGTCTGATTGGCAAAGGGAGCAGGAGTGGGCTGGGAAGCTGTGGGCACGATCTCAGACTGACCAGCAAGACATACTGGTCCAGGCTGCCCTCCAGATAGATACACAGATACTGCCCCACGAGGTGTGGGCAAAGGCTCAGACAAGCGCGCTGCTGCAGATGGTGAGATGGCTGTCTGGGTCTCCAGGGAAGAGGATTCCTCTGTGACGCCAACAGTGAATGGGGACCCACAACTGGCAAGAACCATTTCCACGTATGTTGCAAAGTCGACTGGAGAGTTAGAGTTAGTCACAGGCAGGCTTGCTTTCATCTGTGGATTGAGGCTCAACCGGTAGAACACAATCAGAGAATCGTCGGGGAAGATGGTGCAGTTGGCCAGATCTAAAAAGTCCTGCATATGCTCCTCCAGGCAACGGTCTTGCTGTTCCAAACTAAGCAGTTTGAAACCTGTGATAAAATAAGTGATATCACGACAGACAGCGAGTGACAACAGGAAGTGAACAAATGACCTTACTGACTGTGTTAGGGTTCTGTCACTTCAGTTTGGGTTTCTAGTGTGTTGGTTCACAGAGCTCTGACACTGCCCCTTTGCTGTGTCTTATTGTGAAACCCCACCCATCTTGTTCCCTCATTTTCCTGTATTGATCCCAGCTGTTTATTGTATGCAACATAGCTTTTTATTTTTGTGATTATGTAACATTATTACCATATTTTTCGCCGCATATTTTTTCTTCCCCAAAACTGGGGGGAAAATGTTGGTGCGTCCTATCCGACAAATATAAGAATCCGCGGAGCGCGGCCACGGCCGTAGCCGTGGTGATGACGAGTGGTGATGACGTTTGGCGCTCACGCTTCACTCTCTGTGTGTCACGCTTTTTTCTCTTGGTTTAGTTTCACTTCTCTCAGTTGTACTTGTGAGCCGCGTTCTCTGCTTCCATGGTGACTCGCGTCTCGGCAGGTGTACCGAAATCTGACTCCCCGGACAAATCTCACTCCCCTATGCGCGCGCATTAATACGCGCTGCATCGAGGTGAACGCACTTCCTTGAGCATATTCGCCTACAAACCGACTTGTACGCTTACTTAAATAAGCAGAAAATGAAATAATATTACAGTTATAATGAATTATAGTAGGCCTATGGGTTTACCAGGGGGAGTCAAATTTTCACAGCAAAAAAATACACCTGTGAAAATTTCACTCCCGTCCCTAACTCTGGTTCAAAAGCTCACAGACTTAACATATTTATTTTATTATCTCATTATGGTATGGACATTCTTTGCTCAAAAGCATTTGGTTGAAACAATTATAGTATGGGTTTACCAGGGGGAGTCAGATTTTCACAGCAAAAAAAAAAAAATAACTCACCATATTTATCTTATTGTGTCATCATATGGTGAGTCTGTGAGCTTTTAAACCAGAGTTAGTGACGGGAGTGAGATTTTCACAGATGTATTTTTCTGCTGCTGAAAAATCTGGATGTTAGTGAGGGGAGTGAGATTTGTCCGGGGAGTCAGATTTCAGTACAACACCCCACTTCTCGGTTTACACACAAATTATTGGAGTTCGAATAAAAACATTACAGCCTTATATTTGTTACTTTCACTGTTTACTGACTTTACTGACTGGTAATGAGAGTAAAGATAGTTCTTAATATGTTACATGGTTGGCATACATTTTGTTTTTGTTTTTTTTGTGCTGTTAACTTTATACAGTTGACATACAATATTTTACTTCAGTATTTGGTTCAGAAGCTTTTTTTTTCTCTAGATTTTCCTCCTTTAAAATTGGGTGCGTCTTATGTTCCGGAGCGTCTTATATGGCGAAAAATACGGTAGGTCATAATCATTAAATTCTCCAGATATGCGACAGTTAATGATCTCTGTAAAATTGATTTAAATCAAGTCTTTACTTTGAGTGAAAAAGGTTATTCATGCTTTCATTTTCAGTCCTTTAGCCCTTTCCGGCTTGAGAAAGTTTTGGCATTGAGCAACTGCTTTGACTCGGTTCCATCACTGAGCAGGTTTCCAAGCTGTGAGTGTCAGCTGCAGATCACTGTGTCGCCCCTACTGCAATGTGAAATCGCCCAGGGAGCACCTGGCTCAAGCTGCCATAATACCGCAGCTATTTTTGACACCGCAACAGGCAGCAGCTAAACTCAGGCTAAATAGCCAAGGCAATGGGACATTCACACACTTGCATCATATTGCTGGCTCTCTATATGTATTTTTTGAATGTCCATGGTTGTACAGTTCACGAAAAGAGCTGTCATGTATGAACATTTTAGATTTAGGTGAAGTGAAAGTATGCACTTTTGCACAGTAGCATAAAAAAATAATGCACGCACATCTACTGCTCCTTCCCTTACCACCTCCCATATTTTTTTTTTTCAGTTATTAGGCCAGTGGTTGAGCAAGAAGATGATATGTGTGATGTGTGTGTTTTTTCCCCACTCTTCTGGAAGTCAGCCTCAAGAGATTTTAAATTGGGAAACAATAATAAATTGGAATTCTTTTTAGGTTTCCTTTGTGAAAGGTTTATAAAGGTGTTAATTAATAATTCACATTGATAATCGTTGATAATCTGTTATAGCTACATACATTAAAACAGTGACTAACCCAATACAATGCTTAGTAAATTATAAATGCTTAGTAAAAATATTTATTCATACATTCGGTCAAAACCAGATTCCTGATTTATTTAATGACGCAGCAGAATATCTAATGACTCATGTCACTTTTCTTACCATGTTCTTAACAGAAGCTACTCTGTATGAAGGTCATGAAGCCTATTCACAGCCAATCTCATTTCTTGTTTATTAAGATGAAAGTATCAATCTTTATTGTAAAATAAGATATTAATATGAGATATTAATTATATATATATATATTTTTTTAGAATGCTATAAAAAATCATTCTAATATTAATTACCTCTGAACCTTTACGTACAGTGGACACCTGTGATCACTAAAGTGCGCTAATGAAAAGTGGATGCCTTTGAACCATTTGTTTATTTATTAATTACGAATGCACAATATGTTTTCTAGTGACATTTTATTGTTTATCAGTAAATAGAACTTTAAACTTTAAATAAAAAAGGAATTGGAAAATTACATTTCTAATGAAAAGTGCCATACAATTAAACTCACATTAAACAAAAGTATCTGTCAGGGTTCTGTCACTTCGGTCTTGTTTTCTAGTGTTTTGTGACAGAACTCTGACACTGCCCTGTTGGCAAGTTTTGTGGGAGTGGGTGGCTTTGAGTGTCTCGAGTCGTAATCTCTTGTCTGTGTAGCGTCTTGTGTGTTGGTTATGACGTCCAATCCTGAGTCTTTGCTCTTGTCTTGTCTTCAGTTTAGGTTTTGTGTCGGGATTCAGACATTCATGACCCGTGTGTTTGTCCTTGTTGTGAGCGTTTGCTCGTTCTCGAGCGGTCTGCGAGTGGGAGCGGTTTCAGGCTTTGTTCAGGCCGCGCTCTCTCTTGTCTGCATGTCGTGTTTTGGCACGAAGTTCGTATTTTCATCAGCTGCGTGCTCTCATGTTGTGTTTCACGTTGCTGTCTCGTCTGTTTCTCGTGGTGACGCAGATATGCACGGTTGCATTGGCTGGGTGTTTGTGTCATGTCATTGTGTAACCCCGTCCGCCTTGTTCCCTCATTATTGTTTATTTTACACCAGCTGTAAACACCAGCTTTGCACGACCTCATTAGCCCTTTCTCCTGTCTCACTATTTAGTCCCTTCGTCTTGTCCTGTGTCTCTCTATGTTGAATCACCCAGTCTTGTAAAGTCGAGTTCCATCTATTCTGTGAAGATTACTGGGTCTAGTCCAGTAAGTCAGTTCTGTTTTTCCCTCTCGGGGTGGATTTTGTTTGTACTTTTTTGTTTTTATTTTCTATAAATAAAGATACCTTCTCACCTGCAAATTGAGTCCTCGCATTCGTGACAGTATAACATGTAAAAGACCGAAACATTTGATAAATGCAAGCTAAAAATGTACTATTTTATCTCATTTAACAACAGGAGTGCCGGTGTGGTTATTTGTACGGTACTTATACACTGAAGTAACACAACGATTACACAAAATTAAAAAAATAGTCTGCCGTGTCACTTCAGATAGTAAACACAATGTGAGATTAAAATTACACAGCATGAAAAGTGGCTTTATTGTGTTACGTCCTCTAACACCAACTCCTCCACGTTCTCTGTAGCAAACTTCATATCTCTCGTTGCTCTATTTCCTTTGGGTATTTCCTATTATCACTATTTTGAAGAAATCAGGACTAGATTCCTCTGCTATGAATAATTTCAGACCTATATCCAATCTACCTTTTGTTTCTAAAGTGCTAAAAAAAAGTTGTTGCCTCTTTTCTAAAATCTCATCTTTCTGTTAACAAGCTTCTTTATAAATATCATTCTGGATTCTGATCAGGCCATAGCACTGAACCTGCACTGGTAAAAATGAGCTCTAACCTTCTCCTTTCTGCTCATCATGCTTGGTTTAACAGCAGCATTTGACATCGCATCCCATCGCATACATGAACTTCATCATCTCTCATCTATCATCTATAGGCATCACGGCTAGTGCTCTTTCTTTGTCTCACTTAGAGAATAGAGAATTATTCATTGCTGTCGATAACTTGAAATCTTCCACCTGCCTACATATCTGCTTGATCTGGTTATGTTCTTCTTCTTGAGATATTAAATGCCTGTATTGCTGACATCAACATTTGGTTACATAAGAACTTTCTGAAATGTAATAATGGTCCACTGTCTCATCTAAAAACATCTGAATTGTTTAATGTCAGTTTACCTGCATAAGACACTTTTCATGAGAAGTATTTCTCAGTAATGTTCCAGTGTGCCTTACTTTTTTATTTAACTGATATAGTGCATAAAAAAAAAAAAACTTTTCACCAGAAAAATGCTATCTTTTCTGTGTGTGTAATATTCATTAATAAATAAATTATGTGTGTCCACTTTACATTAAGATGCACTTTCACAGAATATTAATATTTATAATTCATGAATAAATAATAATGATTACGTTAATACTTCCCCAACAGCCACTAAGAGACAAGTCTACAAAGAGACAGAAGTGATGGAACTTTTGAAATGTTGTTTACAGATGCTAAATCTATCATGAAGAATATTTTGTCATGTGTGATGCACCGCAACTTTCAAATCTGGTACTGTGTGCAGGTTTGATATTTGCAAAAAAAAAAAAACTGTGAAAATGGTCCTTATGTGAGAGATGCAACCAGATTTCACAATGTACACAATGTAAGCCTGGCTTTAGCAGAATTTGTAAATAGCCTATCCCAATTCAATTTAAAATGCTATTTGCAGGCTGATAAGTGTGAACAGTGTGACTCTCTGCTGTCGAAACACTGTTTTAAAGTCAATCGAATCTTTTGTTGAGCTGATCAAGGTCAAGCTTAAGCACTTCTACACTCCCACCATTCTGAATTTGTACCAAGCAAAACACAGACTATGTCATTATGCCTGTGACGTCAGTGACATGCATTGGAAGTCTTTACACATTCATTTACTCACTCAGGGCAAGAATACTAAGGCTTTGTGTCCACCCCTACAGCAATCAAGACACAGAGGATAGATCCCTCGCTTTGAGCCTGGCATGCTTTCGCTTGGATGTTTTTCTACATTGAATTGATTATATAATCTGCAGCAGCAAAATGGCTAGGGATGCCACTGGCTGTCTCCTTTTGTCTAGTGTGCTTGTTATCGGCTAAAACGGGAGCAAGCCATGAAAGGCAGAGAGAAGAGAGGCTGGAACAAAGATGTAGATAAGAATTACCGAAACAACTTCTCCATCACTTCTGGCCGCTGCTGTGGCCGCGGCACAGGCTAGGTTGGCCCGCCGAAGCTCCTTGTTGGACTGCAAGGTGGAGAAATAGTTGACGGCAGCAAACTCGATAAGGGCAGAAAAGACAAATGCGAAGCAGACAGCGATGAACCAGTCCATGGCGGTGGCATAGGACACCTTTGGCAACGAATGACGTGCACTGATGCTCAGCGTGGTCATGGTTAGCACTGTGGTGATGCCTGTCAAAAATAGATGAAAAAAGAAAACGGTTATCCTTTTTCTCTTTCAATTTTCAGATGCCTGTTGGTAAACAGCCTTAGTTCAATCCAATCCTAAACAGGTTCATCTAAAAAACTGATTTAATGAACACTCATTCATGGAAGTAAATAAATAAATAAAAATTCATAATTTATTATTTATTTACTCAACTGCAACTGACACCTAAAATCTGAGCTGGAAGAAACTCTTGATTGGCAAAATGTAAAAATAAATTTCATCAAATTAATGATATATTGAAAAGCAAAACAGTATTTGGACAAAGACCATATTAATGTAGACCCAGTCTTCATCCTCTTGTTGTGTTATGTGGACTCTCAGTTTATTGTGTGTCCTTGTGTTCCTGTTTTCATTCACTATTCCCTGATTGTTTGCACGTGTATCTTTTTTAATCTAAACCCCTCAGTGTAAAAACAGCGCTTGTGTTTCCTATGTTTTTGCTCAGGTCTTTTCCTTTAACTAACATAAGGGGGCTGATGGGAAAACTAGGGGTTGAGGAAAAGTGTAGAGTTATTTCATAATGGATCATAGAGACCGCTGGTGCATGTTGTCTCTGTTGAATAGGTCATTTACTCAGAGCTCTGCATGAACTCCCATGGAATAGCTCCAGGATAAGCAGCCATTAGTGCAGTAAGGACTGAAAAGCCTTCCAGATTCAATGTGATTTCTCCAAAAGATGACAGATAAAACTATTTAACAAGCTTTGCAATATTTCGTTTTATAACTAAAGCTGAGCATTATTCTTGGCAAAAGTGTTGTTTCATTTAATAAAATGTATTTATAGAACGGGAAAAAAAGAGTAACCCATTTTTCTTCATATAACAGGACTATAAATCATCTAATATGTTAGATATTTTAAATTGTTTTTCTCTCCCTCCCATAAATTTTTTTTTTTAGTTTGCATACTGTTAATGTTTTCAACGAACTTAACTTACAGGAAAAAAACAAACAATAGAAATGTGAAATGTGAGAGTTTGCTAATTAAAGTTGAATGAAGTGTTACTGTCACGTAACCTCCTGAAATTCAGGAATAACACTAGCATCTCAAGACACAATTCATGTGCCAATTGAGACGAGTGCACTTCCACAAGATGATCATGAAGATGAGAAGCCACAAAAATGGCTCTTTGCTCTCTATGGTCAAAGGTGGAATTGGAGATCTGTTGTGTGGAGGCATGGCAACTTCTGACGAATGATTCTCGCTGTGTTTGTGAATTATCCAGTATGGTTACATGGTTACCAATGAACTGGTATGTTTCTATACGGGCTTCAGAGAATCATCACACTCAGGGTTTGACATTCACACCCGCCAACCAGTTTCAGCAGTAGCATGTAGCGCAGTCACTCATACTTGACACTTTGGCAGTTGAGTTTTATACATAATACAAGCTATATATATTTATTTATTGTAATTGTACAATGTAGTGTTGTCAAAACATAAATATTTTGACATGTATTGATGATGAAATAATTTTTTCTGCACAATAAATGGACATAACCAGCTGCGGTTTCTCTCTATCATCTCTCTGACAAAGAGTTGACACACAATCCCTTCTAACCCTAACTCTAGATAAATACAAAGTTGCCTCTCAGTGCTATATTAGTACTAAATTCAAATTCAAGCTACAATTTACAAGTGAAATGTCCAATGACTGATGCTAAAACATGTTCAGTTTTATACAAAACAGATATATATACAGTGGAGTTCACTTATCTCGAGTCATGGTTAACTCGCCAATACTAAAATGTTGACGGTTTTGAAGTGGAACAGCCAAACTCCCTATTTGTCTCAGTATTTTCGATTCTTTAATATCACCAAAATCTAATATCTCAAGCACAAAAAAGGGACAAAATCGTCACTTCACATGGTTATTTCGTAACTAATTGCGTACCTAGTTCACTGCTGAGTTTGCGTTGCACGTGGATGGCGGTCCGCTCACGGTTCACTCCCTGTCGTTGATCTCGTCCAAGGAATAACACGCTGTAGCATCCCGCACGTTTTTTGTGATTTTGTGAGCAATCTTTGTGTTTGCATTGTTGGAGAATATAATTAAAGATTTGTATCAAGAGTCGAAGGTGGTTTTACATATGCCTTTTGTTGTTAGCAAACATATACACAGTACAGTGTATGTACATTTTTTTAGATGAATGCCGATTCATCAAACAAATCGCGGCAACACTGTTGTGTAAAAAGACACCAAAAACTCGAGCATGTACTTTCTCATTTAATAACTCACATCATGTACATCAATACATTTTCATTTTTTTTGCGGGGGTTGTTGTCTTGTCTTGTTGTGTTGTCGCTCTGACAGCTGACAGCTGTCGCTTCACTTCCACTATCACTCTGATTGGCTGTCTGACCTGTCAATCATGTAAGAAGACGTGATTGGCTGTGCTGCCATGAGGACGGGCTCTTCTCGCTCTTCTCGATGCTTCTTAAAGGGAGAGACTGCTTTTCTGTTCTGATTCTGACTTGTGTGTTTTTTTATTGTGTGTATTTCGCCGCACAAGCACTGCGTACCGAGCCTGAACAGTTATGGATTATTGAAGTCATGCGAGCAACATTTGAAATTTGAAATGTGATCTTACACAAAAAAAGTTAATCAATCTATGGGTTATGCCAACGATTTTTAACCCAAAACCTAAAACCTGCTGGCTATATGAGCGTGCGGATTATCTGTGTCTGCAGGTTAAATGTGGGAAAATATATGTTAATATATGTTATATGGGTTGTCTCGCTAAATGGTTATCTCAATGCTTTTTTGCAACCCCCGAGGCCGTCGACATAACCAAACTCCACTGTAATTATTTTAATATTAAAGTACTTTTAATAATAAACCAAACAAAATACTTTAAATATAAACAAAAGAAGCACACATGTGCAATAAATTAAACTTAAACCAAACACTAGAAACTTAGGCAGATCAAGAACACGGGAACATCCACATACCAATTCAAGAACAATTCATTAAACAATATCAACAACCGACAAAACACAAGGGAAATGCACAAGTGATATATACACAAGGGGAAACAGCAACACCTGGGAGACTAACGAGGAAGTGATTACAAGACAGGTGTAGGGAGTGAAACAATAACCCGAGAGACAGAAGTGAAACAAAGACAAGACTGACAGGAAGTGACAGAGAAGACCCAGACAGGAACACGTGTAACAGATACATTCTCAATACCAAATGTTCTAAATTTGATACGGTGCTGACTGTTTTGTTACAATTTTAAAACTGATATTGATAATGTCTTAAATGAGTATTTGTTTTTTTAAAGTATCATTTATTTTTGTAAGCTTACATGGTAAATGTAGTTACACTGAAAAAAAAACAAAAACATTTAGCACTTTCCAATAGAAGCATTTTCATGTATCCTCTTCTTTAGTGCTCTCAATAATTATTATATTGCTATAAATATTTTTGTACAGGTGAAAAGTACACCAAGATACTTTTCTACCTCTCTCTCAATCTCTCTCTATTTCATGCAAAAATGTGTGTAGCTGCATACTCGCCTCTCAGTCATGTCACACAGGTCACCTAAATATTTCAGAGGTATTCTGCCACAAACATTATACAAAAGTACGAAAAACATTTGAAATTGAGGCAGAAATCCACATTATGTATTGATATATATTTAATTATTAATCGTTTTTTTAAGCAAACAATACCAAATAAGTAGCTTATATTATACTATGTGCAAAGGCTGCATTCATTTAATAAAATAAATTCCAAAATATTATTACAAATTAATAGAACTGTTTTCTATTTGAACATATTGTAATGTGTAATTTATTCCTGTAATCAAAGCTGTATTTTTAGCATTGTTACTCCCGTCTTCAATGTCACATGATCCTTCACAAATTATTCTAATGTGATGATTTGATGCTCACGTAACATTTCTGATTATTAGTATCAATGTTGAAAATCACAGAGCCCCCAAAGGAACATGGTGATGGAAAAACTAAGAGATGGGGGGAAAAATTATTTGTTAATGGTATTGCTGTCTTCCGTAAATGTTTTCCGTTCCCCCAAGGAACTCTGTCTGCTCACAACAACTTTTTTTTTTTTTGGCCAGTAAACATGAAGTTTCTCGGGGGAACAGAAAAAAAATTGTGAGAGAACACAAAGCATTAAAAACATATTTCTTCCTCCCATCTCAGATTTTTATTTTCTTCCCAATGTCCCTTCAACGAAAACAGTTATGCTGCTTAGTCATACAAATAGAGCTGGTTATCATTATATATATATATATATATATATATAAAATGTGAAAAAGAGTTTGCCTTCATGATTATTAGTTTTTTGCATGCTTGTCACACTTTAGGTTGAAAGATTTGCTGAAGAGATGTTTCATGGATAAGTACAGGTCATAATGCTGTTGAAACGGCTTGTGATGTGTGTATCACTTGAACTTATGCAAAATGAGTGCCTGTTACAGAGAGGTCTGTTATATACGGCGAACGCTGTGGGATGCAGAAGCGAAGATGAGGAGCGCAGGTTCCAAATGAAACTCTCTTTATTGACACAACAAAACAAAAGACTTTAAATATAAACAAAAAGGGCACTCATGTGCAAAATGGCAGGAAACCACAGAACTTGGCGATAAATCCACACACAGGATAGCAACAATTGACAAAGACATGAGAAAATATGAGGGTTTAAATACACAGGATAATAGGGAACAGCTGACTAACAAGGAAGTGATTTACATGACAGGTGCATAAATTGACATGGGAAGTATAAGGAAGGGAACAGGAAGCGAATAGACGCGACATGACTGTGACACGGTCACAATTAACCAAACTTATTGATGATTTAAAATATTATCATCTAACGTGATGCAAAAGAGCTTTCCAATTAATGCAAGTTGATATTTACATACAGTAGAGTAAAAAAAGTTTGCCCCCTGTCTAATTTTTTTTTTATTCTTTTTTTTTTTTTGCATTTTTTTCACATTTAAATGTTTTAGGTCATCAAAAAAAAGTAATATTATTCAACGATAACACAAGTCAACACAAAATGCATTTTTTTAAATGAAAGTTGTTATTATTAAGGGAAAACAAAATCCAAACATACATGGCCCTGTGTGCAAAACCTAAATCATAACTTAACTGTGGTTTATCACACCTGAGTTACTGACTTAGTGACTCATCTCAAAAGATCCCACAACAACAGCCAAAGAACTGCAGGCCTCACTTGCCTTCGTTAAGGTCAGTGTTCATGACAACACCATAAGAAAGAGACTGGGCAAAACTGCTGTCCCATTACATCTGGCCTAAAAGTAACACAGCATTTCAGAACAGTAACATCATAGCAACAGTAAAATATGGTGGTGGTAGTGTGATGGTCTGGGGCTGTTTTTTTGCTTCAGGACCTGGAAGACTTGCTGGTATGAGTGGAACCATGAATTTTGCAGTGAATTCTGCTGTCTACCAAAAAATCCTGAAGGAGAATATTCTTCTGTTTGTGACCTCAAGCTGAAGCAAACTTGAAGCAGGACAATGATCCAAAACACACCAACTAGATCAACTCTAAACGGCTGGAGAAAAAAAAAAGATAGGAGTGGCCTTGTCAAAGTCCTGACCTGAATCCTACTGAAGTGAAAAACTCCAATGTGGCTGAATTACAACAACTCTGCTAATATGAGTGGGCCAAAATACCTCCAAAGCTGTAAAAGACTCATTGCAAGTTATCGCAAATGCTTAATTGCAGTTTTTTCTGCCAAGGGCCAAACCAGTTATTAGGTTTAGGGTGTAAGCACTTTTTCACACAGGGTCATGTTTGTTTTTTTCCCCCTTGATAGCCTTCATATCGGGAATCTATGATCTATTGTGACTTAAAATGCACTAGCTTTCTAGGTCTGAAATCAAAAGTCTTACTTCAGAAGAATTTCGCATGCTTAAAATGCCATGCACTGTAGCATTTAGTATGATCATACTGGTGCATGTGTGACGAACAATTAAAATGGAATCAAAAACAAACCAGTTATCAGATTTAGGGTGCAAGCACTTTTTCACACAGTGTCATGTTTGTTTTTTCCCCTTTAAAAATAACAACTTTTATTTAAAAACTGCATTTTGTGTTTACTTATATTATCTTTGACTAAAATTTAAATGAGTGTGATGATCTGAAACAATTAAGTGTGACAAATATGCAAAAGTAGATACAGGCACGTACTGTGTTTCCAATGGGTTTCAGATTTCATTATTTTCTATTAAGAGCTTGATGACATGCCAAGTCTTATGCTGTCACTTACTTTACATTCAATAAAATTGTGTTTTAAAAAATCTGCAATGTAGCCTCGAATAGTTTTACATAATATAATAACACATAATATAAAATTAAGCTTCTGTCTTCACAATCAAAAAGTAACAAAACTGAATATTCATCTTCAGTTTCAGATCAAAGTTTAATATTTAGACAGTGCTTATTTACACGAGAACACGTTTAACGGATCTTGAGCATGAACAGAAAAGTAGTGAAGACAGAAAAAGAAAGCAAAGGCACAAATACAAATCCCAGGGGCAAAAGAATGCTTTTAAGGTCAAAAGATGGTTTAAATTCACCTCAGGCAATTGCATCTCTGAACAAACTGCTTTGGGTCATTTCAGCTCTTAGTGGTAAAAGATTGCGATGTAGAGCAACTACAATAGATATGGACAGCACATGCCACAGCCTATTCATCTGTACTCTCTAAAGCAAGTCATTTGTCAGAACCTCACACTCCTTTTCAGTTTTACACCGAGTTAAGTTTTCTTTCACATCTATTTTCACAGGCATAACACTCTCACCTCAGAAGTGAGAAAGAACTGAGAAACATGCTGTAGGTTACTCACCTCTCCACATGAGCCGGTGTTTGCTTGCAGAAACTAATCTTCTGACATGGTGTAAATAACACCTCACTCAGAGCAAGCCATTTTTATACTAAAGTTGTGACTTTATCAGCAAAAGATGAACATATCCCAATTAACCCATTTCAGTCTGCCGGCAGCTGTATCTGAAATGCACCTGCCAACTTCACTGACTGGTGGGCACAACATCTTCAATATCGAGAGTACCCCTACCAAGACACATTTCGACACTGCAATGTGTTTTTCATAAAGATGAAAGCTTCACTTGTGTGTTATGGATTGATTCACTAGTAATTGCCCTAAAACTCTTCCTAGTAACCCCATTGAAACACAATGAGGAAAAAGTAAATGTTAATACATTACAACACTACTTCATATTAAGAAGCAATATTTGGTATGCAGTAAAGTTTAAATCCTTATGTTCCTATGTTCCTCTGTATATATGGAAGAGAAAAGAGAGAAAATAGAGCAAGGCAAAAAAGAGGATCTCCAAATGTTTGCTTTTATATTACACCACCACAGAACCAGGACCAATGCACTTTAAGTGATTTAGGACCATTGCCAACAGCTGCCAAGAAGAGCGCATTAAGATAATGAAGCAGAATGGAGATCTACATAAAAGTAACCGAAAATGTGCATCCATCTCATCAAGTTATAAATAAATGCTCAGCAAATTCATCTGGCTTCTTTTTGTTTGTGACGAAAGACTTTGATGTATATTTATGCTGGCCCGTTTTTTAGGAGAACTTTCAGCATCAGTCGAGCAATTCACAACTCTTCACTTTAAATTGTACCGTTTCTCTTCATTTTAGATTCATTTGTTTCATTTCTGGTGTGCTTCAAATGCACAAATCTTCTTCTACTGCCTATATGAGCAGCTGTCTTTTAAAATAGCATAGGCCTGAAGTGGAGCTTCATGAGCTCTACACTGTAAATCACAGTGGTACCCATGTAAAGCACTCAAGTGACACAACACACCGTTAATTAGGGGCCAAGCACTGAAGGTGTGTAGGCCCTCTACTGTAATCATCAGAGTTCTTATTAGTAGTATTCCTCTGTGGGAGCCAGCCCATAGAACCACTTGTGGGAAAGTTTGTAAAGTTGTTTCGCGCTGATAGATGTTATCGTTTAACATGTCAACTCATCTGATGGCATGATGCCAAGCTGAACCCCAAACAAGGTCCTCATGATCTTAGAAGGCAAAATGTTGCTGCCTACCTTCTAGACCAACCTTCATATCGGGAATCTATTATCTATTGTGCCTTAAAATGCACTAGCTCTCTAGATCTGAAATCTAATGTCTTACTTCAAAAGTAATTTCGCCTTTATAAAATGCCATGCACTGTAGCATTTAGCATGATCATACTGGTGCATGTGTGACGAACAATTAAAAAGGAAGCAACAACTGAGGCTTACCAAACACAGTTCTGGCAGGTACTGACTCTTTGTCAATCCAGAAAGAGACCTGCGCTAGGATCACAGTCATAATGCAAGGGATGTACGTCTGGATCAAGAAGAAACCCATTTTCCTCTGCAAGTGGAAATACACCGTCATGACAATGTATTCACCTGGAACAGAAGGACATGGGACATCACTGACACAGCCAATCCCAAACAAGTCTTCATGAAACTGTAGAGAGGTTGGCATTAATAATGTTCTCAGAATTTGTGCTCGGCAAACCACAAAACAACAGTCATTTGTTATTGAACCATGCGTCCCAAAGATCATACCTGTGTTGGACTTCAATCTCTCACTAGACACTGTCTGTCCCATGAGATCATACTGTAGAAGACTGGAACTTTCTTGAGGAACTTCCACTGAAAATAATGGTCCTTTCTTCCATGTGTAAACGATCTCACTCATTGGGTAGGCATCTATATTAGGCACGAATAAAATAAAAGTCAGCCATACCAGTAAATCCATTCAAAGGGAATACGTGCCATTTTAACATACATACAGCTGCCAAATTTCAAAGGGCATGAATGTCCATCCATTGGAAAATTGATCAATCGCATGGGGCACTCTGCATTGATGGTCAACCTGGAAATGAGGAAAACGGTTCATTTTTGTGAAATGAAAGATGATTTTGTTAAACTATTCACTGTGGGGTGAAAGTCTGACTTCCGTTAGGAAAATCCTTTGTTTACATTATTGTATGCATTTGTATAAAATACATTCATTTCTTTTATCAGCATAAATAAATAAGAATACATAATTTAATAAGTAGTACATTGTATATAGAAAAATGCACAGTTTTTCGTGGACTAATCAGAGAATGTGTTAAGTTACTGCTGTGATTTTAGAGAGCAAGTGTGCAGTCCATCTTTGACTTGGAGAGCAAATGTTCTGGCATGCAGGATACCTCATGGTGTACAGAATAGTTCCGTTCTGCATGATGCGGAACAGCTTGTTGGGAGTGGTCATGTTGTGTGAAATGGAACGTTTGCCATTTCGGAAGAAAGTGTCCGGTGTCCAGATATTGCTGACCATTAGGTTGTTGAGACGCAGGATCTCAATGGGGCCCTCAAATTTCAGCCGGTCATCGATCCATGTTTGGCGAAAAAACACATCCATTGTGTATTCCTAGGAAAGGATTGACCTATTAGGGTTTATTAGAAATTCACGTGTAGTTTCCATGACTGCAGTTTTAAATCAACCCACTTCAACTGTCATGTGCAGAGCATGTGAACAATATGTATTTAAACAATATATTTGTATGAGTGAACACAATCAGCAAAGTGTCATCAGGTATGCATATGATCCAGACTGGTATGCATTCACCATCAGGAGTGGTATTTTTATCTTTTTTCTCCTCTAATCTTGGCAGAGATTTATCTTTACTGTCTTTCAGATTGTCACAGTGTATCACATGGCAAGCGAGGTGGCTTTGTACACTAGAAAAATAGTGTAGTGTGTAACAGAGGAAAGCAAGCTGAGCCGGGACCCTCACTGTCAGGGATTGTCAACCAGATTAAAATCCCTAAGCTGCTATAATGACATCCTGCCCAAATGTCAGAATAATGAAGCCAGGCTGACATGACTAGAGGCAGTGGACATAGAAAACATGCAATTACAGTAGATTTAGGTTTATATGCATGATTGCATGTATCACGTGTAATTGTTTTTAATCACATACCATTTCCACATCTGAAACAGGACCAAAGCTGGTGACAAAGATGTCCGTTTTAACCTCTGTGACAGGACCTACAGTTTTTCAAATATAAATAAGTAGTCAAAAGTAACAAGGCAAGATGTTCCGTAGTTCACTCATCACAACTATTTTAAACATAATGACCAGTTTCTGATGATGAACTTGATGAAGTCTGACATACAGAGTCCAGAATAATAGTACGTAAACATTAAAGAAGATGTATTTAACTTATTAAAGTAATCTTACGTAATTCTTGCAGTTGCTTACCTCCAAAACCAGGTCGGAGTCTGTTGTCATATCCATCTAACAATCTATCCAAAATGCGCGTAATGTTATCCAAATAAATCCTTGTCTCAGTCGGTGGATTTGCCAACACCTGTCCAACACTGTAAACAGATTACAAACTTAAATCTTTTCACACATGAATAGGCAAAGCAGAAAAATAAACATGTGCAAAGTCAGATAAAAACACTTTGCTACTTACCAAGACAGGAAAAAACACGAGCGTATCCAAGCCATGCTTTACGCGCACTCTCTATCCAAGTGTCCCCTTGTCAACTGGTGTTAGTTGCACATCCCATAATTTATGTGTGCGAAAGGAGCTGGTGTGGTTGCGAGGCTTGTGTGCGTATCCTAAAGCTTTTATGCGTGAAGCTTTGCTGGAGTTCCTCAGTGGAGTTCCTCTTCTGACTCACTCTGATGGAAAACTAAAGTGCTTTTAAAGAGGCAGAGAGATGCAACCAAAGGACATTGACAAAGATCGAATGAAGCATTATGAGGGATTAGAGGAGCAAGACTGCTGAAATATTCTGCTGTTTGAATTTACATCATGATTGATGTGCTATTTTGTCTGATTACAAACTTTGATCATTAGTTGATGCATATTCAAATACTTAAAATATTATGAAACTTTACTTAAATCTTCATATTTATAATTAAATTCACCACTTCTGGTATTTTTTAGCATCATATAATATCTGCCAATTACTTATTAATGAATGCTGTTTTAAAGAGTTACCAAAAGCATGTTGTACTTGCTTCTTGAAACCGTAAGTACAGTAAATACATCTCTGTTATTTTTTCTCTTATGTAATATCCAAACATTTAAGATAGCTCTGAAGTTAAATGGTTTCAGTTGTTGTGAAAATGTCAGCTTGCTTGTATTTCATGGTAACGCTACTTAGAGATAGAAACAGACTGTATAATATTAAGATGGATGCTTTTATGAACTATTTAGTTTTGTTTTTATTATTATTCCATATCAAATCGCTTATGGAAAAGAAATTCATGCCCAGTATTTATAATCATTGGCTGTCATGCATTGGTGATAAAATGGCTCTTTCTATGCTGATGCAGCCTTTTGCACACTCAGAATTGATGGGATCACATCTGCACCATGATGGCTCTTTCCACAGCAGCTTATTCAAATGATGCTGTTTGAATCTGCTGGCATAACCTGTACCACTCACATTGAAACAACACTGAGCCATTATCCTAATCCACAGTCATAAGGTTTAATGCATTGAGGCATTATCCACCATTGGATTCGTCTTAAATTTTATGGGCATTCAGCCTGCACTGTCTGTGAATGACAATTACATGATGATATGGGATCAGTACCATTTAAAATTCTGCGACAGTTTCATCAAAGACCTTGAATAAGTCAATTTGCCATTAGGTTATTTCTTCCAGTTGCTGTTCACTCATAATAATTTCACTGTCATGAAATATGGTCAATTCGATCTATACCAAACCCAGACATGATAATTATGGAGTTTTCAGGAAATATAATGATGGTAAGTGGATGTTTTAGATATGACTTTTGAACAATGAGATTGTGAAATACCAACAGTGGCAGGTCTGTTGACTGCTGAAGCATAACAAGAACTGGGAGGCAAAACCCAAGCGGAGCGGGTCACTGGAGCATGAACGGGGGTAAAGGTGTGCCAGCAGACATGGATACTGTGCTTCAGGTCAAAATAACACTCTAATCCAACTATATGTTCTCTGTTTGGTCAGTTTGAAACCATGTAAATAACAGTGTAAGCACTGGCCCTTACAGAAGGGGGAAATATGAACATGGAGATCATAAGATCAACTATTAATTCAAAGTTACGCAGACTGACATTCTAAGAGATTTTGTATTTATATAGATGAGAGATGAGTCATTTATGAATTACATGTCTATTAATATCTATTATTTAAATGCTGGAACAGAATGTTTTGGGATTCATGTTTTGAATTAGATTTATCACATAAATCTAATAGAATTTTCACAGAAGGGTTAGAATGATGGATTGCGCTTGGTAATATTGGTAGCGCTTATTTCACAATCCAGCTCTGCATGTACATTGTAACAAATTTAGCTCAAATGGAATTATTAATTAATTTTGTAGGGAATTTTGAAGGAATCACTTTTTTTTACGTTGTCAGTGTTCAATTGAACGGGCCGTAACTATCAGCTCTGCCGTGGATATTAATATCCAAACTGTAGTGAAAACACTCTTTCTTAGCAAGGAAACAAAATCACCAGTTTAAGACATTGCATTTGTAAGCACATAACACAAGCACAACACTTCCCTTTAAATACAGAAGAGACAAAATATCTAACACAAACTAATGTCTAACACATAATCGCACGCACAAGCATTCTTACGAGTTGCGGAAAGAAAATAACATAAGTGTGAGAAAAAAATTAATTAAGAGTGATATGATAGAATCCCAAGGTGCTAGCAATAGAACATGACCTGAATAAACCATAAATCATTAATTTAACCCTTCTATCATTTCTTAGGCAGGGTTATTAAAATTTACATCAACACACCAGTTTAGCTTGAATCTGGAGGGCTTCTTGCATTTGTGTTTTTTTGTGCTCCTTTGGGGATTGCCTTCGTCAATTCTTTGATTGGTTGGTTGTCCCGGCATGTCTGGATTGATGTGTTGGGCGGCTGTTGGTGATACAAAGGAAAGTCGAAACTTAACTTAGAACACAAGAATAAACGGAAAGAAGGGAAAACTAAGAAGGAAAAGTAAGTGAGAAAGTAATTAGATAGCTTGAATCAAACTGTTAACTCATTGTCTGTGGTGTGTCTTCTCCAAATCTCTCTTTCTCCCTATTGTTCTGAGATTTTAACCTGAGGAGCCTATCCAACCTCCTGGAGGGGTTCTGACCAATTAAGTTTCGTCTTTGGTTCAGAGTGTTAATGTTTCTCCTCCTCTTATCATAAATTACACGTTATCTAAGTAACAATGGCTTCTAACCTTCCCGCTCATGGCAGAGTACAGTTTAAACATGATTTCTATAATGACAATACGATACATTTTACTCAGATTTCATTGATGCCATTTTTTGAAATACAAAATAATTTCAAGCTGGTAGAAACTTTTAATCAACTATTCAATAGTAATAACAATTGCATTAATTGTGTGCGGTCTAAGCATAGTAGTCACAAACTTATAGGTTGTAGACATCACAAAATTATTTGGTTGAACAATGTTTAATTATGAGTCTGTCTAGCATCATTTTGGAATGATCTGATGCATACTGATATGTAAAATCTGTGGTTTTTAAGAGACTTCAATTCTGAGTTTGAAGGGTGATTCAAAGGTCTTTTATAAGAAGGTGGTCTGTTTTTTGTCTACAGTGTCAGGGTTCAGCTACATTCGGTCTAGTCATTTCTTGGCAGAGCTCTGATACTACCGTAATGTCTCATATTTTGAGGTAACGAGCAGCTTCGAGTGTCTCGAGCCGTACGTCTTGTGTGCGGGTTATGAGGTCTGATCCCGAGACTTTGTGTCAGGGTGCCTGTCTAATTGTTGTTGCTTGTCCTTGTTTGTCTTGATCTCTTTGCTGTCATGTGCTTTGTTTTCCCCACCCCATTGTTACTTTGTTACACTCATGGCTCACACCTGTTCCTTGTTCGTTTTTCACCCTTTATATTTCCCTCTCACTCTCTGTCCTGTGCCAGATCGTATTGCTGTTTTTCAGACCTCCCTGGCTCTCGTTGCTCTTGTCTTTCTAGCATATCTAGCGTTTCCTAGTTCTAGTTGGTGTCTGGTCTCAGTCAGTGTTTATTGTTTTCCTTGCATTGTTTCTAGGGTTTTCCCTTTATCTATTTTTTTCCCTTTTCTTTCCTAGTCCTTTTTGTTCTAGTTTAGCGTTTGCTGGTTCTTGTTTTTTTCCCTTTTTATTTTTTTCTCCCCAGCTCTCCTGTCTCCCTGGTCTGAGTTCCTTCGCTTCTTCCTCTGCTACCACCAAGACGCTGCGCCATTTGTCTTTGCTTCTCGAGTTTCTCTGGGACCTGGCACAGTTTCCTGTTTACTCCCCTTCCCAAGCTCCCCACCACCACTGAGCCTCTATCCAGCCCTGTGGAACATCCCTTCATCCTGCCTGCCGTTGTTACACAGCACAGTGACTCTTTCTGCTATCCTGCTACAAGATCCTTCTGTTATCCATATATTTACTTGAGTTTGAATAAACCTAATCCCTCAACTGATTCCCTCTCGTTGCCTATCCTTACACTTTGGTCTTGTTCAGTTTCGGTTTTATGTAGGGATTTGGACATTAATGACCCATGTGTTTGTCCATGTTGTGAGCGCACAGGAGGAGTGTTTGCTCCTCATTCTATGTCATGTGAGTGGGCACGGTTTTGAACTTTGCTCGAGCCGCACTCTCTCTTGTCTGTGTGTAATGTTTAGCACGTGGTTTGCGTTTTAATCGGGCATCCTTATGCGCACAAATTGCGTTTTCACTAGGTGTGCGCTGTCTCGTCTTGTTTTCTGTGGACACGCGGCGGTTCGCATTGGCTGAGTGTTCATGTCTTGTCACTGTGTAAACCCACCTGTCTTGTTCCCCTGTTATACTTTCATTTGCCCCAGCTGTTTCCCCAATTATCATCTTCATGTGCTCCCTATTTAATCCCTTCATGTTTGCTGTCCTGGTTCATGTCATTGTCTTTCGTATTGTGCTGCTCTTCAGTTCATGGTCTGCCTTCCCAATCGAGTCAAGTCTAGTCTGTTATGTTCTGTATTCAGTACGTTTTTTTCCCCCCCTCGGGGTTGTTTATGTTTGAATTTTTTTTTTTTCATTAATAAAATCCAAACAAAGTAGTACAAGCACGGAGAAAAGATAAAAAAAAAAGTGTTTGGGAGGTGTGGTTTGTGTCATGTTAGGTGTTCATAGAAGAGATGTGTTTTCAGCAGTTTTTTTTTTTATTTTGACAAGGAATCTACATTCCGGATGAGGGCAGCGAGATCGTTCCACCAGCCGGGGGTGGTGAATGAAAATTTTCTTGTGATTTAACTTTTTCCTCTTTGTGATGGAACCAGGAGTCGTCACTCATTGATCAATCAAAGGTTTCTGGTAGGTTTATAGATTTGTAGGAGTGAATGGAAGTATGAAGGTACCGAGCCTCTAGTATTCCTAAAAGTCAGTGCTTTGAATTTGATGCATGCTGCAAGTGGGAGCCAGTGTAGTGAGATGAAGAGTGGTGTGAAATGAGTCCTTTTGGGTTGGTTGAAGACCAGACGAGCTGTGGCATTCTGGATCAGTTGCAGGGGTTTGATTGCACTTGCAGACCTCCCTGGTCTGAAAGTCCAACCAAAAGAGCATTGCAATAGTCCAGTCTGGAAATGACCATGGCCTGTACCAGAAGTTGTGTAGCTTGCTCAGTTAGGAATGGCCTGATCCTCCTGATGTTGTGCAGTGCAAACCTACATGATTGTCAAACCTTGTCAGCTGGTCCTCAAAGATCACTCCAAGATTTCTGGCAGACCTTGATGGGATAATTGTGGTGGCACTGATCTGGATGGTGAAGTCGTACTGTTGGGTTGAATCGACATGAAAGACTAGAAGCTCTGTTTTTCCAGTTTGAGTTGCAGATGATGCTCTTTCATCCATGTCGAGATGTCTGCTAGGCAACTTGTGATTCTCGCAGCCACCGTGGGATCATCTGGTTGAAATGATGGAGCTGTGTTATGGGAGTAGCAGTGTTAGGAGAAGCCGCGTACATCTATGATTGGACCCAGTTATGTGGTGTACATGGAGAAGAGAAGTTGTCCAAGAACTGAGCCCTGTGGAACACCGGTGATCAGTTGACATTCTTTGGAGCCATCCCCATACCATGCCACTTTGAAAGACCTATCTGTGAGATAGGATTCAAACCAGTGAAGAGGAGTTCCAGTGATGCCTAGTGATGAGAGTGTAGATAAGAGGATATGGTGATTAACAGCGTTAAAGGCAGCAGATAGATCTAAAAGAATGAGAACTGACAATTTTTAATCAGCTTTTGCACTCCTTAGAGCTTCCGTGACAGATAGTAATGCTGTCTTGGTTGAATGGCCCATCTTGAAGTCAGACTGCTTGATGTCCAACTGGTCATTTTGAGAGAGAAAAGATACCTGGTTAAAAAAAAAAAAACACGCTCAAGGGTTTTTGATGTGAATGTTAGGAAAGAGACAGGTCTGTCATTGTCAATGAGTATTGTGTATTTAATGTAATGTTTTTTGAGCAGTGGGGTTACCCAAACCTGCTTGAATGCGATGGGAAAGGACACGGTGTGAAGGGATGTGTTGATGATGTGAGTGAGTTCTGGTCAGATTGCAGGAGAGATGGCTTGTAGAAGGTGTGAGGGGATTGGGTCTAAGGGGAAGGTGGTAGGATGGCTGGAAAGGAGAAGTTTAGATACATCTACCCCGGTGAGTGGAGAGAAGGTTGAGAGAGTGTTTCTGCGTTCATGTGTGTGGAGGTGATAACTGACTGCGGAATAGGTAGAGGGTGGTGGTGGAGGAGGACAGAGGAGAGAGTTGAATGTTTGAAAAGTGCATGCTCGTTAGAAGTGGTATTGATCTTGGTGTGGAAATGCAAAGATTTAGCAGTATGGACATCAGTAGAAAAGGTAGAGAGCAGAGATTTATACAAACTCAGGTCAGATGGGTCCTTTGACTTGTGCCATTTTCTCTCTGCTGCCCTTAGCTTGGTCTGGTGTTCACAAAGTACATCAGTTAGCCAGGGGTTAGAGGGAGTAGCATGCGATGACCTGGAAGAGAGCGGACAGATATTATCTAGATAAGATGTTAGAGTAAAATATAAAGTGTCTGTTGCAGTGTTCACATCCAGAGCTGTCTTGGCTGAAGTCTTTCTTGGAGAGAGTCTGTACTCTGAGAGAGTCTTTTCTCTGAGGGATTCTTTAGAGCTCGAAGGGACATGGGGAGAGTCTCTTTACAAAGTGAGTCCAGACACTTGGTGCTGGGTGAGGGCTGGTGATATTGTGCGTGCTGATTGGAATTAGGTGCCAGTGCTCAGTACTCCGGTGCCTGGGAACGAGTGGGTGGAGTGTGAGAGTCTGGTGCGAGGGGCATGGCAGAGTCCATGACAATTAGAAAATAGTGTCATAAAATGTTTGTAGTCCTTTGTCAAGTCAAGTAAAGTCACCTTTATTTATATAGCGCTTTTTACAATGTAGATTGTTTCAAAGCAGCTTTACAGGAAAAAAAATATAAACAAAGTTTGTTTGGCTGAACAGAAGCCCCAAAAGAGCAGGTGAATCAATACAATTGATGAATTTTAAGTGTTAAGTTTCCCCAACTGAGCAAGCCATAGGCGACAGCGGCAAGGAACCAAAACTCCGGCAGGTGACGTAACGAATGAAGAATAGAATGGATAAAAAACCTTGGGAGAAACCAGGCTCTTTTGGGGGCCAGTTCTCCTCTGGCCAACAGCCAAACAGTGCATGATTATTATACAACAATTCAAGTCCAATATGAAGTCCAATTTGGTCCGGTTAGAGATGGGTTCATGATCGTCACAGGGGAGGGTCTAGTAGAGTCACGATCTCCGCAGACACTTCAGGGCAGTGCTGTGCTCCTGTCCAGGTCCTTCATCTTATCTGGATATGGCCCTGATCCAGCTGACCACGGTAACCTCGGAATAAACAGAGACCAATATCAGCGTAGATGCCATTCTTCTTCTGATGTATCGAGTACATCAGGTGTTATGGGAATGTTCCCGGTTCCGGCTTATCTAAATTATGCAGCCTAACAATCATTTTACATGATTTGGATTAAAAATGTATGTATAATGTGTTATGTGTATGCCAGGTTGAAGAGATGTATTTTTAGTCTACATTTAAACTGACAAGAGTGTGTCTGCTTCCCAAACTGTATTAGGAAGACTGTTCCAGAGTTTAGGAGCTAAATAGGAAAAAGATCGACCGCCAGCAGTTGACTTTGATATTCTAGGTATTATAAGCTGGTCAGTATTTTGGGATCGCAATAGACGTGAAGGACTATAATGTGTTAAGAGATCGTTCAAGTACTGTGGAGCTAAACCATTTAACGCTTTGTAAGTAATTAGCAAGATTTTAAAATGTATTCGGTGTTTAATAGGAAGCCAGTGCAGGTTTGACAGAATTGGGCTAATATGCTCATACTTCCTGGTTCTAGTAAGAACTCGAGCTGCTGCATTTTGGACCAGCTGGAATTTGTTTATTAAGCGTGCAGGGCAACCATCTAGTAGAGCATTACAATAATCTAGCCTTGAACTCATGAACGCATGAACTAACTTTTCCGCATTTTTCTTAGAGAGCATATGTCGCAATTTAGATATATTTTTAAGATGGAAGAATGCCGTTTTACAGATGCTAGAAACATGGCTTTCAAATGAAAGATTGGTATCAAAGAGCACACCCAGGTTTCTAACTGACGACGAGGACTTGACAGAGCAGCCATCGAGTGTTAGGCAGTAGTCTAGATTATTATGTGCTGAACTTTTTGGTCTAATAATTAGAATCTCTGTTTTTTTTCAGAATTAAGCAGTAGAAAGTTATTAGTCATCCAATTTTTTATATCAGTTATGCATTCTGTTAATTTAGTGAATTTGTTCGTTTCATCAGGATGAGAAGAAATATAGAGCTGAGTATCATCAGCGTAACAATGAAAGCTAATGCCATGCTTCCTAATAACTGCACCCAAAGGAAGCATGTACAGGGTGAAAAGCAATGGTCCAAGTACTGAACCTTGAGGAACTCCATAGTGAACCCGTGACCGATATGACACCTCCTCATTTACTGCTACAAACTGATAACGGTCAGATAAGTATGACTTGAACCAGGCTAATGCAACTCCACTAATGCCAACATAATTTTCAAGTCTATTCAGAAGGATTTTGTGGTCAATTGTATCAAATGCAGCACTAAGGTCCAGTAACACTAACAGAGAGATACAACCACAATCGGATGATAAGAGCAAATCATTTGTAACTCTAATGAGAGCAGTCTCAGTATTATGATATGGTCTAAATCCTGACTGGAAATCCTCGTAGATGCTGTTTCTTTCTAGAAAGGAACATAGTTGTAAAGATATTGCCTTTTCTAGAATCTTTGACAAGAAAGGTAGATTCGATATCGGCTTGTAATTAACTAATTCTGTAGGATCAAGTTGTGGTTTTTTAATAAGCGGTTTAATTACAGCCAGCTTAAAGGTTTTTGGTACGTATCCTAATGACAAAGAAGAATTAATAATATTAAGAAGAGGATCTAGATCTCTGGAAGCATCTCTTTCAGTAGCTTAGTTGGTATTGGGTCTAGCATACATGTTGTTGATTTTGATGATTTAACGAGTTTAGAAAATTCTTCCTCCCCAAGAGCAATGAAGGAGTGTATTTTGGAATATTGTAGTAGACGGTTGCATGGTTATCATTTTCTCTCTAATGAAGAGTCCATGAAGTCATTAGTGCTGTGCTGATTTAAAGCATCTGGGGTTGAGGCTTTATTTCTTGTTAATTTAGTCACTGTATCAAAAAAATACCTAGGGTTGTATTTGTTTTCTTCTAAGAGGGTAGAAAAGTAAGCAGATCTAGCTGATCTTAAGGCCTTTCTGAATGCAATAGAGCTGTCTTTCCATGAAATGCGAAAAACCTCCAGCTTACTTTTTTTCCAGCTCTGCTCCATTTTTCTGGCTGCTCTCTTGAGGGCCCGGGTGTGCTCGTTGTACCACGGTGTTGGGCTATTTTCTTTAATCTTCTTTAAGCGTGACGGAGCAACAGTGTCTAAAGTGCTGGAAAAGAGAGAGATGATAGTTTCTGTTGCAACATCAAGTTCTTCTAGGCTATCTGGGATGTTAAGTAGATGAAACTGATCGGGAAGATTATTTATAAAGCTATATTTTGTGTTAGGAGTGATAGTTCTACTATATTTATAACAGGGAGTTAGTTTTTCGACTTTGGCTAAAGGTAATCTACATGCAACTAAGTAATGATCTGAGATGTCATCGCTCTGCTGCAGAATTTGAACAGTATCAACATTGATCCCATATGCCAATATTAGATCTAAAGTATGATTACGAGAATGAGTGGGTCCTGATACATGTTGTGTAACTCCAATAGAGTTTAAAATGTCTCTAAATGCCAATCCCAATGCGTCTTTTTCATTTGTTCATTTGTGTTATATCCGTTCTTAGTTGTTTGTAAATCAATTAAATTTTTACCCTTAAACGGTTTTGAGAGATTTTTGTATTTGTTGATTCGGGGAACAGACACAATCTCTATAGGATGATATCTAGGTGAAAGAGTCTCTATGTGTTGGAATTTATCTGACCTCTGTGACGTGAGACAGCTAGCAGACGGTCGGTTTAGCCAGTTTGTCTGCTTTGTAGTGATTTTTTTTTTGACTAACTCTGTAGATTTGTCTTGGTTATTCCCAGGTGGGCCTTGTTAGATTGTTAGTCCTTATGTATTGAAATATCAGTGTTTCCTGTTTTCTTTGTCAGGTCTTGTCCTTGTATGGCTGTTTGTTTCATGGTTCCTGTTCTGCTTCTTGTGTTCACTGGTGTTTTGTACCTTAATTCTGAGCTTCATCTTTAATTACTTTGTTCTAAGTGGAGCTTGATGGTTTCAGCACTTCCAAGTACAGTCATCTCAGTGCTTCCAAGTCCGGTGGAACTAAATCCAGTGGTTTTGGTTGCTTCCAAGTCTGTTGGTCCCAAGCCTGGTGTTCAAGTCAAGTCAAGTCACCTTTACTTATATAGCGCTTTTTACAATACAGATTGTTTCAAAGCAGTTTTTACAGTGGTCACAGGAAAACATTATAAACAAAGTTTGGTTGGCTGAACGGCCGCCTTAAAAGAGCAGGCGAATTAATACAATTGATGAATATTAAGTGTTAAGTTTTGATTATGGATTGATTTTGATGGATTAGTAGAGTCATGGTCTCCGCAGACACTTCAGGGCAGTGCTGTGCTCGTGTCCAGGTGCAGGTTCTTCATCTGATCTGGATACGGCCCGGATCCGGCTGACCATGGTAACCTCGGAATAAACAGAGAATACTATCAGCATAGATGTCATTCTTCTTCTGATGTATCAAGTACATCAGATGTTATGGGAATGTTCCCGGTTCTGGCTGACCTAAATTATGCAGCCAAACAATCATTTTACATGATTTGTAAATGTATGTATAATTTACAGATGCTAAAGAAGTGGCTTTCAAATGAAAGATTGTTATCAAAGAGCACACCCAAGTTTCTAACTGACGACGAAGACTTGACAGAACAGCCATTGAGTGTTAGGCAGTAGTCTAGATTATTACGTGCATAAGTTTTTGGTCTTATAATTTAGAATTAAATTATTTTTCAAAATTAAGCAGTAGAAAGTTATTAGTCATCCAATTTGTTTATATCAGATATGCATTCTGTTAATTTAGTGAATTGGTACGTTTCATCAGGATGAGAAGAAATATAGAGCTGAGTATCATCAGCTAATGACATGCTTCCTAATAATTGTACCCAAAGGAAGCATGTACAGGGTGATAAGCAATGGTCCTTGTACTGAACCTTGAGGAACCTTGAGGAACCCGTGATCGATATGACTTCTCCTAATTTACTGCTACAAACTGATAACGGTCAGATAAGTATGACTTGATCCAGGCTAATTGATCCACTAATGCCAACATAGTTTACAAGTCTGTTTAGAAGGATTTTGTGGTCGATTGTATCAAATGCAGCACTAAGGTCCAGTAACACTAACAGAGACATACAACTACGATCGGATGATAAGAGCAAATCATTTGTAACTCTAATGAGAGCAGTCTCAGTACTATGATATGGTCTAAATCCTGACTGGAAATCCTCGAAGATGCTGTTTCTTTCTAGAAAGGAACATAGTTGTGAAGATATTGCTTTTCTAGAATCTTTTACAAAAAGGGTAGATTTGATATCAGCCTGTAATTAACTAATTCTGTAGGATCAAGTTGAGGTTTTTTAATAAGCGGTTTAATTACGGCAAGCTTAAAGGTTTTTGATACGTATCATAATGACAAAGATGAATTAATAATATTAAGAAGAGTATCTATGATTTCTGGAAGCATCTCTTTCAGTAGCTTAGTTGGTATTGGGTCTAGCATACATGTTGTTGATTTTGATCATTCAACGAGTTTAGACAATTCTTCCTCCCCAATAGCAATGAAGGAGTGGAATTTTTCTTCAGGGACACTAAAATTTACTGTATTTTGTGATATTGTAGTAGACGGTTGCATGGTTATAATTTTCTCTCTAATATTATGAATTTTGCAAGTAAAGCAGTCCATGAGGTTATTAATGCTGTGCTGTTTTAAAGCATCTGGGGTTGAGGCTTTATTTCTTGTTAGTTTAGTCACTGTATACAACCTAGGGCTGTATTTGTTTTCTTCTAAGAAGGTAGAAAAATAAAGCAGATCTAGATGATTTTAAGGCCTTTCTGAATGCAATAGAGCTGTCTTTCCATGAAATGTGAAAAAACCTCAAGCTTAGTTTTTTTCCAGCTCCGCTCCATTTTTCTGGCTGCTCTCTTGAGGGCTCGGGTGTGCTCGTTGTACCACGGTGTTGGACTATTTTCTTTAATCTTCTTTAAGCGCAACGGAGCAAAAGTGTCTAAAATGCTGGAAAAGAGAGAGTTAATAGTTTCTGTTGCAACATCAAGTTATTCTAGGCTATCTGGGATGTTAAGTAGATCAAACTGATCAGGAAGATTATTTATAAAGCTATATTTTGTGTTAGGAGAGATAGTTCTACTATATTTTTAACAGGGAGTTAGTTTTTCGACTTTGGCTAAGGGTAATCTACACGCAACTAAGTAATGATCTAAGATGTCATCGCTCTGCTGCAGAATTTGAACAGTATCAACATTAGATCTAATATTGTAACATGGGATCAAAGTATGATTACGAGAATGAGTGGGTCCTGATAGATGTTGTGTAACTCCAATAGAGTTTAAAATTATCTACATGGATATTAAAATCACCGACAATTATGACTTTATCTGCAGCCATTACTAATTCTGAGAGAAAAATCAGAATTAGTATTGCTATTCTATACAGACCACCAGGGCACCATACAGACTTTATCAAAGAATTTGCTTAAACAGGAATTATTACTTGCACTAATAATTTTACATTAAGGAACATCACTTCAAAATAATTATATTTCAAATTAGATTTTTGAGCAGTACTGATCGTGTTACTATAAATTACAGCAACACCTCCTTCTTTTACCTTTCAGACGAGGCTCATGTTTATAACAGTAATCGTGAGGGGTGGACTCATTTAAAGTAATATAATCGTCTGGTTTTAGCCAGGTTTCTGTCAAACACAGCACATCTAGTTAATAATCTGTAATCATATAATTTACAAGAAGTGCTTTTGAGGAAAGAGATCGTATATTCAGTAACCCAAACTTTATAATTTGTTAATTTGTGTTACATCCGTTCTTAGTTGTTTGTAAATCAATTAAATGTTGACCCTTAAACGCTTTTGAGAGGTTTTTTTGTATTTGCTAATTCGGGGAACAGACACAGTCTCTATAGGATATCTAGGAGAAAGAGTCTCTATGTGTTGGAATTTATCTGAGCTCTGTGACATGTGACAGCCAGCAGACGGTCGGTTTAGCCAGTTTGTCTGCTTCCTGACCTGGGCCCCAGTTAGTCAAGGTTCAGCTCTAAGAATATCTGGTGGGATGAATACCATCTCTTTTCAACAGGTCAGGTCTGCCCTAAAAACTTTTCCAATTGTCTATGAACCCTATGTTATTCTGCGTGCACCACTTAGACATCCAGCCATTGAGTGAGGATAATCTGCTAAGCATCACTCCTGCGCATAGGAAGAGGGCCAGAGAAAATTACAGTGCCTGACATTGTACTTGCGAGTTCACACACCTCTTTAATATTAGTTTTAGCGATCTCCGACTGGCGAAGTCGCACATCATTAGCGCCGACGTGAATAACAATTTTAGAATATTTACGATTAGCCTCAGCCAGCACTTTTAAATTTGCTTTGACGTCAGGCGCTCTGGCTCCCGGCAAACATGTGACTATGGTGGCTGGAGTCTCTATTTTCATATTCCGAGTAATAGAATCGCCAATCACTAGGGCACTTTCAACAGGTTTCTCAGTGGGTGCATCACTGAGTAGGGAGAACCTGTTTGATGTTCTAATCGGAATGGAAGAGTGTTTTTTTTACCCGCGATTATGCCGTCTCACAGTCACCCAGTTGCCCTGCTGCACGGGCTCTACTGCCAGAACCCAACAATGTACTGGGTTTTCTAAGCTAGTTGCATCCAAAGTAGTATCTAAAGCCCTTGCATTCTTACTATCCTCGATTAACGTTTGGATGCTTTTCTCTAATTCTGAGATCTTCTCTGTCAGCCTGACTATGTCCTTACATTTATCACTTGTGAAGCCCTGGCTGCTGACAGAGACAGACAGACTATACTATGAGATACTTTGATAAAAAGCGCTATATAAATGTAATGAATTTATTTATTTATTTATACATGAAGCAGGCAGTACATGTAACAATTACAGGAGATGACATGACTCACGGTGTGTGTTGATCCAACTCACCAGTTGTTTGATGAACTCGGAAAAAAGGCGAGAAAATGCTGTATGCACAGACAGTAATTAAGATAGCACAATGCTAACATGTTTAGCGACTTAGATTAAAGCTGACGATTACAATTTATTAAATAATCTAGTATTGTATTTAGCAATATGATTGAACATCGAGTTTAAGATCTAAAACAAAAACAAGTTTATACGACGCAAACAAACGTAATCCACTCAAGCAAACAGGAAACAGCAGCAGTGCAGCAGTGAAAACGGTCCGTTTGGAACAATCAGCCCCATGTGGAACGTGTCAACCTCACAGATGTCTCTTCACTTTTATCTGACTTTAGCACCACCTGCCTTGGTGTTTTTCAGCTCTGCCTGGGTGATTTTCAATTCCCATTCAGTCACATTCAATGGGACCTTCTGTCACGGTTCATGAATTCCCTGTCTCCTAGAGACTGCATGTGGGTGTATGCGAGGTGAGTGTGGGGGGCGTGGTTACTGATCACCTCATCAGCAATCATCACCCACACCTGATCACCATCAACCTTTGCCTTCATATTTCTTTTATTTCAACCTTTGCCTCTCACCATCATTGTGTTGTCAGGTCGTGTTCCCTTATGCGTTGGTGCCAGTTGTGTCGGTGTCTCCAGTGTCTCCACTGGCACATAAACTCCGGATCACTACTGAACCACTCACACACTCAATCGCCGTCAATGCACTAGGGGGTCAGAGTTTACCAGACATTTCCCAGAGAACCATACCCCTCCGTCTCACTATGGCAGGCAATCACACTGAGAAGATTTACTTTTTCATCATGGACTCTCCTTCAGTTCCCATCGTCCTCGGTCACCCCTGGTTGGTCAAACATAACCCTAGGGTTGACTGGGGACACAACACCATTTTTAGTTGGAGTGATCAGTGCCATGCCTCTTGTCTTGTGTCTGCACGTACGTCTGTGTCTAGTTCTGTGTTGCAGGAGGAGACGGTGAATTTGTCTAACGTGCCCCCGGAGTATCTCGACCTGAAGGAAGTGTTCAGTAAGTCCCGGGCTGCTTCTCTTCCTCCGCATCGTCCTTACGACTGTGCAATAGATATTTTACCAGGTATGTCTCCGCCTAAGGGCAAACTATACTCGCTTTCTACTCCTGAGAGGGAGGCCATGGAGAAATATATTTCTGATTCTTTGGCAACCGGGTTCATCCGCCCCTCTTCTTCTCCAGCGGGGGCGGAGTTCTTTTTTGTGGGGAAGAAGGATGGTTCCCTGCGACCTTGCATTGATTACCGAGGGTTGAACAACATCACGGTGAAGAATACCTATCCTCTACCGTTGATGTCTTCAGCTTTCGAGAGGTTGCAGGGAGCATCTATCTTCACAAAACTGGATTTACGTAACGCTTATCATTTGGTTCGCATAAGAGAGGGGGATGAGTGGAAGACAGCTTTTAATACCCCCAGGGGACATTTTGAATACTTGGTTATGCCCTTTGGGCTGTCCAACTCCCCAGCTGTCTTCCAAGCACTCGTCAATGACGTGTTGGGAGACATGATAGACCAGTTCACGTATGTTTACCTGGATGACATACTGATTTTTTCCTCGTCTCTCCAGGAACATGTCCAACACGTCAGACGAGTGCTCCAACGGCTGTTACAGAATGGGCTTTTTGTCAAGGCGGAGAAATGCGTTTTTCATGCACAGTCTGTTCCTTTCCTAGGGTACATCATCTCATCGGAGGGAGTATGCATGGATCCCGACAAGGTTAAGGCTGTGGTAGAGTGGCCAACCCCAGATTCTCGCAAGGCCCTGCAGAGGTTCCTGGGGTTCGCCAACTTCTATCGACGTTTCATTCGTAACTTCAGCCAACTAGCCGCTCCTCTGACAGCCTTGACCTCCCCCAGAACGACGTTCAGGTGGTGCAATGCAGCCGAGGCAGCATTTTCCAACCTTAAGAGCCGCTTCGTTTCGGCTCCCATTCTCATTGCCCCTGACCCATCACGTCAGTTCGTGGTGGAGGTCGACGCATCAGAGGTGGGGGTAGGTGCGGTTCTCTCCCAGCGCTCTCCCTCGGATGACAAGATGCACCCATGCGCGTTTTTGTCTCATCGTTTGTCTCCAGCCGAACGCAACTATGACATCGGTAACCGAGAATTGTTGGCAGTCAAGTTAGCATTGGAGGAGTGGCGTCACTGGTTAGAGGGGTCGGGGGTGCCTTTTCTAGTCTGGACCGATCATAAGAATTTAGAGTACATCAGAACAGCCAAAAGACTTAATTCCAGGCAGGCTCGGTGGGCCCTTTTTTCGGACGTTTTGACTTTTCTCTGTCGTACCGCCCGGGTTCTAAAAACATCAAACCCGATGCTTTGTCGCGCGTTTTTGACCGCTCCGAACGCCCGTCTACTCCCGAGTGTATTTTTCCTGAGAGACTCATCATCTCCACACTCGTATGGGAGGTCGAAGCGAAGGTCAAGTCGGCCTTAGAAGGGGTAACGCCTCCGCCCGGTGGGCCACCGAGTCGGTTATTCGTGCCGGAAGAAGTAAGGTCCGAGGTCATCCAGTGGGGTCACTGTTCCAAGGTTGCCTGTCATCCAGGAATCAGCCGTACTAGTTTTTTAGTCAAACAACGATTCTGGTGGCCTAAGATGGCCCGGGACATCCGAGATTTTGTGTTGGCTTGTTCTGTCTGAGCCCAGGGTAAGACTTCCAATCGTTCACCAGATGGGTTGCTTCAGCCGCTGTCGGTGCCTTCGAGACCCTGGTCCCACATTGCGCTAGATTTTGTCACCGCCCTCCCGCCCTCCCAGGGGAACACGGTTGTTTTGACCGTAGTGGACCGGTTCTCGAAGGCCGCGCATTTCATACCCTTACCCAAATTACCATCAGCTAAGGAGACAGCGGCATCTGTTATTGAGCACGTCTTTCGCATTCATGGCCTCCCGACTGACGTGGTCTCTGACAGAGGTCCCCAATTTATTTCCAAATTTTGGAGAGAATTCTGTAGATTACTGGGTGCGAGTGTTAGCCTGTCTTCGGGTTTCCATCCCCAGAGCAATGGCCAGACTGAACGAGCCAACCAAGACCTTGAGAGATGTTTGCGGTGTACTGTGTCTCAGAATCCTGCTTCCTGGAGCCAACAACTCCCGTGGGTTGAGTACGCACATAACTCGTTACCAGTGTCATCCACGGGCCTTTCACCGTTTGAATGTAGTCTAGGGTACCAGCCACCAATATTTCCTAGTCTGGAATCCGAAGTTGCGGTCCCCTCCGCTCACGCATTCATCCAGAGGTGTCATCGCACATGGAGCAGAGCCCGTGAGACTCTGCTGCAGGTGGGAGCGCGCACCAAGGCTCAGGCTGATCGCCACCGGTCGAAGCCTCCCGTTTACGTCGTTGGTCAAAAAGTGTGGCTTTCATCCAAGGATATTCCTCTCCGCTCCGTGTGTAATAAGCTTGCTCCCAAATTCATTGGCCCGTTTACTGTCACCAAAATCATTAGTCCGGTGACAGTCCGCCTCAAGCTGCCTCCCGCGTACGGGAGGATTCATTCCGCCTTCCATGTTTCCAAAATTAAGCCCGTTATTCATTCTCCCATTAATCCGCCCATCCCGGTTCCCCCACCGCCGCGACTCGTAGACGGGGAACCAACATATTCGGTAAATCGTATTCTGGATTCGAGAAGGAGGGGACGCGGATTCCAGTACTTGGTGGACTGGGAGGGGTACGGTCCGGAGGAGAGAAGTTGGGTTCCTGCTAGGGACATTCTGGATCACTCCCTTATCGACGACTTCAATCGACAGGTAAGCTCTCCTGGGAGCGTCGAGAGACGCTCCTAGGGGGGGGGGTACTGTCACGGTTCATGAATTCCCTGTCTCCTAGAGACTGCATGTGGGTGTATGCGAGGTGAGTGTGGGGGGCGTGGTTACTGATCACCTCATCAGCAATCATCACCCACACCTGATCACCATCAACCTTTGCCTTCATATTTCTTTTATTTCAACCTTTGCCTCTCACCATCATTGTGTTGTCAGGTCGTGTTCCCTTATGCGTTGGTGCCAGTTGTGTCGGTGTCTCCAGTGTCTCCAGTGTCTCCAGTGTCTCCTGGTTTCCCTGTGTTCCTGTTCCTGTTTCTGCATCTGCATCTGCATCATCATCATCATCATCATCTTCATTGCCTCTGGGATTATTCACCACGCACTCTTCACCTGCACCAGCCCATTGAGTCCCTGCGCCACCACCACCAGCCATCACCTGGACTTTGTTTGTTATTTTCACCTATTTATTTGGAATAAACTCACCTTCACTTGCTATTGAATCCTGTCCTTTATCCAATCTGACACCTTCATTGTGATTCACTCTGCCTTGGACTAAGTAACACTATGTTCCTGGATCGACATGTAAATATTTCTTTTTTAGAACTCCCATTACTAGAATAATACTAATTAATAATTCATTACATTTATATAGCGCTTTATCAAAGACTCTCAAAGTCGCTTTTACACGGACGAGGAATCTCCTCAACCGCCACTAGAGTGCAGCATCCACCTGGATGATGCGACGGCAGCCATATTGCGCCAGAACGTTCACCACACACCAGCTTTATTTGGTGGAGAGGAGACAGAGTGATGAAGCCAATCAGAGAAAGGGGATGGTAGGAAGCCATGATGGACAAATTTGGCCAGGATGCCGGGGTTACACCCCTACTCTTGCTGCCGGCAATGCATGTTATGGACTGTACATTGGGGCTGTCTATAGTGGTGAAGTTCGTTGTCAATGGATCTTTTAGGATGCAACGATGAAGATAGTTTTCAGGATCTTTTCAAGGAAGGTTTGAAGACCATTCTGAGAACAATACTACTCTACATTATTATGCCTCCATTAGACAATAATATTGATGGAAAGTGTTGTTGTATGCAGTGAAGTCCCTGGATGATGTCCATATTGACCCCTCTAGCACCAAAAGCGATTTATTCTCCCTATGTTTTGATTCTGAGCAACATGGCAGGCATGAAATGTTTTATTAACTCTTTGCCCAGCAGTTTCTGTAAGATATAGAGGTTGTTAAGAGATTTTGGCTTTTGAAGGTTATACAGCATGTTAGAATCAGCATCTTTTAAGGCACTATATCAATATTATCATGAGAGTGGGGGAATGGTTTCTAACAGCGGGTTTGTTTGTCTGCTGATAGATTCTGTTACCCCCATGTTTCTTACTCCAGGAAGTTTTAATAATAATTAAACTAAGGACGGGGAACGGATTCCGACAGCTGGCTTGTTTGTCATCAGATTCTGTTTCGCCCACCCAAGTGTTTTTTACACAAGGTGGTACTATTGTTTTCAAACTGATACTGTTAACATTCAGGATAGAATCAGCAGTAAGCCACTACATCAACATCTCTCATCATGGAAGTGGGGGAACAAATTGTGACGGGCTGAATGGGTTGCCGTTGGATTACTTTCCTCCCTATGTTTCTTACTCAAGGAAGTTGCAAAATGTATTTAAACTGATAGCGGTTAAACGCCATCCACATATAAAATGAAATTAGCATATTTTAAGCCAGTATACGAACATCTATAATCATGGGAGCGGGGAAACAGATTCCGAAAGCTTGATTGTTTGCCTTCATATACTTTTCCCCCACATTTGTTACACAAGGAATACTAGTACTAGTGTTTCTTAAATTGGTTAAGCTCCACGCACACACAGGATGGAATCAGCATATTTTATGTAACTACATCAACATCACTCATCATGGGGATGAAGGGGAACAGATTTGGGCTGCTGAGTTGTTTGACACCAGGTTCTGTTCCCCAAGTGTTTCTTACACAAGGCTGTTTTAATATTTATCAAACTGATCCTTATTAAGCTGCTGTCACAGAGTCAAACACGCCTTCAGCATCACACCACTATCACACCTAACTTTCACAATATCCAATATTCTAATCGTCACCACCTGTACCCACCACGCAGTGAACCATTGTCTGGTCTACATTGTTCCTACTTGAACACTTACCTGAATGCTCTTTCAGAGACACCTACCTGTATTCCGCCAAATACGTACCTTTCCATCTTATTCAGTTTTATCTCATCGGCATCCGTCCGTCTTCAAGAGACGATGGTGTAGCTTCCAGGTTTGGGTGTCCTATCTGCACCTTTGCGAAAGGCTGAAGAGTCCGATCCTGGAGTGACAGTCTCTGTTGCACTTGCTGCAGATGAATGCTGATGTTTGCTGAGGCTGTTCTTGGTTTGCCTTCCTTCTGGCTCTCTTTGGAGCGAGGTTTGTGTTTCTCACCTCCTCGGCTTTCTGAGTGCCCCATCTGACAGCAAGATGCCAGGTGGTGCGGTCTTCAGCACAGCTCTCCCAGTTGTCTATGCTGATGCCGGCCATCTTCATGTCCTTTTTGCAGACATCTTTATAGCGCAGACGTGGTCTTCCAGTCAGCCGTGCACCTTCTGCTAGCTCGCCATACAGCAGGTCCTTTGGGTATGTGGCCGAGCCAGCGATGGTGCCTCTCGCTGAGGATGGAGAACGTGCTGTTCATGGCAGTGCGTTCCAGAACCTCTGTGTTGGATTTTTTTCCCTGTCACTGTATATACAGAATGCGCCGCAGGCATCTCAGGTGGAAGCTGTTGAGTTTCCTCTCGTGACTCGCGTAGGCGGTCCATGCCTCGCTGCTGTAGAGGACTGTGCTGAGCACGCAGGCCTGGTAAATGCGCAGTTTGGTCTTTTCAGTGCGGTTGTGGTTCTTCCAGACCCTCTGGTTCAGTCTCGCCATAACTAATGATGCTTTGGCAATTTGGCCATTCACGTCAGAATCAATTGGGATGGAGTTGTGGAGATGGTGGATGCAAGGTATGAGTAGTTCTCAACAACTTCCAGGTTGCACCCATCGATGGCAATGGTGGGAGTTAAGTCTGCATCCATTAATTTAGTCTATTTCAGACTGATAGTCCGAACTCCTTGCAGATATGGGAGAGGCGACATACCAGTTGCTTACCAGTCCATCTTCCGTGTGTGATGTCAAGGTAGCATCGTCAGTGAAGAGCAATTCACGGATGAGAACCTCTGTGACTTTAGTCTTAGCATGGAAACGGGCAATATTGAACAGCTTGCCGTCAGTCCTAATGTGCATGTACACGCCCTCGCTACAGTCCTTGAAGGCGTACTGGAGGAGCATGGAGAAGAAGATGGCAAAAAGCGTCGCCGCAAGGACACAGCCTTGCTTTACTCCACTGCTGACTGGAAAGGCCTTCGATGTTGCACCGTTAAAGTGTGCTGTGCATGCTCTCGTGGAATGATCTTATGATGTACCATTTCATCCACGGACCGGGTGTAGGGGACCAAACTACTATCTCTATACGGCCACCTAAAATTTGCGATACGCATAATACCGCAAAGCAACTCTTTCATATCCCATCTCCTCTCTCTAGTGTCCTCCGTGCATGCACTCGGGGACCAACTCACTTTAACCACTTCATGTTGCAATGAACTCAGTCTATGGATACATTTCCTCAAACAATGGAATAGTATATCATTTTTATACAACAACCTAGTCTTACTCCCCGTGGATATCCAAATCTTTACAGTTTGGCTGTTGTTTGGGCTATTGAGAAGTGGAGGTATTATTTGGAAGGGAGGAATTTCACTGTAGTCACTGATCACTCTTCCCTTATGTGGGTTTTTAAAACCCAAAAGCCAAGCACACGACTGATTTGTTGGGCCCAGTTGAATACAGAAAGGGGAAATACAATACTGTCCCAGATCCACTCTCTCGGGCTCCTATAGAGATGTCTGGATTACTCTCTCCAATCTGTGCTACTGTGCTGTCAACCTATAATTAAATGTTAAAGGAATTGCCAGTCTCAGATGAGGAGATCTGGAAAGCTCAACAAAATGATCCAGAAATCCAATCTCTTTATATGACAATCATGCAAACAGGACAACTTATTATTGTAAATTGTGCCACCACCTTTACAATCTTGGAGGACAAAGTTTCCAGAGTGCAGACTTGCCACACAAAACCATCTATCAGATATATATTCCTACTTCTCTCCGTTCTGAACTCCTTCAGAAATTCCATGAGGATCCATTAGCTGGACATTTTGGATGTTTTAAAAACTATAAGAGGTTTCAGAAAATTGTATATTGGCCAAAAATGAATCCTGATGTCGTGGAATATGTCCAATGTTGCCAGCAATGTCAGGTCCAAATTGGCAGGACCGTTACAACAGACTGAAGTGCATCATCCCTGGGAAATGTTAGGAGCTGACATCATGGGCCCATTTCCACAAAGTTCTAACCACAATAATTACCTTTTGGTGTTTGCGGATTATTACACCCGATGGGTAGAGCTATTCCCATTTCGATAGGCCACTGCACAATCAGTTGTCAGAATAATGACTTGGTACATCTTCACTAGATGGGGAGTACCTGATCTGACTAAGGTTCTTAGTTTGTATCTGCTCTCTTTGATGAAACATGTAAAAAATGGAATGTGACCCCAAAACAAACGACGACTTATCATCCCCAAACTAATATGACTGAGAGAACAAATCGTACATTGAAAACGATGATCTCTATGTGCATTGACAATCAAGACTTGCCTGAGTTCAGATTTGCCTTGAATTCCGTTGTCCATGAGTCAATTGGTGTAACCCCAGCTGAGTTGAACATAAATAGGCCACTGCGAGGTCCTCTTGATGTTTTGTTACAGCCTAGAGAATGTTTTCCAAATTCTTCAGTCTATAGTCAAGTAGAAAAGCTAAGTAGAATGCATGAATTTGTCAGCAAAAATCTAGGTAAATCTAGGTAAAACACCGTCAGAAACGTAATTATGACAACAACACGAGAGAAAGTAAGTATGAGGAGCAAGACCGGGTCTGGTTACGAACACACCCTTACTCCAAAGCAGCAAAATCATTTTCTGCCAAGCTTGCCCCCAAATGGCAAGGTCCGTACCAAATTGTACAAAAAAGGACCCTCTTAACTATCAAATAGTACTGGAGGACACAGGAGAAGATGGCCGAATTGTGCATGTGTCACGGATAAAACCTTGCTACCCTTCAGCTGCAGAACTTCAAAAATTAAATGAGCTCGGCATCCAACAGAAAGTAGAAAGGGAAGATCAAAATATCTCAAACTCTTTCAGGGATGAAAAAGAATTGAACGAAGTAAGTGATGTTGAAATATCAGTAGATCTTGATCAAATTGAACATTAAAGAGAGCTGAATATTTTTGCTCAAGAAAATGGAGGATTTCCTTAGATTTTAATATTGATATGTTAACTTTTTTCAGGGGGGAGAGAGTGCAACGAAAAGCGGTCTTTCCCTTTAAATTTCACTTTAATGAATGTGACGTCATCGGCACAGCGGAAATAAAAAGCATCAGAAATCGGTTACCGTATCATAGCGTTTCCTATGGCTGAACTGCAAGTCACATGCTGACGCTCGTGATCATATTGATAGACTCTGTCACTAAGTTTGAAACTCCCGCTGAAAGCAGGCATACTTGTTGAAAGTGAAACCGCTTTAATCTAAAACGGCTTACTTGACAGGAGTAAAAGAGGAAACTGACGTAACGCAGTTAAACTAGGCAAAGTTTAAGTCAAAACCTTGTGTTGTTGTTGTTGATGTTTATTTTTGGATCATGTTAATTTATGGTGAAGGCGGATAATCAAAATCTCTTGTCTCTTCTATTTACATTATATATATATTATTTTTCCTATTTATACCTATATTCTTATCTTTGCCTTTTCTTTTCTTTATTTTCGTATTTTTCATATGTTCTTTTCCGTTTTCTTATTTGAATGAGTTGTAAAGAGTGACTTATAATCAAGTTAGGGCTTTTTATTAGGTAAAAACCTTTCTTTACTTTTCTGTAGTTTTCCATAGAGTAAGGATGAATATTGTCAGCACTTCTCAACAGATAGAGAATGTTATCAGAATGTTTTGGGTACAGTTTCTGTTGAGAGTTGGAGCCTGAGCCGAGTTCAGCCTTGGAGAAGCTGTATGTGTGTGTGTGTGTTAATATGGTCAGTATTGGTGAGGTGATTAGCTGGCACCATAAAACTTGTTGTTCTCAACAAGCCACGTCACGAACCCGTCAACCATGTGATCAACGAAGATATGCTTCAGACTGTCTGCTCTTTTGTGGAAAATTACTAGTTTTGTTTATCCTTCTTTCTTTCTTTCTTAGCCAATCAGAATCATTTAAACGTCATCATTGACGTAGTTAGCACCCTCTGTTAGAGAATAATTGCTGTAACAATGTTATTGTATGTGGGGTGGCCTACGAACTCCTTGTGAGACCTGAAGCTGGCTTCTGCTGATGAAACTGCAAACTAAACTTCACTAAAATTTCTTCTATTGACTGCACTTCTGACTCCTGGTCTTCATTCAACATATCTGGTCCTCGGGTCTTAACTGTAAATTCCCCTACAATGGTAATTGTTTTTCATTTGTTTGTATTTAGGGGTGGGGTTTGTTTTTCGTTCGCATTAACTGGATCTTTCATGTTCAAAGTTGTGCAACACAAAAAACAATGTACTTGTCAATGAACTCAGCGTTGTTCGAACTGTATCCTTTGGTCATAGCAGCTTTCCTATGGGGGAAAGAATGGTCTACCAATAGCATTTTAGTACATTGCAACAACAAAGCCACCATTCATTGTATCACACTCACACTCCCCCGCACTCATGCCCTTTCTTAGACGCCTTACCTGGATTTCAGTCCGTGACCAACTCTTCATGATTGCAAAACATGTCCCCGGAGCCAAAAACCAAATAGCTTACCCACTCTCGTTTTGCTTTTCAGAAATTCAAGGTGCTGGCGCCAGAAGCAGACCCATCCCCAACCTCAGTACCCCACTATTCAGAACTGATAGACCCATAAACCATACACTAAAAAACCTCCTTGACGCCTTACGGAACTCCATCCTAAAAGCCATTTCCTTCGCCGTCCGCGGTACATTCATAGAGGATCTGGTCGAAAATTAATCTTCCATTACCATCCAAACAGCTCTTCTACAAGCATTCCTTCTCTCTGGTAATCTGTCGCATGCTTGACGCATCATCAGAATGCCGCTACTCTAGTTACTATCAACAATGGAAATATCGCGAGACATCTGCTCTCCAGCACGGGATCCCCACACTTTGGGTTGGATACATTTTGTGGAGTGGATTCCAGGCTGCGTGGAGTGGATTTTAATGTTTTGTGTCCAGTTCAGAGATTCACCCCTCAGTCATTGGTTAAATTCGAACTTTTTAATACTCAATCCATCAATAATAAATCTGTACTGATTGAAGAACACATTAGGGAGAAAAGACTTGACTTCATGTGTTTAACAGAAACATGGCATCAGCCAGAGGTGTTCTCTTCCCTAAATGAAGCCTTTCCCCCTGGATACAGTTACTTGGAGGCAGCTCGCAGCACCGGCCGTGGTGGTGGCCTAGCTGTCATCCACTGACAGGACCTGGAGTTGTCCCGCATGAAGGTGTCGCAGGCAGCGTAATAGCATTTAAATGCAAGCCTCCTTTTTCAATGTTCTCCTTCTTTATCGGCCCCCTAAGCAAAATTCTGCATTTATCCTGGAAATATCTGACCTCCTCACTACACTTTGTACTACCTCGGCCAATACTATTATCATGGGAGATATAAATATTCATGTTGACACCCCCTCATGTCATCTTGCTGCTGATTTTCTTCAGCTGCTAGACTCCCTCAACCTACAACAACATGTTGATGTCCCCACACATTCCAGGGGACACATACTCGACTTAATCATTTCAAACTCAGCTCTCATCAGTAAACTACAGGTTTATGATCTTGGAGTTTCAGATCACAAGGTTGTGGCAATGGAGTTGCCCTTTCCTTCCTCTCACACCAAACCAAAGAGACAGATCCACTACAGAAAGTTGAAAAACATCAATGCGGATGTCCTTGTCCAGGACCTTCAACATATCTCCTCTCTCTCCATTGGCCTTTCTGACTTGGTTTCGGTTGCTGACGAGGACCGTCTCATTCACACGGTCAGCACCTTGGTACACCTGCAAGCTGCAAAAGATGAAAGCGGCTGGGCGTGTCCCTGAGCGGCGGTTCAAGGCTTCTGGACTGACTGTTCACAAACAGGCATACAGAGAACAAAAGAGGGTTTATGCAGAAGCTCTGAGAGACGCGCGGTCACGGTATTATTCCACTATCATCAATAACAGTCCTGGAAACTCAAAACAACTTTTCTCAACAATAAACCACCTTCTCAAACCCCCGTACTCTCCCACTCTGACACCACTGAGGAGAGGTGTAATATGTGTATTACCTTTTTCAAACAAAAAGTAAATAATATCCGCTCTCAACTCACTACCACTGCTGCTCTGCCTCCTCCAACGAATGATCCAGCATTGAAGATTGTACAACCCCTCAAAACAAATATGGACCGTGAAGTTCTCTGCAACTATAGGCCCATTTCAAACCTACCATTTCTATCAAAGGTTTTGGAAAAAATAGTTGCTGTACTACTTCATGCTCACCTCAAAAAAAAAAAACCTGTTTGAAAGATTTCAGTCGGGCTTCCGCCCTGGCCATAGCACTAAAACAGCCTAGGTCAGGATCACCAATGACCTTCCGATAGCTGCAGATACTGGTTCCCCATCACTACTTATCCTGCAAGATCAAACAGCTGCTTTTGAAACAGTAGACCACAATATTCTCCTACACCGCCTGAAATACACCATTGGACTTTCAGAACATGTTTACAACCGTTTCATTTCATATCTGACTGGCAGAACGGAGTACGTTGCCCTGGGCAAAGCCAATTCACTCAATCAAGATGTCACCTGTGGTGTTCCTCAGGGCTCTGTGCTGGGTCCCACACTTTTATCCATTTACATGCTCCTCCTCGGTAAAATTATTAGTAGACGTGGTATATAATTCCATTGTTATGAAGATGATACGCAGCTGTATCTGAAGGACAACCTCCACCTTCTCTGCTCCCCTACCAACATCCACACTGACCACCTGCCTGGAGGAGATAGAGACGTGGATGAAGCTCAATTTCCTTCAGTTAAATTGCTCTGATGCCATTTTAATTGGTACACCACATCAACTTCGCACTTCAACCATCACCAGCATCACTTTTTCCGGCACTTTTATCTCCCTTTCAGTAATTTAGGTGTCAAAATGGATCCTCATCTCACCTTCGACACCCACATTAAACACCTATGAAAGACCTCATTCTTCCACCTCAAGAACATTGCCAAACTCCGTCCAATACTCAGCCTGGAGGATGCAGAGAAGCTCGTCCATGCCTTTGTTTCCTCCAGGCTGGACTACTGTCACCCCCATTCTGAAATCTCTTCACTGGCTCCCTGTCACGCTGAGAATTGAATATAAAGTTTCCCTTCTCACCCATCAGTGTATTCACGGACATGCCCCCTTTATCTGCAGGAACTTCTCACCCACCCAAGCTTTTCACACTCTGCACGCACGCTTCGTTCTGCAAACTCAAACATCCTAAATTCCCAGAAAAAAAACTTTGCAGCATGGGTGATAGGTAGGGACCATCCAAATTCACGGGTAAAAACTCGCAATTTCACGGAAGGTTTTTAAAAAAAACACTCGATTACACAGAAAATTCACGGGTACAATTTTTAGGCACCAATCACTGCAATCAGTCCATCTGCTGCCACACGCGCTGTTTTGTATTCTAAAATACCACTTTTTGACTGTTCACCTGTATTAAAAAACAAAAAGGAAACAAAATACGACTACAATACACGTAGCCACACACTCCGCAATGCCACGTGACATTAATGAAATAGTTCACAGTTTTTCGTGGCCAAAACTTGGCCGACCAATGTGGTTGCTGACATATTCTGTCGCTGTGGTGCATTGATGTTTGTGTACTGGCTGACGCTTTTCTCCGCGTCAATGCTGTTCGTTGGTACAGAAAGGTAGCGTAATGCTCAGCAGAGGAAACCGACTGCTGTGCGAACGCCAGAATGCTGTTATACTCGTATCCGGCGGAACTTCTTTTGCTGCTGTTTAGTAGGCTGCAAACTCGGCTAAGACGCTACGATCATCTGCTCCTGGTATTCTCTTTATCAGTAAAAAATATTTATCTTCAATAAAAATTTCACTATTTCACGCTTGTTGGGTGTTTTCACGGAAAGTGGCCGATTTCATGGAAAATGTCACGGCCGTAAAATCGTGAATTTGGTTGGTCCCTAGTGATAGGGCCTTTTCATCGGCTGCTCCGAGGCTGTGGAATGCCCTCCCAGACTACCTGAGGGCCCCACAGACTATTGATGCTTTTAAACGCAACCTAAAAATCTTCTTACAGAAGCTTTTGTATGAAAGTGTTTTTGTAGGTTTTTGTTGTTTTTGTTGTTGTTGTTTTTTTATTACTTTGATTTTAAGTATACCTTAGATACTTTGTAGCACTTTGAGATTGTACAAATGTAAAGTGCATTACAAATAAAATTTATTATTATTATTATTATTATTATTATTGTTTCCCTCCGAACCCTCCAATCTCATCTTACTGTTTGGAAGAGCTTTAAGACTTTCCATTCTTCATATAACCTGCTTTTTCCTGATTTTTCCCTGCTCACCATCATCTCATTCATATCCCATCACAACAGCACCAAGAACCTCCAAGCCAGCTCAATTAAAGGTTAAGCAGATTTCATTTTTTTGATAAATTAATTTTTGGCTCACACTCTCCAGAAATATCTAATTCCCAGACATCTCTACTCAAAGGCATCAAAAGAACCCAAACCACCAACCCAGACACCAGACAACCAATAAACCGGCTTCCCAACAGACCATTTTTCCAGCCACTCCTTTCGCATAGGCGCAGCAACCACGGCTATACAAAAAGACCTTTTCCAACAGCAGATACAAGCATTGGGCTGCTGGTCTTCAGAAGCTTTCAAGAAATACATTTTTTCAAACAGATCGCACATCAAACAAGCCCAAAAAACTCTCCTCATTTAAGCATCAGCGCTTCTCCACATACAAACTTCATGGCCACAGTGTTTTCACTGTTGCAGCAGTCACGCTCCCGCAGGAGCCACTTCTCTTAAGTTCCACTGCCGCAGCAGTGACGCTCCCATAGGAGCCAGTTCTCTTAAATTCTCCACTGTCGGAGCAGTGACACTCCTGCAGGAGCCAGTTCTCTTGAATTCTCTACTGCCACAGCAGTGACGCTCCCGCAGTAGCCAGTTCTCTCGAATTTCACTGCCACAGCAGTGACACTCCTGCAGGAGCCAGTTCTCTTGAATCCCCACTTCTGCAGCAGTGATGCGCCTCCACACTCCTGCAGGAGCTCAGTCCATTGAAAATTACTCGAGAGCCAATGTTTGGAATTTAACCTCCAGCATCACAGCGCGACTTGCCTCTTTTCTCTTGCAACTCACCTTCTTACAACAAGTTGAACAACAAACACATCTCCAATGCTACAGTAATACCATCTTCTATGTGCCTCAAGCCTTCAACAGCCAATCACCAGTGATACTCATCTTTCCGGAAAACATGAACACCAAACTTCCTTACTGACAAGACAAGAAGTCCTCCCGAATCCCCCCTAAGCTTTCACCTTGCGATTTTTGGGGGTCATCAACATCTTCCCAATGGCTGTCTGACTTGGAGCACTCCTTCAAAAATTGCAACCAGGTTCAGGCTAAATACTGAGCTCGGAGCCCTCTCCTTGGACAGCACGCCAAATACGCATACCATTTACAGCTACTGAATCATTTGTAAGTGTGACTCATATAACTCAAGTAACTCATGAAATTATGTTTTATTAACACAGTTTGGGAGATGGTAGAACGATGAGACAAAGGAGAAAGAGAATGACAGCTGATGGCACAGATCCAGAGCTTAGATGGGATGTCAACCCACAGTTGAGATGAGGGAGAGAGGCCCAGGGTGTGGAGGTGGAGGTGGCCGGTGGAGGCGGAGCAAATGGATCCCAGACAGAGAGTTTATGGGCCCAAGTGACTCTGCTGGCCCTAGAGACCTAGGTGAGGGCACAGTAAAGAGCATTTGAGGTGGAGTGATGAAAAAACAAACAAACAAAAAAACACAATAACAGAAGAATACTTGTGACCAAATGAAAACAAACTAGGGGTCTGTGTGGTGTGAGGGTGGCACAAGACTTAATTCAAAAACATTAGTATTGTGATATTACTATTAGTAACATGTCCAGTCTTTTGACTGGTACTGTATATAATACAAAAAATAATAGGCCTATAAAAAATATTGTTCAAATGCAGTGAAACAAAAGATCACAAACACAGGTTTACTGTTAAGAGTAGACATTAATATAATGTTAATACAGTAGTTGCTACGATACTGTCATTGTCATAATAGACTGGAGGACACAGAGGTTAATGTGCGATAACAGGATTATTGAAGTAAGGACACGAAACGGAGAACTGGTGAGCAGGTGTAAACACAGGAACAGGAGAGCGGCTTAACTGAAGCAGTGAACACACTAGTGGAACCTTGGAGTGATGGAAGCGAGGAATCTTGGAGACTCAGGAGCATAGCAGTAGCGTACTCGGTAGCGTACTTGGAGATGCAACAGGTCGCAAGGCAGTCTGAGTAGCAATAGCTGAGACCAGACATTGAGTGCATGGTGAAGGCTAGTGATAAAGGGCTCCAGTGATGGGAAACAGGTGTGGGTGCTCAGTAATCAGGTGACAGGGAACGAGTGGGCGGAGCGTGGGAGTCTGGTACAGGGGGCATGGCTGAGTCTGTGAAAGCTGTGACGGTCAGCCTGAATCTTCTGCCTACGGACTGCCCGTTGCAGATGGACGTGTGCTGAGTCCCACACCCTCTCGCTCTCCTGAAACCAGTGGTGGACAGCTAGAACGTCTGTGGGCTCTCCAGACCAGGGGAACAGTGGGGGTTGGAAACCTAGAACACATTGGAAAGGGGTGAGGTGAGTGGATTCTTGGCGAAGTGAGTTCTGTGCATACTCAGCCCACGGAAGGAAGCGGTTCCAGTTGTCCTGGCGGCGACCACAGTAGGCTCGGAGGTATCTCCCAATTTCCTGCATCTTCCGCTCAGTCTGGCCATTGGATTGGGGGTGATAACCGGAAGAGAGACTGACTGTGACACAAAGGAGTGAGAAGGCTTTCCAGACCCGTAAAATGAACTGTGGGCCCCTGTCAGAGACTACGTCCTCGGGGAGGCCGTAGTGTCGGAAGACATGGTGGAATAGGGCCTCCAAAGTTGTTCTTGATGGAGACAGCCAATCTGCACTGTGATGGGATCCGTGATGTAGCGAATGCACCTCTGACCTGAAAAAGACGCATTGGGATTGGCATTTAGAGACATTTTAAACTCTATTGGAGTTACACAACATGTATCAGGACCCACTCAGTCTCGTAATCATACTTTAGATCTAATATTGTCATATGGGATCAGTGTTGATACGGTTCAAATTCTGCAGCAGAGCTATGACATCTCAGATCATTACTTAGTTGCGTGTAGATTCCCCCCTACTATGTGAAGCGCTTTGAGCTCTGGATAAGCGCTATATAAATGTAACATTTCTTCTTTCTTAAAGAAGATCAAAGAAAATAGTCCAACACCGTGGTACAGCGAGCACACCCGGGCCCTCAAGAGAGCAGCCAGAAAAATGGAGCGAAGCTGGGAAAAAACTAAGCTAGAGGTTTTTCACATTTCATGGAAAGACAGCTCTATTGCATTCAGAAAGGCCTTAAAATCAGCTAGATCTGCTTACTTTTCTACCCTCTTAGAAGTAAACAAATACAACCCTAGGTATTTATTTGATACAGTGACTAAATTAACAAGAAATAAAGCCTCAACCCCAGATGCTTTAAAACAGCACAGCAGCAATGACTTCATGGACTTCTTTACTTGCAAAATTCATAATATTAGAGAGAAAATTATAACCATGTAACCGTCTACTACATTATCACAAAATACAGTAAATTTTACTGTCCCTGAAGAAAAATTCCACTCCTTCAGTGCTATTGGGGAGGACGAATTGTCTTAAACTCGTTAAATCATCAAAATCAACAACATGTATGGTAGACCCAATACCAACTAAGCTACTGAAAGTGATGCTTCCAGAGATCATAGATCCTCTTCTTAATATTATTAATTCTTCTTTGTCATTAGGATACGTACCAAAAACCTTTAAGCTGGCTGTAATTAAATCGCTTATTAAAAAACCACAAATTGATCCTACAGAATTAGTTAATTACAGGCCAATATCGAATCTACCTTTTTTGTCAAAGATTCTAGAAAAGGCAATATCTTCACAACTATGTTCCTTTCTAGAAAGAAACAGCATCTACAAGGATTTCCAGTCAGGATTTAGACTATATCATAGTACTGAGACTGCTCTCATTAGAGTTACAATTGATTTGCTCTTATCATCCGATCGTGGTTGTATCTCTCTGTTAGTGTTACTGGACCTTAGTGCTGCATTTGATACAATTGACCACAAAATCCTTCTGAATAGACTTGAAAATTAAATTGGCATTAGTGGAGTTGCATTGGCCTGGTTCAAATCGTACTTATCTGACCGTTATCAGTTTGTAGCAGTAAATGAGGAGGTGTCATATCAGTCACGGGTTCAGTATGGTGTTCCTCAAGGTTCAGTACTAGGATCATTGCTTTTCACCCTGTACATGCTTCCTTTGGGTGCAGTTATTAGGAAGCATGACATTAGCTTTCACTGTTACGCTGATGATACTCAGCTCTATATTTCTTCTCATCCTGATGAAATGAACAGATTCACTAAATTAACAGAATGCATAACTGATATAAAAAAAAATTGGATGACTTTCTACTGCTTAATTCTGAAAAAACAGAGATTTTAATTATTAGACCCAAAAGTTCTGCACGTAATGATCTAGAGGACTGCCTAACACTCGATGACTGCTCTGTCAAGTCTTCGTCGTCAGTTATAAACCTGGGTGTGCTCTTTGATACCAATCTTTCATTTGAAAGCCATGTTTCTAGCATCTGTAAAACGGCGTTCTTCCATCTTAAAAATATATCTAAATTACGACATATGCTCTCTAAGACAAATGTGGAAAAGTTAGTTCATGCGTTCATGAGTTCAAGGCTAGATTATTGTAATGCTTTACTAGGTGCTTGCCTCTGTTTTCTTCACCAGCTGAGGCAGACATCGAGGAAGATCCCAGATGCATGGTGTGGAGAAAGGCTTGGATGAGGTCGGGAAGCGAAAGTAGTACCGGGGATGGGGGATCACCAGCCACTGCTTCGGCCTGAATGCTGGTCTGGTCTTCTGTCATAATAGACTGGAGGACACAGAGGTTAATGTGCGATAACAGGTTTATTGAAGTCAGGACATGAAACGGAGAACTGGTGAGCAGGTGTAAACACAGGAACAGGAGAGCAGCTTAACTGAAGCAGTGAACACACTAGTGGAACCTTGGAGTGATGGAATCTAGGAGACTCAGGAGTGTAGCAGGAGCGTACTCGGTAGCTTGGAGATGCAACAGGTCACAAGGCAGTCTGAATAGCAATAGCTGAGACCAGACATTGAGTGCATGGTGAGGGATGGTGATAAAGGGCTCCAGTGATGAGAAACAGGTGTGGGTGCTCAGTAATCCGGTGACAGGGAACAAGTGGGCGGAGTGTGAGAGTCTGGTGCAGGGGGCGTGGCTGAGTATGTGTCAGTCATCAAATGCTCAATGATGTTTTTTTCTATTATCTCACAAATTTGAGAATCATAGTCACCAAATGCTGGCCTACATAAGACATCTGCATGAATATGGTGAATGTGAGCTCACTGACTGGAAGCAGGAAGGGTTTTTTTTCCCTCTCCAGTGCAAAGAAATATCAAATGCCTTTGAAATACCAGGTATGTGATGTACACTTAAATAAGATAAGATAAGATAAGATAATCCTTTATTCGTCCCACAGTGGGGAAATTTCTCTGTTCCAGCAGCAATTTTACAGTAGGTTACAAACATAAATAATATACATAATATACAGCATAATATAATATGTATATATACATATATATATACAGCATATACAAAAACAAAAAAGTATATCAAGTATTACAATATAGTGATTGCACTACAACAACAACAACAAATTGCACATATTATTGCAGTGAAAAAGTGAAAAAGGAGCAGCAGTGAGTACAATACAATATACAATTTTAAACTCTTGACTCTTTTATGTTGTTAACTATATTCTTAATAAACTACACATATTATAACTGTCCTAGCTATTTTAAACTATGGCCGATACAGAAAATGAGAAGGAATTGATTTAGCAAATTTACCCTACTGGACAATGTAATCAAGGTCGGTCAGTAAATGAATAAACTAATGGCCACAAAATCCTTTCCCAGAATACCTTGAATAATTTACAACATATGATTCAACACAAAACAAAAAGCAAACAAACTCCCATTACATAAGGTAATATTTCTAAGTGCAATATCCCTGTTCTTTTTAAACTAGCTTGGGAATTAGAGTCACACATGCACCAGCTCACAAACACACGTTTCACTTGCTGAAGACACTAAAGCTACCGCTTCTGGTCCACAGCGCATATTAATAATCCTGGTTCATGGGAGTGCTTCACGAGACAAGAACGCTAATGCATTCCCATTGCGTTTTGACACAGCGAAAGAGTTCCCTTGACAGGAAACAGATGCTGAATAGCTGGTAAGGGAAAAAAATAAAATAAAATCACACAGAGATAAACTTTGCCCACTGGAGAAGCAGGCAGGGGGTATTCCAGAAAACAGGTTATGTGACATCCCCAGGTATGTTTACGGGTAACCTGATCCGGAGCAGGTTCAGTTTGAGGTTTAGTTTAGTTCAGCGCATGCGCAACCTATTGATGAGGCTCCAGTGGTTGTGACAGATAGATACAGTACATACACAGACAGATATAGTAAATTATCATCTCACACATTGTTGATCTGCCTTCCTTTTTTTATTTTTGGAACAAGATGTTTTCTATGCTATAATGCATTTCTTTCATCCTAAATCATTTATAATATAGATTACCTTTGAAACAAAGTGGACGCAAAATTACTAAGCATAAAAAAAACATGTATAGCCATGTCTAAGCACAAACTGTTATTTAGTTTAATAAGTCTTTCTCTTGGTTATATAATTAGAATCTAATAAACGATACAGTTCTTATTCACAGTGATTAAAATATTTTTAAACAAAAAGATTTAAAAATTATTACAAAACCATCAAATATGTGGCTATATTCACCAAGTGTGTAAATCACCATTAAAGAAGAGAAGAAAAAGGTAGTATGGTTTTTTTCTTAGCTAACGTTTCCATGGTGACTCGTGGATTCGTTGCTCTGTTGAGAATGGCTTGTGTGTTAACTGTGAACATACTCTGGACTGGATGAAACTCAACCAAGAGTTCAGTGTATGTTTCACGTTAAGATAACCTTGCTTTTTTGAATACCCCTAAGGTGAGGCAAATGAACGAATGAAAAGGAAACAAGGGGGTGGGGCAAAGACAAGACAAACAATAGAGCACATGGCAAGCATAACAGAAAAAAAACCAGACTGATCAGTCCTGAGTTCTGATATATATGGGATAGAATAAGTGTCTTTTAAGTTGTTACATCAACATTTCTAATCATGAAAGTGGGAAAATGGATTCTGTTCCTCCCACGTTTCTTATTGATAACAGGTTTAGCTGATTTCAGTTTCTGCCAGTAGGTTGATATAAGATGAACCCGACAGTGATCAGAGAGCTCTGAACTACACGTTGAACAGAGTGATATTGTTACGTCCTCTGGATATATTTGTAATACATATGTGGTTTGGGGAGAGTGAATCTAATTATTGAGTGTGTTATGTGTTGTGTACTTGGACTCTTTTTTTCTCTCTCCCTTCGTCAGGCTGCTAATTGGGTTCCAGTTGATGCTCATCAGCTGAGTGAATGTTGCAAAGATCTCAAGCAGTATAATAGAGTGGAGAAGCAATGCTGAAATTCTGTTGGCAACGAACTTCACTCTTTTCCTTGATCTAGCCTTATGAATTTTTAATTTTCTATTGTGTGAACATGTACAAACAAAGGTGGTCCATTTTTTTTTTTAACTTTGTGAATGAGTTGCATAATCTTTGGGAGACCGTGTGAATGCTGAATTCTCTTATGTTACTATTTTTATTTAGTTTTTAGCCTACTATACTATAATTTTTGTAAATACTTAGTCTTAACCCTCCTGTTACCCTTAAATATGCTAACACTTTTTACCCACTGGGGTCAATTTGACCCCAGTAATTTAAACCTCCAGAATATGATTTTTTTTTTTTTTACGAAGGTTTGTTCCAGGTTATTTATGTCTTTGTTGACTACTTAAATAACATTTTAAGTTGACATCCACCCAGCACCCCCCTCCCCCACCCCTTATACATCCAGAATACCCATTGTAAGACTATGGACACATTTACAAATCACCATAAAATCTTACTGATTGACCTAAAATTGGAAAGTATATATATTTTTGCTGTTTTATTTGTTTTATAATATTTGTAAGTATAGATTTTTGTAAATGTATAACATTTGGAAAGAAAAACTATTTATTTTATCAAGGATAGTAACACAGGTTATGGTTGGGGTCAATTTGGCCCCGAAAAAACAAAACAATTTCAAATATTCAGAAGGATTGTATTTCTAAAAACAGAACATCATTGCCATCAGAACAACAGTAAGGAACACATAACAGTTAAAGAAAGAAAGAAAAAAAGAAAGAAAGGAAGGGCCAACGGGCAGTCATGCATCGGCAGCTGTAGGTGGCTGTAACCTTGTCCAAATTATCTACCCTTCCCTTTGTCTCATTGTAATCCAGTGCCATTTGTGGTTTTCGGCTTTCTCTGGTGCTCAGAACAGTATCTTTGCTCATTAGCAGGACATTTTCCTCTTTCTTGGGCCAATAGGAGACGACAGTGGCTCTTTCTGTGAAGGTAAACATTGAAGATGTTACCTTCCTGTTCTTCATCGCAAGAAGCTCAGAGGAAAGTTCTGGCTTATTTTTTCTCACTGTCCTCAACACGGTAGCCGTCCTTTTTCGCAGTTCTTCACCCAGGGCGTACGATGTGAAAAAATGATCACATGTAATGTTATGGCCATTCAGTCCCTCAGCCATGTCTAGTACCACCCTCATGCCCTGATTTTTTTAGGTGCTTCTCCAGGGGATTTAACCCGTGTACACCTGCCTATTCCAGGCATAGCTGGACTCTGCATCACATACGGCCCATATTTTTATGCCATATTTGGCTGGTTTGCTTGGTATGTCCCATGTCGTGTGAACTTTCCTGTAGCTCAATCAGTAGAGCATTGGTGCTTACAATGCCAAGGTCACGGGTTTGATCCCAGGGAAAGCAAAAGCTGATTCAATGTGTTCCTTGAATGCAATGTAAGTCGCTTTGGATAAAAGCGTCTGCCAAATGCGTAAAAATGTGAACTACTAGTTGCTGTCGCAATACTACAGATATGGTTATGTTAGGTTAGAGCCCTAGAGAGATTATTGAATATATAAAATTATAATGAACATTATAAAATTATAACATGTTATAGTGACCTCAATAAAACAACCAAAACAAATGTGTGTGAAATTTTAATATTTCTTATGTTTTATACAGCTAAAAGAGACTGGGGTCAAATTGACCCCAAGGAACACCGATGCTACAAAATGTGTACAGGACATTGAAAAAATATCAGCACGATAATTTTATGTTTACAGAGTTGTCCTCATTAAATTAGGAAAAGTCAGTAAATTTGAAGCAAAAAAAAAATCAAATTAATCATGTTTTTACATTGAATGGGGTGAAATTGACCCCAAAGATAACAGGAGGGTTAATTTGGAAGTTGTAGGGAGAGGGTGCTATTTTCTTTGAAATATGCTTATGTGTGTAATAGACAGGGAACAAGGTGAGAATTAGATTTATTTTGTATAGCTTATTTTATGCTTCCCTCTTACCCATACAGTACCCAGAAAGTTTTATTTTAATTTTATTTTTTTATGTTAGCCTCAGCCTTTTTTGCTTTTCTTTAGTTATTTACAAAATGTTGTGTTTTGTTGCTTTTCTGGATCGGGGGATTGAAGTGACCATCAGTCTTTTCCATTATGTTTATCATTTATTTTAAGTTACAATAATTGTTACATTGTTTTCTACTATATAAACAGGGAGGTTTGTAACAATATGCATCCTTTATAATGGTGTAACAGTGGCCCAATATAAGACTGTTTCTGGTGGGACATGTAACATGAGTCCAGGTAATGTCGCTCCAGCCAGTTGTTGCAGCGCTGCACTGACAAACTAATATGTATAGAGCTCTACCTATCATTTCAACAAAATGATTGCACGATACTTGCGCCAATCACAAGCTGTCTGGCAGACTTCTCATCATGGATGAAAGAGCATCACCTGTACCTCAACCTGGCAAAGATGGAGCTTCTTGTTTACAAAGTTGGCAGCTGACTCTACAGCACGACTTCACGTCCAGATTGGCTCCTCAATGATTACCCCATCAAGGCCCCCCAGATATCTTGGAGTAATCTTTAAGGATCAATTGACCTTCAAAGATCACATCACAAAGACAGCTCAATCATGCAAGTTTGCATTTCACAACATCAGTATCAGTATCAGGCTGTTCCTAACTGAGCAAGCAACAATTCTTTACCACTAAAAAGTTGCTCCAAAACAGAAATAATATTTGCTATAGCTTTCAGTGTTATTGTTGACATATCGCACAGCGTTGCCAAGAAGTTCTGCCCTCTTTAATGATTCTGTGTGCCACTGTGCATGCAATCTGTATGTGAGCTACTGATTGTGTGTTTGATGTACAATGAAGCACCATGTTCGTTTTAGAATGATGATTCACTTTTACAGAAAACTATGGCATAGATGGCATAAACTTTGCTCGCGGTAGTGGGGCAGACAAAGTATGTGTGTTTGTCATTTTAAGTATAAGTAAAATAACAGACTTAAAAATATACTCCTAAAAGTACCCGTACTCCCAAAACACTTCTTAAACTACTCCCATTTATTTAGCAGTGTCACAGCCATCAAAATTACTTTATATTTACAAAACACAGTTGAGAATTCAATATTTTGTTTGTACTTTTGTCAGTTAAACAAAAAAAAAGAAAGAAAGAAGCAGATTCTTGATTTTATTATTTTTGCCATTAATATTTGTAAGCAACAACAAAAAATCCCACACAAAAGTCATGTCAATTGCTTGTTTCTGCTTCTTCTTAACTTGTTTTTGAATCTAAAAAAAATTATATAATATTTCAGAAGCATAATACACCTCCTACCATATAAAAGTTTAAACACAGATTGCAGGACAATTCCGTCAATGATGAGGAAAGTGTTCAAATGTTTGCTTTATGGCAAGCTGGCCTTTTCTACATAAATTCTTGAGAATTTATGGTTGAATTGGATTGACACCAGGCCTTGGCTTATTTAGTTCCTAAGTCAACAGGGTGTTGTGTTGGAAACGTGTGTGATGTGGAAAGAGATGAGGAGAAACGGGTTTCCAACTGAAATTCACTTAAGAAAAAAAAAGAAAAGAAAAAAAGGCAAACAAAACAAAAGACTTTAAATACCAAGACAAGACGGCACTCTTTTTGCAAAACCAATTAGAATGAGGAGACATGGACGTGAACTGAACTGACAACTGAATGCACGACAAACAGGAAGTTCACGAAGGACAACACTTACAGCCAGTACATGAAGGGAATGTATATTTAAACAACCTTGCTGGTCAGGATTTTTTTTCCGTATAGTAACGTGGGTATTAGCGTTACCATAGTGTCATGATGCGGCGTTGAGTTCCTTCAAATGGAAGGAACCTGGTTCTCTTAGTCACTTTGCCATACTTCACAAAATTCCCTAAATGTCCTCCTTCAAATAATTAGAACCTGCTGATGTGGATTTCAGAGATCTATTTCTGGTCTCGTTGACACTGTAAGGGAATTCACAGTTAAGACCCGAGGACCAGATGTATTGAAGACCAGGAGTAAGAAGTGCAGTCAATAGAAGAAATTTTACTGAAGTTTAGTTTGCAGTTCATCAGTAGAAGCTTCAGGTCTCACAAGGAGTTCGTAAGCCGTCCCACATACAATAACATTGTTACAGCAATTACAGTGGAGTTCACTTATCTCGAGTCACGGTTAACTCACTAATACTATTATGTCGATGTTTTTGAAGTGGAACCGCCAAACTCCCTATTTGTCTTATTATTTTCTTGTGGGTTATGTCGATTCTGTTATTTTGCCGAAATCTAATATCTCGAGCACAAAAAAGCGACAAATTCACCACTTCACATGGTTATTTTGTGACTAATTTGCGTACCTAGTTCACTGCGTATTATAAATGTAGGTACATAGTCAGGCTGACAGAGAAGATTTCAGAATTAGAGACACGCATCCAAACTTTAATCGAGGATAGTAAGAATGCAAGGGCTTTAGATACTACTTTGGATGCAACTGGCTAAGCAAACACATTGTACATTGTTCGGTTCCGGCTGTAGAGCCCGTGCAGCAGGGCAACTGGGTGACTGTGAAATGGCATAATCGTGGGTCAAAAAACCACTGTTCCATTCCGATCAGAACATCAAACAGGTTCTCCCTACTCAGTACCCACTGAGAAACCTGTTGAAAATGCCCTAGTGATTTGCGATTCTATTACTCGGAAGGTGAAAATAGAGACTCCAGCCACAATAGTAACATGTTTGCCGGGAGCCAGAGCGCCTGACGTCAAAGCAAATTTAAAAGTGCTGGCTAAGGCTAATCGTAAATATTCTAAGATTGTTATTCACATATGCGCTAATGATGTCCTACTTTGCCAGTCGGAGATCACTAAAACCATTATTAAAGAGGTGTGTGAAATCGCAAGTACGATGTCAGGCACTGTAATTTGCTCTGGCCCTCAACGCTGATATTGGTCTCTGTTTATTCCGAGGTTACCGTGGTCAGCCGGATCCGGGCCACATCCAGATCAGATGAAGGACCTGGACACGAGCACAGCACTGCCCTGAAGTGTCTGCGGAGACCGTGACTCTACTAAACCCTCCCCTGTGACGATCATGAACCCATCTCTAATCGGACCAAATTGGACTTCATATTGGACTTGAATTGTTGTCAATAATCATGGACTGTTTGGCTGTTGGCCAGAGGAGAACTGGTCCCCCGACTGAGCCTGGTTTCTCCCAAGGTTTTTTTCTCCATTCTGTTCTTCATTCATTACGTCACCTGCTGGAGTTTTGGTTTCTTGCCGCTGTCGCCTATGGCTTACTCAGATGGGGAAACTTAGCTCTTAAAATTCATCAATTGAATTGATTCGCCTGCTCTTTTAAGGCTGCTGTTAAGCCAAACAAACTTTGTTTATATTGTTTTCCATTGACCACTCTAAAGCTGCTTTGAAACAATCTACATTGTAAAATGCGTTATATAAGTAAAGGTGACTTTACTTGACTTGACTAATTTGCTTACCTAGTTCACTGCGCATGCGCTGAGTTTGCCTTGCACGTGGATCGCAGTCCGCTCACGGTTCACTCCCTGTCGTTGATCTCGTCTGAGGGATAACACGCTGTAGCATCCCGCACGTTTTTTGTGATTTTGTGAGCAAACTTTGTGTTGGCACTGTTGGAAAATATAATTAAAGGTTTGTCAAGAGTCGAAGGTGGTTTTTATTTTTTTTACATATGCCTTTTGTTGTTAGCAAACATACACTGTACTGTGTATATGTACATTTTTTTAGATGAATGCCAATTGCTTCATCAAACAAATCGTGGCAACACTGTTGTGTAAAAAGACACCAAAAACACGAGCATGTACATTGTCATTTAATAACTCACATCATGTACATCAATAAATGTTCTTTTTTTGTTCTTGCGAGGGTTTTTGTCTTTAGCGCTTGCAATATCACTCTGACAGCTGGCGCTGATAGGCTGTCTGACCTGTCAATCATGCAAGAAGACTCAAGAAGACGACATTGTGCTGCCATGAGGACGGGCTCTTCTCATCTCATCGACACGCTCTGCACAGCGCAGAGAGGAGAGCGGGAGAGACTGCTTTCTGATTCTGACTTGTGTTTTTTTTTTTTTTTATTGTGTGAATTTCGCGCACAAGCACTGTGTACCGAGCCTGAACAGTCATGGATAATTGACGTCATGCGAGCAACATTTGAAATTCGAAATGTGATCTTACACAAAAAAGTTCATCAGTTCATCAGTCTATGGGTGCGGGTTATGCCAACGATTTTTTACACAAAACCCAAAACCCGCTGGATACATGAGCGTGCGGATTATCTGTGTCTGCAGGTTATATGTGGAAAAATATATGTTAATATATGTAATATGTTATATGGGTTATCTCGCTAAAAGGTTATATTGATGCTTTTTTGCAACCCCCGAGGCCGTCAACATAACCAAACTCCACTGTATACTCTAACAGAGGGTACTACCCACGTCATTGACGGTTAAATGATTCTGATTGGCTAAGAAAGAAAGAAAGAAAGATAAACAAAACTAGTAATTTTCCACACAAGAGCAGACCGCCTGAAGCAGATCTTTGTTGATCAGATGGTTGACGGGTTAGTGACGTGGCTTGTCGAGAACAACAAGTCATTCCGTATTATGGTCTAGTGGTTCCTAGTGTGTTGTTCGAAAGAACCCTGACACTGCTCTCTCATCATATCTGTTTGAGGGCGTGTGACATCTTGTGCGGGCTCTTGTATCCACATGCCTTTATGTTGTTTGTGTCGCCCTGTCTACTTTGTGAACACGTGGCAATGCACTTCTGCATTCGCTGCGTGTTCATGTCCTGTCAAACGTTTTCCCCGCCCACTTGTTATCTTGTTTCCCTTGAGTGTTGTCAGCTGTTTCTGATCACTACCTTCCCTCATGTGCCTATTTAATCCCTTTGTGTTTGCTTTCCATTGTGGTTTTGTTGTCTCCCTATGGCTATTCTATGTTGTGTTCCTGACTCTTTGAATACTGTCTCATCCGGTTGGTTTGTGTTCTTGAAGTGTCTCGTTATTGTGTTTGAGTTACTATTTCCCCCTCGTGAGTGTTTTCTTTTGTATGTTTATTTTCTTTCTTATAAATCATCCATCACCCTGCATATTGAGTCCTCCCCTACTTGTATCGTGACACTTGCACTACGTCACCTGACCATGCTGCAAACCAATCAAACTAGCATGAATTTACACACATGCTTCAGACACAGGAGCATCCTATAGCAGTGGTCCCCAACCTTTTTTGTGCCGCAGACCGGAAAACATTGGGGTGGGGGGAGCCTCCGCTGAACTTCTGACGGGGAAGCGAAACACACCTCCTCACCGCCAAAGCTACAGCACCACAGCCGCTCAACTCTGGAAATAATATTGGAAATAATATAATTTCCTTTAGCGGACTGATAACATTTGATCCATGGAGCGGTCCGCGATCCGTTGACGGGGGTTGGGGACCACTGTCCTATAGCATCAATGTCATGACACAGCGTCTTGTTTCCTTCTCAGGGAACGAGAAATCCTGATGCGGAGCAGAAAAACTTGCTCCAGCGAAATTAAAATTGCACTAAGTGCTAATGGAGACAGATGCTATTTACACTAATAGTAAATATTAGTTAGGTGCTATTTGCACTAAGTGTACAATGTTGTTAGATGATATTTATAGTTAGTGGCAGATTCTTTAGAACCTTAGTTTATTGTGTTATAATATTCATTGTATATGATTATATTCATTAAAATACACAAATTGATCCTGCTTTACTTGAACATTACTTGCACTTACCTTGACTCATTTAACACTTTATTCCCGCTATTATATACCTATTAGGCACTTTTTGCATATCTTAATTTTTGTAAAATAATGAGCTATTTGCACATGGGGAAAGTAATAAGAGTAAAACATTGTGATAGTTAAGAGTAATAATAATTTATTTGTGAAAGGATGTAGCATGCATTGATTAGTAAAAGATTTAACATTTAACCAAAACTGACATATGGAATAATGTTTTTTAAATGGAACAGTTCATACAAATATATGTGTGTATGTAAATGTATGGACTGTTCCATAAGAAGTACATACCTTGTTTATACAAAAAAAGTTTTTTAAATATAATAACTATGCATGTACTTCTTAATGGTAATTTAGAATAGAAATAAATTACATCAAACACTTCTCTCTGAACTGATTTTTGTCTGAGATTTTGATTCATCAGACACAACCCATCAGTTGAGAGCATGTTTATTACCTCCAGTAATTTGTCTAAACAGCTTCTAACAGCTGAAATGTTAAATGCACAGGAACTCTCACTCACAATTTCCTCACTCCAAATGAATGTCTGACGAATCGTACGCCAATATAAATATAGCCCTTTTTTCCCTCTGGACCCCATCTCTTCATGCTCTCTGGATTGGTTTGCTTTGGATCCCCCTTGTTGGTGTAATCTAGAGGTTTAGATTCCTATCGATCTTTTTAAGCATCCAATTTATCACCCACACCTCCTCAATTCACGGACCAACTGGAGTCAACTGTCATCCTGATTTAAACGTTTTTAAGGGTAAACCAAGCCTCCTGCTCCACCTTGTGTAAGACTAATTACTTTTGCGCCTTACGTCAAATTTCAAGACAGATGAGAAAGAACACTAAAACAGCTCATGAAGTATCTTTTAAAAGCCCACTTTTTTCTCTCTTTCTTTCTTTTGGCGTGAGGCACAGACATTGCTGTTGCAATAGCGTCTGTCTGACTGCTCACCCTGGTGTAATCGTGGTTTTCCCTTACATGTCTCCCTGTCTCTGGTCGGGAAGAGCTCTTCCAGCGCCATAGCGCTCCTGGATGCTGCGCTGGAGTACGCATGCGCACCACAGTGGAATTACTGCACAGCGCACTCTAAGTTGGATTTTCTCGGTCTTCACGGAAACCAGAAAACATAAAAGTATGTCGATCTTTAGAGTAAGACAGAAGGGCTTTATGCGCGTCTGGACGTTCCCCGTGATAGTGGCCGTGGTGTGTGCGCAAAGGTAAGTCTGATCCAAAAGCTCTCCTCACTTCATATGGCTGTCTGTATACTCCACACACTCACTCTCTCTCACACACACACACACACACACGCACACACACACACACCTAATATGATCTCTAAGGATATATACATCTGAATCTAACGGTGTATTTTCCTTCTTTGCAGTGTTAATGATCCAAGCAATATGTCTCTCGTAAAAGAAACTGTTGATAGACTATTGAAAGGATATGACATTCGTTTGAGGCCAGATTTCGGAGGTAACGCACGTTTTTAATTAGCTTTATTAATGTCAGCCTTTTAACATCTCCTCTAAACTTTGATACAATTAAATCATACGCGCATCGCAAATATTTCAGATGCTTGGAGATGATCTCGACACTTGGTTTCACTTGTTCTGTCAAACTGTTTAACGCGATGTGTGATTAGCGGTGCTTCGCAAAGTTCAAGAATTAATTTCGGACACATGCACGTTTTATCCAATGCTTCTTCTGAGTGGCACCAAATAACAGGTAATGGTTAAACATGAACGAACATATTAAAATCTGTGTGTTTAGGGAATCTTTGGTTTACTTTTCACCACATCCTGGATGTCATCAGGCTGACGTTGAGTTAATAATCATTGTGCAAAAGAGAATCACTGATCAGTGTAATTGGTGTGATGTGGTTTGGTTTACAGGTCCTCCTGTGGGAGTGGGGATGAATATAGACATTGCCAGCATTGACATGGTATCAGAAGTGAATATGGTAAGTGTCATCATGCTGTCCTGTCTGACACCATTCATATGAGCTCATTTAACTCCCCCTTTTCTCCAGCTCTCTGCTCCAGGTAAGTTATATTCCATTTGAAAAGTTCAACTTTATAAATCCATTAGTTTTCTTCAAATTCAAGCAGTGAACAGTCCGTCTCTACACCCGAGTGTGTACTTCATATCAGTTGTGCTTGCATGATAATTTTGCTGTAAATATTTGCTGTAATATTCTTCAGAGATTGGGCATAGCGAAACTTTTCAGTGCATCAGTATTCGCATATGGACATGAATAATGGTCAGGAAGAGCTAATGTGGTTGCTATGACAACATATTTCCTTCTGCAAGTGAACTGCGTGTTTTTGCTGGGATTCATGAAATAAAAAAAAAAAACAAGTGAATGCCAATACTAATGTGTCCATCTTGTGTGTGTGTTTTTTAATACTCTTTCTACCCTTACGGTTATGTGGTAGGATTTCCCCCCCTTAGATACAAGAGCATCCCCTAGTGATGGCTCAAAAGTACAACATGAAGTTTTGTGTTTGAGGTCTGGTCAAGAGAGGTGATATTCATATCAATAACTGAGAACTGGTGGTGTATTTTGAATAGAGCAGGATCTGGCTAGGTTGCATTTTGAGTTATTTGTATTTTAGCTGGATTTTAAGGATTTGTTTTTATTGTTCTCAAAATAGCCCAGTGACATTCACAACAAGTATCGATTTTCCCCTCCTCAAGCAAATACAAGGTTTGAGAAGCCAATGTGTGCGAGTGGCTCATGACCCTGCTTATAGTCTTTGCAATTCCATCACACAATAATTATTAATGTTTTAAGCAACAGTGCACACATTCATTAGTACTGTCAAGATGTCTTTAGGACAAAATAATGATCACGATTTATCCAGTTTAAGTCTGAATTTGTGTGTTTGTCTGAGTCAGTGAACTTGTGTGTGTCCGCGAGCTTAAATGATGTCATTGCTAGGCCAAGAAAGCAAAAACGCACAGATCACTGCTCTAAATCCTTTCACATTTTCCTGGCTGGGATCTTGCATGCATTCATCTGGATTAAACATTCTTTTGCACTGGATAAATAGCTAGAGCGAGTGTCCAAATCACCATGAACCTGGATGTCATGCAGCTCCCTGTGGCAATGGGGAATATTTGGTATTGGCACTTGAAGCAGTGTGTCAGCCCATCTTCATAAAGGGATCCTTTCTGAATTAAAAACCAAAATATTCAATTGCACACCCGCCGAGAATGGGATATTACAATATTTTGCCTTTGTTTTGGATAATTTTTTATGTTCTCTGATTATTTTTATCCATCCCTTATCTGTGAAGCCTAATTTTATGTAATCTCTACCTCTCCTACCCACTGTTAACAATTTCAAATCACCAAAATTTAAAGATTAATTGATGCCTTGATCAAACTAGTTTTACAGCCTGCAGTGAAGAGGCAATTGCAGTCTTTCTTGTAGGTCAATCAGAAGAGCAATGGCGCTTGCAACCCTAAAATCATGGGTTCAATCCCCAGGGAAAGCAAGAACTGATTAGAATGTCTATGTGTTTGTTGAATGCAATGCAAGTCGCTCTGGATAAAAGCTTCTGATAAATGTAAATGAAACACTCTACTACGAATTTAACTACCGATAAAACTTTTGAAATGTAGTAGAAGTTACAGAAATGATGTAGTTGAATAAATGGAAACAAAGATATTGCTGAAACGTTTTCACAGTATATGTGCATTTTGTATCAAGGCTTTAGGTCATTGTGACATCAAAGTTCACTAGATTAAAATGTGACTCCACCCCCCCTCGGCTTGATTTTTAAGACATAAGACATTAGATCATAATATTTATTACATATATTTATTATATATATATCAAAAATAAATATAATATTTATTTTTGATGTTATCCACATTTGCAATTCTGATCTTTAGATCATTCATGGCGTTAGACCTATTGCACCACGAAGCCCATGAGACAACATATGTGTCTGAAGCCTTTCTGTCTATTTACACGTTCAAGCATCAACAGTGCCACAAAACTGCTCGCTAATTCACTCATTCATTATAGTGTATGTGAGTGTAAATGAGTGAGTACTGTACTGTAGTTACATGAATGCAATGTCCTGTTCACATTTTTTCATTTCTGATAGAATTTCAAATCACATATGAATGGTTTTGTCATATATCACAGCTGTGAAAAATAACGTTTCCTGTCCAACCAAAGACAATGAGACACTCGCACATCAGCATATTTAGTCACATTTTTACTTCCATTCTAGGAACTAGCACCTTAATCTACTTCACTCCAGTTTATTCCTTTGTGAATCGAGTCTCGTCTCCCTGAAGTCTGAAGTAGACTTTTGAAATGCATCCCTTGCTCCTGTGGTATTTTGTTAGCAGAGAAAACATTTTCTTGAAATAAAGTTACCCTTTTCCCATAGAGCTCTCAGGTCTGGGCTCCATTGCATTATTAAATTATATATGAACTTATATGAGGCTTGCTCGGAATTACCCCGCTGGAGCTGTGCCGAAGCAAAATGGCTCTGTCCTTTCAACTTATAGCCCTATATTGCTTCTGACTCATTCAATTCTGTCCACATACATGGCCACATGTCTCCATTATCAAAGGTCCTCTGCGTCTCTCACAGTAGGTGTTCCATGATATAGTAGGTCTGCCCAGAGAAGAGAGCAAAGGTCAGAAATGACTGCAGGCAATATGACTCGCCGACATAGACTTGCAAAAGCTTCTTGACATTAACAACCTGCCATTTTCTTGGAGACAGTTAGGGGTGTGGTTGTAGGGAAGGTTGTGCTCCTCACAGAGCCTTAGGTGTGTGTGTGATTCAAGGACAGATGAATGCAAACAAAGGGTGAAAGTGAGATGGAGTGCTAATGAATGGTGATGCAGCTTCTAGGCTGAATTGAAGCCTGATGCTTTTTGATCTAAGGTGCAGATTGATGTTTGCAATGCAAGCATGTTTTTTTTCTGTCTGTCTTCACTGCAGGGAAGAAAACTCACAATTAGTTCTTCTAGACATTTATCGCTTTTAGACGGAGAGAGACTGTGAAGTCTCCCGTTTTGAAAGAAGTCTCAATAATATGGAGTTTAAGCAACAGATGCAGGTGGAATGGCAAAGACGTTCTATTTTGCATGCATGAATTTAACTGTTACTTTGCTACAGATTATATGTGACAGATTAGATAAACAAATGTTCAATTTTATAGTTCTGTGGCATTTTAATTGTATCTGCGTATAATGTAATGCCAAAACTTTTCTTTTTTTTTCTTTAATTACTTTGTTTTTTTATATTTTGTTAAATGGTTATGGTCTGTTATGCTGTTCTCTCTATATTGTTGCTTAGTGATATTTGCATTCTCTTTTTGGCTACAGTTACTTCTGATCATCGTTGCTGTTCCATCAGCAGCTGTTGCTTGAAGTCCCTTATGTCTCAGACAGTGGCTTTATTTTCTAAGATATCAATATCAGTATTCTTCCAAGAATATTCTTTCCATATTCAGTTTATAGTTCCTACTGTATGTCAACAAATGTCTTATGTTTGCACTTGTATTTCCCCTAAGAAATTCTGAGAAATATAAAAAAAGGTTTATGCTCAAATAAAACACACATGATAACATATGTTGAACAAAACACGATCAGGCTTTGAGGAATACAGTTTTCTTCAGGGAAATGTTCTGTTATTTCATCAGTGGCCCTTGTTTGATTCCAAAAACAGATTTTATGACTGATACAAGTTAAAAGAGAGAAAATAGATCCCATCAGTCCATAAAGGTTCCCAAAACAGGTTAATGGCATTATAAGCACACCAAATTATTCAGGAAACCAGGAGGCTGAAAGCTTTCGAGAACGTTGGAATCCATCCCAATCATTTTTAGTCTTTTTTTTTTTTTTTTTTTCAAAAGAACCCATCAATCCTCAGATTTTCTATTTGTATAGGAATACTGATAATAATGTGTTAGGTTTATCATATAATGTGCTATATGGCACACCATTGTGGTGAGCCCTGCCTTCTCTGATTGAAAAACATGCTAATTTGTGAGCATGAAATGGGTGATGTTTTATGATGAGTGGCATATCGGTTCTAACTGAAGCATGCACTGGTTTTGCATGTGCTGTTGACCCAGCTGTGCTGTGCTGTTTCAATACACTTGAGATAAGCATATTTACCTCGCTAACACACAACACTGGAGGGCACTCGGCATAGTTTTTCGTTTTTATTAGAAAACCTTAGGTGATAGAGCTGTATTGTCCTATCTTGTAATGAAAATAAAAACAAATTTTCAAGCTCTAATAGAAACAGCTTCAACCTCTCAGTTCTCTTAATTCTCTTTTGTTGATGGTGCTTGATCAAGCACTAAATAATGTCTAGGTTACTGACATTATAACCCCCGTTCACTGAAGGAGGGAACGGAGACGTTACGTCGGACTGACGTCATGGGGTCTCGCCTGGGAGGCCAATAACCTCAGAGTTTAACAAAACGCGTCAATGAACATTGGCTAGTGAAATTTGCATGCTGAGTCCCACCCACCTGGCATAAGGGTATAAATAGGACCGACATTACTCACTTCATTCATATTTTGCTGAGGAGCAGAGAGAGTATCCTGGCCATTCAGCAGTGGTTTAGGACTGTGGCAGGGGGACCTAACGTCTCCGTTCCCTCCTTCAGGGAAGGGGGGTTACATCAGTAACCTAGACATTCATACATCAGTCAGTCACGTTCGACGTTACGTCGGACTGACATCATGGGGTCCCAAGGAAGCCCGAGCTTAGTCCTCCTTGCCAGCCGGGATGGAAGGGACAGGACAAGACATACTGTGTGGATGGTCAAGCTGCTGTTCCTTAATGTGACATTTCACAGGGAAGAATGCTTCGATTTCACTTCCCTTTGTTCAGCTCGACCAGTGTTGTTAACGCTGAGAAAGCGTCCAATGGGGGACACTACGGAGACCACACCCTGCCCAATAGGGGAGATAACGTGTGGTGGTTACACATATGGACTGACACGAGGGGCAGTACGACATATGGAAGGTAGGTCCTACCTATCCCAGGGAGGACGCTCTACCGGAAGAGACGGGGAAGCGCAGAACTGGCCCGGTACGCATCCACTACCCACCTCTGTTTGGAGACAGCCTTTTCCTCCTGCTGTCCTCCAAAACAGATAAAATGCTGCTCAGAGCGGTCCACATAAACACGCGTTTGTGTTTATGTGTTTATGTGCGGTCCACATAAACACGCAGTGCGTGAAAGGGACCCAGCAACATAAGGACCCTCCTCCTGTGGCAGTGCTTGCAAGTTAACCATCTGGTCCCAAAGGGAGTGGTGGGAACTTTAGGAATATATCCCGGACAATGTAAGAAAGGTCGGCCCAAATTCAAGGCATGATTCTTGAAGGAAGCAAGTACAGTCAGGAGCACTGTCTTGAAGGACAGGATTTTGAGCTCAACTGACTCCAGGGGCTCAAAGGGAGCTCTCTCTAGACCAGTGATGACCAGAGAGAGGTCCCAAGAGGAAAGAGGTGTGGCCTGGGAGGATTTAACCTCTATGCACCTCTCAGGAACCTTATGACCAGATCTTGCGTTCTGAGTGACCTGCCATTAACAGGAACATGATGTGCTGCAACATTCCTCTTCAAGGTGGATGGGGACAACCACGGCTCCAAACCACCTTGAAGGAAGGAAAGCATGGACCTGATCAGGCATTTCCGGGGTCTTCCCACTGGGAAGAAAATAACTCAGAGAACAGACTTCACTTCAAGCATAAGCCTGCGTTGTAGAGGTAGCCCTAGCTGAAGTGAAAGTGTCTACCACCATCGGCGGAAAGTCACTAAATTCTTCCCCGTCCTATCCAGGGACCACATGTGGAGGCTCCAGAGAGCACAGGTGCCAATGGTGTCCGTCCCTGAGAAAGTAGGTCCTTCAGGGGAATTTGCCAGGGAAGGGCTGTCGTGAGGAGGATGAGCTCTAGAAACCAGGTCCCGTTGGGCCAAAATGGACTTGCTCCTTGTCCTCCCTGACCTTGCACAGAGTCGTTGTGAGAAGGTTCACTGGAGAAAATACATTTGTTTAAGCCCCGGGGCCAGCTGTATGCCTGTACATCTGTTTCGAGCATACTGTCGGTCAGGGAAAAGAAAAACTGGCAATAGGAAGATTCCAGGGAGGCAAACAGGTCTACCTATGCATCCCCGAATCGTTCCAGATCAGTTGAACCGCCTGGGGATGGAGTCTAATCCTATTCTCCTGGGAACGTAAGCTGTCATGAAAGCGTGTCGGCTGCATGATTGAGTTGGTGTGATTGCCACACGGAGCATGCCATGGCGCCAAGCCCACCTTGGGACTCTGCCATGAAGCCAGTGTTGAAGTGGTCTCATATGCACCAATCCGAGCAGTGTTACCTCGGCTGCAGTTGCCATGTGCCCTAAGAGCCTCTGAAATTGTTTCAGCAGGACCACTGTTTTCTGCCTGACAATTTTCAGGCAGTTCAACACTGACTGAACACATTTAATGGTGAGATGTGCTGACATGGTGACCGAGTCCAACTGTAGACCGAGAAAAGAGATGGTCCGCAAAGTGGAGAGCTCTCTTTTCCCAGTTGACCTGAAGCCCCAAATGATTGAGATGTCTGAGCACCAAGTCCCTGTGCTCACGCAACTGATCCCTAGACTGGGCCATAATGAGCCAGTCATCAAGAGTTCAGGATGCGAACGCTCATCTCCGTGATAGGGGAAAGAGTGGATTCCGTGATTTGGTAAACTGAGACTTGCATAGCCGAGTCTGGTCATTCGAATGAGCCAACGGGACAGACTGGGAAACACTAGCCAGGCTCCCAGGCTCCGAATGAGTGGCACCAAAGAGACAGGAGACATACCCACAGGAAAGCAGCGGGGGGGCGCTGATGACCAACCCGGGAAGGATAGCGTGCTCAAGTACAGGCGGTGAGTGTGGTGCACTTACCTGGCTCTGTAGACCCCTTGAGGGGCTGGGGAGGGAGGCATAAGGAAGCAGAGCGTCCTTAAGACAGCAACTCTCTGTTTGTGGCGATTGAGAGGCCGTCGCTGTCAACTCAAACCCAGTGTGACCCAGAGGAAACAGCTCTTTTAAAAATAAATATTGGTACCAGAAACACTGAAACAAGATTCTCCACCTGGCCTTCCTTCAATCCTCACCCAGAGCACTGAACGAGATGCAAGGTACCAAACGTGAAGCACCTGCATGAGTGCTACTCATCCGGCAACTCAACGGCACATGGCATGCTAGAGGAGTAGGAATTTCTCCCAAATTGCTAACCATTCCCTCATCTCTACCATAAAAGCGGGGGGGGGGGGGGGTAGCAACAGAGGGATTAAAGGAGACTGGCGATCGCAATGTCAACATGGACATACTCCCGCAATGAGAGCATGTATCATCCATGAACGCTCTTTCAGCGTGCTGTTTACCCAGACACGTGAGACAGAGATCATGGCCATCAGATGAGGTTGGGTATCGACCGCATCTAGAAACACACGGGCGAAAAGACATTTTGAAAAAGACTCTGATCGTCCATGCTGCTCTATTAGGGAACTGCTCAACTGAAGCGCCTAGGGGTGAAACTGGTTTTCATTACACCGCTGAATGCGCCCTTACACCAGCTGAACCGTGATGAGCTGTGTGAGAGCAATTAAAATTGCTGTTTGTCAAGTCAAATACAGATTGTTTCAAAGCAGCTTTACAGTGGTCACATGAAAACATTATAAACAAAGTTTGTTTGGCTGAACGGCAGCCTTAAAAGAGCAGGCGAATTAATACAATTGATGAATATTAAGTGTTAAGTTTTTATTATTGAATGATTTGACTGATTGATAGTTTGATTATTATATTGATAATTCAAGTTTAATATTAAGTCTAATTTGGTCCGATTGGAGATGGGTTCATGAGCTTCACAGGGAGGGTCTAGTAGAGTCACGGTCTCAGCAGACACTTCAGGGCAGTGCTGTGCTCGTGTCCAGGTGCAGGTCCTTCATCTGATCTGGATACTGCCTGGATCCGGCTGACCACGGTAACCTCGGAATAAACAGAGAACAATATCAGCGTAGATGCCATTCTTCTTCTGATGTATCGAGTACATCAGATGTTATGGGAATGTTCCCGGTTCCGGCTGACCTAAATTGCGCAGCCTAACAATCATTTTACATGATTTGGATTAAAAATGTATGTATAATATGTTATGTGTATGCCAGGTTGAAGAGATGCAAAAGTATGAATGAAGTGAGTAATGCCAGTCCTATTTATACCCGTATGCCGGGTGGATGGGACTCAAATTCAGACTCATTCGCATGCAAATCTAACTAGCATTTCAATCCCAAAGATTTTCACCTGATAATTTACTCACTGAATCTTCAATGCGTCAACAACATTTGGGAAACAAATGCCATTACTGCCGTTACTTATTTGTAAAGGTAAACTATTTTGCTATTTTGTTGTTTAAAAAAATGTAAGTAATGCATTACTTTATAATAATAATCTTATTATATAACTCTTGTGTCTTGTAATGCTTTACCCCAAACACTGGTCAAGTGACTTGCGTGCATAGCAAAAAAAAAAAAAGGATTGTCACAACAGCATTTTCAACATTTTCAAATAACAACTTATTAGAGCAACAACATTCAAGCATCAACGGTGACAATCACTCAAGCTTACCATCTCATTAGCATATCCAAAGAAAAGAGACTGAGACAAAACAAACAGGAGTAAAGGGAGAGAAGCACACCCATACAATGCCACCTTTATTTATTATGCAGCGTAACAATTTATCTCTATATTTTGGGAGTTTTCTGCAAATACTGTAGACAATATAACAAGTGTGTGTACATTTAATTTGTTTAAGACTGGAGCAGTTTAATAATGTGTGGAAGTTTCATTTGATAACATGAGAGCTGTCATTACATTACTTCACAGTTCTAGCAGTGAAATGTCAGTTGGAACACGAGTATTTGACTCGGACCAGATCTGACTTGCACTTATGAGGTTTATGGTTGCTTGGAAACAAAGTTGATAGAAACAAGTGTCAGAGAGATTACAAATTCTATCACATCTTCAGTTGCCATCCACTCAGAGTGGAATGATTTGTTAAAAAATCATTGTCTTGACAATCTCCCTCAATTAAACAACCTATTTGACTGAATTATAAATTATTTGTCTCCTTTAAAAGCTATTCTAAAACATTTTGAGAATCAGTTCAAATGAAGGGATTTATTTGTATGCCTAATCACATGTTATAATCAAATACACATAAATCAATCATAAAGGGAAATATGTATATATCGATAATTAATTACAGAATTAGTCTTTGTTTTAAGAAGGTATACTTCTTTTAAGATAAACAATTCCTTGCTTTAGTAACCGCAGTACAAAGCATGTAGTAAAATTGTCTAGGTTACTAATGTAACCCCCGTTCCCTGAAGAAGGGAACGGAGACTCCCAGGTGAGACCCCATGACGTCAGTCCAAGTTCTGATAATGAACAAACGTTACAGTGACTTATTCGTGAGCAGTACAGAGACAATCAAGCATGAATAATGTGGACTTTAATACACAAAACTATGAATGCAAACAAGTATATCTAAACATAGAAAATATACACAGAATAATGAGAGGTAAAGAAAGAAAGAAAGAAAGAAAGAAAGAAAGAAAGAAAGAAAGAAAGAAAGACAAAGTAAAAGAATGGCAAATTGCGTACAGTTAACTTTGAGAGTCAAGGAATCAAATCACCTTAAAAGGGGTAAATAAGCTTAAACATACTTGCTTTTGTGTAATAGGAGACAATGAAACCAGTGTATTTGGGGATGATTAGGAGGCCGTGATAGACAAAGGCCAATGGGCAAATTTACCCAGGATGCCAGGGTTAAACGGTTTCCTGTTTTTCTTTGTTACTGCTCATCATATGTTTCTATGGCAATTCATTGTTTCATTAACTAGAGCACACCTGCTTGTTATTTGAGTTCTACCACATTATTTATTTCAGTTCCTCCTTTTCATTCACACTTATAAATGATTAGAGAAAAAGAGTATGCGGATTTGGCGTACTATCTGGGGTAGAGCGCCGAGCTCTGAATATGGCCCAAACCCAGAATTTTCCCTCATGTCTCTGTCCTGAACGACCCATGCAGCATCTGACATGTGTTTGTGGCTCGCAGCATTGGATGGGCAAGTCCTAATGGCCATCCAAATGGTGTTGTTTGATACCGAATGGAGTTTGCTTCCTGACTGGGAGGCCCACACAGGAGCCTGCTGCTGTGTATGTCTGGGGTTTGTAGAGTGAAAACCTAATAGAAGAGTGGAGATAAACCTAATCAGAATCTCCAAAGTTATGGCTTTTCTACAGTTTGTGTGGTTAGATTGAGATCTTTGAATATCTTTGATAAGAAGTGCATTGCAGTGCAAGTCTGTGCATTGTTTATCTTGAGGTAAACGTCTCAGGTTACGTATGTAACCATAGTTCCCTGAAGAGGGAACGAGATGCTGCGTGAAAACACTAGGGGAATACCTTATCATGATTGTTTCATGAAGTACAATCAAATTGATGGTGTGAATGCACGTCGAGGGATGATAAAGTTATAAACCAGGAGGATAAAGGTCCGACGGAAACCGGAAGACACTGGCGAGGTCTCGACACTGTCTAAAGCACCCAGAGGTACGTCGTAAGTACTATGGCACCATGTAAACCTTCAGGGTAGAAGGGGATAACCATGCAGTGAATCGGTCCAGCAGGAGCTCCAGCACGGTGCCAATCTGACAGGTAACTGGGTTCAACTGCCTCTCATTGCACCACAAAGTGATTTTTTTCAAATTTTTTGTACAGATTTCTTGTAGACAGAGGTCTGGAGTGAAGAATGGTTTCAACAACCTTGGTTGAGAGACCACAGTCTATGAGCTGGGCCCTCTCAGAGGCCAAGCTTTTAGTCTCTACAGTTCTGGGCAAGGATGGGCTATCAAGCCCCCTGCCTGGGACAGGAGGTCCCTCCTAACCAGAATCCTTGTGGAGTTCCATTGAAGAGGGACACTAGGTTTGAAAGCCACACTAGGTGAGACAGACCTCTTCCCGGTGAACTCTGCAGAACTCCCAGGAACAGAATGATTGTGGGAAAAGAGTACAGAGTATAGCCTCGACCACATCTGAACCAAATATGCTATACCACCTCTGGGTAGGGCCTCAGCCCCTGCATCAACAGGATGTCTGCTTCCTGGTCTTGGGTCCCTGGGATGTGAATTGCTCGAAGACGGAGCGGTTTCCCTTTGTCTGTCTGGACAACAACATGATATCTCCTGATGTCTGGGAGAAATCCTCGAAGAGCATTGTGTAGCACTCCCATCATCTCAAGCAAGTTTATGTGCTAGGAGAGAGGATGTCTGCTCCACAGACTTTGTGCTGAGTGAGCTCTCAGGATCGCCCCCTGCCCATGAGGGAGGCATCTGTCGACAGCCTTACATGGTGACAGCGCACTGCCAGAATGGGCCCTTGGGACAGAAACCAGGTTTCCTTCCACATACCTAATGCATGCGTAGGTATTTCCTTGTGACCTTGATAGTGTGGAAGGGGTTGCCACTCTGTGAAAAACCCTCTGGTTATGAGCCACCACTGAAGGGGCCACATGTACAGACAACTGATTGATTAACACTGGAACATGTTGCATGAAGCCCAGCAGTCTTGACTGCTGATGGTATGATGTCGATGAGAACGGGGAAAGCTGGCTGACAATGACACAAGAATCCCACAAAATGCCTAAGAAGGTGGTCCTCAGGAGATTGAGTTTACCCTCAATCCGTCTGGTCTTGTAGTATTTCGTTTTTATATGTTATCCATTTTGGATTTACATACAATTAAATAAATAAAACACAGCATGTCAGTGTACGTGGAGCATGCAATGCGGAGAAACGAGGGAGAGACTCTGAGATTGAAAACAAATGCATTTCCGACCGGAAAAAAATGCATTGGGCTGGTTGATAAAATTTGGGATGGGTATTTTTTTAAATGGGAGGGTTTTAAGCTGTAGTTTGGCTGGAAATCTTCAGTCCAATCTGGCAACACTGTTGCTGTTACTGTGACGCAGCCGACACGTGATGGATGACATCATCGGTAAACAAAAATTTTTACGGATTGGCCGTCCACACAAGACCGCAAAGGTGTCGGATTTAGATCTATTCACTTTAGGACCCGGTATCAAAAGAGAGCAGATTCAGTCTCCCAAACCGCTGGATCCGTGTGGACGGAACGCCAATCCGATAAGAAATGTATGCGGATGCAGTGATCCACGTCTCCGTGTGGACGGAGTAGCAGTTTCTCTCTGCATATGAGGTTGTGGCATGTGATAGCATCTGAAATATACAATTGTCTTTTACACTTTTAATGTAAAAACAATTGTTTATAAAGGACACAATTAGCAATCATGGACAGTATATGACCCCTTTACAATGTTAAAAGGAAAAAGTGATATGAAGTCATGTGATCGCTTTAATGACTGACTTTAATGTATTTTTATCCATATATATTTATTTAACGTATTCGTTACATATCTGAAGACAAATATCCTTACCTGATCAGAACTGGTCACAGACATTCTGTTAAAATAAAAAAGACGCTTTGTAAGAGACCAATTAGAATTTGAAAGTTGAAATTTATAGACATTTTAAGAAAGAAGCAATTTACCATATGGTTCTAATTAGAACTGTTACTAAGTGTAAAGAATCTTTAAAACACCATCTTTATCTTTTTTTAGAGTGTATGGCACTTTTAGGAAACATGTTAAGTTGTTTCTAATATTTTCTATATTCCTATATTCTAATCATTGTAAGTAAATGTTTTCCCTTTCACCATGATGTTTTAGCCAAATGTTTGAATTTAGACAGCCGTTCTCCGAGAACAGATTTCAGTTGTTTGTTGAAACATGCAACTAGAGGTGAATTAGGACTTTGCCCAGAATGAAATATGCTCATCTACTGGAACACAAAAGGAATGCTCAAATACAGACAGATCTGCTGAAATATTGCCTCTGTACCATCACAGGGGCAAGGCAACATCTCATTCACACAACACAAACTCTTATAGTAGCTCTTGGGGGAAATAAAAGAATAAGAATATCTATGAACAACCATATTTAGCACTCCAATGTGGATTGACAACCATTTTCTGCAACTGTGTGAAAGTTGCATTCTGCACCACTGGCCTATCATCTGGTTTCTCCACAAGTATTTTTTGTCCTGAACTCTCTTTCTATTGCTTTCCTGTCTTCCTCTGCATGTTTACCACACCCTGCTGTTTCTCTCATCACTTCCTCTGCCTCTGTCTTCCTCTCTCTCTTCATCATCCCCACAGTCCCAGTCTTGAGAGCTCTTTGATCAGCAGCATCTGAAAGCACTCATGGATTTTCAGCTGTGAAATTAAGCCGCCTTCCAAACCATGTCCAGGGTTTTTAATTAAAGATTTAAAATGAGTGACTTTTCCCTCACATCATTTGCAGGAAACATTGAACCAACTGTCATACGTTGACTTCCTTTTTCAAAGTGGAGTCACAAAAATACAAAAAGTGACAAAGAAAAGAAAATTCTTTTGATTTTATATTAAAGAACCCAGATGCAAGGGGAGCATATAATATTGGATTTAACTCATATTTGTCACAGTCAGTCAGGTTCAAAGATGAAGAAGATTCTGAACTTCCAAAACAAAATAAACTCAGGTAATCCACAAAAGTGTAACTGTGCACTTAACACAAACAACAACTGAAGAGTGATCAATACCTAGAGATATGAACTAAATGACAAGCAGCTGTGAGGATAATCATGTTCATAGAAACTAATGACTGGGGGAAACATGCGACTGACAAAAAACAAACTTGTCCATGAAAATTAAACTCTCTGAACAAAACCGTGCCAATGTAGTGTCCAATTTAGGATTATTTATCATTTGGCCAAAATTGCTTCAATGTTGTGCTTTCTTTTACATTTCAAATAAGGCTGAATAATTGCATTGAGTTGTGACTCTTGTTAACTTGTTCTACTAAACACTGGGACACTGATGATGCTTATAACACGATTGTGAGGTTGCACATCAAAACATAGCCCTATATCTTGCATTTAATTAACAACATTAAAACATAATGTTCCATTAGAATTTCAAAGGACATAATTTATCTCATTTAACCCTTTCATATGAGCTTAAAATATTCTGGGCAGCCATTATTTTTGAATATATCACTTTATTAATATAAACCTTTTAGATTATTTGTCATACAAGCTGATCTATCACACTTGATGGGCACCTCCATGTTATCATGTAAATTCACCCACTTCTCCCGAAATACATGAAAGTAAGTGTCCGGGGAAGTGGGAGAAGAATAGAGTGAACCTCATAATTACCTATACAATGTGTGCCTGATATGAATAAAACACCTCGTCAAATTATATCTGAAAGGATTGATTACTGTTTTTTTTTTGTGTTTTACACATTTATTAAGAACATTAAAATATAATATGGCACAAGCTTACAACGATTTACTTCATACTAGTTACTGAGGTGTTTAGTTTTTGTAAATAAATGTGTTATTGCTGTCATTGGATCCACAGCTCTTCTCTGCTTGCTGCCTGCACACAGTGACAGTTAAAATGTTGTTTGGCAGCCATAAACAGCTTACATTTACAGACATGAACAGCACATCACAATGTCTCGAAGCTAAACTGCTTCCATTATAATCAACAAAGCTCTATATACACTGGAAGAATGTTGTCTGCAACGTAGTAGAGAGTATGTTCAACCACAAGTGGAGTGTAAGGATTGATTTAGCTTTTGTAATGCAAGAACAGACACAAAGTGGAGGGTCTTGAGTTTGTGCAGCAAGATCCCATAGACACTCGATGACAAAACACTAACACTCTAACAAGAGTTTATGAGCCTTTATCACCAAATGATTCAAATGAGCTGCTGCTTATCAATCGATTGGCTCTAAGCAGTTCCACCATCCAGACCGAGGGATCCAGAAATAAGCTCCAGAAGCTGGATTTTTTGGAGTCTGCATTTTGCTGACAGTGAAAGATGAGTACAATGTGCAACCATCAGCAGATTGTAGACTCAGGCTTGTTTGTTTGTCATGCCGAGATTGACAGCATATTGTGGCGTGCTGCTTGTTATGCTATGTAAATCTCCCACCTGTCTGCTGGATTGCATGCACTAATGACACAGTGTATAAACTCCAGAATGGCAAACAGATATGGATTATTTGACAACATCAGTGGTTGTTTATGATTATTGGATCATTCTTTTTTAAAGGTGTCCTTTATTGCATCATTATGTGCTTGACTATGTGCATTTTTTTTCTGCCCAGTAAGATGTTTGTTCTTTAATCTTTTGTTTGGTACTAAATGAAAATCACTAAACACTCTCTCAAAAAAAAAAAAAAAAAAAGAGCAATTACTTGTGCAGCAAACCATACATTGCCACTCAATAGCACAAAGTGTATCACTACCACAGCAACCGGATAGCATGCTAAAGTACAAAAATCTCATACAACCCATTTGAATTCTGGCAGAACTGTTTGGCAACCAAGGAATTCAAATATCTTACATGGCTTCTAAACAGTAATGACAAGGAGATTACAAAGTAATTTATGAACATGTCTGAGACTAAGGTTAGTGTGACATTTTTAGTTGTAGTTCCAATGATATTTCAAGACATATGTCGTAAAAATATATACCTCATAGATGCTACGTTTCTGAAGTACATGAAGTAACATTGCTAAATTGATAATGCAGTGCATTGTATTCCAATATTTAATTAAGGTCTTATGCCTGAATAATCAGTGAGATTCCTTGAGTATTCTGATGTACAGTACAGACCAAAAGTTTGGACACACCTTCTCATTCAAAGAGTCTTCTTTATTTTCATGACTATGTAAATTGTAGATTCACACTGAAGGCATCAAAACTATGAATTAACACATGGGCAATTATATACATAACAAAAAAGTGTGAAGTTTTATAGATGCTAGAGACTTCACTTTCAAATGGAAGATTGGTATCAAAGTAGATCCTAACTAATGATGAAGACTTGAGAGAGCAGCCATCGAGTGTTAGACAAAAGTCTAGGTCATTACATGCAGAGATTTTTGGTCCAATAGTTAGAATCTCTGCTTTTTCAGACTTAAGTAGTTGGAAATTACTAGTGATCCAATTTTTTATATCAGTTATGCATTCTGTTAATTTTGTGAATTGAAACGTTTCATCAGGATGAGAAGAAATATATGCCATGTTTCCAAATGATATCTCCCAAAGGAAGCGTATACAGTGTGAAAATCAATGGTACTGAGCCTAGAGGTACTCCATGTCATATAGTTGATTCCAGTTGACAATAATCTTTTAGTAATTTGCTTGATGCATAATAGGATTCTTCTCGTTAGTTTCAGAGAAAGAGCAGTTTATCTTTCCATAAGATAACGTAACTTTGTCATAGCACCACTCAACTCAATTGAATGCAACATGTATTAAACTCGACGCTGCACGCTTCCGCACAGAAGTTTTGATGTTCGTTCCCAGCACTTCGATCTTGTTCAATTTATGTTTTGTGCCAAAATGTAGACATTCATGCTCCTTCTGTTTGTCCTGTGTTGTTAGCGCATGAGTTGAGTGGTTGCTCGTGCGCTTTTGTCATGTGAGTGAGCGTGGTTTCAAACTTCACTCGGGCTGTGCACTCTCTTGTCTGCGTGTGTTGTTGGGCATGTGGTTCATGTTTACACTGGCTGCGTGCTTTCATGTTGTGTTTTGTGTTGCTTGCAGCTTGTGTTTTTACTGGCTGCATGTTTTCATGCCGTCTGGTTTCATGTGGAATGCTTATGCGCATTTGCATTGGTTGCGCGTTCATGTCCTGTCATTGCGTAACCCCACCGTTTCGTTCCCTCGTTATTGTTTGATTTGCCCCACCTGTTCTCCCTCATTCACCCAGCCTCATGTTCACTATTTATTCTCCTTGTGTTTGCTGTCCTGTGCATTTTTTTATTGTCTTTAATGTCGGACATATGTTGCCCTTGTCATGCTTTTTGTGTAGTCTAATCCTGTTCAGTCAAGTCGGTCAGTCTGATTTGTTTTCCCCCTCGGGGCAGATGTTGTTTAAATTTTGTTTTCTGTTTATTATTAATAAAAATCCCTTCTCATCTGCGTATGAGTCCTCGCCTCATCCCTCATACAACTGTGACAAAATGCAAAACATGTTTGGTGCCACTTGTGAGAACCCCTACATAACTGGTGTCTCATCTGATTTTAGATTAAACTGCTACAGGCAGAATATTAGCCCTATTTAAATCAGGTGTTAGTCTGACTATTTTTCACTTTGAAGTAGAAAACGTGTGATACTAAATGCTCCAGAAGCTTTGATCTCAAAGATAACTCATAAACTATTTTAAATGTAAACATAATAAAGTAATTTTCTTAATTGTTAAATAATTGCTGTCATAATGAGCAAATTCTTGCATGTAAACTTGTACATGTAAACTATAATAGACAACCACTTTTTGGCCCAGGAGAATGCACAGTCTGGATTTATTTTTCCTTGCCAGCATAAAAATAATAATAATAATAATAATAATAATAATAATAATAATAATAATAATAATAATAATAATAATAATAATAATAAACTTGCCAATAACTGCCAGGGCATCTCATTAGGACTGTGATTTTCTGCAATATTTTTAAACGATGATCTAATGCAACAGATGGAGATATGTAGCTAGCTTGTAGCTTAATGGGCTCATTTTACCGCCAATGCTTTTAGTAATGGTTGTGATGAAATCAGAACAGGCTTTTCCTTACTACAATCAGTGCATCTAAATGGGATATTGAGGTACAGTTAAACATTGGTTTTTATTCAGTTGCTAACTGACTAGTGGTGAACTTCCCTAAATCTGTTCATTTTGGTAAATTTAACATCCAAATATGATGGGTTTTAGGAAAATAATGTTTTCACATCCTAATAAATATATCAACCTCGTGTGATATAAATCTGATTCACACAGTAACTGGGATGAGGAAATGAGAGCTGCTTCCATGTATCTCTTTGTTGAAAAAGTTGAGAATTGTACCTCTGCCTGTGTTTATTTTTAGCAGATTAATACTAGTAATGAGAGTGAGAAAGCCCTCCGTTGATCTGTTCAACTAAAGTTCGTGCTCTGATGCACTTTATTTTACAGTGCATGTACTTACGGTTAGTACCTCAGTTATTACCCTGTTATTGTAATTTCTATAAGAGCATAGTATGTACATGGGGGACAGAACTGTGAAATAAAGTCCTACCACACTATCCTGATGGCACACACATTCACTTTAATTATGTTTTACAGATCATAAATCTCTTTTTGAGTAGTCTACGTTATAAAAGTGAGAATTATGCTGTCATAGTAAGAGATTATTCTTGTGTGTGGTTGGGAATTTTCCCTTTGAATTGTCTCCCATCCAGTATTTCACATCAATGTAATGATTCAATCTCCGTTGGATACAACCGCAATCTGCAATATATTGATATATTTGGAAACATTACCAGAGGTTGGTAGTAACTTTCCACATTTACTTAAGTCACTTTTTGGAAAATATTTAAAAGTGAGTGATGCTCAGGCTAGAATTCACTGGATGACTTTTAAAATCTGAACAGATTTTTAAACAGCAGGTATCATATACAGTGGAGTTCACTTATCTCGAGTCACGGTTAACTCGCCAATCCTATTATGTCAACGTTTTTGAAGTGGAACCACCAAACTCCCTATTTGTCTAAGCATTTTACGTCAACTCTTATGTCGCCGAATCAGCACAAATGAGGGACAAATTTGCCACTTCACATGGTTATCTCGTGACTCATGATCGTACCTAGTTCACTGCGCATGCGCTGAGTTTGCGTTGCACGTGGATCACACGTGAATCTCCAGTGACGCTTCACTCACAGTGCCGCACAACCGCAGAAGAACTCGCGGACAGTGTTGCCAACTTAGCGCCTTTGTCGCTATATTTAGCGAGTATTCAGACCACATTTTCAAAAAGCGACTAGCGACAAACTAACGACTTTATCTGGAGTTATTGGAGAAACCGAATTTGTTGAGAAAGCACATTAGGCAGGGAGAACGCAAGAAAGTATGCAATCTAGTACAGCGTGATGATCTCACGAATATGTTATTGATATGTTAATATGAGCGAATGTGTGTTATGACAGTTTACGCTGTGAGCGATCATTGTGTTTGCAATGTTGGAGAATATAATTAAAGGTTTGTATGGAGAATGGAAGGTGTTTTTATTGTATTCTGGTAAATCTCTGTTGTTAGTTGGTACACATATGCCTTTTGTTGTTAGCAAACATGTACAGTATATGTACATTTTTATAGCATGCCGATCGCTTCATCAAATAATCGCTTCATCAAAAAAATTGATATATTGGCTGTTGGCTATCTCGATCATCGGTTATCTCGATGCCTTTTTGCAACCCCCGAGGCCGTCGACATAACCGGATTCCACTGTACTTGCCGACTTTGTAAATTGTTAAATGGAAAATCCAGGCATCATAGACCACACGACTGATGATTATACTCTACCAGACTTTAAAATCGTTCTGGACATAAACATAAACACACACCTCGTTGCTAGGACATGCATAACAGGTGAAAACACAGTAGGTGCACAGTAGGTGCGAGCCAAGTGCATTTGGAGATTGTCTGGGCATATTTTTATCTATGTTGTTACCATCAATATATAATCCATTATCAGTCGCTGTGTACATTTAAAGTAGTGTAGTCAATCATTTGCAGCTATTGATGTTTTAATCCGGCTACTTATACTACTTATACTTATAAGTGTTAATGTTGAGCCTTGGATAATGATGAATATTAACATAATAATGAATGAATCAGGATTTACGTCAGGTTTGCTAACTCTCAATACAAAGATAACAGTACAGTGCTTATTGAAGCAATTCCTTTATAGTGGAGCTCCACTTAGTATTCTTCAGTGTTTTTTTCTATATTTATAAGGATTTACATATTTTTTGAACTGGGAGTTACGTGAGCTGCGATAAAACCGCTGTGTAAATACCGAAACTGCTGTTATTCATTGTTTATTTCATTCATGGAATACACAAACTCGTGGCTCTAGTTTGTGGCATGTTACCTAGTATCTCAACATGATCACTCATCAAGCAACAAGCTTGTGATCCGTGATCTGGAGGGTACGTTTTTCCTTGTTTTGTTTTTTGTCTTTAGCCGAGTCGTCTCTATATTTTCTCTTTGTGACTTCGCAGCCTTGATTGTCTGGTCAGCATACTATTATACAGTATGTATTAGCAATGCATCACACACTATGATATGTGTTCTAGAATCAGGTCAAAATATCAAACAGGTTTTGATATCCTCTGACTGAATGTAATGATAATCTGAAGCTAAAATGCACATCATACACTACACGATTTTCTGTGAATTCTGTCAACTCAGAATGCACAACATCTGGAGACTGGCATAATTTTACTTTTACTTTGTTACACTGGGTGATAGTTCTCACTCATAATGGGAAACTAAAGGATAACAAAGTCTCTCGGGGGGGATTGGTTAAAAACTACAATCCACTGTAACCAAACTCTTGGTTTGGTGAAGAGTTTTCACTCTTTTTTTCTCTGTGTAATTTGTCTGAAAACAATTTGGAAGAACTTCATGAGCACTTCATCTATCTATCTATCTATCTATCTATCTATCTATCTATCTATCTATCTATCTATCTATCTATCTATCTATCTATCTATCTATCTATCTATCTATCTATCTATTTGAATCTAAATTTCATAACTCGATCAGTCCAATCAACAATTGAGACTTTAACACAATTCCTTGAGAAAATATTGATATTCGATACTATTTTTGATACCACAGGAAAGATTTCCAGAATATTTCAGGGCAGTTTATGGGCAAATTGAACAGTAAACATGTTACAGTTTTTCTCAACTGCTTTGGCACATTTTTCTAAACAGTTAACATTCTTTACATTGTGAGTGCAAATGTCACAGTTGTTTGCTGGAACTTGAAATGTACTCACCCAAAAACATTTCATTCATGCTTCAAAACCTAGTTATCGTGTCAGTAGTTTGACCAAGGCCACCAAAAATATGAGCCACACTGGTAAAAATGTTTAGTTGGTTTTTCACCATGACAGTCCCATGGAAATTAAGGTATTATATATAAAAAAAAATCGAATATTTGTTGAGAAGACTCAATAGTACATCAAGAAAGTAAAATGTGTCTCTGATTTCATCAGAGACTCTAGCTCTTCTATTTCCACCTCTTCCTCTATTATGCCTTCCTCTAACACCACCACCACATATTCTTACATGTCTTCCAATTGCTCTTCCAAGAGCATGTTGCTGCAGTTCCATTCTCAAAAAAATATTTCAGTACTGCTTGTGCTACATATGTTGCTCCCAAACTCGATTGGTTAAATGGTTGAATGGTTGATTCAAATTGTAATGCAATTAGAGGTAATTTGCCAGTTTAACAGGAATTTCCAAATATATATGTATGGTCTATTCATGCGTGCATACCAGTTTTTCATAATTAAATGAATCGTTTTGAATGTGATGACAATGGAACATGATTGAGAAATCGTGAAGAGTTTGACCGTTTAAGTGAGGATCGGCTCATCAGTTTTGATTAACAAGCCAAGCAGACAATTGTACTTACTGTTTGCATGCATTTGTAATTTATTCAAATCAATAAGAAAATTTCATGATGTGAACTAGAAACTAATTGTTCAGAGATCTGAACTTACTGTTTTCAAATTACATTTTCAACTGAAACAGAGTTTATCAACTGAGTTGAAATTCCTCAGGTATGAGGCGGATTACATATTAGTATTATTGTTTATATATATATATATATATATATTTCTAAATCTATAAATTTCTAAGCAGAAACTGCAGGGATACCTTCAAGTTTCTGTGAGAGATTTATACACTGCAAAAAATGAAATCTTGATGAGTCAACAAACCCTGATGTCTTCACTTCCTGTTTCCTTACGTCAGCCACTCCCCTTGATAGTCTCGTCACCTGTTCCCCTTTATCTTGTGTGATAAAAGCCCTTTTGTATCGCTTTTTCTCTGTCAATTGTTGCTACGGTTTCGATGTGTGTGGAAGTGATCCAAGTTCTCTATGTTATCTTTGTTTTTTGCACAAGTGTGCCCTTTTATTTATATTTCAAGTCTTTTGTTAAGTTTGAAATTAAAGAGAAGTTTCAGTTTATCATCGTCTCCTCGGCTTCATCATCCCACACCAACACTTGCACTTACACTTGAAATAAGGCAGTAAATTATTATTTTGCTTGTTTGAAGAAAATATAACTTTGAGGAAAAAAAGAAGCCAATTCTGTTGATGTCTTTAAATGAATTAAGTATCTTTTTAAAGTGTACGGTGCATCGTCTCAGTCCATCCTGAAATCTGAAATTTCAATGTTAACAAACATTGAGATTAAGACGTTTTTTCAAACGTTAAGATTTTTTTCAATATTATATTGAATATATTATGTTAATATTATGTCCAATATGCTTTACATTTATTCAAAACCAAACAGAAATTAAAAAAAGAAAAGATAAACATACTTTTTCCTAGTTTTGCATTGGTTTCAAGATATTTGTGCTGATTGAATCTAGTTATAATATATAAATTTGCCCATCTTTTTTATTGTTTTATGTACGTTTTATTTTGTCTTACTGTAAGATCCCAATTTTCTCACCCCATTGGCAGATCATTTTGCTTAAGTCTATTTTTATTTCTTAAATTATGTTTTATTTTATTTCCTTTTTTTGCTGTGTAAATGTTTCTCTTCACAAATCAAGTGAATGCTGTAATGATTTGTACAATAAAATGCATGTTCAATTCACAGCACATTTAGCGCTGCATTTCGCTGCCTCTGCCGTGAAGACTGAAAACACTGGATCGTAGTACTAATCTAGATTACTCTTTCAGGCCCTGCTAGTAGCTAGCTGTAATGACTACACCACTTTGTTATAAAAAGCATCTATCTCCGTTTATGAGCAAATATGCTAAGTTAAATGAGATATCAGTGTCAGTTAAACAATATACTATGCCCATATGTTATTTCTCATTTATTGCTTTGGCACTCACTTAAATATAAATTATAACTGCTACTGCTACATTTCATTAAAAGGTTGACAATTGATAACCTTTACGATTGACATGATTTCTGTTAAAAAAGGCATCCTGAAGGCCAAGAACGTACTCAGAGTACTAGAAGAAGTGAGGAATAACACAACCCTGTGAAACGTAGGAGAATGCAAGTGTTTGCATCAGCAGTTTGGTTAAAGCCAAAAAACCTAAGGGCATTTAATTATTTAGTCCTACAAGCACAGTTAAGGGAGCTAACTGAAAAAAGGGCAGAGAGAGGAGGGCAAAAATGCAGGGATAGAGAGATTTATGCTCTAATGCCTTCACTCTCTCTCAGTCATTGCCTGCCTTAATTACAGTGAATACACCACAATATAGCATTCCTCAAACAACTATCATGTCTTACGTGCTAATCTGTGCATGATGACAGTAGCGCATTCATTTGACCCTCAGGATTCTGACTGCATTGTGTGGTGCAAAATTGTATCATTATATGATATATCATTCTTTTTAAAAACCTGGTATGATAGAATAGGAGAATTTAATATTAATAAAATATTAAAGAGGAGCTGGATGCTGTTTCGCACACTTACACACAGCCTTTGAAGCATAAAATATTTCACTAAACACAAAAAGTATGCCAGTTTCTCTCTTTCTGCCAGTTTCTTTTTTAATTGGGAAATAAAATAAGAGACTTATTAAGAGATTTAACACTGTTCCACTTTTTGCACTTTAGCAAACAAGAGGAAAACTGGACATCAATGTTACAATTTACATATGAGTAATAATAGCCCGAAGCATTTTATTTGTGGGTGTTTGTGGCCAAAGGCCATTTTAGCAGTGCCTTTTCATAGAAACCGTGTTTAAAGACGAATAATAAAGAAATAATTGAAACCCAGAAATGAAACTTCTGCCATCATTTACTCACCCCGTGTTATTTATGTACAATATATAACAGAAAGTCAAGCCTATAACAAGACAATTAAATGGCTTTTTTAAGTGTGTACTGTAGGGATTGGTTGGTTAGGTGCTTCTGGCAATGCGACCATAACAGCTTATTACTACACCTGCTGATGCACAGGGACAGATCTGTTTTTTTAGAATTAGAAAAGTGCAGTATCCTCTGCAAGCTCTGACATTACTAGCCAGTGCAAATCAAAAATGTACATTTTCATTAGTTAAACCATGTTAACACATTTAAAGGGATAGTTCATTCCAAACCCATAAGACACATGAAAGATCATTTTAATAAAATCTGAGAGATATCCGTCGCAGAAAGGCAGTAAAGACAATGTTAAAATAGTCCATGTGACTCCAGTGATTTAATCTTAGTTTGATTAGTGCTTTGCTTGCGCAAAAAAACAATTGACCAACTGATTTACAAAATATTAATTTCCAACGCGCTTTCATGCAACAAACATCTTCTCTCGCATAATCATGGTGCTCTTGCGAACATGAGGTGGAGATTAATATTTTGTAAATAAAGCGTTTTTTTAATGTAAACAAATCTTCTTCATAAAATTGAGGTGAAACCGCTGCAGTTACATTATCAATCTCTCATGAGGGTGAGTAATTAATGACATCATTTTCAATTTTATTAGGGTGAACTGACCTTTTGACCTTGTTTTCTTTTTGCTGTGTATTTGTTTGTTAGCTCAGCCATCACAATCTGTCAATGCATCATCATCATCATCATCATCATCTCATGCAGACCCCGCCGGTGCAGTTCACTCCTATAGAGGTGGGATATTGCCTCCTCAGGGTTGTCCTTGTCCAAGGGTGTTTTGTGTGTGTGTGTGTGTGTAGACTCAAACATGTACCATTGCCACTGAGGCAATGAGCCCTGAACAAATGTTCTCTCATCAAAGACAACACACACGCACACAGACAAAAATCATATCCATTATTTTGTCCAATTCTGTCATCCACTTTTTCCATCAAAGTGGATCAATATCGATCCACGGATGTGAAGACGGTTATGTTATATCTCATTTTCATCAATAGATGAAGCTGGGGGAAAGGTGGACAGCATAATAATGGCTCCCAAGGACGACAGCTCGTCCAGGCAACAGCAGGCCCAGAAATCGCCAACAGCGACATGGAGAATGCCCGCTGCTCGAAGCGCATGGTCATGAATACATCTACGCACATATTCCCTCATACCTGACACCCACTACATTTAATAATAGACTGAGCAGAGCGTGCGTGCAAAAAGACATTACTGGATGCTTCACACAGGCACAGAATGTAATAGGACAAGACGAGACAATGTTTATTTCTATTTAACTTTAGTCATTCATAGTGTGAAGTGCCATAAATTAGTCTGAGCAGATCAGAATTTCACAACAATACTTTGATTTTCAAAGGTTGCCATTTCATAGCTCAGGAAAAGCTCTCATGTATTTCAGATTAGTGGCTCAAAATATCTTTTTAATGCTGCATTGTTATTAAAATGGTCATTTTGCTACACATTTGGTTTAAATATCCTTTTTGATATTGAGTTTGGGTTAAGGGATCTAAAATGTATCTTTAAAATATAAAAAATGACTATTATACAAATATCTTTCTAAATAATATTGTTAAATGTAAAATTTGTTTATATGTTGGCAACATTAGACATAGAACATTAATGCCAAAAAAGCTTGATGAATTGCACTTAATGATAAAACAAACTGTTCAATTCGGTAATCAAAATTCACCTTTCAGATTTTCACTTCTGTTTAAAAATGCAACCAATAATATTCGACAGGTGATTTTCGGTCCATTAGATTTCGCTTTACAAATTCGCGTCCACAAATTATGACAAACAGGTCATTCATTCACAAAAAAACGATTTACAGAAATGGAGCACGCGTCAGTTGCATTAGAAGAGAATGAATTGGTAAAGTGTTTATGTAAGTGCCAAGCATGATGTAGACCTTTTAGATTCTTGATATTTATTAAAATAATAATGAGTTCAAGCGGTAGTGAAAAATAGCAATATTTAAACATGATTTGACCTTCATGAAATATCAAAAATATAAAAGGTGTGCATCATGTTTTGTTTATTCCAATGTCATATGCAACTTTAGATATGGTCCCTACATTTATATCGAACTAAGCATTTTCACATGAAAAAAAACTTAATGTGCTTTATTTTGATGATAAAAAAGCAAATTCAGTATACAATATTATGTAGCGTTAAGCAGATGAGCCCAGAATATTAACACTTTCTGGGCTCATCTGCTTGTTGTATGTATTGTTGTGTATATTGCACATCAATAAGGTGTACATTGAGTTTGATCTTTCATTACGGTATTAGTCCAGTTTCAGCCACGTTAAGCATTTTCTTTATAACCGGCTTCTATGTAAGTGAAACTTTGCTCTTTAAGGTAATTCTAAGTGCATCATGCCCGGAGAGAGTATGCATCACCAATGATGCTTATACTGAGTTTGGTCTTGTATTAGTCCATTAAGCCACATTAAGCGTTGATGGAGAATCCTTGACATATAAGCACAAACCCAGTAGTATTACTGTAAAGTGTTGCACAAGCTATAATATAAGTTAAGAAAACTAAACAACCAAGATATAATTCCTTAGAGGTAATGTTAGATCTGTACATCAGCATCAGGGAAATAACATCATTATAATCTTGTTTGAGGTAGAAAAAGCTGCTCACTGGCACAGAGAAAAGTAACCATGAAGACAATAAATTAACTGAAAACAGCTTTCGGATATATACTGATATTCATCCCACTTCACTTCACTTCACAGTCCTGTAAATCAGTTTTTGTGAATGAATGACATGTTGGTCCACTTTCACCTCCTGCTGGTGACGCAACTAAAAGCAAAAGTGACATCATGCATCGGCAGATTCAACACTCCACTGCTTTTTATGCTGTTACCAGATGTGCGCTGTTCGTTTTTTTTAAACTGATGAATTTGTAAAGGGAAATAAAATGGACCAAAAATTGCATGTTGAATATTATAGGTTGTAGTTTTAAACAAGTGAAAATCTGAAAGGTGAATATGGATTATTGAATTTTTTATAATAAAACCGGTGTTTGAAATGTTTTGAATCGAAATATCCACAACTTAAATATATGATCATGTTGATCATGTTGCATTTTAGCTCATAAAAATGCAAGCCCTGAAAATACATTGCATTAGAATGCAAGGATGGTTAATGCAATGCATTTTTTTTTTCATTTAGTGCAATTCAACAAGTTTTTTTTTTCTGTTTCAAACACATTTGGCATTAATTTATTTCCATAAACGTTTCCAAATTGCATGTTTTAGCATTAGTACAAATGGATTAATCAAATGGAAGGCACAAGTTGATTATAAAAAGCCATGATATAATTAAAATCAACCATTGAACAAATAATGAATTAATCTCATTTTAGTGACATCCAACATCCATTTCCCACCACCCCATAGATAAATTCAGATTTACACATCACAATGACTATGTGTGCCTTTTTTTCTCATTTCAGAGACATCACATCTGTGAAATGCACAGGGGAAACATATGGCGTTTCATTATAGTGCCAAAGCATAGTGTGCACAATCTGCTCAAAGAGTGTGTAAATCCTGTGGCGGCCAGCTACATCTTTATCTACAGGGATACACTCCTCAGAACTGCTCAGAGATCTAGTTTATATTCCTTCCCTCTTCTAGTGCTGATACAGCTCTGATTGTGTGATGCTCCATTCGATTCTGCTGTTGTGAGTTCAAAAATATCTAGGGTAAATCTCAGCTGGCGTGTGAACATTGAATTTAAGCAGACAGAATGTTATCCTATGAGGAAATGAAGACTGAAAGGCTTTATTATTTATAAAAATAACTTAATTATATCCTGACTAATTCAGTGAAATTAATATCATATATAAATACTGAGAAAACACCTGTTTGATACCCTTATTATAATGTGTATTGTTAAACTAAAGCATTGAATAGATACTACTTAGATGGATGGTTTATACATATATTAAGTCCATCCATCTAACTAATAATATACAGTGGAACCCACTTATCTCGAGCTCGGTTATCTCGCCGCTTTTTTTTTGAAGTGGAACCGCCAAACTCCCTATTTGTCTTAGCATTTTCTTATCGGTTATGTTGATTCTTTTATGTCGCTGAACCCTGATATCTCGAGCACAAAAGAGGGACAAAGTCGCCACTTCACATCAGTTATCTGGATCATCGTGACGAACGATCGTACCGAGTCCACTGCGCATGCGCTGAGTTCTCGTTGCACAAGCATCACGGTCTGTATCGTCGCTCACTCCAATGACGCTTCACTCACTCTTGCAGCGCAGTGCCGTGCAGAACTCGCGAAGAACTAATGAAAAACTCAGATGCTGTCTTGGAAGAGGAGGCAAAGGATTAGCATCACTGTCCAGGAATTCCCAGATTACACTGACGTCGACAAAGACGTTGTTACTGATAGAAGCTTAGAAGCATTTGTTTTCAAGCAGACCATTGAAGGCAAAAAGCAACAAAGCATTTTGGACTTTGTAAAGAAACCATATTAACCGCGTGTGCAATACTATCAGAACTGTGTGCGAGTGAAATGACTGTGTTATGAGTGAATGTGTTTATGTGTGTGTGACTGTGTTTACACTGTGAGCGATCATTGTGTTTGCAATGTTGGAGAATATAATTAAAGGTTTGTATCGAGAATCGAAGGTGGTTTTTATTGTATACTGGTAAATCTTGTAACAGCTGTCAGAGTGGAGGACGACTGACCAGATGTTAAATGGAAATGAAAGAAAACTTGAGGTGATTAAACTGGTCACACGAGCTTTATAGATGGGTTTCGTACCAGCATACTCTTCTCAAACATGTAAAGAACGTAAGTACAAACCAGGAAAAAGAAAACACTGACAAACATCACAAATAAAAGAAGGAGAATAGAAACAGTAAATTATGCTATATAACAGTCAGCGGTAGAGCGGCCATGTCTCTCCTCCCCGCGCGCGCTCACACCAGAACAGCTCGCACACAACAATATACACCGTCTTAAAGGTATATTCCCAACATAAACATAAAGCAGCTGTTACAATATCTGCTGTTAGTTGCTGCACATATGCCTTTTGTTGTTAGCAAACATATACAGTGTATGTACATTTTTATAGCATGCCGATCGCTTCATCAAAAAAATTGGCTTTTGGTTATCTCGATCCTCGTTATGTCAACGCTTTTTTGCAACCCCGAGACATAACTGGATTCCACTGTATATATTTTACTCTACCCTGCATGTCAGACAAGTTTGCTGAAGAGGTATCCTGTGAATTACAAAAAAAGTGACGCCAAGAGGTCCCGACTCCGAGAGCGCCCATATTTGACAGTGAGAATGTGTTGTGCAGGAACATTTATTATTGGCATAGCTTGTTTTTGCTTAACAGCAGCATGTATAGTTCTTTCTAGTTCTGCTTTTCTCTGACTGCACTCCACACAAGCTGCACACTAAAACAAACATATCATCGCTGTCGGCGGAAAAACCTTGTATCTCCAAGAACGATACTTTTGGGGAAATGTAATTATTATTTATTTTTTTAAATACATGCTTTACACATGGTCAGTATATCACTCAAATGTTTGAGGTTTGTGACCATAGAAGTTTGGAACGTATTTTGTCTGCCATTACAACGGCTGCATCTGGAGCAGTAAGTGCATCTGATAGATTTTCATCTACTTTGTGGGCGCTCAGTTTGCGCTGTCATTTGGCCAAAATACCATGTTATAAAAGATGAAGTGCTTCGCAAAGGCTATTTCGGACACTATTGGCTATGACTCAACGACCAATGCCAGACTAAGACACTCTTCTCCTCTCATAAAATACATAAAACATTAGCCTTTATATATTTAGTGTTTCCTGAGTATACACGGTGCTTATTCAAAGAACCAGTGGTTCATTCTTCATACCTCGCTTAAGACTTCTAAGATGACTTCACATGTGCTATATGTTTTAATTGTGATAACTATTCTCCGGCTAATTTGGTTCTTCAAACAAATGTGTAAATTTTATTAAAATATCTGGATTAAGTTCTCTGAGATTGCTCTGCGTTCTTTTGTTCAATGGAAATGGCCGATATATCGCTACTAAAAACCATGATCAGCAATGCAACGTAATGACATATTAAAAAAGAACATCACACAAAAAAAATTTGGGACAAAAACCTGATGGAAGATCTTGACGAATTTTCTCCTAAATTGTCTCAGATTATTTTCACACTTGTCTGCTTAAAGAAATTGGATTGGAACAGTTAGTGTTTATTATGCTTTATTTAGCTGTGAAGAATGAAGATTTTTTCACTTAGCACAGACTTAGTGAATAATAAGTATCAGTCTTGCACTTAGGAAACTGATTCTGCTTCTACTGATGTTTAATTAATAGGAAACATTTAAAAAATACATAGCAGAGAAGATTAGAGGCTTCACACATTTCTTAGAAGTCATCAAGATGCTGTCATTTCTTCCAATGGTCAATGCACACAAATAAACAAAAAACCTCCCTCACAAATAAACAAAAAAACCTCCCTCAGAGAAAAGACACAGTGAGACAGAAGTGCGAATAGCAATCATTTACATCACAGCCGCTCTGAGCTTCCAGTGGCATTCAAATTCTGGCCCTTCCAATTCGCATGAAATAGAGAAGCAACTTCAAGTGTAGATGGGAGGAAAGGATACAAAAAAGGCCTTTGCAGAGTTCAGCCTGCCATGCTTTCATTCTTAAGCTACAAAGAAAAACACCCAATATGCATGTAGACCGATTCCTTTTGGTTAATATGCAAAAAAGACCCCCTTACATTCTGGATGCATCCAAAATCATTCCATTTCTCGCTACATCTTAAAGCACACAAAAAATGTCCCCTCAGTTCAGCTGGTTCTGAGACTTACTAATCCGACTAACTCTTCGAACACTAACCTGACTCAGACCAGCACTGATTCTCACCCAAACATCAACATAAATTAAATTATCAAACAGTCAACATTAATTATCAAATATACAACACTAATTGGGGAAATTTGGTACCTGTGGCAACATTTTAGCAAAATACAAAATATGTAACGATACATGCGCATACCAGTGCAGTTAAAAAAAAAAATCAACGCTATAGAGCAGGGGTCGGGAACCTATGGCTCGCGAGCCATATATGGCTCTTTTGACGGCTGCATATGGCTCTTTTAATGCCGCTATTCTTGTCAGGGTTCTGCCGCATTCAGTCTAGTAATTTATTGGTTTTGTGCAGAGCTCTGACACTACCGTAATGTTACTTAGTGTATGAATTTGAACTAAAAACATAGTTAACAAGACATACTGAATAATTGACATTTTGGAGGCGTCAAATCAGACCCAGTCATAAAGACCATTAATTTCTATTTTTAACTTAAAAGACTAAACAAATATCTTGTTTCTCAGGAGAAAGTCATTACAATCATGCTGACATAATTAAAAGCATGTTGAAATCATCAATTCAGCTCTTGACTGTCAAAACTGTCAAAAATCACTTTAAAAACAATGATCAACAAACAAATGAAGACATATATATATATATATATATATATATATATATATATATATATATATATATATATATATATATATATATATATATATTTGTTTAATGCATGTATAATATAGGTATAGTATGTATAATGAAGACCAATATATATATTTATGTTTAATATATGTATAATATAGGTATATTATATATAATATTGACAATATTGGTTAATATATATATAGAGACAGATATATATTTATATTTATGCTTAATATTGCAAACATAACAGACGAGAATCTAGCTAGACATCTGACTTAATTATGTCACATTACAGGACGGGCTGTCACACCACAGGACTCTTTCATCTTGGCAGCCATTTTGAGTCATTGCTATACAAGACTGAGCATTGTTTTAAACCTGAATATGATTTTTTTTTTTTTTTAAAGTCACACCACAGGACTATCAAAAATGGACACGTTCATGGTCTGACAGAAATGATGAAATTTATCAAATTAATAAGAGATTAACAGTCACCTTTTAACCTCTTTAGCACATCCAAACATCTGGGGGATTTCCTGGTAGGGGGGTTAACTAAAAGACCCCTATGGCTGTCCATGTAACTGTCAGTACAAAAATCTAATATCCTATGTCACACTGCAGGAGAGCATTTGTGTTTCAAAACTAAATGTAATGTAAATATTATTTTAGTATGTTTTAGTTAAGTTAATTTATTAGCTGCTCCAGACATATCTGCTTTATTTTACTAATATTTACATTTGAGGAGTCATCAATGTTACAGTCACACCGCAGGGCATTTTGCTATTCATCTTGAAATATGAACAACACCACATACATTTTACGTCCCAAAATCATAATGTTGAAATAAAATGATGTTTTATGCCCCACTGGCATGTGTTGTTTTAGTTGAGAAATGCAGTTCAGTAAACATTTACACTTAATTACAGAAAAAACATGCGTCACGTCATCTGCCCAAATACTATACTAAAATATTCTATTACCAACATTCTTTAAAATAACTTATTCTGTGTTCAGGAGAAGGAAGAGAAACACATTTAGGTTTGGAACAACATAAGAGTGAGTAAATGACGACTTTTTCATTATTTGACACCTCATTTGAAATCTTGAGATAATAATGTGGTTTGTTATATAGTCGCACTTCCCTTCAGAGAAGACCAAAATAAACTATTGTGAACCTCCATGCTGGTCCATTGAACTTGGCATTTTCACATCGATTGGAAGACTTTTGTTTAGAAATTTCTGGAACTGTGTTAAATTTCTGGGACAAAAACATTTAAATAAGAAAGATGTAAGAGCTACTATAAATGACATCGAACTTAAAGCTAACCTAATAAACAATTCTGATGCTCATATTTTTCAGGAAATGTTAGAACGTGTCTGCTGAAATATCGCCCTTGGTAACTCAACAGCTTAATGAGACTGGACTTCAGACAACTCTAATTGTCTCTTATAATTGTTGCACTCATGTGGCGACCCTCTCCGTTTAATAAATCTCTTGAGCGGTGGTCACTCTCTTCACTCTGATGAGGTTGAATAACAGGTACTGTCCCTTTAGCTGACATTTCCCAAAACCTCTTTCCAGCACGTTACTCACACGGTTCCTTCCTTTCCGACAGCAGCACAACAGAAACATCACCTGTCCCCACCCACACTAGCTTACTGTACACCATGATGCTCATTAGCTCCAAGCATCTGACAGCCACCTCTACTGAGAAAATGCATTACAGCAATGGTGACGGCTATTTTTATGTTATCTGCTGCCTCGTTGTAGTGTTTCTGATGGCACGCAGGATGGATATAGCCTTCTCAGGCTATGAGGCACACTCAAACTTCTAGCCAGAGTAAATGGGTTACAAGTATCCTGACAGAAGACAGCTCCTTTCAGTATCTCAATACCTGCTCTGATAAAAGAATTATGAGGAGAAGCTTAGAACCTTAAGGAGTCTTGCTGATCATACAAAACATACTCTCTAAATCTCAGACGCTCAATATCTTTTCAAACTTTCCAGGCAAGAAAAACCATGAAAGCCTGCCTGGAGTAGCATGGTATTTTTTATAATAAGCTTTAACACTGGGAGAAAAACTGAGATTTGTTTTATCAGTGTGTAAACATAGAAAAAGTTCATCATCACCCCTGAGGTAAAAGGAACTGTCTCTTTTAACAATGAGCGCTTCATCACATTTTGGAGAATTGGCAAATTATTTATATATCTATTAATCTATGTATTTGAAACTGGTAAATTAACCATAAACAGAAAGAAACATATATGGCATCATCTAACATGTCTACTTGGTGAATAAACCGGAAAAAATGTTGCCTACTGGGTTTTAATTAGGTTTAATTAAGAGCTAATTAGGAACTAATTGAAACTATTTCAGGGGAAATCGTCTCGGGTTACGTATGTAACCCTGGTTCCCTGAGGGGAACGAGACGCTGTGTGAATACGTCACTGCCGGCGGTAGCCGGTGACGTCATGAGGAAGAGCATAAAGGCGCGTCTGAAACCGGGGCGCGTCAGCCATGAATGCCTGAAGCGGGCCCGGAGGCGCCAGGAGCTGAGGCAAAGACACAGCGTCTCGTTCCCCTCAGGGAACCAGGGTTACATACGTAACCCGAGACGTTCCCTTTCTGGGAACTCGAGCTGTGTCGAAACACTAGGGGAACGCTATGCCAACGCCACCTCAGCGACGTCAGCATCCGGGTGTGTCCCAGCTCACTGAGAGAGCACCCTGGTTCCCGGGGCGGCATCGAGGTCTAGCTGGTAGAACCTCATGAATGTGTGCGGTGAGGACCAGCCAGCCACAGCACAAACATCAGACAAGGAGACTCCGGAGAGGAGAGCCTTGGATGCCGCCATGCTCCTAGTGGAGTGGGCTCAGACCCTCAAAGGAGAAGCATGTCCGGCCAACTCGTAAGCTAGACAGATAGCCTCGACTATCCACCTGCTTAGTGTTTGCTTAGAAGCTGGAGCCCCCTTAGGGGTCCTAAAGCCAACGCAAACGAACAGTTGGTCCAACCTACGCCAAGTGGCAGTCTTGGAACGTAAGCGTCCAGTGCTCGCACTGGACAGACCTTGTTCTTGCTCCTGCTCATGATCATCAAATGGGGGAGGGCAGAAGGCCTGCAGCATGATAGACCGAGCCACCTCAGTGGGAACCTTGGGGATATAGCCTGGCCTCGGGTGGAGAAATGCCTTTCCCATCCCGGGCGCAAACTGAAGACATGAAGGGGCCACTAAGAGGGCCTGAAGATCCCCAACCCTCTTGAGCGAGGCGATTGCCAGCAAAAGAAGGGTCTAAAGAGAGAGGTACTTAATAGAGATTCCTCTAAAGGTTCAAGGGGTGGCTGGGACAGGCCTAGGAGTACCACGGACAAGTCCCAAGCCGGCACCCTGGTCTGTGCCGCAGGTCTCAGCCTTAGTGTACCACGGAGGAAACGAGGGACTAGGGGGTCCCTGCCCAAGGATACCCCACCCAGAGGTACGTGGCAAGCCGCTATGGCAGCCACGTAGACCTTCAAGGTGGAGGGGGACAGCCCTGCCGCAAATCTTTCTTGCAGGAACTCCGGTACTTTGCCGACTTGACAGGTTACTTGGTTCATCTGCTTTTCGCTACACCAAGACATGAAGATCAAGGTGTAGAGTTTCCTCGTGGAGGGAGCTCTGGACTGAAAGATGGTCTCTACAACCTCAGCTGAGAGACCGGATTCTATGAGCTGGACCCCCTAAGGGGCCAGACACATTAGCTCTGGGCGGGGTCAGCAACCCTCCGCCTGGGCCAGAGCTCCCGGGAGCAGAGTGATGGGAGGAAAAAGCGTACAGGCGTAGCCTCGGCCACGCCTGTACCATAACAACCCGCCCCAGAGGCCCTGGATGTTTAAACGAAAGCCACAGAGGGCAGAGAAATTCTTACGGAGGCAAACAGGAGACCTGTGCCTGCCGTATCTGTCCCAAATCTGCTCCAAATAAGAAGGGGACCAAGGGTTCCAGCCCTCGGGGAGAACCCCTGGTTTTCAGCCACCACTGCAGGGGTCTCGCGCACAGTCGGCCCCATGGAAAAATCGCTGGAGCCGCTGCATGGACCCTAACACCTCAGAGTGTCTCACGTGAGTGGCTGCCCCTCGATACTCTTGACGGCTGAACGAAGGCTTGAATGCGCTCGGGGAAGAGCCGAGCCAACATAGCCACTGAGTCCCAAAGACTCCCAAGAAAGTGGTTCTCTACGTGGGAGAAAGAACACTCTTCTTGGTGTTCAGCGTAAGAGTGTCACTCGTCGCTTAACAGCTCAACGAACGGCCTGGATGCTCTCGGGGAGGAACCGAGCAGACATGGCCACTGAGTCCCAAATGACTCCCAAGAAAGTGGTTCTCTGAGTGAGAGAAAGTACACTCTTCTTGGTGTTCCGCCGTAAGCATCGACGAGAACCAGGAGTTCTTCCGCATGCTCAGGGTGCGTGGGCATCGCCCCGTGACCTTAATCGCGAAGCGGGTTACCCCTCAGGGAGAACCCCTGGTCTTTAGCCACCACCATGAGTGGCTGGCCCAGCTTAATGATCCTAACGGCTAGACGAACGGCCTTAATGCGCTCGGGGGAGAGCCGAGCAGACACGGCCACTGAGTCCCAAATGACCCCCAAGAAAGTGGTTCTCTGAGTAGGAGAAAGTACACTCTTCTTGGTGTTCAGCCGTAAGCATCGTGAGACGAGAACCAAGAGTTCTTCCACATGCTCAGGGTGCGTGGGCATCGCCCCGTGACCCTGATTGCGAAGCGGGTACCCCTCAGGGAGAACCCCTGGTCTTAGTCTTAACCCCAGCTCCTCTGTGTGCGGGCACAACACCTCGATGTTGTGCTGCTAACTGCGGCGACTTGGCCAGGGTAAGCCAAGTTGTCGACATAGTTCAGGACACGATAGTACCTTGCAAGTACAGAGGAGCTTAGAGCAGCCGGACCAAACACGGAAGCACTGATACTGGTACGCCTTCCCCCCTGAAGGTGAACCACAGGAACTTCCTATTGTGGAAGGATGGGAATGAGGGATTTATATGTCTCTGATGTCGATCGTGCCGGACCCGTTATAGGACCTAATCTGTACTACGATCCGCCTGAGCGTCGCATCTCTTCGCATCAATTTAAGAGACAAAAATCCAGAATGAGCCGCAACCTTCCATCCTCCCTTCGGAGCTATGAAGTAACAGCTGAAAAGCCCGGACTTGCTGTTCACGAGGGGTCCATACCCGATGGCCCCTTTCGCCAGCAGAGTGTCCACTTCTTGCTCCATGACCAGAGCCTGCTGAGGGCCTACCACTGCCCGAGAACCGGGGTGGTGAAACCCCAAGATAATGGCGTACCCGAAGGTTACCGCGCACAGGACCCACTGAGAGATACCGGGTAGTCGTAACCACGCAGCCCGTGAATTCTACTAAGGGAACCGGCCTCTGCGGGCCGGTCTCTGGTACTACGAACATATCCACCACTGAGCCGGGGCTGATACCGGAAACCCGGGTGGATTGCTCTAGGACCCTCCTTAGAGGGGGTGGTTTTCCCATGGCGGGCTGACTCTAGAGCTGCTCCTGGGAGACACCACCTTGTTGCGGCTTGTAATCAGGGCCGCTTAGTCTAAGCCTACTTGGCGTTCAGGATAACCCTCAGATCACCCCTTCTACCAGCGGCATGAACTTGAACTTGTGGGCCCGACCCCCCCGGGGATTACCGGAGGAAGACGGGTGGCGACACTTTGTTTCTGAGCGGCCCTGTGCGAGGAGCTTTGAGACCGTGCTTGACTGGCGGTCTCACTTGGAGGCGGCGGGGAGGAAATTCGCTAAACGCCACCTACTGTCGAGCAGCCTCCTGAACTCGTCGACGACGCTTTTCACGGCATCGCCGAACAAGCCCGAAGGGGACAGAGGAGCGTCCAGCAAAATAAATTTGTCCTATCTTTCATAGCTGACAAATTGAGCCAAAAGGTGTCTCTCCGTAGCCACCAGAGCTGCCATGGAGCGGCCGACAGAGTAGGCCATCTCCCTAGTGGCCCGAAGAGACAGATCCACGGTCCGGCGCAGCTCTGCCACTGCCTCCGGACCGATACCGCCGCCCTCGTTGAGGTCCCCAAGCAACTCCGCCTGATATGCCTGCAGCAGTGTCGTGCTGTGCAGACACGCTGCGGCATGACTCGATGCTGAGTATGCTTTCCCCACCAAAGACGATGTGACGCGCATCGGCTTGGAGGGGAGCGCCAGAGCTTTAATGGAGGACGCAGACTGAGGGATGAGGTAACTCGCCCTCATCCACTTTCTTCAACCCTCCATATCAATGATCTTGAGCCCCTACTAGATTATTATTCATCGTAATATTACGTGTATAAATATTCTCAGAGGCTGGCCTTCCCCAAAATCTAGATACCTCGGCATATAAATCAGGTATGAAAGGCATTGCTCGGCGCGGGGAAATGACGCGAGTCAGAAGATAACGCTCGTCTAACATACTTAGGACGAGCGCTTCTGGTCTCTGCTGGCCAATCAAGCCCCAGACGTGAGACCGCTCGCGCCACAACCTCAACAAGCTCCTCAAACGACGGCGAGGAGAGTGGCGAATCCTCCTCGACCGGGTCAACACTAGCTAAATCGATCTCACTCTCTGAACTTGATAGAGCTAGTGTTGGAGTCACAGCACGGGCATCTCACTCAGAGTGCTCGTGACTGGGACCCGCTTGATCTCGTGAAGGCTGAGGTAAGGACGGACCCACCCCAGCAGCCTCAGCGAGATCCATTTGTGATCCCCAGGACCGAGAGCGCCACAAAGCCTCGGCTACTGCAGGTCCCGAATCGCGGGGAACACCAGCCTGGGCGGCCTCGTTACAGACCGCCAGGCGGGAGCGGAGATCATGCAATGAAAAAGTTCATCCCACCGGGGCTCCGAATCCCGGTCTCTTGCATGATAGGTAAACACACTATCCACTGTACCACAGTGAGCATGCGGATTGAACCTCTCGCAGTCTTTACAACCGGCATTCTCAAGTGCCGACCGTGCTCCACTCCCAAACAGATTACACACATAACATGTGTATCCCTGCCCGTTATGAAACGTGGGCAAGGATAAACACACGGTGTGAACCTCTGTTCATTCGCCACATTTTCACACTCATTCTGATGATTTTTAGCTATCTCAACTCAAAATCACTCTCACACAGACACAGCACGCTGAAGGCATTCAGAGCTGACGCGCCCCGGTTTCAGACGCGCCTTTATGCTCTTCCTCATGACGTCACCGGCTACCGCCGGCAGTGACGCATTCACACGCGTTCGTTTCTCATTGGTTGCACAGATCTTCACGTGACTCACGCAAGGCTATTTCCCCTAGTGTTTCGACACAGCTCGAGTTCCCAGAAAGGGAACAGTGGGTTTTCTGGACCCCAAACACACTTAAAGGTCTGCCACACAGCAGTAATGGTGCACAAACCAGGGCCATGACGGCCACCCCCATGAACTTCCTCACACACCGATCTGCTGTCAGATTATAATGATACATTCCACAATGTTCCATTTAATTTGGATAAAGTTAAAGTTTCTGAGCTGGTCTAGCAGCACTCATCAATGTCAAACTTATTGAGACGACCAATCAAGAAGCCTCCAGCCAGGAAGTCGGACTTTACTGTTAATAAAAGCCAAATTGCTGTGCGAGCCTTCAGTTTTTAATGATGAACGCTTTCCTGTAGCTCAATCAGTTTGCAACACCAAGGTCATGTGTTTGATCCCAGGGAAAGCAAGAACTGATTCAATGTGTTCCTTCAATGCAATGGAAGGAACACACAAACTTTGGATAAAACTTTTGGACACTTTGGATAAAAGCGTCTGCCAAATGCATATGAAAGAGTGTGGGGTAAAAGTGCGTGACTGCCTCTACCATTAAATAGTAGCTCATCCTTTCAAATAGTGTTTGTCCTGACACTAATACATGCCATGAACACATTCACAAATTCTGTCCCTTGTTATACTTCATTTCTTTTCTTTTCAGTGTTATTAGCTTCATTTGAACAGCCCTGGTAGTTCTGAATACCAGTATATTACTCTCATCCTAAAATATCTATCAAGCTAAACTTGATGAGTGATGTGGGGATGATTTGAAAAGACTCGATCACCGAAAAAGGCCAAATGTCCATGCCACAATTTCCTGCACGGTCTTTTTTAGCAATTTTATTTTGAAGTATATATTCTGTCTCTGTTGTGTTCACTTTCTGTATTTAGTTCCTGTTTTATCTTGTTTATCTTGGTCATTAATTACCTCCACATGTCTTCTCCTGTGTATATATATATCCCTGTGTTTCTGGTGTCTATTTTCGGTTGTTGTCTTCATATGCGTTTTGTAAAGCTGTTGCATTTATGTTTGGATTATTGTCTCCTCCCATTGTTGTTTGGATTATTTTATTGTTATCATTATTATTTTTCTTCCCAGTTTGGATTTTCTTTGTGTGTTTGTTTAATATAAATGCTGCAACTAGGTCCTTGTCTCTCCTCCTGCATTACCTTAACACTGCGAGTATGTGACGGAGTAGGAAAGAAAGTACAGCTTATTCTAAAATGATCAACAGAGAAGTTTTTACAGAGATGCAGGAGCATGTGCTGAGAGGACAAGGTGTTCCATTTGTCATATGGATATATTTTAAAATTGCATTATCAACGTTTTGATTGAATCACCTTGTGTTCCTCTGCTCCACTCTTTATTTGTTGCCATAGTTACTGATATAATTGCACAACCGATTCTGCGTGTTGTCTGTGTATTCAAGCACTCGGTGTTGCTCTGTTCCCTGCCGTGTGTTGTCTTTGCTTTTGAAAAGCTGTTGCATTTCTCCCTGCTCCTGTGTGTTTTGCGTATTTGGATCATCTTAGCTTATTTTGTTTGTATTATAAAGTTCAGCTGCATATTGGATCCGTATCTTATCTCTTTGAAGAAAAGAGACTGAAATAGTATTTTCTTGCAAAACGTACTCCATTAATCTTTGATTGATTTACAACTAAAAATCATTTTGAAATGGATATGCAAAACGTGTCATTGCTGTTTTGAAGGTCATGCAGGTTTGGAACGACACAAGGGATTTTTAGAGTGCCAGTTGTGCTCTCCTCCTTCATTATACCTGCACCAGTCTCCAGGGTTTTCCTTAGACCCAAGCTCCCTAACACTCATTTTTAATCTGATGTGCACTCATTCTTTTAACATTATATCATCAAATTTTAAACCCAGTCATGTAATATTAACATTTAAAAATGTTCCCTAAAATATCTCTTTTCTTTCCTATCTTTATTCCTTCTTTGGCTTTCATTACATTGTCTTTAAACCTGGTAATTCATGCATCAACTCTGTGTTTATGGTTTATTTTTCAGGACTACACATTGACTATGTATTTCCAGCAAGCCTGGCGAGACAAACGTCTGTCCTATTCTGAAATTCCTCTTAACCTGACGCTGGATAACAGAGTTGCCGATCAGCTGTGGGTGCCGGACACTTACTTCCTGAATGACAAGAAGTCTTTTGTACATGGTGTAACAGTGAAGAACAGAATGATCCGTCTCCATCCAGATGGCACTGTGCTTTATGGACTCAGGTAACAATTCAAAAGCATCTATTCATCACCTTACAACAATTTATTTTAAAAATTACAAATCTTTCATTCCATATTTTGCCAAAGTATGATGATCCCTATGACAGAATACACACAGCAGACGCTTTTGAACTAAATCCATGCCTCTACAACGCTTGTGTTTTCTTTTGTAAAGTGAATGGTTAAACGTGAATAGTTATGTACTCTAGATGTGCACAACATCAAACTGATTGAAATAGACTAGATTTATACAATTATAAAGTCATGCGTATAATTAAAAGAACAAATTAATTAAGATGAGGATCATATCTGACACTGATACTACATTGAGTGTTCTGGGTAGTCCATGATGAGAATCTCTTCATTGATTTAGTTCTCTCTTTAGGGAAGATAGGAGGTCAGCAGTATATGGAAGCTGGAAAAAATGTAGATTATAAAAGGTGAACATGAAAGTTAGCTTCAATTACAATATTGCAGTCAAAATAAATTATTAGAAGGGTTGTGAAAATTATTAATTATTATTATTTAATACTACAGTCACAGAAGTGTCTATCCTAATGGGTTTCAATTTCTTACAGAATTATCATTTCATTTTTGAGGGAACCCAAAATGCTGGCATGCCCTCGTTATCTTATGAGGGATGACACTCATGATTTGTGTGTGATTTGTTTGGAACAGATCATGTTTGATTGTCTCCCAATATCTGGCCTGGTTGATAAGGCCTATGAAGCTCTAGGTGAGACTGGTCCGTCACTGCATGTGATTGAGGTTTCGCAGGAGAACTAGGCTGACGTGCTTCGAGACCTGGACACTGGTGCACGTACACCTTACCGGCATTAAGAAAAATGAAAAAGCTTTCTTCCTGGACACCCCAATTTCGCCATCTTGCCTATTCGGCAACGCCTGCAACATTGCTGTTGATGGGTTTCAGATGTCAAAAAGGAAAACAATGGTGTTCTGGCAGTTTTTATTTCCACCTTCACCAGTTCCAGAAGCTAGTGGCTTCTACAGGAGTATGGAGGAGAAAAATGTCAGTGTCAGCCTGTGTCCCCCCTAGTCAAGAATGGGGACCCGTGCACTACATTCTAGCTGCTCTGGATCCATTGCGACTTCAGGGCATCCGGGAAAGAAAACATCTCTCCTGGCACATAAACCTAAAGGTCAAGGATGCATTTATAATAATAATTCATTACATTAATATAGCGCTTTTCGTGACACTCAAAGCGCTTTACACTTTCAAGGGAGTAATCTCCTCAACCACCACCAAGGTGCAGCATCCACCTGGATGATGTGACGGCAGCCATGTTGCGCCAGAACGCTCACCACACACCAGCTTATTGGTGGAGAGGAGACAGAGTGATGAAGCCAATCAGTATATAGGGATGATTAGGAGGCCATGACAGACTGAGGCCAATGGGCAAATTTGGTCAGAATGCCGGGGTTAAACCCCTACTCTTTATGAAGGACATTCTGGGATTGTTAATGACCACAGGACCTCAGTTTAACGTCTCATGTATAAATCATCAGGACGGACTGCGTTTGTACCCCGTGTTCAGGTTTGCGCAGCACAGAGTGCTCTCAGTCAGGCCAGTCTTTGTTCCATTGCATGAGAATGTTAAGGCAGTACTGAGGCCCGGGAAATGGAGACTAGACCTGGACGTGTTGGAGTTAATTTGGCAGAGATATTACAGAGCAGAAGTAGTCGTGTTTGCGTCATCAGAGTCGACCAGCTGTCCACTTTGGTTTGCCCTCACATCTCCAGTTCTGTTAGAGCTGGATACAATGGTGCACCCATAGCAGAGGCTGTCTGTACGCATTTTAACTGATCACTCTCCTCCCTGGAGTTCTAGTGAGGGTTAGTAAGGACAGAGTGAGCCTGTTGCTAGTGACTCGATTTTGGCCAGCCCTAGTTTGGTTTCCTTAGTATGTCCATGGATGATTCCGACCAGAGAGGAGCTTTTGTCTTAGGCTTGGTGTGCAATTCTCAACCCTTGGTTCAGGATGTAGATGCTATGGGTTTGACACCTAAAGGGTACCATCTCACAGATCTCAGTCTCTCAACTGAGATTGTTGAGGCCATCCTACAGTAAATGCCAGAGCTCCCTCTATAATGAAATGTTATGCCCTGAAGTGGCATCTCTTTGCATCTTGGCATATTGACACACTCCACTGCTTGGCTGGTACTGTGCTAGAGTCCAGTTTGGGTTGTTTTGCCATGCTTCATGCATGCCTGAGATTTTTTCTTCTGACAATTATAATTTTTTTTCAGGTGCCTATTCATGGTCTTCAAGACGTCTTTATGTGGTGTCATCTATGTTATTTTTGCTCCACGTCCTTTACTCCACGTCCTTGTTTGTGGTTGTTACTCTGAGGGCTTCAACAGATTTGGGATCTGTACTGAAAATACACTTCTGCACAAAACAAAAATGGTTTCTTAAACCTATTTTAATTTCCATTTAAGTTGGGAACAGGTGACATGGCGTCACCTGTTCTCAACCCCATGCTTATATACATGTGCCAAAAAAATAAGTCTATAAACTGGAAAGTAATCTCAGTCTCGGTGTCATAACTAAATCTAATATCAGAAACAAAACGTATAGATCAAAGGTCCAGGCTTATGATGAATTGATATGAATTGATTGTACTGATGGAGAAGAAAGTAGTTCCCTTTCTGGGAACTCGAGCTGTGTCGAAGCACTAGGGGAAATAGCCTTGCGTGAGTCACGTGAAGATCTATGCAACCAATGAGAAACGAACGCGTGTGAATGCGTCACTGCCGGCCGCAGCCGGTGACGTCATGAGGCAGAGCATAAAGCGCGTCTGAAACCGGGGCGCGTCAGCTCTGAATGCCTTCAGCGTGCTGTGTCTGTGTGAGAGTGATTTTGAGTTGAGATAGCTAAAAATCATCAGAATGAATGTGAAAATGTGGCGAATGAACAGAGGTTCACACCGTGTGTTTATCCTTGCCCACGTTTCATAACGGGCAGGGATACACATGTTATGTGTGTAATCTGTTTGGGAGTGGAGCATGCACGGTCGGCACTTGAGAGTGCCGGTTGTAAGGACTGCGAGAGGTTTTATCTGCATGCTCACTGTGGTACAGTGGATAGTGTGTTTGCCTATCATGCGGTAGACCGGGGTTCGGAGCCCCGGTGGGATGAACTTTTTCATTGCATGATCTCCGCTCCCGCCTGGCGGTCTGTAACGAGGCCGCCTAGGCTAGTGTTCCCCGCGATTCGGGACCTGCAGTAGCCGAGGCTTTGTGGCGCTCTCGGTCCTGGGGATCACAAATGGATCTCGCTGAGGCTGCTGGGGTGGGTCCGTCCTTACCTCAGCCTTCACGAGATCAAGCGGGTCCCAGTCACGAGCACTCTGAGTGAGATGCCCGTGCTGTGACTCCAACACTAGCTCTATCAAGTTCAGAGAGTGAGATCGATTTAGCTAGTGTTGACCCGGTCGAGGAGGATTCGCCACTCTCCTCGCCGGCGTTTGAGGAGCTTGTTGAGGTTGTGGCGCGAGCGGTCTCTCGTCTGGGGCTTGATTGGCCAGCAGAGACCAGAAGGGCTTGTCCTAAGTATGTTAGACGAGCGTTATCTTCTGACTCGCGTCATTTCCCCGCGCCGAGCAATGCCTTTCATACTTGATTTACATGTCGAGGTATCTAGATCTTGGGGAAGGCCAGCCTCCGAGAAAATTTATACACGTAATATTACGATGTATAATAATCTAGTGGGGCTCAAGATCATTGATATGGAGGGTTGAAGAAAGTGGATGAGGGCGAGTTACCTCGTCCCTCAGTCCGCGTCCTCCATTCAAATTCTGGCGCTCCCCTCCAAGCCGATGCGCGTCACATCGTCTTTGGTGGGGAAAGCATACTCCGCATCGAGTCATGCCACAGCGTGTCTGCACGGCACGACACTGCTGCAGGCATATCAGGCGGAGTTGCTTGGGGACCTCAACGAGGGCGGCGGTATCGGTCCGGAGGCAGTGGCAGAGCTGCGCCGGACCGTGGATCTGTCTCTTTGGGCCACTAGGGAGATGGCCTACTCTGTCGGCCGCTTCATGGCAGCTCTGGTGGCTACGGAGAGACACCTTTTTGGCTCAATTTGTCAGCTATGAAAGATAGGACAAATTTGTTTTGCTGGACGCTCCTCTGTCCCCTTCGGGCTTGCTCGGCGACGCCGTAAAAAGCGTTGTCGACAAGTTTCAGGAGGCTGCACGACAGCAGGTGTCGTTCAGTAAAGTTATTCCCCGCCGCCCTCCACGTGAGACCGCCAGTCAAGGGAGGTCTCAAAGCTCTTCACACAGGGCCGCTCAAAAACGAAGTGTCGCCACCCGTCTTCCTCCGGTTAATCCCGGGGGGTCGGGTCGACAGGCTCAAGCCTCTGGCAAGAGGGGCGATCTGAGGGTTGTCCTGAGCGCTAAGAAGGCTAAGAGCAAGCGGCCCTGACGCCAAGCCGCAACAAGGTGGTGTATCCCTGGAGCAGCTGACCAGTCAGCCCGCCATGGGAAAACCACCCCCTCCGAGGAGGGTCCTAGAGCACTCCACCCGGGAATCCGGAAATCCCGGCCCAGTGGTGGACATGCTATCAGCACCAGAGGCCAGCCCCGGGAGGCTGGTTCCCCTAGTAGAGTTCCGGGATGCGTGGTCACGGCTACCCGGTATCTCTCAGTGGGTCCTGCGCACGGTCACCTTAGGGTACACCATTCAGTTCGGGGTCTCACCACCCCGGTTCTCGGGGGTCCTACAGTCTGCTGTAGGCCCTCAGCAGGCTCTGGTCATGGAACAAGAAGTAGACACTCTGCTGGCGAAAGGGGCCATCGGGTATGGACCCCTCGTGAACAGCAAGTCCGGGCTTTTCAGCTGTTACTTCATAGTTCCGAAGGGAGGATGGAACTTTGCGGCTCATTCTGGATTTTTGTCTCTTAAATTGATGCGAAGAGATGCGACGCTCAGGCGGATCGTAGTACAGATTAGGTCATACAACGGGTCCGGCACGATCGACATCAGAGACATATAAATCCCTCATTCCCATCCTTCCACAACAGGAAGTTCCTGTGGTTCGCCTTCAGGGGGGAAGGCGTACCAGTATCAGTGCTTCCGTGTTTGGTCCGGCTGCTCTAAGCTCATCTGTACTTGCAAGGGCAGCACAACATCGAGGTGTTGTGCCCGCACACAGAGGAGCTGGGGTTAGGACTAAGACCAGGGGTTCTCCCTGAGGGGTACCCGCTTCGCAATCAAGGTCACGGGGCGATGCCCACGCACCCTGAGCATGCGGAAGAACTCCTGGTTCTCGTCGATGCTTACGGCGGAACACCAAGAAGAGTGTACTTTCTCCCACTCAGAGAACCACTTTCTTGGGAGTCATTTGGGACTCAGTGGCCATGTCTGCTCGGTTCCTCCCCGAGAGCATCCAGGCCGTTCGTTGAGCTGTTAAGCGACGAGTGACACTCTTACGCTGAACACCAAGAAGAGTGTTATTTCTCCCACGTAGAGAACCACTTTCTTGGGAGTCTTTGGGACTCAGTGGCTATGTTGGCTCGGCTCTTCCCCGAGCGCATTCAAGCCTTCGTTCAGCCGTCAAGAGTATCGAGGGGCAGCCACTCACGTGAGACACTCTGAGGTGTTAGGGTCCATGCAGCGGCTCCAGCGATTATTCCATGGGGCCGACTGTGTGCGAGACCCCTGCAGTGGTGGCTGAAAACCAGGGGTTCTCCCCGAGGGCTGGAACCCTTGGTCCCCTTATTTGGAGCAGATTTGGGACAGATACGGCAGGCACAGGTCTCCTGTTTGCCTCCGTAAGAATTTCTCTGCCCTCTGTGGCTTTCGTTTAACATCCAGGGCCTCTGGGGCGGGTTGTTATGGTACAGGCGTGGCCGAAGCTACGCCTGTACGCTTTTTCCTCCCATCACTCTGCTCCCGGGAGTTCTGGGAAACTGTGGGTCTGGCCCCTGAGGGGGCCCAGCTCATAGAGGCCGGTCTCTCAGCCGAGGTTGTTGAGACCATCCTTCAGTCCAGAGCTCCCTCCACGAGGAGACTCTACGCCCTGAAGTGGAAGCTCTTCACTTCTTGGTGTAGTGAAAGGCAGGTGAACCCAGTAACCTGTCAAGTTGGCAAAGTACTGGAGTTCCTGCAAGAAAGATTTGTGGCAGGGCTGTCTCCCTCCACCTTGAAGGTCTACGTGGCTGCTATAGCGGCTTGCCACGTACCTCTGGGTGGGGTACCCTTGGGCAGGGACCCCCTAGTCACTCGTTTCCTCCGTGGTACACTAAGGCTGAGACCTGCGGCACAGACCAGGGTGCCGGCTTGGGACTTGTCCGTGGTACTCCTAGGCCTGTCCCAGCCGCCCCTTGAACCTTTAGAGGAATCTCTATTAAGTACCTCTCTCTTTAGACCCTTCTTTTGCTGGCAATCGCCTCGCTCAAGAGGGTCGGGGATCTTCAGGCCCTCTTAGTGGCCCCTTCATGTCTTCAGTTTGCGCCCGGGATGGGAAAGGCATTTCTCCACCCGAGGCCAGGCTATATCCCCAAGGTTCCCACTGAGGTGGCTCGGTCTATCATGCTGCAGGCCTTCTGCCCTCCCCCATTTGATGATCATGAGCAGGAGCAAGAACAAGGTCTGTCCAGTGCGAGTACTGGACGCTTACGTCAAAGACTGCCACTTGGCGTAGGTTGGACCAACTGTTCGTTTGCGTTGGCTTTAGGACCCCTAAGGGGGCTCCAGCTTCTAAGCAAACACCAAGCAGGTGGATAGTCGAGGCTATCTGTCTAGCTTACGAGTCGGCCGGACATGCTTCTCCTTTGAGGGTCTGAGCCCACTCCACTAGGAGCATGGCAGCATCCAAGGCTCTCCTCTCCGGAGTCGCCTTGTCTGATGTTTGTGCTGCGGCCGGCTGGTCCTCACCGCACACATTCATGAGGTTCTACCAGCTAGACCTCGATGCCGCCCCGGGAACCAGGGTGCTCTCTCAGTGAGCTGGGACACACCCGGATGCTGACGTCGCTGAGGTGGCGTTGGCATAGCGTTCCCCTAGTGCTTCGACACAGCTCGAGTTCCCAGAAAGGGAACGTCTCGGGTTACGTATGTAACCCTGGTTCCCTGAGGGGAACGAGACGCTGTGTCTTGGCCTCAGCTCCTGGCGCCTCCGGGCCCGCTTCAGGCATTCATGGCTGACGCGCCCCGGTTTCAGACGCGCTTTATGCTCTGCCTCATGACGTCACCGGCTGCGGCCGGCAGTGACGCATTCACACGCGTTCGTTTCTCATTGGTTGCATAGATCTTCACGTGACTCACGCAAGGCTATTTCCCCTAGTGCTTCGACACAGCGTCTCGTTCCCCTCAGGGAACCAGGGTTACATACGTAACCCGAGACGTTTTACAATCCTACACTTTACAAGTTATGAGTCCGAAGCAATGATTATACTCCATTGAGAAGTGAATGTAGTCAAATGGAGTCCGATGAGTCATTGTTCTACCGCAGAATTGGTTGAGGCCACTCTCTGTAGTCTGGTTGACAGTCCTCAGCAGATAATTTAGGATGCATTTAATCCGTGTTCACCCAAGGAAAAAAAGTTATAAAAAGCATGTGATGTTTAAAAAGTCCTTTCTAGAAAGCAAGCAAAATAGCTAACATAAAAGACCTACTGTATATCGACAACATCAACAATCAAACCATACTCAGAGTTCTCAAACAAGAACTTTAAATGAGCAAAAGGATGTGAGAGTTCAACCGTGTGGTTTCTTTTCGCCTGAGGAACTGACTTCTTCTGTGGTGGCTGAGCTTATATTACAGACTACTTCCAGTCAACAGCGCCCTCAAGCTGCTCCTAGTGGTAATCTAAGTGATCCCAAATACCTTGCACTACATCAGAGAAGCTAAAATTAAACAAGTAACGTTAGGTTCGTCACGCATGTTCAACAAGAGGAAAAAAAGTGCATAGTGCAAAAAAGTGCAAAGTTCAAAGTGCAAATTAATTAAAAGCTAGACCAGCACGGGCAAGAACAAGCAAACATGTAGCTCATTGGTTTCTTCTGTGGTCATATTGCAACAAGCCACTAGCCATATTTTCTAAATTTCTGATTAGAGATATTCAGATGGATGCAATTTAAAAAGTTAGATCTTAAAAAGCGTATGGCAATTACACAAAAACATTTAAAATATACACAAAAAAATGCATAGAAGAGCATAGAAATCATGTAAATATAAAGATTATACAAATAATGCAAACAATCAGCATATATCAATGGGACATTTTTTCCCCACTTGTTCATTTATACCATTACGAAATAAAGATGTAAGTTCAGTGATCCAAAGCAGCTTCTTTTGTAATAATTTCTTGTCTCTTTCTCTGCCTCTCATATGAGGGAAAAATCCTCTCTATGTCAAAGACTTTCAAGGCTAACAAAGAATGTTTGGCAGGCTCAAAATGACAATAAACTGGAAAGTATCGCCCTCAATATGACACTCCATAAGAATCATTTTTAAAAAATGTGCCAGTGACTATTAATAAATCAGTTAACACTTTCCCCACCATTGAAGTAATTTTCCATCATTTATGAAACAACACTTCCCTGCCATTGACAGAAATGTTCTGCTTTCCATGTGGTCCCTGTCATATATCTTTTGAAAGAGTGCTAATTCTCTGGATCATAATAAAGGCATAAAAAACAATACTATTATCTTAGCTTTTTATTCAAAATGTTGTTTTTTAATGACATTTACCACCATGCAAGTGTTGATTGAAAAAAGAATGCATGAAGATATAATAAATTATTTTTGTTGTTTTGTTTAAAAGCAGAGGTTTGTTCTTTATTTTAATATATTTTTAAGATATTCATAACATTTTCTGGGGGTCATGAAGGTTTTGTGAAAATTATCAATAATGCTGGTGGCGGCTGGCAAATTTAAACAACAACAACGAAAAACGCTGGCGGGCAAAGAGTTAATCTCATTGCTCAATGGACTCTGTAGATTTACACCTTAAATGCATGAATGTTTTGGAAATCATTATTATATATTTGGGTCTTTAGTGACCCGGATCTGTATCTAACATGGTTGGATCTCTAACTGCAACAATAGTACACAAATCTCCCGATATTTTAATAACAATTACAAAATAATAAAATACAGCATATTTTATTACCACTTGGACGGGTTCAATTTGAGCAAATGCTTTTTGTCATAATCACTCTCATTTTCAGAGCTCATTTCCCCAATACATTAGCTTGTATTGTGGCCACATAAGAAAAGATTGTTAAAATGTGGCTTACATTAGTTCCGATGACGGGTTGATTAGGTTGATAAAGAGCCTAGTTATGCGTTTAAGGTTTAAAGACTTTGGAAAATCTCTTGCCTTTATTATTTGTGATTGGGTTGTTTGCCTCTTGTTCATCTAAAGTAGCCTACAAATCTTTGCGGTGCAGTATAAAGCTCTTCATATTTATATCCACGTGACTTTAACCTTAATCTCAAATTAAGTATCATCAGAGTGAATTCTCTCTCTCTCTCTCTCTCTCTCTCTCTATATATATATATATATATATATATAGAGAGAGAGAGAGAGTATCTGTTATTGAAAATTCACTCTGATGTGTGCGTTTGAATCCAGCTTGGATTTTGTCCAAAGTGATGGAATTGTAGGGGAAACCTCTGAGAGAAAATATTTAAATGAGCCATAACTGAGATTTCAAGCTGTGTCACATTTTGATGGCCGCGTCCTTTGGAGGTCTCATTTATCGTCCACATACGTCATCAAGTTTTATTTCAGAACTGTGAAGCATGAATTGTTGTAATTTCTTTATGACTTTGGAATGCACTGGTTAATTTACTAAAATGTGAAATTACGTATATTGTCGACAAAGCTTATGCTTATGATTGGTATGGCGGGTCAGGCAATGAGGAGGAGGAGAAGTGGATCTCATCTTTTCACTATATTAAACCAAATTAATGAATATAAAAACAAGCTAGAAGACAGAGAATGAATGACAATTTAAGATACAAACACAGGGCAATATATGCATAGGTGTGTATGTGTGGTTGGGCCACACAAACTACGGGAGCTAGTCTTTCTCCATCCTTTAGGTAATGGGTATTTTGACTAAGTGTAACTAGCAGCTGTTGCCATGTACTTAGTGCAAATGGAATCTATTTGCACTTAGTGCAAGTAGCCGCTGCCAAAACTGAAAGTCCATTTATGGGCCATTCTACAGAATTGGTCTTGAAAACATCTTGACATTTTTTATTTTTCCCCCACAAATTTTGCACGTATGCAAATTGTACAATATCCAAGGTATACATTTCTAGTAATTTTGCGGTTAGTTCTTAAATTGTTTTTTTTTTAAAAACACAATAATATATCATATATTAAGTAAACTTATAATGACCTATTAAGATTTTGTTTACACCAACATTGTAAATCTATTTTTTTTCTATTTAATTTTTTTTTACAAGTTAAATCAATAAAAATGACAATTTTAATAATATTTAAGTGTAATTTATGAGATTTGTTGTATTTTGAACCCAATCTTTCTTTGTAGAAGGCATAAAGTTTATCATACTGATTTCAAAGTTAAGGATTCATTAGGTTGAATATGCATTAAACCAAACACTATCATAACGTCTTAGTTGATAATTCAATATACTTTATTTTTGACAAAACTTTCCATGTTTTGGTAGTGACTGCACATTTTCGTTAGTGACAGTAATGTTTTGGTAGTGACCACAACACTTAGTTTGCCATAGTTGAATCAGATAATCAACATTGTACGTTAATACAAATGTTAATACTATCTAATTATATTGCAAATATGCAGTCAGTACGTACACACACCTAAAGGATTATTAGGAACACCATACTAATACTGTGTTTGACCTCCTTTCACCTTCAGAACTGCCTTAATTCTGCGTGACATTGATTCAACAAGGTGCTGAAATTCTTTATTCTTAATTCTTTAGAAATGTTAGCCATATTGATAGGAGCATCTTGCAGTTGATGGAGATTTGTGGGATGCATCCAGGACACGAAGCTCCCGTTCCACCACATCCCAAAGATGCTCTATTGGATTGAGATCTGGTGACTGTGGGGCATTTTAGTGCAGTGAACTCATTGTCATGTTCAAGAAACCAATTTGAAATGATTCGAGCTTTGCCACATGGTGCATTATCCTGCTGGAAGCAGCATCAGAGGATGGGTACATGGTGGTCATGAAGGGATGGACATGGTCAGAAACAATGCTCAGGTAGGCCGTGGCATTTAAACGATGCACAATTGGCACTAAAGGGCCTAAAGTGTGCCAAGAAAACATCCCCACACCATTACACCACCACCACCAACCTGCACAGTGGTAACAAGGCATGATGGATCTATTTTCTCATTCGGTTTACACCAAATTCTGACTCTACCATCTGAATGTCTCAACAGAAATTGAGACTCATCAGACCAGGCAACATTTTTCCAGTCTTCAAATGTCCAATTTTGGTGAGCTCGTGCAAATTGTAGCCTCTTTTTCCTATTTGTAGTGTAGATGAGTGGGTCTTCTGCTGTTGTAGCCCATCCACCTCAATGTTGTGCGTGTTGTGGCTTCACAAATGCTTTGCTGCAAACCTCAGTTGTAACGAGTGGTTATTTCAGTCAAAGTTGCTCTTCTATCAGCTTGACCCATGACCTGTCGGCCCATGACCTCTGACCTCTAGCATCAACAAGGCATTGTCACTCACAGGACTGCCTGGATGTTTTTCCCTTTTCACACCATTCTTTGTAAACCCGAAAAATGGTTGTGCGTGAAAATCCCGGCCCGTCTGGCACCAACAACCATGTCACGTCAAAAATTGATTAAATCACCTTTCTTTCCCATTCTGACATTCAGTTTGGAGTTCAGGAGATTGTCCTGACCAGGACCAACCCCTAAATACAGTGAAGCAATTGCCATGTTGATTAGATAGTTGCATTAATGAGAAATTGAACAGGTGTTCCTAATAATCCTTTAGGTGAGTATATAACATATTCATTAGAATAATTTTCTAGAACCACATAGAGACACTCTCTGTCTTTCTCTTGTAGTCTTTCTAGGCATTAATATCATAGAAATCCTAGAAATTAACATTATTGACAACAACCTAACAATCCAACGCTATCATCCTATCTAGAACCCCTCCTGTTCGAATCGCCTGCTCCAAGCGGGACTCAAACCCTGGTCCGCCGGTATGAGAGTCGGACTGTTACATATCATTGACTGCACCCTTAATTGTAACCTTATCACATTAAATAATTTTAACTTGCATACTAAAACATACTACAGTAGTAATGATTTGCATAACTGTACACTGTAAAAAAAACAAGTTGAGAAAACGTCTCGGGTTACGAATGTAACCCTGGTTCCCTGAGGGGAACGAGACGCTGCGTCTAGCGCTAGGGGAAAATAGCCTTGCGTGAGTCACGTGAAGATCTGTGCAACCAATGAGAAACAAACGCGTGTGAATGCGTCACTGCCGGTGGTAGCCGGTGACGTCATGAGGAAGAGCATAAAGGCGCGTCTGAAACCGGGGCGCGTCAGCCATGAATGCCTGAAGCGGGCCCGGAGGCGCCAGGAGCTGAGGCAAAGACGCAGCGTCTCGTTCCCCTCAGGGAACCAGGGTTACATTCGTAACCCGAGACGTTCCCTTTCAGGGAACTCGAGCTGCGTCTAGCGCTAGGGGAACGCAATACCAACGCCACCTCAGTGACGCCGGCCTCCGGGTGTGTCCCAGCTCACTGAGAGAGCACCCTAGTCCCCGGGGCGGCATCGAGGTCCAAATGGTAAAAACCTCATAAAAGTGTGCGGCGAAGACCAGCCAGCCGCGGCACAAACATCAGATAAGGACACTCCGGAGAGGAGTGCCTTGGATGCCGCCATGCTCCTAGTGGAGTGGGCTCGGACCCTCAAAGGAGAAGCATGTCCGGCCGACTCGTAAGCTAAGCAGATAGCCTCGACTATCCACCTGCTTAGTGTTTGCTTAGAAGCTGGAGCCCCCTTAGGGGTCCTAAAGCCAACGCAAACGAACAGTTGGTCCAACCTACGCCAAGTGGCAGTCTTGGAACGTAAGCGTCCAGTGCTCGCACTGGACAGACCTTGTTCTTGCTCCTGCTCATGATCATCAAATGGGGGAGGGCAGAAGGCCTGCAGCATGATAGACCGAGCCACCTCAGTGGGAACCTTGGGGATATAGCCTGGCCTTGGGTGGAGAAATGCCTTTCCCATCCCGGGCGCAAACTGAAGACATGAAGGGGCCACTAAGAGGGCCTGAAGATCCCCAACCCTCTTGAGCGAGGCGATTGCCAGCAAAAGAAGGGTCTAAAGAGAGAGGTACTTAATAGAGATTCCTCTAAAGGTTCAAGGGGTGGCTGGGACAGGCCTAGGAGTACCACGGACAAGTCCCAAGCCGGCACCCTGGTCTGTGCCGCAGGTCTCAGCCTTAGTGTACCACGGAGGAAAACGAGTGACTAGGGGGTCCCTGCTCAAGGATACCCCACCCAGAGGTACGTGGCAAGCCGCTATTGCAGCCACGTAGACCTTCAAGGTGGAGGGGGACAGCCCTGCCGCAAATCTTTCTTGCAGGAACTCCGGTACTTTGCCAACTTGACAGGTTACTTGGTTCATCTGCTTTTCGCTACACCAAGACATGAAGATCAAGGTGTAGAGTTTCCTCGTGGAGGGAGCTCTGGACTGAAAGATGGTCTCTACAACCTCAGCTGAGAGACCGGATTCTATGAGCTGGACCCCTAAGGGGCCAGACACATTAGCTCTGGGCGGGGTCAGCAACCCTCCGCCTGGGCCAGAACTCCCGGGAGCAGAGTGATGGGAGGAAAAAGCGTACAGGTGTAGCCTCGGCCACGCCTGTACCATAACAACCCGCCCCAGAGGCCCTGGATGTTTAAACGAAAGCCACAGAGGGCAGAGAAATTCTTACGGAGGCAAACAGGAGACCTGTGCCTGCCGTATCTGTCCCAAATCTGCTCCGAATAAGAAGGGGACCAAGGGTTCCAGCCCTCGGGGAGAACCCCTGGTTTTCAGCCACCACTGCAGGGGTCTCGCACACAGTCGGCCCCATGGAATAATCGCTGGAGCCGCTGCATGGACCCTAACACCTCAGAGTGTCTCACGTGAGTGGCTGCCCCTCGATACTCTTGACGGCTGAACGAAGGCTTGAATGCGCTCGGGAAAGAGCCGAGCCAACATAGCCACTGAGTCCCAAAGACTCCCAAGAAAGTGGTTCTCTACGTGGGAGAAAGAACACTCTTCTTGGTGTTCAGCGTAAGAGTGTCACTCGTCGCTTAACAGCTCAACGAACGGCCTGGATGCTCTCGGGGAGGAACCGAGCAGACATGGCCACTGAGTCCCAAATGACTCCCAAGAAAGTGGTTCTCTGAGTGAGAGAAAGTACACTCTTCTTGGTGTTCCGCCGTAAGCATCGACGAGAACCAGGAGTTCTTCCGCATGCTCAGGGTGCGTGGGCATCGCCCCGTGACCTCGATCGCGAAGCGGGTTACCCCTCAGGGAGAACCCCTGGTCTTTAGCCACCACCATGAGTGGCTGGCCCAGCTTAATGCTCCTAACGGCTAGACCAGACCTGGGCATTGTACGGCCCGCGGGCCACATCCGGCCCGCGGGCTATCCTTGACCGGCCCGCGTGAGGTAATTGGTACTTTTTAAAGCTGCAGTCCATATCTTTTTTGTTTTGTTTTTAAAATGTTCAAAAATTATATATTAAGCGAGTACATCATGAAAACATTTCCCAAACCGTGTTTTTGTCTTATCCTGAATAACTACGGTACACATGCAATCAGTGTTTATATTGGCTCACGTCCGCACCATTGCGGAGGAACACCCGTACCAGCGTGACTCGTCATAGAATGAATGGAGAAAAGTAGCTCCGGCTGCAATGTTCTTCCGCACGACAAAAGTTACGGTCTGTAGTCATGGCAACTGATTTTGTTTTGTTTTCTATTTACATACGTCAGTCACAGTGCGTGTGACCGTTTGCACCTTCACTTCTCTCCATGCTCAGACGTTAAATATGTTAGCTAAAAATAAAAAACGAAAGATTGACGCAGAATGTAGAGTTTTTAAGACCGTATGGACTTCAAAGTATTTATTTACAGAAGTCAAAGGGAAAGCTGTTTGTTTAGTTTGTGGAGAACAGATCGCGGTGCTTAAGGATTACAATTTGAATCGTCATTACGAGACGAAACATGAAGAGAAATACAAAAATTTGACAGATGCAGAGCGATCACGGATATCTGAAACTTTACTGGCACAGCTGCAAAAGCAGCAAGGACATTTTACTAAGCTTCATGCATCCAGGGATGCAGCTGTCAATACCAGCTTTGTGATATCACACAAAATCGCTAAAAACAGTAAGCCATTCTCTGATGGGGAATTTATTAAAGAATGTTTGGTGGATTCTGCTGCGCTAATATGCCCTGAGAAAAAAGACGCATTTGCGAATGTGGCCCTCTCCAGACGAACTGTAACGAGACGAGTCGAGGACATCGCGGGAAATCTGGAACTTCAGCTGCAAAACAAAGTGGATAATTTTGACTGTTTCTCCTTGGCTCTGGATGAGAGCTGTGATGTCCGCGACACAGCCCAGTTACTTGTCTTTGTACGTGGGATAACGAAAGACTTTGAGATCACGGAGGAGCTGGCAGCAATGCGGTCAATGAAAGGGACTACAACGGGGAGTGATTTGTTCACCGAGGTAAATTCATCCATGGACAAACTGGGACTAAAATGGGACAAACTGACAGGTGTTACAACCGATGGTTGTCCAAATCTGACAGGGAAAAATGTCGGACTTTTGAAACAGATGCAAGATAAAGTGACTGAAATTAACCCAGAAAAGAAATTGATATTTTTGCATTGCATTATACACCAGGAGGTGTTGTGCAAGTCAGTGCTAAAGATCAACCATGTTATTGATGTTGTAACTAAAGTAGTGAACTTCATCAGGGCAAGAGCACTGAATCATAGACAGTTTGTTGCACTTTTGGAGGAGAATGAAAGTGAACACAGTGACATAGGCTACCACACAGCCATCAGATGGCTCAGCCTAGGCAAGGTGCTTAAAAGAGTATGGGACTTGAGAGCAGAAATTCAAGAGTTCTGTGAAAAGAAATGCAGGGACACCCCAGAGCTCTCAGATGCAGACTGGTTGGCAGATCTGGCTTTTGCTGTTGATGTGACTGCACTTATGAATGAACTAAATACTAAGCTACAAGGTAAGGGCCTCTTTGTACATGAAATGTACAGCTTAGTGATGGCTTTCATGAGAAAGTTGAAGTTTCTTTCAAGACAATTGGAGGGCAACATTCTTACCCATATGCCAACACTGAAAGAAGTCACACCATCAGCTGATCACCTCCACAGGTACTCATCCATGTTAGAGGCACTGCATGGTGAGTTTTCAAGGCGATTTGAAGACTTTAAAAGAGTTGAGAGTGAAATGCACATGATTTCTTCTCCCTTCACTTGCAGTGTGGATAATGCACCCATTGATGTTCAGCTTGAATTAATTGATCTGCAGTCTGATAAACTACTGTCAGAGCACTTTAAGTCAGTATCACTGCTGCATTTTTATTCTTCTCTCAAAGAGGAAAACTTTCCACACATAAAGAGACATGCTCAGAGGATGTTGGTTCTCTTTGGATCTACCTACATTTGTGAACAAACATTCTCCGTGATGAAGTTTAACAAATCCAGATACAGATCCTCTCTCAGTGATGATCACTTGTGTGCTGTCCTTCGCATATCCACCTCAGATATTCAACCTGACTTCAGTGCACTTGTTCAAGCCCAACAGAGGCTAGATTTCTCTCACTGAACAAGAAAAAAAACCCACAAACAACTCTGGGGACATTTATTGTTTTTTGTATATAGTTAATGCAATGCTGGTCTTTGAAATACTTGCTTTTTTGTGTAAAGTTGTGATGCTAGTTTTTGAAACAACTGTTTTTGTGAATGTTCATTAAATAGTGTTATAATTCCACATTTTCATCATATTGTTTCATTTAATGTTTTTTATAAAGAGATATACAATCAATTGGCCAGAACTGAGTTAAGTGTATTGGTCCGGCCCTCTACAACTGCCCGAGTTTCTCATGTGGCCCCATGAGAAAAATAATTGCCCACCCCTGGGCTAGACGAACGGCCTTAATGCGCTCGGGGGAGAGCCGAGCAGACACGGCCACTGAGTCCCAAATGACCCCCAAGAAAGTGGTTCTCTGAGTAGGAGAAAGTACACTCTTCTTGGTGTTCAGCCGTAAGCATCGTGAGACGAGAACCAAGAGTTCTTCCGCATGCTCAGGGTGCGTGGGCATCGCCCCGTGACCTTGATTGCGAAGCGGGTACCCCTCAGGGAGAACCCCTGGTCTTAGTCTTAACCCCAGCTCCTCTGTGTGCGGGCACAACACCTCGATGTTGTGCTGCTAACTGCGGCGACTTGGCCAGGGTAAGCCAAGTTGTCGACATAGTTCAGGACACGATAGTACCTTGCAAGTACAGAGGAGCTTAGAGCAGCCGGACCAAACACGGAAGCACTGATACTGGTACGCCTTCCCCCCTGAAGGCGAACCACAGGAACTTCCTATTGTGGAAGGATGGGAATGAGGGATTTATATGTCTCTGATGTCGATCGTGCCGGACCCGTTATAGGACCTAATCTGTACTACGATCCGCCTGAGCGTCGCATCTCTTCGCATCAATTTAAGAGACAAAAATCCAGAATGAGCCGCAACCTTCCATCCTCCCTTCGGAACTATGAAGTAACAGCTGAAAAGCCCGGACTTGCTGTTCACGAGGGGTCCATACCCGATGGCCCCTTTCGCCAGCAGAGTGTCCACTTCTTGCTGGTGAAACCCCAAGATAATGGCGTACCCGAAGGTTACCGCGCGCAGGACCCACTGAGAGATACCGGGTAGTCGTAACCACGCAGCCCGTGAATTCTACTAAGGGAACCGGCCTCTGCGGGCCGGTCTCTGGTACTACGAACATATCCACCACTGAGCCGGGGCTGATACCGGAAACCCGGGTGGATTGCTCTAGGACCCTCCTTAGAGGGGGTGGTTTTCCCATGGCGGGCTGACTCTAGAGCTGCTCCTGGGAGACACCACCTTGTTGCGGCTTGTAATCAGGGCCGCTTAGTCTAAGCCTACTTGGCGTTCAGGATAACCCTCAGATCACCCCTTCTACCAGCGGCATGAACTTGAACTTGTGGGCCCGACCCCCCCGGGGATTACCGGAGGAAGACGGGTGGCGACACTTTGTTTCTGAGCGGCCCTGTGCGAGGAGCTTTGAGACCGTGCTTGACTGGCGGTCTCACTTGGAGGCGGCGGGGAAGAAATTCGCTAAACGCCACCTGCTGTCGAGCAGCCTCCTGAACTCGTCGACGACGCTTTTCACGGCATCGCCGAACAAGCCCGAAGGGGACAGAGGAGCGTCCAGCAAAACAAATTTGTCCTATCTTTCATAGCTGACAAATTGAGCCAAAAGGTGTCTCTCCGTAGCCACCAGAGCTGCCATGGAGCGGCCGACAGAGTAGGCCATCTCCCTAGTGGCCCGAAGAGACAGATCCACGGTCCGGCGCAGCTCTGCCACTGCCTCCGGACCGATACCGCCGCCCTCGTTGAGGTCCCCAAGCAACTCCGCCTGATATGCCTGCAGCAGTGTCGTGCCGTGCAGACACGCTGCGGCATGACTCGATGCTGAGTATGCTTTCCCCACCAAAGACGACGTGACGCGCATCGGCTTGGAGGGGAGCGCCAGAGCTTTAATGGAGGACGCAGACTGAGGGACGAGGTAACTCGCCCTCATCCACTTTCTTCAACCCTCCATATCAATGATCTTGAGCCCCTACTAGATTATTATACATCGTAATATTACGTGTATAAATTTTCTCAGAGGCTGGCCTTCCCCAAAATCTAGATACCTCGGCATGTAAATCAGGTATGAAAGGCATTGCTCGGCGCGGGGAAATGACGCGAGTCAGAAGATAACGCTCGTCTAACATACTTAGGACGAGCGCTTCTGGTCTCTGCTGGCCAATCAAGCCCCAGACGTGAGACCGCTCGCGCCACAACCTCAACAAGCTCCTCAAACGCCGGCGAGGAGAGTGGCGAATCCTCCTCGACCGGGTCAACACTAGCAAAATCGATCTCACTCTCTGAACTTGATAGAGCTAGTGTTGGAGTCACAGCACGGGCATCTCACTCAGAGTGCTCGTGACTGGGACCCGCTTGATCTCGTGAAGGCTGAGGTAAGGACGGACCCACCCCAGCAGCCTCAGCGAGATCCATTTGTGATCCCCAGGACCGAGAGCGCCACAAAGCCTCGGCTACTGCAGGTCCCGAATCGCGGGGAACACCAGCCTGGGCGGCCTCGTTACAGACCGCCAGGCGGGAGCGGAGATCATGCAATGAAAAAGTTCATTCCACCGGGGCTCCGAACCCCGGTCTCCTGCATGATAGGTAAACACACTATCCACTGTACCACAGTGAGCATGCAGATAGAACCTCTCGCAGTCTTTACAACCGGCATTCTCAAGTGCCGACCGTGCTCCACTCCCAAACAGATTACACACATAACATGTGTATCCCTGCCCGTTATGAAACGTGGGCAAGGATAAACACACGGTGTGAACCTCTGTTCATTCGCCACATTTTCACACTCATTCTGATGATTTTTAGCTATCTCAACTCAAAATCACTCTCACACAGACACAGCACGCTGAAGGCATTCAGAGCTGACGCGCCCCGGTTTCAGACGCGCCTTTATGCTCTTCCTCATGACGTCACCGGCTACCGCCGGCAGTGACGCATTCACACGCGTTTGTTTCTCATTGGTTGCACAGATCTTCACGTGACTCACGCAAGGCTATTTTCCCCTAGCGCTAGACGCAGCTCGAGTTCCCTGAAAGGGAACTTAACAGTTTAAGGCAACCAGCTGCAGAACATTTTTGAGTTTTCTCAACTTAGGGCCAATAGTTGTACAAACTTTGACTGAGTTATCTAAACTTTTTTTCCTGTTAAATAGTTCATTAAACTTTAAAAGCTGAATTTGTCGTACAAAACATAAGTTGGATTTTTTACAGTGTACAAAAATGTTGTTTATTCCAGATTAATAAAGGATTATGTGTTCCCTTTTGTCACTACCAAAACAATGATGTCACAACCGAAACTTCAAGACATGTTTCGGTCGTGACTGTTTTGGTAGTGACAATTTTAGATCATTTTATGCCTAGCTCGAAGATGCAAATCAGTACATGGTTAGCAATCACTGGTCAGAACAGTGGTACACATATAAAAACTATATTTTATGGAATAATATCCAAAAAGGTTCTCTTGATAGCAGAAAAAATGTGTTTGATAGTGACATTCCTTAAAGTTACACACAGATTTTCAGACTTTATAACACATTTACCTCAAAATGATGGGATCAATCTACTCACCATGTAGCATATGAGAGAGAGGGACATAGGAATATTTCCTGATAAAAAATGTAGGGGTGTGGTTAAAATCAATCTCAGCCAATGGACTAAAACATTCAGTGTTTTGGTAGTGACATGAAAATATGGGACTTGTTTTTTTTTTACATAAAGATTCATGATTTTAAAATAAAATAAAATAAAAATCTTTAAAAAAATGTAACTTATTTTTTTTAAACAAAACAAAAAGATGGAATGGAATAAAAACAAGAATGGAAAAAATTGCAAAAAATATTTAAATTTCATTTTCACAAGTTGAAATTTACATGTAAGGGTTTGGGACAGCCACCTCCTAATTGAAAGTACCCAATACATGATGATATTATAAAGCTTTTCAATATTTCAAATATTAATGTGCGTTTCAATAAATAATTTAAGGATCTTAGTAAACATCTAAGATTTGAATATTTAAATGCTTGTCAAATGTGTTTTTGGATGGGGGACAGCAGATTTCACCAATTCTGTAGAATGGCCCACATATGGAGGTATAAAAGAAATAGAAATCTGACCACAAATTTAAATGCTGCCTTTTGGGCTGCCTTGGGAAAGAAGTTGAATAATTTTATAGGCTTTCTGTCTCATTTTTCAGTTGGACTTAAAGATGCTTTTGTGCATACTTTATTGATTGTGTGTTGTAGTAGTTGACATCACATAGCCTCTCATATAATTTCTCTGGAGCAAGGAGCAATTAGCCAGTTATTTCAAATCTGCCAATCGGTTGTTAAAAATATGAAATATTGTCGGGACCATTTAGCTCTTCGGTGATTAGAGTGCTGATGTCAAGTGCAATCTCATCTGTCACTAAACTGTAATTCGATCAAAGTAGTTCTGGTCATTATTCTCTCTGAGCTGTTTTGTTGTTCTCAGATTGTCATGTTTGAAGAAACTCATATCAGGTTTTGTGTAAACCTACTACATCAGCTGTCATTCACTCTAAGACCTATCACATTTTACCTGTTAGTGCTTAAATTGTAATGTGATTTCCTCTAAACTATTCAGGCATTTTGACTTTTGAGTTGGGGAATAACTGCCACAGTCTTGTCGTTTCCTGCACCTGTCATGTCAATCACTTCCTCGTTAGTCGTCACCTGTTCCCAATCTCCTTGTGTATATAAACCCTCATGTATTCCCATGTCTTTGTAAATTGTTACACGTGTGTTTGGATGGTCTACTAGTGTCCCAGGGGTTTGCACAAGTGTGCCAAACAAACAAACAAACAAACTTTTGTTTATATATTTAAAGTCTTCTGTTTTTTTCAATAAAGAGAGTCGTCCTTGCACATCACACTGTTCCTGGTAACAATAACAGAATGTGTTGCGTATTTTACTGGCAGGATTACTGTCCATATATTCAGAAAAAAAAGTCATAGGTTGTTGTATAAGAAGAAGAAGAAGAAGAAGAAAGAAGAAGAAAGAAGAAGAAGAAGAAAGAAGAAGAAAAGAAATGTTACATTTATATATCGCTTTTTCCAGAGCTCAAAGCGCTTAAAAAAGGACCACCTTCCTCAGCGTTGTTGGTTTTCGGTTAGGATGTCTGCACGGCTTCCTGTCGAGGCAGGGGCCGAGGCCTGGGGGTATGGAGGCTCCACACTGATATGGTGGAGTAGATTTGGTTTAAATATGGCCGGGCACAAGTAGACCTGTTCGCATCCGTAGAAACGACTCTTTGCCCTCTGTGGATTTCTCTTTCTCATCCAGCCCCAGTCGGGCTGGATGCTATAGTTCAGATGTGGCCGAGGCTACGTCTGTATGCTTTATCCTGATTGCTCTGCTCCCGGGAGTTCTGAAGAGAGTTCGCTGGGACAAGGTCCATCTCACACTTTTTGCTCCACTTTGGCTGGGCAGAGTGTGGTCATGGATCTAATGTTCCTCTTGTATGGAGTCCCTTTGAGATTCTAGTCAAGAAGTACCTTCTGTCCCAGGCTATGTACCAAAGATACCCACTCATGTGGCTCGGTCTATTGTGCTGCCCCCTTCGGTGACCAGGAATTTTAAAACAAGGTCTGACACTTAAGTCCACAGGTCTGCTGTTGGCGTAAGACTCACTAAATGTTTGTTTGCTTCGGGACCCCTAAGGAGCGGCCCCAGCAGATAAACCAACTCTAGCAGATGAGTAGTTGAGGCTATCTCTTTGGCTTATGAGTCGCACGGACCCTCAGAGGAGACTGGGATCAGTGAGGAACAACGTCTCGTTCCCTTTGGCCTCAGCTCCTCGCGCCTTCTGGGCTTGCTTCAGACAAGCTATCGTCTCCGGCACGCCTTTATCACCGAGGTTTTTGACGTCACCGACTTGTGGCTGTCACTCACACTCGGTCTATCGCTTGTATGTTTACATAGTGCTTCACGAGACTATCGTCAAGGTATTCCTCTAGCGTTCGACGAGGTGTCTTATTCACTCTTCAGGGAACTATGGTTAAATATGTAACCTGAGACGTTTTGTCCTCCTTTTCAAACCTGTCTTTGGGTTTATATTCCTGTGAGATAGATGCATGTTCTTATTATCAGACACCGTCAAAACTGTCAAAAGTGCACGATAAATAAAGTTATTGTCTCCCAAAAGTAAGAATTAACACAAGGCCTAAACCAGTCATCAATTTGAATCCCAATCAGTTACGGCTACACATTACTAGCCAATACATTTGAAAAATGCCCACCTACATTCTATGTTGCCCACCCGCGAACATCTTGACCACCTTTCACTTTGTAAAACACTTGCTCTTGAAAGATGGGTCAGTTCTCAGTGTATTTGTGTAGCAGATTAGCTAAATCAGCAGATTAGCTAATATGGGCGGTTCGTTTGCGTAGTACCATCTATAAGAGGCATGGCTGTATGCATCCAGGCAGGTGTCACTTCCTGCATTTGGTCATCTCCATTATGGTCTAACGCGCACGCTGGAGTTGGTCAGTCTTAGCATTGAAGAGAGTGTGGAGTCCTGCTGTCTTGTGCGCGCAGTTGTTTCAGTCTGCTTTTGTAATGTTTGGAGCGGTGAATAAGCAAACGCGTTTAGCATACTGGCGGCGGCTGTTTCATAAAGGCTGAGAGTTCAATTCGTTCAAGTTTCCAGTTCCCGTGGCCATCTGGACTGGAGGGTGAATAACATCAGTGCAGTGGCGACACCGTTGTCTTGCTCTTACCAATTGTCACTGGATTATAAGGCTTCTCGCACGGTCGTCTTGGACCTTTGTTTAAGGAGCTTTGTTTTCTCTATTTTGATTTGTGTCTTATTTTGTGTATGAACTATTGCTTTGGAAGTGTGTTAATTGTTTTGTGATTGTTTGACATATCTTTTCTATATTGTTTGTGTTCTCTTGTATTGTGATTGTTTTTGATTAACTTCTTGTGATCTACTTTGTTTCAATTGTTTGAGAAACTTATAATTTGTGTATATTGTTTAATTGAACTACGTGATCTTGTGTAGGATTACTGTGGTTGTGTGTGTGTGGTGGTTGTGTATTTCTTTTTAGGAGCTGCTGGCTTTCTGATCAGGGTGGACGATCTCTTTTTGGTGGGGGGTATTCTTCTTTGTGGTCTGCAGTGTGCACTGGGGTTTTTGTTATGCGAGTGTGTTTGTGTAAGTTTAGGAGAATATTCATTGACCGGTCCCTCCTGTGAATTAGGCTGCAGCTCCTTAATGTGAATTATAAGTTTCTTTATTTTGGGTTCAGTGATTCTGTTGTCAATAAAAGTCTTATATTTTTATTTATGCTGGTGTCTCCACAAGTTATTCGCCACTGGGTAGGGAACCTGTGTTAAAGGTCCTTAGTAAGATTCTTTGGGTGGAACTCCCAAGGTGGCGTAGTCTGGCAATAATTTCTAACAATCAAGTGACGGTCGTGAGGCGACACATACGCTCGCCTTGCCCGTATCTTTGGCGATCCCCTCGTAATGCCACATTTGGATCAGCCTGCTCCTCAGAATCACAAGCTGTAAGTATGATTAATTATTTATGTATACATTTTCTCCCGGGAATATATGCTCAAAGTGCATAGTTTTTGTGTTTTATATTGTCTAAGTTTCCGGCTAACCTGCTAACTTGTACGCAACGGTCTCTAAAATAAACCATACTCTATGTCCACAAAGGTGACATTGAGAAACTGTTAATAGTTTAACTGCTGTCTGTGTACATAATGGTTTACCTGTAACGTGTATTTTGGATCAATTCACAACAAGGGCATTTTTAAATAGATTAAGATAATATTGTGGCTAATAGGCACAGTCCTCAAACATTCTCTCATGACTAATTTATTTCCCATTGAATTGCCAATTTATCAAGCAGTTTGTAATGCTGTACCTCAAACTTGTTTAGCGTGTGCTAGACAGAGAATGTAAATTGTCCCTCAGTAGCACTTCACTGCATCTCAAGGTGATGGATACTTGTGGAGGCCAATCTCATTTGTCTTACTCACAGGCTCTCTGCATAACTAGAGAACAAAGACTATAAAAGTTCAGACGTGCAGCAGGGGTGTGAAGTTATATCAAACAAATACATTTCACACTGAGAGATTTCCTTTAAGCGTTGTTTTCCTTTAAGGGTCATGGAAATATGCTAGTAGAAGCTATGCTAGTAACGTTTGTTAACGTGTGCAGGATGCATGTCCATCATGTGTGCGGCAGTGGGTGTACTGTACTGTTTCATGGAATCTGTTTAAATGGAAACAAATCGTAACAAATAATTGTTACGATTTGACAAAAGAATGGTGGGGACCTTTCTCACCCATCCCACACGCAAATTCTACGGATATTGGCTCTGTTGCAAACATACAGTTGTAACTTCATTGTGTTCTCCAATAAAACCATGTAAAAATTCTCACAACAAGAAAGATTTACATCAAAATTGAGTTACACTTTAACTTAATGCATTATTGTTACATCTATTTACTACAGTAAATAAATCACAATTACATGTATCCTTCTTGACACTAAACCACAACTTTAGTAAGAACTGTTGTTAGTGTTGTTAATTAATATTACCCAGCACTTATTTGTGTAAATAAACGGCAAGAGTGATACAATTAAATGGAGTGTGATCATTGAAAAAGAGAATAAAACTTATTTTTAGGTAACATGGGCCAGATTTACTACACAGGGCAAATTAGAAACAATTTGATGTTTTGTTCCACAATATACACTGCACATACTCACACCTCAAACTGCCTAATCTAGCTTATTAACAATGTATGTTTTCAAAAAAGAACAGAACTGCTTCAAATTCTGTGCTTTCACTATGTGTGTATGTAATTTACGTTGTAGACCAAATCATTGTTATGTAATCCACTGGCTTTATTTTACATATAAATCCAAAAACCAATTATAAAACCCCATAGGAAAATCTTGAAGAAACCAGCGGTGAATTACTTTTCCAGGTGCTGGCATTATTACTGCACCACTCTATAAGAATGAGTTTTGCTATTATTACAGTAATAAAATAGTTGAGAGCTAGGCTGGTGAATAAATTTCATTAAAAAAAATCAAAATGCAAATAATTGTTTTAAATTTTCTTTAAGCAGTATATACTTTATGATGTGTGAAATTTGCCATTCATCCATGCAGTAAATTTGCAAGTATTGTTGATTAAACATTGTATATGCAGGATTAGAGAGGCAGATGTTCAAAACATGCTTTGATTTAAGCCCTGAAGCTACATGTACTGAACTAAATCCCAACACAGACCTGAGCTTTACATCACCTCTGCACTTCTCACAGACAGTTTTGAGGAACATCCCCTTCATCTTGAAAGAGAAGTCAGTGATATCACAAGAAAAAAGAACTGGCAATTTGCTGCATGACATTTGGGGTCAGGCAGCTATATCAACTTGGACTTGTGAGAAGGCAGTCTTATGGCTATCAGAAATAGTTTTTTAACAGAATAGTGTGGTGTGTGTATGTATATGTGTGTATATAGTTTTAAATTATATAAATATTTCTATCAGTGTTTCCCAACTTCGTTTCTGGAGACACACCAACAGTGCACATTTTAGACGTTTTCCTTATTTGAGGTTCTGTTCATACAGGTATATATAAAAAATTAAAAAAAGAAGATTTTTTTGTTACTGACATCTGACAATTTGTTGCACATGTGTAGATAAAAGTCTGCACAAGATGCATTTTTTCACATCTGTTCTGGGCTACTTTCAAATGTGGTTTTATTTCAGATACCTATCCGATATCTACACATATAACCTATGCCTAAACTTTCCCCTCGGGATTCCAAGCCACCAGACGGAAAGATAGGTGAATGTTTACGCTCACACTAAAACACTTTTTTGTTAAGGTGTAAACTTTATATTTACTCACTGCGCACAAACAGAAACATTCAAAAATATAGAAACTTTGAATCTTACAAATAAAACAGCGTAGCCACTGAACTATACATTATATTTCTCAGCAAAAAGGTGAAATTAAATGCAATGAGTTTGTAATTAAACTCATAGCTTCACTGTTACATAGAGACCATGTATAGACAGGTAATTCACACTCATAATCATGCTCTCTCTCATTAATTAATTCAAATATTATCTTACCACTATTTTACTCCAGATATGTTTATAATATTCAGTTTATACCCTAACCTCTGGTCTGTGACTGTTGTCATCAGACTCCTGTGATTTGTTGTTCTATAGTTAGATGCATCTCTTGTTGACAAATAATCATGAACCACCCAGGTTATATCAATCATTTTAATAGCATGGGCATTTAAATCCCAGATGTCAACCATGTTGCATAGTAAAGTGATCACTATCAGAATCATTTTAGGTGGGGATTAAGGTAAACCCAGATATCGGACACCAGCTGTGTCTATAGAGAAGTGGTGCCCAACATTTTTCCTATGAAGGGCCAAAAATCAAACTTGATTGAGAGTCATGGGCCAAAAGTAAACTTTGCATCACAAATCAAACTGTATTACATTAAGGTTGCTGTGGGTTTATTTATTTCATAATATTTTAAATAAATATAAAACAACTTTAACCTGATTAACTAATGCAGTTTTATGTGTAAAGCTTTGCATTTTAATGAACAATTTAAATGGGCAACAGTCCCCAAAGTGTTCAATGTGCAATACAAATACACAATCAATAATAAACCATGTGGTTGCAATGTCAGTGACCTAATGAGAGATATGAAGCTGGTCCTTATTTTTCAGAAGTTTTTTCTAGATTGGGCTGCAGCTGACTTACAGACAAAGACAAGATATTATCTAGTTGAGAGTCAGTTATTTGGCTTCTTAGTTTACTCTTGTTCAAGTTCATCAGACTAAAAGTCTGCTCGCAGAGGTAGTGTTTAATCCCTCAACACTTTCGTGGGGGTTCCGGTCCACATTAACTGCAATAAACGAGGAATCACCATACTGCCAAACAGAGACAGTATGAGTGATGATGAAGGATGTAGCAGCGCGCTCTGTTCAGATCGAAGTCCAGCAAGCAGCTCGTGAGCCTGCTGTTTCGCGTCTCGCCGCTGTACTTTGAGAAAGCTGCACAATGTTTTTTTTGTTATAATGACGACGGATATTGTACTCTTTTAAAACAGCAACAGATTGTTTGCAAACTAGACATACTGCCTTAGATTTGACTTCTATGAATAAAAACTCATCGTGCCAAGCTTATAAAAAAAAAATCTCTTGTCTGTGTGCCACTGCCTTGATTTCTCCATTATTGCGTTTAATTTGTTGACGTTTATAAAGCACGCAGTGCTGCGCCTTGAATTGTGCATTTACAATAAAATTAATTTATATTTAATTTAAACATGTAGTTCAACTATAAAACAAACAAAATTGTCATGTCAAATTAGAAATGACAATCTGTGTCGAAGGTATCTCTCTCTCTCTCCTCGGACGGTACGGCGGGCCAAATCAAAGGTTACGGGTTGCGCTACTTTGCGAGTGGCACGTTCCTTTACATGGTTGGAGATGCGGAGAACATTGTGAAAAGTGCTGTCTGTTGTGCCATTCACAAAATTGACCTGGCACTCAAGCAGTCTTTTGTGGTTTTTCCAAGCCACTTAAGACCCCAAGTTGTATCGCTATTGCAGATACATAATAATTGATCATAGAGATTAAGAAATCATGACCATGCCAGTAAATATGACGCGATTGTCCCCAGGCTTCCCTAATGTGATTGGTGCCATAGACTGCACACACAAGCACGAGGCTGGTCCAAGTGCACTGGCTGGAGGGACTCCACCACAGGGGCCCTCTCCTTTCTGGTGCATGTGTATATATATTTTATATAACTGTAAGTATATTAAAAACAATCATATTTTTAAACGTTATAATAAAAAGGATGTTTGGAATGTCCCACCATAAAGGCATTTCATGTCATCTAACCATTTTTTTAAACTTGAGAAATGAAACTTGGGACAAAATTTATTCTAAAATATAAAATATTGATATACAATATTTGGATAGGCCTACTGAGTCTGACCCAAAAGCTAACTGACTCATGGCTGTTTATGAACGATTATATATGCATACATATCCACTTCATGAAAATTCAATGAATAATTTGATTTGAAAAAAAAAAAAAAAATTCTGATCAGGGGAATATACCATGAACCAGTTTAGGTGGAAAGCTTGGTATGATTCAGTTTAGTGTGTGCTAACACACGGGGTAACTCCACAGCACACCTCATGCTCTGCATTAGAAATCTCAAACTGAAACTAACCAATCAGTGCCCACTGTTATTTTTTTCAATTGTGTAATATGCACCGACATATGTATGTTATGAATGATTCATAAATATCTTGTTTCTATAGCTGTCAATACAGAATAATGTTTACATTTCAGATGCAGTCAATAGGCCCACGTTGTATGTTTTAGCATCTAAAAATTGCTAGGCGCTGGTATAAGTTGACAGACATTGTCATGAGTACTGACTGACTCCTAACAAAATACAACCGAGAGCATTTGACTTCACTGACACTTTTTGGCTCTTTAAGTGTACGATCTGAAGCTATTATATGCACTCTTGCTTGATTATATAAATATGCATGAGAGCATCTACTAATTAGATAGAGATATGCTCTTTATGTATAACTAATTATAGTATAATTAGCCTTACATTAGTTGAACTATCTTGCTGAAGTAAAGAAATGCATCATTAAAATTATATGATGAGTTACCAAGTGCCTCATGAATCTGCATTAACAGACTGAGAGTACAATATTGTATGACTTTCTGCTCAAGTTCAGTTTGCGTTTTTTTTTTTTTTTTTTCAAATTCATAATTTATTATCAAATTTACAATGAAGTTCTTCGCTCTTTCTGAATTAAGCATGGGTACACCAGTCAGAAATGTATGCACATGAAAGTAATAATTTAGTTGCTCTCTTGTTTACTTGACAGTAAGTTTGCCATTATATATAATCTGCACTGTTAATTAAAGATTTTTTGACTTTGGCATTGTTGTGGCCCTGCGGTAAAACAGATGGCTTTGTTGTCTAATAGGGTTTTCATAAAAGAAGAAAAAAAAGAAATCAATGTTTTTTATCTGAATAAAGCAGTGACAATAAAAGTGTCATAAAATACAACATGGATACAATGCCCACTTTCCAGTGTTTTATATTTGCGATTAGTTTTTTCCTTCATACAGTTTATCTAAACACTTCCTGAAACACTTAATTATTTGCACATTTCACTCCACCTCAACGCTTAGAAACTTCCATTAAACAGCCTATTTTAGTTTTTCAACCAGCTTTGCATAGTTGTATTGTGTGTGGTACATGTAAATTAACAATGTATACTCTTTCTCAGTGTTACCTGGACTAAGAAATTCTATTTATTTGCCAGTTTTGCATTATCCTCCAGACTTTTGACAGCTCCAGGTATTTTAGACTTCCTTATTTTTGTATCCCTGCCCATGTCACAGACAGTCAGATTAAAAGAAGATTATCAACAGAATGTCTAGGTTAATATTGTAAACTCTGTTCTGCGAAGGAAAGAAGGGAGATATGACGGCAGATGTGAGTTGACGAATTGGGATCTCACCTGAGAGCCCAAGTATCTTCGAGTGTAACTAAATGAGCCAGTGCACATTGATGTGCGAGATTTAAATTGCGTGCTCCACCTCGTGAAGTAAGTATATAATGAGGAGCACATGAGATTGCACATTCAGATTTTTGCTGAGTAGCCAAGCTGGTGGCTCGGCTGCTCAGTGGTGGTACATCACTTATGGCACCTGGATGTAACGTCTCCGTTCCCACCTTCAGGGACTAATTGGGATGCCTTCCAAAACACCTCTGTTGTTGCCCCTTCCAGCACCTTTCGTAAGCCACCTGATCCCCCCGCACCATTGAAGTGGAGGATGGGACTGGGCAGGAGAAATCAATCACTGCTGTTCTTTGTGACCCACTCAGTGTGATTTGGATAACACTGTGAAAGGAGGCCACATCTCAACCGCAGGGGGGTAATATGTGCTACAAATGTAAGGTCTCAGTAGTAGATCGAGCCTAGTTAGGGTGAAGTCAGTACTATGCAGAGACAGTTGAGTTCTGCCAGGGAAAGACACATGCTTGCTGAGAGCGGAACGTACCGTGGAAGAATACACATATGGGATCGCCATAAGGATCACAATATATGGACACCTAGCCTAGCACAGGGGAAACCACTGGGCACATCTTGGGGTACTAGGCCTAGCGTTGGACATCTCTGCCATGTCTGACTGCTGGTGTCCTGCTGTCCTGCATAACAGACAAAGAGCTAATCTGAGGTCTGAAGCTCTGAGTTTGGTCCGCGAACAATGGATGGGACAGAGCATCTGGGTCTGTCTCCTTGTGGTGCAGCGCTTGGTGGTACACCACCCAATCCCTGAAAGACTTTTGTTGACATGTACCCGGACACGATTAGTCAACCGGAAATGTTAGCAGGTCCCCCACCCTCTTGATGGAAACCAGTGCAGTTAGGAGTTCTGTCTTTAATATTAAGCTCTACTGGCTGCAGAGGTTCAAAAGTGGCTTGTAGCAAGCAAGGCGGAGGGGTGACGACAGTGAAGGGTGAGAGAGGCGGTCTGCCGGTTCCCGCCTCCTTCCTCCCTGAACAAAGAACTGTGTTACATGGCTCTCTGCAGAGCAGATAGCATAAGAGAGAGGTCCCAAGAGGGTAAAAGGTGAGGAGGGCCAAGGAACTTGATGATCAGGTCTTGCTTACCCATAAACTTGCCATCTACTGCTTCATAATGAGTGGTAATAGTGGAAACATACACTTTCAGGGTAGAAAGCCTTTGCTCCAGTCCTCCTTATAGAATGGAAAGCACGGCCCTGACCAGACATCTCTGAGGTCTTTTCGGTGAGATGAGATCCCACCTCAAGGTGTAGGAAAGTCTCACAGAGGGCGGCCTCACTGAAGGGATGGTGTCAACTTTCACTTGAAGTAGTTCACCTGAGTCCTCTGAGTCCCATTCAGAGAGCACTCATCGAGATTCCAGAGGTGTAGATGTGGGTGTAAGAGGGTGCCACTTCTCTGAGAAAGCAGGTCCTACCTCAGATGAAGGAGCCAGGGAGGAGCTGACATGAGGAGCATGAGTACTGGGAATCACATCATGTTGGGCCAATAAGGTAAGCTAGCAAGACCTGCTCCTCATCCTCCCTGATTTTGCACAGTGTCTGTGAGAGAAGACTCACTGGGGGCCCTTTTCCTGACTCTCTTGGTTAGGGAGTAAAGCAACTGGCAGTTGGACCTGTCCACAGAGACAGGCACAGAATATCTATTGTCTGCTTTTGTGCAGCCGAGAAATGGGCGAATATCTTGAGTGAGTCAGCGAAGAGGCTGGCCTAGCATAAAGGGAGTTGGGAAAATTATTTGTCAGTCTAATACATATCTGCCAGGTTCATCCAGAGATGGCAGGTTCACCAGAGTGGACATCATCTGACCCAAGGAGTGATCAATGACTTTTGTTGCTCCTAGGGCATGGTCTGTCGCTGTTCGCAGTTCCTGCATTAAATCTGGGTCAGAACTACCCTTGTGCAGCTCCTTGTACCTACCCTTAGGCTGATAGATTGCAGGAGGTTCATGGCAAGCATATCAGAATTGGCCAGTCCTGCAGCTCTGTAAGCTTTGGTCACAAGCACAGACTAGAACTTACAGGCCTTGGATGGGACTGGGACTGGATACTGAGAACCAGTGTTGGCCACCCTGAGAAACCAATTGTCCAACCTCAACCAACCGCAAGCTTTCGGGACATGTTGAAAGTCTAAACCCGAGCCTGCCGCTCTTGGAGGCCTGGAAAACCATGGCTGTCATATCAAGGTCATACTCAAACATCACTACTGTCTCTAAAGGGAGTAATGCAACTGGGTCTTCATCCCCGGAAGACTTCATCCCACACTCCAATGCAGGAATTGACATCCAATCATCTAACAGAGCTCCGGATGAAACATTGGGTCCCCCATGAGATGGACCAGCTCAGAATGGACTAGATGGATTAAGCGTATGAGGATAACCCGAGTCTGTACGTCTCTCAACACAGGTCAGCAGCAGCATCTCTACTAATAGCAAAACTGTTTATCTGCCTCAAGAATAGTGTAATTATTACCTTGCTAGTGATAAATGTTTTAAGTTGATAAACTATGTGACTGATAACATTGTCAGAGCAGCACTGACAACATGTTTTTGTGCAAGTGTGTATGTGTGCAACAATTAGGCTTGGTGATGGGTTAGTTTCTGTCTGTTTTGTGGGCACCGTCTGCATTGTGTTCATTCTCTTTCTCAATGTTTTCCTTTGTTTTGATCTTTTGATCACCACGTGAATCCCTTCAGGTAAGCTCTGTGTTTGTCAGTCGAGTTGAATAAATATAGTATTGTTTACTATAGTTATTTGCTTGGTCAGTGTCATTGTGGAGTTTGGTTCATTTGCTGTTGTTGGCTGTAAGGACTTTTGAAATAACTGAAGATGTTTGGCAAAGTGATATAGAACTATAATGCAGTCAAGACCTGCCTGGTACTACTTTAGCTGTGCATTACTCTGAAAATAATTGCACACCTTAGAACATTTGTCAACTAATCAGACAAGTAAAAATTAAAGCCTTTAAATACTCTTTAAGACCCCACCTCAGCCAAGGAAACGCTTTGAAAAAGCAAGAGAGCCTAAAGATCCTGATTACTTGACCAAGGAACCTGGAACCTGGTCTCTGCTGAATCTAGGTCCTATACACTATTCTCACCACACTCTCTCCCCTGCTCAGTAACACACTTGTAGCAAAGTAACAAACAATCTCATGTTATTCATGTAAATAATTTCAGCAAATTAACTCCCTTTGTTTTAAGGCATGCAGGGTAAGTACTTATACCGCTAATGGAATCTTACATGTCAAGTTGTTTTTACCACACTCTTACCTTGAAACATTCTCACTAACAACATTTTTTACTTTAACAACAGCTGCCAGACCTGGTAGGAAACTTAGCAATCTGAACAAGTTCTCCCTGAGGAATTCATATCATTCCTTTTCTTCTTTCTTCTCACCGAGGCTTGTCAGTCAGGTAACACACCCTGGGCCCTTATTCTGCTTGAGTGATTTTGGCAGGTTATAACTTTGAAAGGTGAAAAAGTACAGCCCAAATATGCCCAGCTGCCTCTCATTGGTGCTTCTTTTTCAAAATAGATGTAATGTTAATTATCTCACCATCCAAAACCAGAACAAAAACAAAATGTTTTTCAGTATTAATAAGCTTAAAAATGCTTTGACCATGCGGAGAATCACGAGAAGTTAAGTCTTTTCGAGAAAGTTTATCGTTATTTCGACTTAATCTTTTTTTCTCAACTTTATATAAATATTAATTATTTTTTCTATAACTTTATGGCAGAAAATAGAATTTCATAGGAGATAGATAGATTGATAGAAAAATTCATAGATATATAGAGAGATTCGTAGATATATAAATTTATATATAGATATATAGCTTCATATATAGATTCCTTACACAGCAGAGCAATTAATATTTTGAATAAAAATCTGTAAAAAACAAACAAAAATGAGACCATTGTGAAATGATTTGTTTTATTAGTTCATTCAGAATTCAGAACGGAAACACTTTAATAAACAGGGAAGTCATCCACACACTAACACGTTACACGATTACAGAATTAACAAGAGACAACGACTAGGGAGAACATGGGAATTAAATAGGAAGGATAACACAGAACAGCTGAATACCAAACAAGGGGGAGTGGCTAACAGAGGACGGGAACACCTAAGGGACATATGAAGTGAAACAATAACAAGACCCAGACAGGAACACGTGTAACATAACGCCCCCCTTCTGGTAGGGTACTTCTCCTCGCGCCGACCATGAGACAACTGCGGAGGGTGGGCGGGGGACCAGGCGGGGGACAAAACAGAGCCAAGTAAACATAATAATAAAAAAAAATAAACAGTCCTCAAAACCATGAGCGAAAAATGAAAAACACTTATCAAAAAAAGAAACAAAAAAAAAGTCCAGGAGGGATGAACCAGGCAGGCTCCGGTGGGTACGGCGGGTCAGGCGGCGCCGGGGGGGGGGTGAGCCAGGCAGGCTCAGGCGGGACCGGCGGGTCAGTCGGCGGCAGTTCATCCGCGGGACGCGGCTCTCTCTCTGGTTGACTGGTTATCGCGGACTCCGGTACGGCAGCCCTGTGCATCCTCCATGCGCGCACAGCTGCAGCAGAGAAGAACAATAACACCGCCCTTTGGGCGAAGGCTGGGGAGATCGGCGCAGGCTGGCGGTTTGCGGTGTCCTCTGGGACGGCAGCCTTGTGCAGCCTCCAGACGCGCACAGCTGCCGCGGCAAAGAACAAACTCACTTCCTTTTGGGCCATCGCAGGGGTGACGCGGTACTCCATAGGAAGTCTTATTTGGGGGTGACAAACCCCGGTCTCTTGTTCTGTCACGACTGGTGGTGTGCGATGAGGAGAACCACGACGAGACACGGAGAATTCAGAGCGGAAACACTTTAATAAACAGGGAAGTCATCCACATACTAACACGTTACACGATTACAGAATTAACAAGAGACAACGACTAGGGAGAACATGGGAATTAAATAGGAAGGATAACACAGAACAGCTGACTACCAAACAAGGGGGAGTGGCTAACAGAGGACGGGAACACCTAAGGGACATATGAAGTGAAACAATAACAAGACCCAGACAGGAACAGTGGTTGCCCTGCATGCTTAATAAATAAACTCTAGCTGGTCCAAAATGCAGTAGCTTGAGTTCTTACTAAAACCAGGAAGTTTGAGCATATTAGCCGGTTCTGTCAACGCTGCATAGGCTGTTCCTGTGCTTAGACATGACCACAATATAACCCTAAAGTGTCAGGAGAGAGTGTGTTAACTAGACTATCTCCCACGAAGGGCTCATTGACATGTTTTACCATGACATAAGTTGTTTTCTCTGTACAGATGAAAACATTATCACAATGGTTCCAGTTCACACAGATTCACATAAACAACTAAGCATTCTGTATTATGCGGAAAGACAAGTAATTGGGGATGTCACTTGGTAAAGACTATGCTCCTGCGCACATAAACATTAAAACTTGCATGCCTAAACTAAACCTATAATGTGGATGTGCATGCTGTCACCCTTTTCACAGATTCAAGTTTTTGAAGTTTACACAGAGATGATAATGGTACCGTTTAAAAACTCATTTTCAAAAACTTGTATTTATACCTATTTCAAAGTTTGCATTCTCAGGCCACCAAAACACTGTTGTCATTGTTAATGAATGGCTAGAGCACATGAAAAAAAATCTGTTGTTAGTGTTGTGTAATCGGCCCCTAAACTAACTATGGATTTTGAACGGAAATGAATAAATCAAGATTGTACTTAATCAATCAAAAACCTACTGGACAATGACTTCTAGAGCTGCTGTACAGCCAAAAGCAATCTTTGTTGCATTAATTTAATATTATATCTGTAAAGCTAATTTGAAACAATCTGTACAGTATAAAGCACTATATAATTGAAGGTGACTCGACTTGACCATTACCAGTGTAATATACTGTAGTGGATACATCAAAGCAGGTATTAATACTTGCTTGCCCTCTTTTCTTTGATATTCCCACTTAGCTTATAACATGGAGGCAATGTGATTCTGGTATGACTGGAAACTAGGACACAGATTTTCACTCATCTATCAGTCCCTGCAAGAGGATTTCTTTTGCACCTACCACTGCAGTAAATGTGTGTACTACTGAAAATCCCTTAACTCTGTTCAAAAACTCCTTACTTTTCATTTGAGATACTTTATTTTTTAGAGGAAAACGGGGGGTATTTAATTAACTAAAGGTAAAAACTTTTTAGACTTGACATAACAGTCATGAATCAAAATGAAGAGTAGTGACAATAATAATAATAATAATAATACAGTGGAGTTCACTTATCTCAACCTCGGTTAACTCGCCAAACCTATTATGTGGACGGTTTTGAAGTGGAACCGCCAAACTCCCTGTTTGTCTTAGCATTTTCTTATCGGTTATGTTGATTGTTTTATGTCACCAAACCCTGATATCTCGAGCACAAAAGAGGTACAAATTCGGCACTTCACATGGTTATCTCGCGACTAATGATGGTACCTAGTTCACTCCACCCCCATCCCAAAGCACTCACAGGACGTGAGTGGAGTCGCGCTGCTAAAATTCACGCTCAGCCTCATTCGCTTCTGTGTGCACATAAAGCCTTCTCTGATTTTATTGGTTTGCTCAAATATTTTGACATTGACAAGCGGTTACTGACCAATGAGTATAAGGCTTAGATAAATGCACACACAAACACATACACATCCTGCTTCTGTTCTGATGTGCGCTCTGCTCAGAGCTGCTGCGGATTGAAGATTCCGGTTATTAAAAGATGGGACGAAGCCGAATTTCTTGAGAAAGCACATTAGGCAGGCAGAACACAAGAAAGTATGCGTGATGACCTCACTAATATGCTAATTATGTGTGGTTGTGACTGTTTACGCTGTGAGTGAAATTGTGTTTGCAATGTTGGAGAATATAATTAAAGGTTTGCATGGAGAATGGAAGGTGTTTTTTATTGTATACTGGTAAATCTCTGCTGTTAGTTGGTGCACATATGCCTTTTGTTGTTAGCAAACATATACAATGTATGTATATTTTTATAGCATGCCGTTCGCTTCAAATAAATCGGCATATTGGCTGTTGGTTATCTCGATCATCGGTTATCTCGCTGCTTTTTTGCAACCCCTGAGGCCGTCGAGATAACCAGATTCCACTGTAATATGTTTATGTATATAGCGCCTTTCCAAGGCTCAAGGATGCTTTACAGCAGTGGTCCCCAACCTTTTTTGTGCCGCGGACCGGTAAACATGTGATAATTTTGCCGCACAAGCGCAAGCGAGACTGTTCAAACGCCTCCATAGTCACAGCGCCACAGCCACTTGCAGCAGCTCAAGGACCGGTCCGCGAATGCGCTCCGCGGCCAGGTACCACTTCGTCCGGGGGTTGGGGACTACTGCTTTACAGTGTACATTTAACAAGAATGGGACAACACTAGTAGCATACAAGCTGATAACAAACATACAGTAAGGCACATTATATGGACAGGGAAACATACAGCAGAATAGAGTCAAGTACAACAAAATAGAAACAGATTTCACGAGATATAACACAGCATTCAGAAGTATTAAATAATTAATTAATCATTAAATTAAGTCAGAGCCATAACATTCAGAGAATAAGTGAGTTTTGAGTAATTATTTAAATTCAGAGATATTATTAACCCTACAGAGTAATTGGGATAGAGAATTCCACCGTTTTGGTGCAACAACGCTGTATGATATACCTCCCATAGAAGAAAGGCGATGCCGAGGGACAACAAGAAGGCCAGGGTTACCATCAGTCTTGCCTGTTGTGTCACCTGTGCACTTCCTGTCTGTGCACTTCTTGATCATTGTCATGCTTCCTGTCAGTCGTGTCTAGTTCTGGTGCACTTCCTGTCTGGTGTGTCATGTTGTTTCACTTTTGGGTCCTTTGTGTGTATCCTCTTATGCCCTTCCTGCACCTGTTTTGTTCATCACTTATATCGTTAGACTCCCCAGGTGTTCGTAATTCCCTCTTGTGTTTCCCTTGTCTTCGTCAGTTGTTGATGTTATGTGTGTTTGTTCTTACGTTTTGCACCAAAGAGTGTGCTGTTTTGTTTTCTGGTTATAAATAAAGCCATTTCTGTTGGAACTCTGCTTCGCCTTTCGTTCCTCTCCGTATCACACACGTTCTGCCCCACTATTCGTGACAGCCAGAGACAGATGAATGAAGTGAGCGAGTCGGAGTGTAGGGAAGGAGCAGTTTACAAATATAACGGGGAGCCAAGCCATGCAGAGATTTAAAAGTGAGCAGGAGAATTTTTTTATTTAATACGGTAAGCAACTGGAGGCTAGTAGAGATTATACAAAATTGGGGTGATATGAGCAGAATGCTTGGTACGGGTGAGTATTCTCGCAGCAGAGTTTTGAATCTATTGTGATCTGAAAAGGGAACGGGCAGGTAAACCAATGAAAAGGGTATTACAGAAATCTAAGCGTGGTGAGACAAATGCATGGATGAAAGTATCACTGTTTTTGATACTGATGAAGGGACGGATCTTGGCAATGCGATGGAGATGAAAGAATGCGGATTTGATGATGGAATTAATATGAGCCTGGAGAGAGAGTGTAACAGAGGCGTTGTGGTGGAAATGATGAAGAATCAAGGGATCAACGTAAAAAAAAGTATATATTAAACAAAAACGAAAACACTTTAAATATAAACAGAAAGGAAAATGGCACACTTGTGCAAGGTTCAAGGAAACGTGGGACAAGGAAACACGGAGAAGGGAACTTCATTGAAACATTAACAATCGACAAAGACAAGGGAACACAAGAGGGTTTAAGTACACTGTAACGTCATTATGTGACGTTTTTGGATAGTTTCTTTGTTTTGTTCCTTGTTTGAGTTTTCCCGTGCTGTTCTGTCGTTTTCCGTTGCCTGTCTCTTCACTAATAACAGGCGAGCGCTGATTGGTCTCTTTTGCTGTCAATCATCTCAGAGGGGTGTGATGAGCTCGTGTGACGTCAGACAGTGAATGGAGATCGGAAGTGAGGAACACTGTACAAGGACGAGCCAACGCAGGAGACTCCACAGCCTTTTTGTTTGTGAACTTGAACTGTGATTGTGTGCTTTTGATTTGTTCTTGTTCATTTCGTCTTGGGTTGTTGTTAGTTTTGTTAGTGTGTCATGTTGTTCATGTAAGATTAATTTACTTTGTGTTTAACGTTGTTGAATATTGTTATTTGTTAATAAACAAGGAGGGGAAGGAGTTAGGTAAGTTGTCACGTGACATACATTGCACACACTTAGGTTGATTTGTGTTAGACACAATAGTTTAGGGACATGCGCCACTTATTGTAATTTTGTTTAGTTAGTTACTTAGATGAGATACGACGTCTGGGGACGTTGAAGACTTTCTTTCTACATTTTTCTTTCTAGTTAGGTTTAGTTTCAATGGGTTAGTTAGTGTGTTTTGTTCTATTGATTTCTTTGATTTGGCGCTGTTCGATTTTCCTTTATCCTCCTTAGGTCTATTCTGGAATTGATTTGTGATTTTCACTCTATTTTTGAATTCATAATTTATGTTGTTCCAATTGTAAATCTCTTTATTTAATACTATCTATTGGCTTACATCACGGGTAATAAATTGTTCACTTTTTGTTAATATCTTGTGTTGGTCTGATTTTCTCTCAGTAGAAAAATAGTAGGGATTGCCCAGAGACAATGTAACAGAGACACCTAATGTTCCCCTTCTCTCCTAGACTATTAAAATCATTGAAGGGACGTAACATACACATTGAAATGATGGGAAACGTCTCGGGTTACGAATGTAACCCTGGTTCCCTGAGGGGAACGAGACGCTGCGTCAAAACGCTAGGGGAAATAGCCTTGCGTCAGTCACGTGAAGATCTGTGCAACCAATGAGAGACGAACGCCTGTGAATGAGTACACCACAAAGTGCGATGTATACGAATCTTGTCGGGGCTCAACACCATGGTTATGGGAGGATGCAGAAAGTGGACGAGAGCTCTTGCTGGATACCTCGTTCCCCAGTCTGCGTCCTCTATTAAAGCTCCGGCGCTCCCCAACAAGCCGATGCGCGTCACATCGTCTTTGGTGGGGAAAGCGTACTCTGCGTCGAGCCAGGCTGCTGCGTGCCTGCATTCTACGGCGCTGCTGCGTGACTGCATACTACGGCACTGCTGCAGGCCTATCAGGCAGAGTTGCTTGGGGACCTCAACGAGGGCGGTGGTATCGGTCCGGAGGCAGTGGCAGAGCTGCACCGGACCGTGGATTTGTCTCTTCGAGCCACTAGGGAGACGGCCTACTCTGTCGGCCGCTCCATGGCAGCTCTGGTGGCCACGGAGAGACATTTATGGCTCAATTTATCGGCCATGAAGGATAAAGATAAATTTGTGCTACTGGATGCCCCTCTGTCCCCTTCGGGCTTGTTTGGCGATGCCGTAAAAAGCGTCGTCGACAAGTTCCAAGAGGCTTCACGACAGCAGGCGGAGTTCAGTAAAGTTCTTCCCCGCCGCCCTCCACGTGAGACCGCCAACCATTCGCGGTCTCAAAGCTCCGCACACAGGGCCACTCAAAAGGAAAGTGTCGCTACCCGACTTCCTCTGGTAAACCCCGGAAAGTCGGGCTGACGAGTCCAAGTTCAGTCTTCGGGTAAAAAGGGTGATTTGAGGGTTTTCCTCAACACTAAGAATGCTAAAACCAAGCGGTCCTGACGCCAAGCCGCAACAAGGTGGTGTCTCACATGTGCAGCTCCAGAGTCAGCCCGCCACGGGAGAACCAACCCCTCTAAGGGGGGTCCTAGAGCATTCCACCCGAGTTTCCGGAAGCCCCGGCTCAGTAGTGAATATGCTCACAGTACCAGAGACCAGCCCCGGGAGGCTGGTTCCCTTAGTAAGGCAAGGCAAGGCAAGTTTATTTGTATAGCACATTTCATACACAATGGTAATTCAAAGTGCTTTACATAAAGAAGAATGATAAAAAAAAACATAAAAAATGATTAAAAGAATAAAAAGATAATACGTATAAAATAAAATGCAAACAGTTCGGACATAGCACAGTGCTCAATCTGCAAATGCATAGGTAAAAAAGAATGTGGCTACTGTTGGAGCACACCTGATCTCTTCTGGAAGCTGGTTCCAGCTGCGGCTGGCGTAACAACTAAAAGCAGACTCTCCTTGCTTTGAGTGAACCCTGGGTATTACTAAGTGACTTGATCCTGATGATCTTAGTGATCTGTTAGGTTTATATTCTATATATATATTCTATATCTGCAATGTATTGAGGTCCTAGGCCTTTGAGTGATTTATAAACAAGTAACAGTACTTTAAAATCAATTCTAAATGTAACTGGAAGCCAGTGCAAGGACCTAAGGACTGGTGTGATGTGTTCATATTTTCTGGTTCTGCTCAGAATCCTGGCAGCAGCATTCTGTACGAGCTGCAGCTGTCTTATGGTCTTTTTGGGAAGGCCAGTGAGGAGCCCATTACAATAATCCACCCTGCTGGTGATGAAAGCATGAACAAGTTTCTCTAAGTCTTGATTGGAGATAAAGCATCTAATTCTTGCAATATTTTTTAGATAGAGTAGAGTTCCAGGCTGCGTGGTCACGGCTACCGGGTATCTCTCAGTGGGTCCTGCGCACGGTAACCTCTGGGTATGCCATCCAGTTCGGGGTTTCACCACCCGGATTCTCGGGGGTCCTACAGTCCGTGGTAGGCCCCCAGCAGGCTCTGGTCATGGAACAAGATGTAGACACACTGCTGGCGAAAGGGGACATCGAGTAAGTACGGGTTTTACAGCCGGTACTTCATAGTTCCAAAGAAGGATGGAGGGCTGCGGCCCATTCTGGATTTGCGTCTCCTAAATCGAGCAGTCAGGCGTCTAAAATTCAAGATGCTGACGCTCAAGCAGATCGTAGTGCAGGTCAGATCCGAGGGTTGGTTTGTCACAGTCGACCTCAAAGACGCATATTTCCATGTCTCCATCCTTCCGCAACACAGGAAGTTCCTGAGGTTCGCTTTCGGGGGAAAGGCGTACCAGTATCGGGTGCTTCCTTTCGGTCTGGCGCTCTCACCCCGCACGTTCACAAAAGTTGTGGACGCTGCTCTAAGCTCCGCTACGGTTACAGGGCATTTGTGTCTTAAATTATATCGACGACTGGCTCATTCTGGCCCAGTCGGCGCAGTTAGCAGCGCAACATCGAGATGCTGTGCTCGCACACATGAAGGAGCTGGGGTTGAGGCTGAACACCAAGAAGAGTGTACTTTCTCCCGCACAGAGAACCACTTTCTTGGGACTCATTTGGGACTCAGTGGCCATGTCTGCTCGGCTCTCCCCCGAGCGCATCCAAGTCATTCGTTCAGCTGAACCTCGATGCCGCCCCAGGAACCAGGGTGCTCTCTCAGTGAGCTGGGACACACCCGTATGCCGGCGTCGCTGAGGTGGCGTTGGTATAGCGTTCCCCTAGCGCTTTGACGCAGCTCGAGTTCCCTGAAAGGGAACGTCTCGGGTTACGAATGTAACCCTGGTTCCCTGAGGGGAACGAGACGCTGCGTCTTTGCCTCAGCTCCTTGCATCTCCGTGCCCGCTTCAGACACTCTTTTGCTGGCGCTTCCGGGTTTCGGACGCGCTTTATGCTCTTCCTCATGACGTCACCGGCACGTGCCGGCGGTGACGCATTCACACGTGTTCGTCTCTCATTAGTTGCACAGATCTTCACATGACTGACGCAAGACTATTTCCCCTAGCGCTTTGACGCAGCTCGATTTCCCTGAAAGGGAACACCTGAGATGACTAACAATGGAGAGTGGCTGATGTGACAGCTGACGGAACACAAAGGATCACACAGGAAGTGACGAGGAACGACATGACTGTGACAGAGAGGAGTCAAAGATTACACCTAGATTTTTAACTGTAATTGATGATGTGATGTGAAATGACGTCAGATTGGTTTGAATATTGGTAGTGAGTGAGGGAGGTCCTATAAAATAATCTTAGTTTTGTCCATGTCAAGTTTCAGAAATAAAAGATTGGCTTGATTCAAATTTTCTGTCACACATGCAGAGATTTTGTCAGTTTGCGAAGGTAGAGCAGGTGGTGTATAACTGCATATCATCAGCATAGCAATGGTAATTAAGGCCATGATGTTGTAAGATGTGATCAAGTGGTATTAGATCTGACCATGGTTGTATTAATTTAGAGTAATTCTCTACACAGCTACAAATAAAGCACATTTTAGTACTCTAACATGTCACAACAACATGTCTTGAAAATCAAAACCAATATTCACATATTTGTTTCTCAGCAACATGTGACATTGGGTTCATTTTATCCACCTGTAATTTGGATTGGATCTGCAAAGCTTTTAGCAAGTGTTTAATGGTTGGTTTGCTGCATGATTATGTTATTCATGTAGCCTGCTCATAGTTTACTCTGTACTTTCAGTTTATTTATTTATCCTACTTTGGGATTTTAAAACCTTTAATTGTTCTCATGCATCTAATATAAATTTGAATTATATAATTACATTTACATAAATTTGGTCACAGCAATCTTAAAAAAAACATGAATTTTGAAATTATAATCTGGGTGACCTTGTGCAGAATTCTTCAGGCAAGCAAGTTTTAAAGATAAACGTCTTGCACCCTTCAAAACATGCTTGCTGGAGTAGACCACACTGATGCTCCATTTGAAATATAATTGGTCCTTTATGACAGGTGGTTTAAGGGGTTTAGGAAACTGATTTTTAAAACCATCATTATATAATTTCCCCTTTTTAGCAAAATTTACCTTCAAAATACATTACAGGTATAATATATAAAATGAGTAAAAATGTGAAAGTATATGCTGGTAGAAAATGCTGGTAGACATTATTCCGTGAAGAACGCATTCTAGCAACATAGTTGCTTGTGACTAACAGCTACACTCTCTGTGTGCACAGGATTACTACCACAGCCGCCTGTATGATGGACTTGCGCCGATATCCACTAGATGAGCAGAACTGCACACTGGAAATCGAGAGCTGTGAGTGTTCTGTGATACTTTCGCTCCACTAATGTTTCTTTTTAATGTGATACAATTTTCTAAATATCTATACATGTTTGTCTGTGTGTGTGTGTGCACGCACCTGTATGTGTGTGTGTGTGTGTTTGTGTGTAAGTCCCATGGAAAGGTTTTTTTGACATATTTGGACAAGCAAACATTTGATGCTCTTTGAATCAGTGCCTATTCATAAAGTTGATATCCTTGAACAAAACCAAGGTTGGACTTTTTTTTACAGTCTTGTTCCCCATGTACATACTATGTACTAATTATAGTCATTACAGTAACTGGGTAAAATTTAGGTTCTAACCCTAAACCTACACCTAAACTTAACCTTAACCCATGTAGTTACCTTAAAAATACTTTCATAGGTAAGGACACTGTAAGTACACATACTGTAAAGTTCAACATCAATCATTTATTCAACAGAAATATCATTGGATATGAATTTCTTCTCTAGGAAATGTAAGTGCATTCTTGGCCTAGACGTTTTGAATAATTGTCCAGCCATCTCTGGCTTGCTGGCCTTTTTTTAACACACTTCCAAGCAATATTTTTTTCTACAGGAGGCCGTTCCATAACTCTCCATTTATTATTTTGAACCATTCTGCAGGGTGTTTGCTAGCATGTTCAGGATCATTGTCCTCTTGAAAGTTCGACTTTTGGTTCAATTTCGACTATTGGACAGATGGCCTCAAGTTTTCTTCAAGCACTCATTGATATGATGATGAATTCATAGTTGAATTATTGAATCCACGCTGTCCAGTCATTGAGGCAGCAAAACAACCCCAAAATATAACATTTCCATGACATGCTTCACAGTTGGAATGAGGTTATTCTCCTGAAAAGCTGTCTTTAGTCTGTGCCAAACATATCTGCTGCTATTTTGGCCAAAAAACTCTATCTTCCAAAAGCTCTGGTCTTTGCCTATATGCTCACTGGCAAACTATAGCTTTTCTTTAATGCTCTTTTTAGACAGCAAAGATTTTTTTTTGGTGAAATGTGTGCAGTTTCTTTCTAATTTTAGATGCATGCACTTTGATACCAACAGTTGTAAAACTTATTAGCAGATCCCGTGTTTAAATGTTGGGGCTCTTGGAGACTTCTTTTGCATCGGAGTTCCTGCTCTTGGGCTGAATTTGCCGGGATAGCCAGTCCTGGACAAATTGGTAGTTGTTTGAAATCTCCACCTCTTGTAGATGATTTCCCTTACAAAGGAATGAAAGATTTCAAATTATATGGAGATAATGATATGGAGAAATCCCTTTTTTTTCTGAAGGCATTGCAGAACCCTTTAGATCGTGGCATGATGACACAGCACACCTCAATAGCAAAAGGAATGCAAGGCACTACATATAAGAGGTTTGGATAGGACAGGTCACACCTACACTCTCTAAGCAGGTTCATATATCACATTCCATAAGTATTCAGACCCTTAACTCAGTACTTGGTTGAAGCACTTTCTTAACAGCGATTACAGCCTTTTGGATTAAAGTCTTTTTGTGTATAATGTGACATGCTTTGCACACCTGGATTTGGGGTATTTCTGCTATTATTCCTTGCAGATCCTCTTAAGCTCTGTAGGGTTGGCTGAGGACTGTCGGTGGATAGCAATTTTTAGGTTTCTCCAGAGATGTTTGATTAAATTTGTGTCCAGACTCTGGCTGGGTCACTCAAGAGTCATTCCTAATCCACTCTTACCTTGTCTTGACTGTGTGCTCAGGGTAATTGTCTTGTTGGAAGCAGCCTGAGGTCCTGAGTGCTCTGGACCAGATTTTTGATAAGGATATGTATTTGGATATCTCATATTATCATTTGTAAGTTGCTTTAAATAAAAGTATCTGCTGAATGAATAAATGTAAATGTATGTCAGACCACTGTATCTGTAGTCTTCAAATGATTGCAATATAAGAGAGTTTTGGCACTGTATATATACATGGTCAAAATAGTTGGCTCCCTTGTAATGTTTCCAGAAAAACAAAAATTGTTCACAGAAAAGTATTGCATTAACGCATTTTGCTATTCACTTCTTTCTTCCCTTTGTGTGTACTGGAACAAAAGGGGTAAAAAAAGGAGCAAATTTGCCAATTCCATACAAAACTCTAAATTATTGGCACCCTTTCAAAATTATAGATAAATTATATAAATTTAATTATAGCATGTGATGCTCCTTTAAGCTGAGGCAAGTAACAGGTGTAGTCAATATAAAAATTACACCTGAAAGCAGATAAAAAGGAGAGAAGTTAGTCTTTGGATATTGTGTCTCACTCTGCCCGGACAACATGGAGCAATTAGTCTGAGACGGACCTTGTCTCGGCGAACTCTCTCCAGAACTCCCGGGAGCAGAGCAATCGGGGGAAAAGCATACAGACATAGCCTCAGCCATGTCTGGACCATGGCATCCAGCCTGAGCGGGGCTGGATGCGAAAGGGAAAACCACAGAGGGCAAAGAGTAATTTCTACGATTCCTCGGATGCGAACAGGTCTACTTGTGCTCGGCCCGAATCTCAACCAAATCTGCTCCAACACCTCAGGGTTGAGCCTCCAATCCCTGGGCCTCGGCCCCTGCCTTGACAGGAAGTCTGCTCCCACATTCTGGGTCCTAGGGATGTGAACTGCCAGTAGATGGAGCAGTCTCCCTTAAGATGCAAAGGAGGATCCGCCGCGCCAGTTGCATAATGGTCGAGAACATAAACCCCCCTGATGAATTATATAGGAGACCACAGTGGTGCCGTCGGTCTGAGCAACCACATGGTGACCCCTGAGGTCTGGGAGGAACGCCTGAAGCGCCCTCCAAGCAGCCATCATCTCTAGCAGGTTTATGTGCCAGGATAACTGGTGCTCATGACCTTGGGCGGAGTGGTCTCTCAAGACTGCTCCGCAGCCCGTAAGATAGCATTACGATTCGACAAGGAGCTCCCAATACGGGTCCATGAGACAAAAACCAGTGTTTCTTCCACATATCCAAGGCACATAAGCCTCACCGCGTCACCTTGATAGTGTGGAAAGGGTTTCCCCTCGAGGACAACCCACTGGTTCTGAGCCACCACTGTAGAGGCCTCGTGTAGCAGCCCGAGTGGGGTAACGCAGGTAGCTGCTGCCTGAGACCCAGCTCTCGCTGGAAGTGTTTTACAGTGAGTGGCTGGCCTAGTTAAACTCTTTGATGGCTAACAGGACAGAATCGATGTGCACGGGGGAAAACCGTGCAGACATCATAACCGAAACCTAACAACGCTGAGGAAGGTGGTCCTCTAGAAAGGAGAGAGCACACTCTTCTTTGCGTTTAGCCTCAACACATTAAAATGCACAGAAACAACATCTCAAATGTTGAACCGCTAGCTGTCGTCGATATAATTGAGAATTCTGATGCATTGAAGGCGCAGCGAGGTTAGTGCTGTGACCGTGCATATGATGAACGTGCGAGGTAAAAAAGCTAGGCCAAACAGAAGCACTCGATATTGGTAACCGGCTTGGCTGCTGGCACCGGCTTCTGGCACATCTTTTATCACCCTGGTTCATGACGTCACCGACTTGCGACCGTCACTCACACTCAATCGATGGATCGTTTACATATTGTGCTTCGCGAGACATCGTCCAGGTATTCCCCAAAGCGTTCGACGCAGCGCGAGTTTCCTTGAAAGGGAACGTGTTGTGGACAGAATGAGGCCTACAAAGAAAAGAGCACATGATCCCAAACATACAAAAAGCACCCAGAAGCAACCAGAAATGGATGGCACCAAAGTGCTGGACAGTTCTGAAGTGGCCAGCAATTAGTCCAGATCTAAATCCCATTGAACACCTGTGGAGAGATCTTAAAATTGCAGTCATAGTTTGATGTTTGCTAAAGTATTGACATATCTTCTGCACAGAGTTGAGAATGTCACGAGAGTGACTTTTAGGTGCGATATAAAAGATCACAACAGCAATGAAACACCCTTATGAAACACCTCTGGATGAGTTCTGAACAGTACAATTAAAGAATATCACTCCCTTATTGTCAATTGACTTCAACAGACAAAGTAAAAACATAGAGATAAACATAAGTATTAGATATTTCAAATTGACAGCAGAGAAAACAACATTGTCTAAAAGAATGCCAAAGCATTGCAATCTTAATTATTTTGACTGAAAACCATGACTAACTTATATCCAATTCTAACGGTTCTTTGTTCCTCGCAGAAACACATTATTGGTGTGAGCACAGTGTGTGAGTAAAAAGCTAGCCGCACTTCACCGTTACCTTAATTAGGATGACCTTCATCTCCATAAAGCCAAGAGAGCCAGTCAGCATTCATGCTACACAGCACCATGAGCAGAAAAGGCCTAATCAAATCTAATTGTGACTCTATATATGCGGTGTACGCTGGGAAATCAGTGGAGATCCAGCAGTAATCCTCCGGCGTCTACTGTTACGCATGGCCCATTGGCTGCTGTCATTAAAGAAGAAAGATAGAGAGCTGAGAGCTAGAGAAGATCAGGAGAGGGCGTGTGTACACGCTTGCTAATTGTGCTGTGGTGAACTCCAACGCATTTGCTGCACTGTAGAGAAGAGCTAAGCGTCAGTGCTAATACAAATGGAAAAACGCATGAAGATTTATTTTCCTCTATTCATTTTAGTTTTCAGCTAAAGGGCTTGCAGTACTGCAATTCTTTCTTTCTTTCTTTTTTCTTTCTTTATTTCTTGTGTGAAATGTCATTCTGTATTGACATCCTTTCAGTGAGCATAATGTGTCTATAACCTCAAATCCCGTGAGAATCCTATGAACTTTTGCTTAATTGGGTTTTCCTTTTTTTCTTTTATAAGATCTGTCCAAGTTTTTCACAAGTTGTACTTTCTTTCAAGTAAACTCCACTGAGGTTTCTGGGAACACAGTGTGTACTTAGAGTGTCTGTACTCCAACATTACCTATAGCAATGCCAAGGTCATGGGTTCATTTCCCATGGAACACATATTGATGAATGCATACTGAATGCACAGTAAGTCGTTTTGCAAAAATGGTTAGTGGGGTCAGGCAGCCAGGTCATCCTCTGATGGGACTCCTAGCAGTCTATTCTTGCACCATCTGATGCATAACGAACACAAAATGGAAAGAACTAGTCTCATTTCTAGTCTTACTAGCTATGTTACTTTCAGAGTATGCAAGTTTTTACCATTAAGAACACACAGATTATTAGTTTTCCAGGTTAGTGGAGTGACATATGTGACCTGCTCCATCATTTAAAATATTTTGACCGAGAAATACAAAACAAATACAAAGAGTTTTCTCTAATTCCTAACAATATATATGGTTCTACTCCCATCTGTTGTCAACATATAATGCTTAAATGGCAGCATAGAACTAGTTTTAGAGAAAATGACCTTTAAAGACTTTAAATAATCTTGAGAAATCAGAATAGAAGATGTATTCAAACATAATAATAATAATAATAATTCATTACATTTATATAGCGCTTTATCAAAGTCTCTCAAAGTCGCTTTACATGGAAGGGGGAATCTCCTCAAACGCCACTAGGGTGCAGCATCCACCTGGATGATGCGACGGCAGCCATATTGCGCCAGAACGCTCACCACAAACTAGCTTTATTGGTGGAGAGGAGACAGAGTGATGATGCAGCCAATCAGAGAAAGGGGATGGTTAGGAAGCCATGATGGACATATTTTGGCCAGAATGCCGGGGTTACACCCCTACTCTTGCGAAAGACATCCTGGGATTTTTAATGACCACAGAGAGTCAGGACCTCGGTTTATCGTCTCATCCGAATGACGGTGCTCATTTCAGTACAGTGTCCCCGTCACTATACTGGGGCGGTAGGACTCACATAGACCAGAGGGTGAGCACCCCCTGCTGGCCTCCTAACACCACTTCCAGCAGCAATCAGTCTCCCATCCAGGAAAAGACCACACACATCCCCGCTTAGCTTTTGTGAGCAACCAGTCGTAGGCTAGAGGGTGACATTGCTGCCGGCAAAATAAATGAAATAAGACTTCAATTAAAAATGTAGTAAGAATATAATTGTATTTAGAATATAGCACATATACAGTATTTAACAATTTAAAAATCAGTTCTATTTTCTTCTCTTGTTAACTAAGACAATTGGTATCGAATGACATTTCTGAGGTAAATATTCTTCAAGCTTAAAGCAAGATTATTGTTGGAATTTTATAATATATTTTACTTTCAATCATTTTGAAGCAAATACTTATCAAAAATAGTCCAAATGCAAGATTTTTCTTATAACCCCTTTTCTTCATGTTTTCTCCTTGTTTTCTGTTTTATTAGTTTAGCAGGTACAGAAATTCTTATTAATATGTGTCTGCGCAATTTTTTGCTGTAATGTGACCTTCCAAACAACCTTCCACTTAAATGACACTGATATAAATGGAAATATACAAGCAAATATGTATTCAACACCATTGAATTGAATTGTAGGAAACAGATTATGTGCTAACGTTATAGCAGCAGCTAATTTTCCATCTAATGGTCCTAGAACATGGATAAACATTTCGGAACCTCGTGATTTTAGTTCAATTCAGGAATTCAGAATCCAATTCCAAAATGATGGTTGGTGCATCAATTTTTTTAGTAATGGCTTTTCATCTTCTGTAATATCACTTTAAAGTACTGTAATGAAAATTAGTTTCCTAAGGCTTATTGTTGAATTTTACTGTATTTGTTACTATGTTATGCATTATTCTCATTAGTGTTTGCTGGGCAGGAAATTTGTCTATGTATTTGTTAGTTTTTTTGTGTTGCCTCTGGCCAAAGTTTGATTCGGATAAAAGAGAATGTTTTTGACTAAAATATTACATTTTGACATGACAGTTTAAGGTTTGTATAAGTTGGTGTGTAGTTCTGAGATGGTGAATTGTTTCTTGAATTGGGTGCAAGCAATCGAAAAAAAACTGTAAAACAAAAACATTTTAGTTTACATGGAAATAGGAAATCTCCTCAAAAGGGCATGAAATGCATCATCATTAGTGTAAAAAGGAAGCCCAAAAATTGCAGTGTTCACATTTTTCCTTCAACCTTAATTGGAAGTGTGAGGTGCTAGTAAAAACACTGCAGATGTTTGCAGAAAATATTGTGGGTCACAATAAATAGATGACCAAGATTACGCATTCAGTCTTTCTAGGAATTTCTGTGCAACTCCCACTCGATTACACAATTGTACTGTACTGACAGGCAGCTGTTGGCTGCTCTGTATATGTCTTGAGAAAATGCCATGCATGGAGAAATGAACTGCGACTTAGCCCCAAGGAGAGCTATAAAACAAATATCTGCCATGATATATAACCGTATATAACTCTAATAGAGGTACAAAAAATAAAAGAACTGCCACACAAATCCATCCAGGTACCGACTAGGTCACAGCAGAAACAAATATTTTAGCAGCATCGGGATTATAAGTCAGAGCTGAGAATTCCAATGACACACAATACATGGTCAAAATGAGAACAGCAAAAGCGTAATTGTACTTCATTGGTATTCACAAAAGCATAGGCACCTCCTACTTATATATATATATATATATATATATATAAAAATTAAAAATAAAATAATGTAATTATTCATTGATCAATAAAAATTCATTGTATAATTGTATTTAAAACAAATTAACTTCCAGGAAGCAGGATCCAGATTTAGGAGATGAATGTTCTTCTACTGAATTTCCATTTTACTAATTAATCTACTTTAGTGGTTTTCACCCTCTATCTAAATGCTTTGTTTTAGTTTAATTTCTTTCAAACCTTTTTTTAAATGCTCTCAACTAGGAGCGCCTTGTTCTCAAAGACTGTCTACCTGTCTAGCAGGATACATAATCAGACTCAACATAGGGGCCCCAGCATGTACCATGGGGGTACCATTTGCCGAAAGACCAATGTCATTGACGTGTGCTGAAACATAACTTGTATGTTTCAAAAGCCTTTATGTGTCAGGGAGGCGCTGGACTCAATTGCAGGCTCAACAGTATATGCCGTATATACTGTATATGAAAGTTTATATGAACAGTATATGAACAGTATATGAAAGTTTATTCAATCAACATAAATAGTCAAAAGGGAAACAAGTCTCTTGCAAAATAACAAGTCCTCTGGCCAGAAAACCGGGAAATAGTCACGAACTGATCGCGAAGGCAGCGGGAGTAGAACAGCTGAGCGCCCGCTGGGAGGCGGCGATGAACGCGAGCCTGAGAGAGAGCCTGATGACAGGACACAGTGCGAGATCACTGGTGAGCGCGGCCAGCAGACCTGGTGACAGGAGAAGGGAGCAGCTTAAAATCAAAAACAAAACAGGGAAAAAATAACCGGCACTGGAGCCTAAAACACACAACAGGACACGACAAGGTTATGAAATGCAAACTGGCTAGCTTGAGTTGAGAAGGTGACCAAACAACAACGATCAAGCACCAAACAACCGACACAAGAGGAATAAATAAGAGAGGTAATTGGGGAGAGTGATAACAGGTGCGGAGGCATGAAGTGAATAACAAGGGGGTGGGGACAATCATGACACACTGACAGCAGACTGATGTAAACACAGCCACGTGCGTGGCGACAGTCACAAAGACAACGAACACAGGACATAAAAGGGAAAGAAAGCACATCAAACAGGAAAAATGACATTATGTTACACTTAGTCCTGTTTGTTGTGTTACCTGTGCAGTTCCTGTGTGAAAGGCAATTTATCACTTCCTGTGAGTAAGGTTAGTTGTTACTTCCTGTCATGTTTCACTTCCGGGTCCCTTTTTGTGTATCTTCATGTGCCCTTCCAGCACCTGTCTTGCCATTCACTTTCATCGTTAGTCTACCCAGGTGTTTGTCACTCCCTTTTGTAAATAAAAACTCTTGTTCCCTTTCAGGGAACTCGAGCTGCGTCTAGCGTTAGGGGAAATAGTCTTCCTCGGTCACGTGAAGATCTGTGCAACCAATGAGAGACGAACGCGTGCGAATGCGTCACTGCCGGCGGCTGCCGGTGACGTCATGAGCTAGAGCATAAGAGCGCATCCGAAACCCGGGCGCCTCAGCTCTGAATGTCTTCAGCGTGCTGTGTCTGTGCGAGAGTGTTTTTGAGTGTGAGATATCAAAAAAATCAGAATGAGTGTGGAAAATGTGGCGATTGAACAGAGGTTCACACCGTGTGCTCATCCTTGCCCTCGTTTTATAACAGGCAAGGATAAACATGTTATGTGTGTAATCTGTTTGGGAGAGGAGCATGCACGGTCGGCACTTGAGAATGCCGGCTGCAAAGACTGCGAGAGGTTTTCCTTGCATGATCTCCGCTCCCGCCTGGCGGTCTGTAAAGAGGCCGCCCAGGCTAGTGTTCCCCGTGGTTCAGGACCTGCAGCAGCCGAGGCTTTGCGGCGCTCTCGTTCCTGGGGATCACAAATGGATCTTGCCGAGTCAGCTGGGGTGGGTCCCGCCTTACCTCAGCTCTCGCGAGATCAAGCGGGTCCCAGTCACGAGCACTCCGAGAGAGGTGCCCGTGCTGTGACTCCAACATTAGCTCTATCTAGTTCAGAAAGTGAGATGGATTTAGCTAGTGTTGGTCCGGCCGAGGAGGAATCGCCACCCTCCTCGCCGGCATTTAGATTAGATTAGATTAGATTCAACTTTATTGTCATTACACAAGTACAGGTACAAGGCAACGAAATGCAGTTTAGGTCTAACCAGAAGTGCAATAGCAGCAAGTGCAGGATATATACAATGGTTGCATAAGTGCAGGATATGGAGATGTACAGGATTTACAGGTAATATGTACAATGAATATAAATATACAGATGGTTATCACTATAACAGGTGAGTGTGTGCTATAAATATAATTACAGGTGTCTATAAACAGCATTTACAGGTGAATATGTGCTGTAAATGTATATACAGATGTCTCTAACTATAAACAGAGTCTTACAGGTAGATGTATACAATTGTTAGCTTAAGGTGAGCATTAAATTTAAGGTAGTGCAATGAGCATGGACAGTGCAAATAAGTGAGATGCAAAATGTAAACAGTTGGTACTGTATGAACAGTTGGTAGTGCAAATGAGCATGTTCCAGCTAAAGTACAGTAGTGCAAGGTGCAAGTGTAAACAGTTGTTACTGTAAGCAGTAAACAGTTGTTGTAAACAGTTGTTACTGTAATGAACAGTCGGCAGTGCAAATGGCACAAATAAGTAAGTAACAGAGTGAGCGAAGAGTCTATAAGGGTAGTAGTGGGGGGGGGGCAGTGAAGGAGTCTGGTGTGGTGGGGGAGTCTGTGAGTCTATGAGGGGAGTGGGATGGTGCGGGGGGTAAGAGGAGAGTCTGTGAGGGGAGTGGGATGGTGGTGGGGGGGTAAGAGAAGAGTCTGTGAGGGGAGTGGGATGGTGGTGGGGGGGTAAGAGAAGAGTCTGTGAGGGGAGTGGGATGGTGGTGGGGGGGTAAGAGAAGAGTCTGTGAGGAGAGTGGGATGGTGGTGGGGGTAAGAGGAGGGTCTATGAGTGGAGTGGGATGGTGGTGCGGGAGAGATGAGTCTATGAGGGGAGTGGGATGGGGGGGGGGAGGGGTCTATGAGGAGAGTGGGATGGTGGTAAGAGGAGAGTCTGTGAGGGGAGTGGGATGGTGGTGGGGGGGAGTAAGGAGTCTATGAGGGCAGTGGGATGGTGGTAAGAGGAGAGTCTGTGAGGGGAGTGGGATGGTGAGGGGGGGGTGAGGAGTCTATGAGGGGAGTGGGATGGTGGTAAGAGGAGTCTGTGAGGGGAGTGGGATGGTGGTGGGGGGGTAAGAGAGGAGTCTGTGAGGGGAGTGGGATGGTCGGTGGGGGTAAGAGGAGGGTCTATGAGTGGAGTGGGATGGTGGTGCGGGAGAGATGAGTCTCTGAGGGGAGTGGGATGGGGGGGAAGGAGTCTATGAGGAGAGTGGGATGGTGGTAAGAGGAGAGTCTGTGAGGGGAGTGGGATGGTGGTGGGGGGGAGTAAGGAGTCTATGAGGGCAGTGGGATGGTGGTAAGAGGAGAGTCTGTGAGGGGAGTGGGATGGTGAGGGGGGGGGGGTGAGGAGTCTATGAGGGGAGTGGGATGGTGGTAAGAGGAGTCTGTGAGGGGAGTGAGATGGTGGTGGGGGAGAGAGGAGTCTATGAGGGGAGTGGGATGGTCGGGGGGGGTAAGAGGAGAGTCTATGAGGGGAGTGGGGTGGTGGGGGGGGGTAAGAGGAGAGTCTGAAGGGAGTGGGATGGTGGTGGGGGTGGGAGGAGAGTGTATGAGGGGAGTGGGATGGTGGTGGGGGAGAGAGGAGAGTCTGTGAGGGGAGTGGGATGGTGGTGGGGGTGGGAGGAGAGTCTATGAGGGGAGTGGGATGGTGGTAAGAGGAGTCTGTGAGGGGAGTGGGATGGTGGTGGGGGAGAGAGGAGTCTATGAGGGGAGTGGGATGGTGGGGGGGGTAAGAGGAGAGTCTATGAGGGGAGTGGGGTGGTGGGGGGGTAAGAGGAGAGTCTGAGGGGAGTGGGATGGTGGTGGGGGTGGGAGGAGAGTGTATGAGGGGAGTGGGATGGTGGTGGGGTTATAGGGGAGTCTGTGAGGGGAGTGGGATGGTGGTGGGGGTGGGAGGAGAGTGTATGAGGGGAGTGGGATGGTGGTGGGGTTATAGGGGAGTCTGTGAGGGGAGTGGGCTGGTGGGGGGATAAGAGGAGTCTATGAGGGTGGTAGGATGATGGTTTAGGGGGAGAGGGGAGAGTCTGTGAGGGGAGTGGGATGGTGGGGGAGAGAGGAGAGTCTGTGAGGGGATTGGGATGGTGGGGCGAGTGGGATGGTGGGGGGTGAGAGGAGAGTCTGGATGGGAGTGGGATGGTGGTGGGGGGGGAGAGAGGAGTTTATGAGGGGAGTGGGATGGTGGGGGGGGGTAAGAGGAGAGTCTGTGAGGGGAGTGGGATGGCGGTGGGGGGGGGGAGAGGAGTCAGTGAGGGGAGTGGGATGGTGGGGGGGAGAGTAGTCTATGAGGGGAGTGGGATGTTGGGGGGGGGGAAAGAAGGAGAGTCTGTGAGGGGAGTGGGATGGTGGGGGTGCGGGTGAGAGAGGAGTGGGGTCAGCAAGGGTTAGAGTTCAGTAAAGAGACAGCTCTGGGGAAGAAACTGTTCTTTAGTCTGCTGGTTCTGGTCCGGAGGCACCTGAAACGCCTGCCGGAGGGAAGGAGGGAGAACAGTCTTTGGGCTGGGTGAGAGGAGTCCTTGAGGATGCTGCGAGCTCGACGCAGACAGCGTTTCCTCTGGACGTGCTCGATGGCAGGAAGTGGAGTCCCTGTGATGCGTTGGGCAGTTTTCACCACCCGCTGCAGTGCCTTGCGCTCCGCGACAGAACAGCACCCATACCATACTGTGACACAGTTCGTCAGGATGCTTTCTATTGCGCAGCGGTAGAAGTTCACCAGGATAGCCGAGCAGAGCTGATACTTCCTCAGTGTCCTCAGGAAGAAGAGGCGCTGGTGAGCCTTCTTGACCAGGCTAGAGGTGTTGGTTGTCCAGGTCATGTCAGCCTAGATGTGGATCCCCAGGAACTTGAAGCTGGAGACACGCTCAACGGCCATTCCATTGATGTGGATGGTGTCGTGTGTGCCTCATGACTCTTTCCTGAAGTCCACGATGAGCTCCTTCGTTTTGGTGGTGTTGAGGAGCAGGTTATTTTCGTTAAACCATGTGGACAGGTGCTGGATCTCTTCCCTGTAGGCAGTCTCATCGTTGTTGCTGATGAGACCGATCACCGTAGTGTCGTCTGCGAACTTGACGATGGCATTAGATCCAAACACAGGCTTGCAGTCGGAGGTGAAGAGGGAGTAGAGAAACGGGCTTAGCACACAGCCCTGTGGTACACCAGTGTTAAGTGTGATGGATGTGGAGCAGGTGGATCCAGATCGGACATTCTGGGGTCTGTTGGTCAGGAAGTCCAGGATCCAGTTGCAGAGTGAGGTATTGATGCCCAAGTCTTCAAGTTTGGCTATTAACTTGGCCGGGATGATAGTGTTGAATGCTGAGCTGAAGTCAACAAACAGCATCCGTGCATAAGAGTTCTTATTGTCCAGGTGTGTGAGCACAGAGTGCAGTGCCATGGCAACAGCATCCTCTGTGCTCCTATTGCTGCGGTAAGCAAACTGATGTGAGTCCAATGTGGGTGGTATAGAGTCTTTTAGGTGTTCCAGGACCAGCCGCTCAAAGCACTTCATGATGATGGGAGTGAGTGCTACAGGGCGGTAGTCATTAGGGCACTTTGGACTAGAGTGTTTTGGCACTGGCACAATGGAGGTGCGCCGATGCGCCGATGCGCCGATGGTGGGGGGGGGGGGGGGGTAAGAGGAGAGTCTATGAGGGGAGTGGGGTGGTGGGGGGTAAGAGGAGAGTCTGAGGGGAGTGGGATGGTGGTGGGAGGAGAGTGTATGAGGGGAGTGGGATGGTGGTGGGGTTATAGGGGAGTCTGTGAGGGGAGTGGGCTGGTGGGGGGATAAGAGGAGTCTATGAGGGTGGTAGGATGATGGTTTAGGGGGAGAGGGGAGAGTCTGTGAGGGGAGTGGGATGGTGGGGGAGAGAGGAGAGTCTGTGAGGGGATTGGGATGGTGGGGCGAGTGGGATGGTGGGGGGTGAGAGGAGAGTCTGGATGGGAGTGGGATGGTGGTGGGGGGGGAGAGAGGAGTTTATGAGGGGAGTGGGATGGTGGGGGGGGTAAGAGGAGAGTCTGTGAGGGGAGTGGGATAGCGGTGGGGGGGGGGAGAGGAGTCAGTGAGGGGAGTGGGATGGTGGGGGGGAGAGTAGTCTATGAGGGGAGTGGGATGTTGGGGGGGGGGTAAGAGGAGAGTCTGTGAGGGGAGTGGGATGGTGGGGGTGGGGGTGAGAGAGGAGTGGGGTCAGCAAGGGTTAGAGTTCAGTAAAGAGACAGCTCTGGGGAAGAAACTGTTCTTTAGTCTGCTGGTTCTGGTCCGGAGGCACCTGAAACGCCTGCCGGAGGGAAGGAGGGAGAACAGTCTGTGGGCTGGGTGAGAGGAGTCCTTGAGGATGCTGCGAGCTCGACGCAGACAGCGTTTCCTCTGGACGTGCTCGATGGCAGGAAGTGGAGTCCCTGTGATGCGTTGGGCAGTTTTCACCACCCGCTGCAGTGCCTTGCGCTCCACGACAGAACAGCACCCATACCATACTGTGACACAGTTCGTCAGGATGCTTTCTATTGCGCAGCGGTAGAAGTTCACCAGGATAGCCGAGCAGAGCTGATTCTTCCTCAGTGTCCTCAGGAAGAAGAGGCGCTGGTGAGCCTTCTTGACCAGGCTAGAGGTGTTGGTTGTCCAGGTCATGTCAGCCGAGATGTGGATCCCCAGGAACTTGAAGCTGGAGACACGCTCAACGGCCATTCCATTGATGTGGATGGTGTCGTGTGTGCCTCGTGACTCTTTCCTGAAGTCCACGATGAGCTCCTTCGTTTTGGTGGTGTTGAGGAGCAGGTTATTTTCGTTAAACCATGTGGACAGGTGCTGGATCTCTTCCCTGTAAGCAGTCTCATCGTTGTTGCTGATGAGACCGATCACCGTAGTGTCGTCTGCGAACTTGACGATGGCATTAGATCCAAACACAGGCTTGCAGTCGGAGGTGAAGAGGGAGTAGAGAAACGGGCTTAGCACACAGCCCTGTGGTACACCAGTGTTAAGTGTGATGGATGTGGAGCAGGTGGATCCAGATCGGACATTCTGGGGTCTGTTGGTCAGGAAGTCCAGGATCCAGTTGCAGAGTGAGGTATTGATGCCCAAGTCTTCAAGTTTGGCTATTAACTTGGCCGGGATGATAGTGTTGAATGCTGAGCTGAAGTCAACAAACAGCATCCGTGCATAAGAGTTCTTATTGTCCAGGTGTGTGAGCACAGAGTGCAGTGCCATGGCAACAGCATCCTCTGTGCTCCTATTGCTGCGGTAAGCAAACTGATGTGAGTCCAATGTGGGTGGTATAGAGTCTTTTAGGTGTTCCAGGACCAGCCGCTCAAAGCACTTCATGATGATGGGAGTGAGTGCTACAGGGCGGTAGTCATTAGGGCACTTCGGACTAGAGTGTTTTGGCACTGGCACAATGGAGGTGCGCCGATGCGCCGATGCGCGTCACATCGTCCTTGGTGGGGAAAGCGTACTCAGCATCGAGTCAAGCCGCATCGTGCCTGCACACCACGGCACTGTTGCAGGCGTATCAGGCTGAGTTGCTTGGGAACCTCATCGAGGGCGGCAGTATTAGTTCGGAGGCAGTGACAGAGCTGCGCCGGACTGTGGATTTGTCTCTTCGGACCACTAGGGAGACGGCCTACTCTGTCGGCCGCTCCATGGCAGCTCTGGTGGCCACAGAGAGACACCTTTGGCTTAATTTGTCAACAATGAAAGATAAAGACAAATTTGTTTTGCTGGACGCTTCTCTGTCCCCTTCGGGCTTGTTCGGCGATGCCGTAAAAAGCGTCGTCGACAAGTTTCAGGAGGCTGCACGACAGCAGGCAGCATTCAGTAAAGTTCTTCCACGCCGCCCTCCACGTGAGACCGCCAGTCAAGCCAGGTCTCAGAGCTCCTCATACAGGGCCGCTCAAAAACACAGTGTCGCAACCCGTCTCCCTCCGGTAGATGCCGGGAGGGGGGGCCGACAAGTTAAAGCCGCAGGTCGTAAAGGTGATCTAAGGGTTGTCCTGGAGGCTAAGAAGGCTAAGAGTAAGCGGCCCTGACGCCAAGCCGCAACCAGGTGGTGTGTCCCTGGAGCAGCTCAACAGTCAGCCCGCCATGGGAAAACCACCCCCTCTATGGAGGGTCCTAGAGCAATCCTCCCGGGTTTCCGGAATCAGCCCCGGCTCAGTGGGGGATATGTTCTTGGTACCAGAGGCCAGCCCAGGGAGGCTGGTTCCCCTAGTAGAATTCCGGGATGCGTGGTCACGGCTACCCGGTATCTCTCAGTGGGTCCTGCGCACGGTAACCTTAGGGTACGCCATTCAGTTCGGGGTTTCTCCACCTCGCTTTTCGGGGGTCCTACAGTCAGTGGTTGGCCCTCAGCAGGCTCTGGTCATGGAGCAAGAAGTAGACACTTTGCTGGCGAAAGGGGCCATCGAGCATGTACCCCTCGCAGAAAGCAAGTCCGGTTTTTACAGCCGGTACTTCTTAGTTCCAAAGAAGGATGGAGGGTTGCGTCCTATTCTGGATTTGCGTCTCTTGAATCGTGCGGTCAGGCGTCTAAAGTTCAAAATGCTAACGCTCAAACAGATCGTAGTACAGGTCAGATCCGAGGATTGGTTTGTCACAGTCGACCTCAAGGACGCGTATTTCCATGTCTCCATCCTTCCGCAACACAGGAAGTTCCTGAGGTTCGCCTTTGGGGGAAAGGCGTACCAGTATCGGGTGCTTCCGTTCGGCCTAGCGCTCTCACCCCGCACGTTCACAAAAGTCGTGGACGCTGTACTAGCTCCACTGCGGCTACGGGGCATCCGTGTTTTAAATTATATCAACGACTGGCTTATTCTGGCGCAGTCACCGCAGTTAGCGGAGCAACATCGAGATGTGGTGCTCGCACATATGAAGGAGCTGGGGTTGAGGCTGAACGCCAAGAAGAGTGTACTTTCTCCCGCTCAGAGAACCACTTTCTTGGGAATCATCTGGGACTCAGTCGCGATGTCGGCTCGGCTTTCCCCCGAGTGCATCCAAGCTATTTGTTCAGCCGTCAAGAGCATCAAGCTAGGCCAGCCACTCACGGTGAAACACTTTCAGAGGGTGTTAGGGCTCATGGCAGCGGCATCCAGTATCATCCCACTGGGCCTTCTGCACATGAGGTCCCTGCAGTGGTGGGTAATGACCAAGGGGTTTTCCCCGAAGGGGAATCCACCACGCACTATCAAGGTCACGGGGCGATGCCTACGCGCCTTGAGCATGTGGAAGAACTCTTGGTTCCTGTCTCAAGGCCCAAGGCTTGGGGCTCTGGTTCGGAGAGTCTCTCTCTCGACAGACGCCTCCCTCTCGGGCTGGGGGGCGGTCATGAAGGACCGCTCCTCACAAGGTCTATGGAACAGTCGGCACCAGACCTGGCACATAAACATGTTAGAGTTATTGGCGATCCGCAGAGCACTATGTGCGTTCCTACCGGACCTTCGCGACCACCATGTCACTGTGTTCACCGACAGCATGACGGCGGTCGCATATATCAATCACCAAGGGGGTCTACGTTCGCGACCACTGTACAAGATGGCGCGACAAATCCTCCTCTGGGCCCAAGGGAAGTTGTTGTCTCTCAGGGCAGCCTACATCCCGGGGGTCCAGAATGTGGGAGCAGATGCCTTATCGAGACAGGGGGCAAGACCAGGGGAATGGCGGCTCCACCCCGATGTGGTGGAGCAGATTTGGGAAAGATACGGCAAGGCACAGGTCGACCTGTTTGCCTCAGTAGAGAACACCCACTGCCCTCTGTGGTTTTCACTAACACATCCAGCGCCTCTGGGGCGGGATGCCATGGTACAGGATTGGCCGAGGTCACGCCTGTACGCCTTTCCCCCGATCGCTCTGCTCCCGGGAGTTCTGGCCAAGATTCGCCGGGACAAGGTCCGTCTCACGCTAGTGGCCCCCCACTGGCCATCCAGGATATGGTTCTCGGACCTGGTATCCCTCCTAGACGGAGTCCCTTGGGAGATTCCAATCAGGAGGGACCTTCTGTCCCAGGCGGAGGGTTGCATTCTATATCCGCAACCAGAACTAATGAAACTGTGGGTCTGGCCCCTGAAGGGACCCAGCTCATAGAATCTGCTCTCTCAGCCGAGGTTGTTGAGACCATCCTTCAGTCCAGAGCTCCCTCCACGAGGAAACTCTACGCCTTGAAGTGGAAACTTTTCACGTCCTGGTGTATTGAAAGGCAGTTGCACCCAGTAACCTGTCAAGTCGGCAAAGTACTAGTGTTCCTGCAAGAAAGATTTGTGGCAGGGCTGTCCCCCTCCACCTTGAGGGTTTATGTGGCTGCCATAGCGGCTTGCCACGTATCTCTGGGTGGGGTATCCCTGGGCAGGGACCCCCTGGTCACTCGTTTCCTCCGTGGCACACTAAGGCTGAGACCTGCGGCACAGACCCGGGTGCCGGCTTGGGACTTGTCTGTGGTACTCCAAGGCCTGTCCCAGGCACCCTTCGAACCTATAGAGGAAATCTCAACCAAGTACCTCGCTCAAGAGGGTCGGGGATCTTCAGGCCCTCTCAGTGGCCCCTTCATGTCTTGAGTTTGCGCCCGGGATGGTAAAGGCATTTCTCCACCCGAGGCCAGGCTATGTCCCCAAGGTTCCCACTGATGTGGCTCGGTCTATCACGCTGCAGGCCTTCTGCCCTCCCCCATTTGATGATCATGAGCAGGAGCACAAGAACAAGGTCTGTCCAGTGCGAGCACTGGACGCTTACGTTTTCAAGACTGCCACTTGGCGTAAGTCGGGCCAATTGTTCGTTTGCTTTGGGACCCCTGAGGGGGCTCCTGCCTCTAAGCAAACCTTAAGCAGGTGGATAGTGGAGGCTATCTGCTTAGCTTACGAGTCGGCCGGACATGCTTCTCCTCTGAGGGTCCGAGCCCACTCCACTAGGAGCATGGCGGCATCCAAGGCACTCCTCTCCGGAGTGTCCTTATCTGATGTTTGTGCTGCGGCTGGCTGGTATTCGCCGCACACTTTTATGAGGTTTTACCATTTGGACCTCGATGCCGGCCCGGGGACTAGGGTGCTCTCTCAGTGAGCTGGGACACACCCGGAGGCCGGCGTCACTGAGGTGGCGTTGGTATTGCGTTCCCCTAGCGCTAGACGCAGCTCGAGTTCCCTGAAAGGGAACGTCTCGGGTTACGAATGTAACCCTGGTTCCCTGAGGGGAACGAGACGCTGCGTCTTTGCCTCAGCTCCTTGAGCCTCCGTGCCCGCTTCAGACATTCATGCTGAGGCGCCCGGGTTTCGGACGCGCTCTTATGCTCTAGCTCATGACGTCACCGGCAGCCGCCGGCAGTGACGCATTCGCACGCGTTCGTCTCTCATTGGTTGCACAGATCTTCACGTGACCGAGGAAGACTATTTCCCCTAGCGCTAGACGCAGCGTCTCGTTCCCCTCAGGGAACCAGGGTTACATTCGTAACCCGAGACGTTTTCCTTGTTGTTGTCGGTTGTTGAAGTTATGTGACTTTATCTCGATGTGTGTGGATGCCATGTCCGTTTTCTTTGTGATCCAAGTTTCCAGATTTATGCACATGCGTTCCTTTTCAGTTTATATTTAGTGTTCGGTTTTCCTTTGCAAATAAAAGTGAGTTTGAGTTTATTCTGCTGCTTCCTAGTGTCGCATCGCACACGTTCTGTTCCTCGCATCATGACACTTTATGCATGGATCACATATGAGTAGATTGTTGTAACTCATACAGAGAAGGTCTGCTGTGGTCCAAAGTGCTATATGCAGTGGAGCTGACAGTACAGACTTAAAAGTCAGAGCCAAAGAAGGTGAGAAATGGGTGACTAGAATCTCCTCGACTGCTGTCATCTCTAAATACTCCTGTTCTTCTAAACCAGTAATGGTGGTGAAGTCAGAGGTAGCAGGGGTTGTCACACACACTGAGAAAGGCTGCCGACGAAACTTCAAGAGTAGACTTGCAGTATGTGCAGAGAGATATAGATATGCTTTTCTAGTCTAGACTGAGCTTCATGGTGGCCTGTATCAGGCCAATTTATAAACTAGTCCATAGAACATGCCTCCTGACTACTAGAGCATCAGTCTACCTGCTGCCAAACTCTGCAGTGTCCAAAGTGGCAGAATATAAAATGTCCTCAAGGCCAAATGATATAGCATCATGAGCTTCTAGGCTCATGCACAATTCTTCACATGCAAAATTGACTGAAGACATGTGTATGCATTCCTGTGTGAGAGAGAGAGAAAAAAATTATCTGTTCAATTTCATAGCCTCAAGGTCATCATCAGATCATTGGGCAGTACTAGCACCATAAGCCAATGATTTGGTGTGTTTTTCTTCAGACAATTGTTAAATCTGGGGTTGTTCCCATTATGTCAGCTTCATTTATATAGCAGTGCACGGTGATAATAGGAAATTAATGCAACAAAGATGGATTTTTGACTGTACATCAGCTCTATGAGAAAATCATTGTCCAGCTTAAGTAAGTTTTTGACTCATTTTCATTTTAAAATCATTAGTTACTAACTTATTGGATGGACACCGATTCAACTGAAAACAGAAAACATTCAATGTGTTCTGGAAACTCGCTTGCATGACAGCAGCGTTTTGGTGGCCCGGCACAGATGCCGACAAATAAAGGAGCTGCTGAGAGAGATCTGGCAGAGAGGAGAAAACGGACTGAGAAATATCTTCTTCTCTTTGTCTGCCAGAACGACCAGCCGCTGGAGGACTACATGGAGGAATTTCTGTAGCTGGCTCATCAGGTGAGTTGGAGCGACACAATGCTCAACTCGTGTTTTTGGATGGGGCTAGACAATTAACTGTTCCACATGGTTTCCCCTTAGGACTGCTATGTAGCAGACTTTCTCAATGATGTCCTCAGCCTAAAACGTTCTGCATACGTTGTAGAGGAAGGTGAGGCATGAGGAGTTGAGGGAGCCAGGGTGGGGCTGGAAGTTCAGGGTTAGTTAGTGGGTTTTACAACTCAGCCGCCATGGCCTTATCCCCTTCGGCCACCAAGGACAGAGGTATATATAACACGGCTGGTACCCATCCCTCTAGTTGTCTTTGGCCCATGGGAGCAAACTGGAGAACAGGTTCCTCTGGAGACGATTGGAAAGCAGAGATCGCTGGATACAACTGGAGATCTGGGCACACTAAAGACAAGTGGCATACATGCCTCCCTGAAATGCACTCTGGGACTTGGCTTGCTGGATTAGCAAGTAGGGATGGCCTCAGTAGAGCTGGTTCGGTGGTAGGTACTGGGTGAGTTTGAGCACTCAATCTCTTACTGGATGGGGCTGGTGATTTTCCTGCAGTTTCCTATCTGGAGATTTCATCCACTTCCGGAACAACGTAGGCAGAACCATTTAGGGTGAGGACATCATTGAAGAAGTCTGCTACAGGCCTGTAGCAATCCTCGGGGGAAACCACAAGGAACAGTTGGTTCTCTAGCCTCATCCGGAAACACAAGTTGAGCATGGTGTAACTCCAACTCACTAGTTGAGCCACTTCCAGAAACTCCTCCATGAAGTCCTCTAGCGACTGGCCATTCTGGCAGAGAGTGAGAAGCAGATATTTTCCAAAGCAGCTCCTTTTTCTGTCAACATCTTTGCCGGGTCCGTTCTTCTGTTATGAGTCGGTGTAGTTAGAAGGCGTGAAACCCTAGAAATCAGGAACATATTTTATTTAAACAATACTCAGGAATAGGATAACACACTGACAAACAATAAAGAGAACAGACCAAGGCTGGAGGAAATACAGGGAAGATATATACAGGAGAAGATTAGATGATGGACACGTAACAGTACTACAAATACAGTACTGTAGTGTACCACTGTACTGAAAGGAAATATTGTGCACTGCAGTTACTGTATGCAGTTACTGTAACAGAGCACTTTATTGATATGCTGGATGAGAAAAATTGTATTATGGACTTCTATTTTGGTGACTAAGATTAGGTGTTCTCGCTATTGATAATCATGAAGGTGGCTGCTGCTAATGTGCCTTAGCCAAAAGTTTTCCTGTCTTGCCTGCTATGTTGTTGCTCAAGGCTGCAGGATTTTTTGAAAAATTAGCTATGATTTATGATTTATTGACACTAGAGGGGATCCCTGGCGGATGAAAGATTGCCTTTGCACACAGGGACAACAGATTTTCTACTAATTTCCTCACACAAGTATGATGCATAAGGATGCAGTGAAAGCCTACTTTGTGGTAGTAGGCATAGTAGATGAATTCCACGTCTTCCGTAATTGTTGTCAGGCACCTCATTATTACATGTCCTAGTTCACATCTGTTCCCATGGTTAGTAATTAGTTAAATTTTGTCCAGATGTTCCTATTTAGTTCCCTCATTCACTATTCGTCCTGTTCTGTTCAATCTTTTTACCGGTTATTGTTAGCCTACCCTTAAGTTTCAATCATTAAAAGACATTTGCTTCAGAAATGATTTAATTATTCCCTCTTGAGGGAAATCTAAGCTTCATCAGTACATTGACGTTTCAGAACGTTAATACATACTTGCCTACATATACTCTCTACAAAATCATGCCTGCTCACTGCATTGCTCCACCAAACGAGTCATCCTGTAGTAAAAAATCAGCCATCCACTAATGTCTGTCTACTACCGAGTTCCATAACAGAATAACTGACCTTCGTATTAAAAATTGACTCACCAGCATTGTGTCTCCTCCCGAGTACTGAAGGTTCCTGGGATATTTGGGCTGGTGGCTCCTGATTGGTGACTTTTCCCTCACAACCAGTGAGCATGAAGCACCCACAAGGTGCATCCAGTAACCATAGCCAGATACCATCAAAAACACAGAGTCTAAGCTGGTTGATGATTCCACCCCAGAGCCAAACGTGGACTTAATCCTCGTGGGTCCATAGATTCAGTTTGTCTGCGCTGCATGTGAAGATTGAAAAATCAAGTCCTGACTCCTAATGTGATTCTTGTGATTCCAGTGTTTCAGAGGGTCTTCTTCCAGTAACACTTTACTTTGATTGTACCTTTTGAACATTCTTTTGACTTTAAGTAACTCTCATTAGTGTATTAGTGGACTTTATACTAACACACTGAGAGTTACTAGACATGTAGGTGCAACATAAAATATGTTTAACAGATTATGACAGCTAGTTAAACCATTCTCCATTTATTAACTATTGCAATGAATAGTTGGTTATTATGAACAAGCTTTTGAGCAGCTTCCTCCCTCAAGAGCGATCCTTGCCAGTCTGGGCAATGTAAGGCTAAGTTGGCCAATTATTTCTCCGAAGAGTAAACACTACGTTGTCTTATGGATGCCTGAGGGCAGTTTACATCCCCAGAAACCCAAATTTGAAGTGTACATCCTGCGAAGGCAGGGGCTGAGGCCTGGGGAATGAAGACCCAACAAGTAAGTGTTGGAGTTGATATGAAAGAGATGATGTTGACTGGAAGTGGGGCTGTCCACCTCACAACCCGCAGTCCTGTCTGGTTCGTCCTCATAGCTCCATTAGGGCTGTATTTCATGGTGCACAGAGGTTGCAGAGTCTGCGTCCTTATCCTTATTTACCCCAATCACTCTGATCCTGCTAGCTCTAGCCAGGGTATGTTAGAACGGAGTAAGCCTGCTACTTGTAACTCCATTTTGGTCAGCCCGGGGAAGGTTTTTGCACCTGGTATCTGTCCTTGGGAGATTCTGTCCAGTAGGGAACTTCTGTCTCAGGTACTGGGTTTGATCATTCACACCCATCCCGAGGTTTGTAAACCATGATTCTGGCTCCTGAAGGGTACCAGCTCATAGTTCTCAGCCGATGCTGAGACTATACTAAATGCTGAAACTTCCTCTACAAGGATACATCATGCTCTAAAGTGTCATCTCTTTGACATTATTAACACAGTAAAACTGTTACTTTCTATTCTGTTCAATTTTTTAAAGACTCAAATTGTGCACTACCACACATTCAAAAACCCTGTTTATCAGAAAACAGCAAAAGCACATTTCTTTGTGCTTCTTTTTTTACATGAAATGTACAGTAGAACCCCGACTTAAGAAACGCTCTACGTACGAAAAATTCAACATACAGTAATACCTCGGTTTACGAGCGACTTGGTATACGAGCAAATCGGTGTACGAGCAAGGAGGGTCCAATCGGTGTACGAGCATTGTATCGGTGTACGAGAAAAAAATTCCCTCACCCATGCGCAGTTCTGTGTGGAAAAAGTCCTAACGCTCAGCATCCTTGTGCGCAATTTTACATGAAATATCCCAATGACAGCCTCTCATAACACAGTCAGGAGGTTCCAACCCCTTTTATAACCCCTTAACTCATTAATTGGCTCTATCATTCACCACAGTGATATTTTTATAAGTGATTTACAGAAGTTTTTACCTCATATTCTAAACATTAATTAATTGTGATCACTATTGTTCACGTAGTGAAATATACACGGTTTTATAATAGGTAATAGGGTTAGACAACTCATATTTTTATACAAACAACATATAAGCCTCTCCTACAAATGAGCACTGTTTTCATGTCCGTCGGACCTGCCGTTTCTCTGCAGTATCGGCAAAAGCGCAAGGAGAAAAATGTGACTTCTTACCCCGTGAGCGGGGCTCGTTGTAACAGACAGCGGGTTAGTTGTAACACCATGTTATCCAATGCAAGTTCATTCACGTATTTTTATTTGTTTAAAAAAGTTGCGTCTTGATGATCATAAGCATAACTTTTTTCCTTTATTTTTTACATTTGTTGTGTTTTGAACAATGTAATGACATGAAAAAACGTTTTAATAGGTTAATACAATGCAAAATATATGATTATTGATGCAACTTGTTCAATGCCGCTTAGTGTTACAACTAACCCCGCGCTGTCTTGTTTACTTCAGGACCGGATAGCAGCCACTATGTGTTTTTCACGTCTTTCAAAATGGTACCATCTTTTAGCCAAGAAGATGGTAATCATAACAATATATGATTAGACTAACAATCTTTCACACATTCTTTGAAAATCTTTGAAAAACAACTACTATAACAAAAAATATTTACATGCTGCCAAAAGAGTTTTTCCTGTGGTTCTCATCCAAACTTCTATGAAATTTCTCGAAAAATGGCCAGAAGACATGTGCAAACAGTCTGATGAAAAGCCCTTTAGCACGTCACATTTATGCCCCTGCAACTATCTAAAAAAATCGCTGTTACTATTTACCCCGTGTTACTTTGTGCCCCGCACTCCCCTAGTTCTCTCGCGGCTCCCGCAAATTCGTTCTCTTGCGGCTCCCGAATTAAACTCGTAAACCTAGGTATTACTGTACGATAAAAGATTTTGGGGGTTTTTTCGCCCGAGTAACGACAAAATGATCAAGATGCGAAAAAACATTTCCGAGTTTTTTTTTTTAATTCGTGCTGATTTTGGTTCGGGTTGAATGAAGGCTACAGTTTGTCGGTCAGAACAATGATGTCTCACTAATAATCCAAAACTGGTATTTATTAAAGGTGCATAGATGTGTGGTTACGCATGATTGATAAAACTTCAACGATTGGCACTAATTCCCTGTATTTCACTCAATAAACTATATATACAATCTTCAGCTGATCGCTTTTACCTTAATCATCCGTCAGCTCTCTCAGATGGAAAGTTTTGGAATAGTCCATTTCGCGCTGAATGACAGGGATGGCTGGAATAGTCCATGTAAGAAGGGGAACACTTTTTACAATCCTGCTCTCCTATTGGTCAGCACTGTGCCGAGTTAACATAAACCTTTTTCTAATCACTCACCATGGATGTGAAGATTGTTGCTGAAGTTAAAAGGAAGAAGAGGCCATGACTATAAACATTTCAGTTTAACCTACGATGCACAATATTATTCATAATGTTTTATAATAATATACAGTAGAACCCCGACTTACGAAATTAATCCGTTCCGAGGTTGGCTTCGTAATTCGATCTTTTCATATGTCGGTCAGGCTTTTACATGTTAATTGCCTAATCCGTTCCAAGCCCTACAAAAACACCACATTTATCATGGGATGAAGTGCATCCCAACTCCATACTTCTTCAAGGCTTTACATTGTGTTGAAAAGGGAGATAATTTAGAAGTATGATCAATTGAACTGTCATTCTTCAAGGCTTTACATTGCGTTGAAAAGGGAGATAATTTAGAAGTATGGAGTTGGGATGCACTTCATCCCATGATAAATGTGGTGTTTTTGTAAGGCTTGGAACGGATTAGGCAATTATTGAAAGTGAATGGCACAACAAACCATTTTCGGCCCTTTATTTCTGGTCAAACATTATCCCACATTACACATTGTTACCTGCTAAATCAATTAAATTAATTGAACATTTATTCAAATTATTCGGGTATGTAGGAAGAAAGTAGCTGCCATTCTGTGGTTGATCTGAAATATTTTTATCCAGAATATATATTACAACTAAAAAGAAGAAAGGAAAAGTATGTTATTTTTATAGAGGTGACTTAACACAGTGTTTGACTTTTATTTTTACTTTTGATGGCCTAATCTCATTTTACCAGACCTCTACATATTACTCAAATTGTCTGCACTGCTGAAGCACAGCATATAGAGCCAGGTAGCCGTCAGATCCAATTCTTGGGCTGCACATCTCCTCTGGTGTATAAAGGGCTTTGCTTGTATAGGTGTCTTGTTTTGACTTAGATTCTCCGGCTCTGTGTTTGTGCAACGATAAGGAGATGAAATACCATGTGTGAATTTAGGGACACTTTTAATTGCTCAGTAGAAATAGGATTAAAGTAGCTTGGAACCATCTGGGTCAAACTTTCTGTAGAGGCGCACGTGGATTACTGGAGACTAGATTGGTTTTTCTTTTTTGTTGAAGAGTAGACGAGTCTACAACATGCATATAAATAAGAGCTAGAAAATACAACTCGGGGGTCTTTTGCTTCTCCAGTCTCACCCTGCCACTCAAGGATGAGGGTTTAATCTTTTTTCTGTAGGAGACCAACCCTTTTTAAGAATTGCCATGTAGTTTAGTCACTATTGAAGTGCATCCTAACTTCGGGTTATTTATTTTTTTAATCCTTTTTAATTTCCATAATGTTTTAATGGGATGCGATATTTAAGACATTTTAGACATTTACGCAAATTTCACAGCAGGAATATTCTCTGATCTTACAAATCTTTATACAACTTTGTGGGCTGTCTAAGAAGGAATAATTTGTGAGCATTACACTGTAGGCACACTGACAAACTTTTCTAAAATTCCTTAATTTATGTAATTTCCAAGGCAGTGTCCATGTGTAGAAGGCATTCCATAATTGACTGTGATAAAGACAGTGGAGAGATCCAGTAAGGTGGCAGACAAAGCAAGATACATTATAAGTTGGTTGTAAATATACTTTTATGTATTTTAATTTTTTCAATATTTAGTTTTAAATCAGATCAGACCAATTACAAATGACTATTTTTGCCATTATATGCACTATGTATCTTTTTTATTTTTAGATTATTGCATTAACTTACTGACTCGAGCCGAATAACATCACCGTTATCTTTTTAGAGCTGCTTTACAACAGGATTAGAATTTTTTAATATTTGATTTGTAATGTTTGCTGTTTATCACTGTGGATATGCTTTAAAACAATCTGAATTGTATGAAACACTAAATGTGACTTTACTTGCCTTAGTAACATTCTAACAGAACACTATATTGGAATCAATTTTGAGTTGAGTATTTTATGTGCTTTGCAAATTTGCACAGAGTTACAGCCTTTCAAAAGAGCCACTTAAGAGGTTCAATTTCATTTAAGAAGCTGTCTAAGGCAACAACGCAGTTCACTAGGTTTTGTAACAGATCCCTATGGAATTGGTTAACAATATTCATCTTCCTCTTCCTCATCCTGGAGTCCCTGTACATGTGGGTTCACAGCTAGCGAAGCGATTCAAATACAGTGATGTAAGACCTCTGACAGGAATGTTGGCAAAAGCTAATTTGCAAAGTCAGGCTCAATGACATAGAAACAATGGAGTTAAGTGGCTTTGAATGGGCCAGCCAACCACACAAATGCCATTATTCCCTTCAAAATAATATGATGTCATGTTTGTGTGATCTAATGTTTTGTTTAACAGAAAAGAGTAATGCAATGAAAGCTAAACCAATCTTGACTTTATATCTTTACAAACATTTTCATGATCATGATCTAAACGAGAAATTGTTAACATTTGTCCGCAGCAACAATTCTTTTACGATTTTGGCTTGATAGTGTGCTAAATGTTTTCACACATGCACACCGCTGAGAACAGTTTTGAAATTCAAATTCATCTAACTTGTATGTAATTTCTTTATGAAGGAAAGAAGAGGACCAAGAAGAAATGTCTAGGTTTATAAGAGAAGGGAACGAGTTGCATGTGTGCTACATGCCATTTCAGATTGGCTACAGCAGTAGGAGGATGTCACTGACATACACTACAGAGGGAACTCAAACACTACGTCATCAGCTTCAGGTTGTCTAAAGTAAGACGCAGCAGACATTACTGGAGTATGGCAATGAGATGCAGCATCTTGTTCTCTTCTCAGTGTACTGGGGTTATGTACATGACCCTAGACGTTCCCTCTCAAGGGAAATCTAAGCTTTATCAGTACATTGATGTATGAGAACATTAAAACCCACTACATACTCGCTAAAAAATCATGCCTGCTCACTGCATTGCTCCATCAAACGAGTCATCCTGTAGTCAAAAATCGGCCATGCATTAAACACCTAGAGAGGCCACAGCTATTTGGCCTTTACTTTTACCCAGTACACTGTACTAAAGTCAGAGCCTGATCTCCACCTGAGCTTAACCCTCCTGTTACTCTCAAATCCAATTACATTTTTTACCCACTGGGGTCATTTTGACCGCAGTAATTTAAACCTCCAGAAAAGTTTATTTTATTTTTTTTACAAAGGTTGTGTTTCAGGTAATTTATGTCTTTGTTGAATAACCTTTCCCTTTCAAGGTAACTCGAGCTGCGTCATCGCTATGGGAACGCCCTGCGTCATCAACTCTTGAAGCGCAATAGAAAACAACTGTGAGAATGACGCGGATGACGTCATGAGCCAGGAAACAAAAGGCAAACCGAAACCGGCAACCACAGCTTTTTCGTCTTCAACAAGCGCTGGAAGGCTGCTGTGAGATTGTCCTGGAAAAGTGTGTTTAACATGTCTGAATCATTTAAGCGTTGTGCATTCCCCTGCCCACGGTTCATCACTGGCGGGGATACGCACGCTTTATGTGTGATGTGTTTGGGGGAAGAGCATGCGCAGGCAGCGTTTGAGGACACTGCCTGTGCAGATTGCGAGCGCCTCCCGCCTCGCATTCTACGCTCGCATCGCGCTGTCTTCGAGGAGGCAGCGAGGGCGCGCGGTCCTTGTGGCTCAGGAGCGTGAGCGCCGCGGCATCTTCCCCGGGTCCTCTCCCCCTTCCCCGGGATTCCGGAGCTCGCTCGAGGGCGGGTCCGGAAAGCTCGGGGGATGAAAGCCTGCTGCCGCGGCAGTCCAGTTCTGAGGAACTGGATGTCGTGAGCGTTGATACTGGTGATGTGCTTGGCTCACCAGCATCTGAGGAGCTGAAAGGGGTGGTGGCGCGTGCTTCTGCGAGGCTCGGTATTATTTGGCCGGCCGAGCGGGAGGACGCGCACCCCCGGAGCGTATTAGATGAGCGCTTCCTGCAGGCTAAAATTTCTGTGAAACGGCAGGGTCTCCCATTTTTGCCTGACCTGCACACTGAGGTGGCTAGGTCATGGTCAAGACCTGCCTCGCACAGAGTTCACAACCCTGTGACGTCGCTCTATGCGAATATTGAGGGGGCCTATGCAGCTGGGTATGTTTCAATGCCAAAAACTGAGGAACCCCTAGCCAATTATTTAGCGCCTCTCTCGTCAGCACTGAGTAATCCTGTCCTTCCATCCAAGCCATTGAGGATTACTTCCTCCCTGGCCAGGCGGGGTTACTCTGCAGCTAGCCAGGCGGCTGCCTGCCTCCATACGGTTACGTTATTACAAGCCTATCAGGCTGAGCTGCTCAGCGATTTGGGTCAGGATGGTGCTGAGGCAGATGCTGATTCCACTGCTGAGTTGCACAGGGTGACTGATTTGGCCCTGCGTGCCTCTAAGGAGGCGGCAGGGTCAGCCGGTCGAGCCATGGCTTCCCTGGTAGCCGTAGAGAGACACCTCTGGCTCAGCCTGACATCACTTAAGGACAGTGATAAGAGCGTGCTGCTTGACGCTCCATTGGCACCGCCTGGTCTCTTCGGTGGGGCGGTAGAGACTATTGTTGAAAAGTTTCAGGCTGCAACTAAGCAGAAGGAAGCTTTTAAGACTGTCCTGCCTCGCCTGTCTTATCAACCGCGACCTAGTACATCGTACCGTTGGGTTGCGCAGAAGCGCAGTGTTGCTGCCCGACAGCCCGTGGACAAGTCTGGGGGCTGGGAGCGGCGTCCGTTGTTCCAACCCCCGGCTGAGAGGGAGGACCTGAGGGCCCACCTTCAGGCCAAAAAGCGAGGGGGTAAGGCTAAGTTTAAGAGGCCTTAAAAAAAAAAATGAGTGGGGAAAAAAAAAAAAAAAAAAGGAAAAGAGAAAATCCCCCCCAAAAAAAAAAAAAGGAATATGAAAAAAAAGGGGGAAATATTTCTACTAAACTCTAAGTTAAGTGTGCTGGTTCCCTTCGGGCCAGGTGAGCGCATTGTTTCTAGGCGGCCCAGTGACTGCCTGCAGTGTTGCGGGCGTCCGGCTGCCCCTCTGAGGAGGTTCCTAGAGCATTTTTTCTCCCTGTATTTCTATGACAGTTAGACTGTCTGTGTCTTTTCCTTCTTGCGGTTTTGCTTCCACTCGAGTGACAAGGTTTCCTGGCTCCCCTGGGGGGGAGCCACTGCAATCTTGGTAGAAAATAAGTAGACGAATAATTAAGCGTCCTGGGCACTTTTGATACTCCCTCTCTTGCGGCCATTCCCTCTCTTTCGATGACAAACTTACTAACTGCACCTTCACTAATGCTTGGGCGCTGCGCCTGCATGACATCCATGTTCTGAGCCCCATCCACGGTGGCTCAGTCATAGCAGTTAGCAGTTCGACATCGAGGTGTTGTTCTCGCTCGCTGGAAGGTACGGGGGAGGGCTATCCTACGTGGTCCGCGCTGTAGGATGCCAATCCTGTCTGACAGTCTTCGGGGAGACTGTTCAGGCTCGGGAAAGAGAAATAAAGACGGTATGACTTTCCAGCTCCCCTGAGGGGGAACCTTCGTTTGTTGCCGCATAGTGAGGTTGGGAGTGTACTGTTTACCATGGCCGAAGCCTGCGGCCCCGTGGCATTGACAGTGTGAGCCCGGGCGGTTAGCCGTCTCATTCAGTCGCCTGCGGGCGCTCTGATATTCCCTTATGGTGTCTACCGTTTCTTCCATGTGGCGGTTTGTTCGGGTTCTGCCACGGTTTAAGCCTTTGGCCCCGTGGCATCAGAAGCCGAGCTTGGGCGGTCAGTCGCCCTTCTTCAAGCTCTGCTCCCTGTATACGGTCCTGGTAGCCAGCACGTTTTTGACGCATTTATTGGGGTGCTGTGGATCCCCTCCGGGGAACCATCTCCCTAGGCGGCTCCAGGGTGTGGTCTGCGCCTTTTTTCCCTGTTGCTGGGTATACTCGCCTTCTGAGGAAGGTTCGGCGCGTCACTGGGCTGTATCTCCTCGGGAGCCACTTCCCAGTGCGTAGTAGTAGCTCCAACCGTGCTCTGGCCTAGGCTTCGCGGTTGCTGTAGCTCGATTGTGATGGACCCCTTAGGCAGGTGCCTTAAACCAGACCGTTTCAGGATCGCCTCTAGTGAGATGCGACCCTAGCAACGTACGGGTCTGGTAACGGGCAGCACTGTAGTGCTTAAGTCCCCGTTTGGGTTTTTGGTTCACCTACGCCTTGTTACCTTCGGGTCTTGGTGGTCTTGCGGCTGCAGTAGCGGCTACACGGTTTTCACTTGCGACGCACTTGAGGTGCGGTGGTCCCTCCCCGGAGGGCCATCACCTTGGGTCTCCTGGGGGTGTTTGGTACACTTCCCAGGCTCGCTTTGCTGGGCCGAGGGCAACGACTGCAGCCACAGAGTTTCATGGTTGACTCCTACGCATGGTGTGAGCTCCCAGTTTCCCTAAGGGGGGAGCCACCGTCGTGCCGCGTAGTAAGTTCCTGGGAGTACGCTGTCCTGCCACGGCCGAAGCCTTTGGCCCCATGGCATCAGCAGTTGAGCTTGGGCGGTCAACCGCCCCTTTTTCAAGCTCTCCTCCCTGAATGTGAGTCGGCAAGGCATGACGCATGTTAGGCCGCTCTGGATCTCCCTGGACCACTGCCCTAGGCATCTTCGGGGGGTTTATGTTACCAATTCCGTTTTCCCCTGTTGTTGCCATGCCTCCCTCCAAGTTTAAGACCTATGCATGGTGTGAGCTCCCAGCTTCCCTAAGGGGGGAGCCACCGTTGTGCCGCGTAGTAGGTTCCTGGGAGTACGCTGTCCTGCCACGGTCGAAGCCTTTGGCCCCGTGGCATCAGCAGTCGAGCTTGGGCAGTCATCCGCCCCTCTTCAAGCTCTTCTCCCTTTATATATATATGATCCTGCTAGCCAGCGGGTTTGGCGCATTTTCTGGAGGGTCCCCTTCGGGGGACCATCTCCCTAGCGTCTCCAGGGTGGTGTCAGCGTTAACCCAGGAGGCCCCGGGGCGCCTCGTTATTCCCCTGGTGCTGGGCGTACCTACCTTCTGAGGAAGGTTCTATGCGTCACTGGGTTGTGGTCGGTCTTCTACTAGGAGCCACTTCCCGATGCGTAGTAGTAGCTCCGGCCGTGCTCTGGCCTAGGCCTGACGGTTGTTGTAGCTCGGTGCGTGTTGGACCTCCTTGGCGATAAGGTGACCCCTAGGCAAGTGCCTCAAACCAGACCATTTTGAGAAGTGCCTCAGGTCAGGTTTAACTCTCACTACTTACGGTTCTGGGCCGGGCAGCACAACAGTGCTTAAGTCCCCATATGTATTACGGGTTCACCTCGCCTACGCCTTGTTACCTTCGGGTTTTTAGGCGGTCTTGTGGTGGCTGCTCCTCGGCTGGTGCTGCGATGTGCAGTCTGTCGGTGGCCCTCTCTTAGGGCCACCACCTTGGGCGTCCTGGGGTCAATTTGTGGTAGACACTCCCCAGGTTCGCTACTGGGCCGAGAGCCGCTACCGCAGCCACGGAGTTCCGGTTCACAACTGAGGTCGTGAGTCCGGTCTCCTCACTGAGGGGGTCTCCCGCAGGATTTAAGGTTTCTCTCCCTGGCTGAGGCTTGGAGAGCACAAGGGCCGCTTTGCGGTTCCTCCTTCTGCTGGGGTTTTTTCCCTCTCGTCATGGGTCAGGAGGTTTGCAGCCCAGTGCGAGCATTGGGTATGGCTCTCCGGGGGCTGAGGCCCGACGAGCCATGCAGATCACTCAGTGGGGCAAGTTCTAGCTGAGGCTATCTTGCCGTGAGAGACTGGTCTTCCCGAGGGTGCCAGAACATCTCCACTGGAGCACTTTGGGGCATGCTTTTCCGCTAGGGTGGCGTTGGTATAGCGTTCCCATAGCGATGACGCAGCTCGAGTTCCCTTGAAAGGGAACGTCTCAGGTTACGTATGTAACCATAGTTCCCAGAGAGGGAACGAGACGCTGCGTCATCAGCATCAGCCCTAGCTCTCCCGCATGCCGCGCTTGTTTCAGACATTCGCAAGCTGTGGTTGCCGGTTTCGGTTTGCCTTTTGTTTCCTGGCTCATGACGTCATCCGCGTCATTCTCACAGGTGTTTTCTATTGCGCTTCAAGAGTTGATGACGCAGGGCGTTCCCATAGCGATGACGCAGCGTCTCGTTCCCTCTCAGGGAACTATGGTTACATACGTAACCTGAGACGTTTTGACATCCACCCAGGACCCCCCTCCCCCACCCCTTATACATCCAGAATACCCATTGCACAACTATGGACACATTTATAAATCACCATTGAACCTTACTGATTGAACTAAAATTGGAAAAGTATATATATATTTGGTGTTTTATTTGTTTTATTTGGTGTTTTGTTTGGTGTAATATTTTTTTCTAAGTACAGATTTTTGTAATATATAACATTTGGAAAGAAAAACTATTTATTTTATCATGGATAGTGACAAAAGTTATGTTTGGGGTCAATTTGGCCCCGGGAATAACAAACGCAATTTAAACAGAACATCTTTACAATAAAAAAATCAGTAAGGAACATGAAACAGTCCTTTTTGTTATCAAGGAATGCAACATATATAATGCAATCCCTTCTCCAGGGGATTTACCGGTGTACACCTACATATTCCAAGCATCGCTAGACTGTGCATCACATGCGGCCCTTTTTTTTACTCCCATATTTGGCCGGTTTTCTTGGTATGTATTGTCTGAAAGAACAACGCCCACGGAATGGAACCAGACAATCATCCACAGTGATGTGGAGGCCTGGATTGTAAAGAAAGGGTAATTGCTGGAGCCACTTGCCCCACAGATCCCGTATTGCTGCGAGTTTGTCACGCTCTCGTCTGCCGTCTTGTTTCTTTGTCATCAAAGCGTATTACACGAGAGAAAACATGGAATATCTTTAGAGACATGGTGGCTGGAAATATTGCCCTTCCAGTGTCAGCATTCCAAAGGCTTGCTGTTGCTTCTCCTTTTGACTTGTAGACTCCTGCCAAAATGAACAACCAAATATAGGCTTGCAAGTCAGTCACATCACTAATTAAACATGATAACTTTCCATTTTTGGAAGGTAATGGGTTTGTGGGAGGTTGAGAGACAACAGGAGGGTCAACATTAGGAGTCTCATTCTCATCTATGGAGGATGCCTAATAATTAGGGTCCTCAATATTATCATTGATCTCAGACACATTATCCTCTGTCACTTTCACTGTCAAAACCTTTCATGGGAACTCGAGCTATGTCAAAGCGCTAGGGGAAACACCTTGACGTCTATCACGTGAAGATTTCTGCAACCAACGAGAGAAAAACGCGTATGAATGCACGTCACGGGTCAACGAACAGAGCATAAAAGGGCACCGGAACCCAGAAGCGACAGCTTTCAGTGTCTTCAGCGTGCTGTGTGTCTGAGAGAGTGTGATTGCGTTTAGAACACCTTCTAGTTTAAAAATCAATCGCTTGAGGGCGCTGGCTGTGAGAACTGTGAGAACTGGTTCTCATTGCATACCCTCCGCTCCCGCCTGGCGGTGTTTGATGAGGCGAACTGTGAGAACTGGTTCTCATTGCATACCCTCCGCTCCCGCCTGGCGGTGTTTGATGAGGCTCCTGGGGATCGCAGATAGACCTCTCAGAGGGTCTAGAGACAGGCCTTCCTGCCCTCTCGGGATGAGTCTGGTCCCAGGTGGGATCCGGGAGCACCCGCTCTGAGCGCGGTTTCTCCCGATCACGCTGGGATTTCGGTGCTGACTTTGTCTAGCTCTGAGGAGATCTGGCTGGCTACGGAGAGACATTTATGGCTTAACCTCTCAGCCATAAAGGACAAAGATAAGTTTGTCCTGCTGGACGCCCCTCTGTCCCCTTTGGGCTTGTTCGGTGACGCCGTAAAAAGTGTCGTCGACAAGTTTCAGGAGGCTGCACGACAGCAGGCGGCGTTCAGCAAAGTCCTTTCCCGCCGTCCTTCCCATGAGGCCACCAACCACTCGCGGCCTCACAGCGCCTCATACCGGGCCGCACAGAAGGAGAGTGTCACCGCCCGTTTACCTCCCGTAAAACCCGGGAGATTGGGTCGACACTCTCAGGCCCAGGGGGGTGGTGGGGTGGTTTGTGCGCGCCGCGATTGGGGAGGGGGGGTGCACGGCGTGATTGTTGACGGGGGGTGAGTGTGATGCGATTGTTGACGGGGGCGCGCCTACTCTCCACCAAAGCTTCAGCACCACTTCCGCTTGCAGCCGGTCAGAATGTCGTCACAGGGAAATGTAAAATTAAGGAGGTTTGATACAAGTTTGGCGAGTTCGGTGGGCCGGATTAAAAAGCCCAATGGGCCGTAGTTTGCCCACCCCTGGTATAGACTGTATCAATCAATACAGTATTAGTAGACTGTCTGCTGAATATCTGTTAACACTTGTAACACTTCATTTCATCTTATAACACTTTGGATATTGTTCTCTGATATATGATTCTTTTGCATTTGGCCCTCAGGCTAATAACTCAACAATCGCTCAGGGGATCATCCATGGATGGATTATGCAAGACCAAGTTTTCTGGTCTGATGCAGAGTGCTGTTTGCTCTAATACAATAAGATGTTTCTCAATCATTTATGGCTAGATGGGCTGGCTGTTCGTGTTTCTGTCAGTTTCAGCACAGAGAGCACTGAAGCAAACAAAATATCTCATGTTTTGTTTGAATATTTATGATGGCTTTTTTCTGCAGCCGAGGTCAGAAATGGAGTGCCGTATGATTTGACTTGACAATGGGTCTGACCGTAGGCTTGCATGTGCTTATCCTCTGCTCTCGAATAACACAGGTTCAGCTTGACCAGGGCTAGATTGGCAATCTGACATCCCGGGCACTTTCCTGTTGTCCACTATGCACTTTGGGCGCCAATAAATTTGGTGTTAACTCGTTTTTAAAGGAATAGTTCAACCCCAAATGTCATCAATTACTCAACCTAATGTTGAGGTATCCAAACTTGAATATCTTGCTTTCTTTGGAGCATAAAAGAAAAGCCATACAATAGAAGTCAAAGGTAGCCTAACCCAAAAGGTTTGGTTAACAACATTCATCCTAATATCTTGTTTTGTGTTTCACAGAGGAGAGAAACTCATGAACGAGTAAATGGCAGATTTTTATAGCAGTTTTTTTTAATGGCAGATTTTTAATAGCAGATTTTTATAGCAGTAAATTTACTTCACGGCATCCTTCCTCAAAATCAGTGCTTTACTGTCAAGTGCATTTTTATGTGACAAAAAGTGCAATATTACGTGTCTTTTTTTCCAACAATATCTATCATTATATTTCCCTGTCATAGGAAACTTGTGGATTTGTCCTTGACTGAATTTTTTCCCAGTTCAGCCCTGCACTCACAACCCCCAAAAATAAAGTAAAATAAAATAATGATTAAGGCACAGACACGTTCTTCTGTGTTATTAGATAGAGATAATATCTCCTATCATGACCCATTGTACAGGTCCATTTCAGAGCTCCCCTGCGATATAGTAAAGGTTCACAGATGAACTTCATCATTTATAATTCTTCACATCTTACCACACATTGAATGATTTAACATGTTAAATTATGGATATGCAAGGTTTATAACGAACAAAGACACTGTTTGCTGTAGCTGATGTTCATAACCTGCCAAAGTTACATTTATCCAATCATTTAAGAACAAATAATGATAATTCCTTTCTCATAATTCAATTACAATTTATTATTGTGTTTTGTGGCATCTGTCCAGATTACATCACAGCTGCTAGAAATTGTTCATAAACATCTTGTTTTTTTGGGTCACTAGCTAATCAACTCAAGTTAGCTTTGCAAGTGTGTGTTCATTTGTGTAACGGTTGGGATTTGCAAGATTATGCAGATTTTCATAAGCTGGGACAGTAAGCTGTATCATTTCTTTATTTTGTATTACTTATGCAAGAATGTGGCCTGTTTATTAGCCATTTTAATGATTGAGGCTTCAAAACAAGCACTGAGACCTCAATAACATATGTTTTAATATCTGTCTGTTTTTCCCTCAGATGGCTACACCACAGATGATATTGAGTTTTATTGGCGAGGTGGCGACCATGCAGTAACGGGGGTTGAAAGGATAGAGCTTCCCCAGTTCTCTATAGTGGACTACAAACTCATCTCTAAAAACGTGGTGTTTTCTACAGGTAATAAAACCAGACTACATTATAAGAATAAGCCAAGAACTAAACTAACTCTATGATTAGCCTTTACTGAAAAGAAAAATTTGCAGCTTATTAAAAATAGTAAAGTTGTGGTGGTGTTGTCAAATCAGTGTCGTAGCCATGAGAGGGCCTGGGGGGACATTTACATGTCCGGCCCCCTCAGATTTCCAATTGGTTAAAATGGTGACACCCCCCCCCCCCCCCCCCCCCCCCCCTCTTGGTAGACAGGTCCGCTGGCCCCCTCATTTTAAGCTGGGAACCCCCCAAAAAATAAAATTCTGGCTACGAATGCAAAAAAGTCTCCATTATCTAACTGCAGCACTTATTAGGACACTTTGAGGTTGAAAACTCTCTCCCATTCAGACTCTTTTACTACATACACACATATGCGGCCGGCTCTAGTGGGCAGTTTCTGCTTCAGGAAGCAGTTTCAGTCTGAGTCAGTAAGCAACTCATTGATGGAGGAACACTAGAAAAGAATAAACAACACATCTGGATTTATGAACCCTCCTAATTTGACTTGGCTGAATTAATTTATTAATGTAAGTATTGTTTGAATTAATTAATGAAAAACACGTACACTAAGAACAAGACGAACAGTGTTCTTATAAGATATTTAACAAAATGTTGTGCGACCACTTGATTTATTCATTGACTACATTTTCATAGTCATGAATTTGTCATGCGAGTCAGGATCACAGCTGTAGATGCATTCTTTGAAAATGAAGTTTGCTTCAGCAAGACAGTTGTCTAATGGTAAACAGCTCTACCAAGCTTGCTAGCTTTTAACCAGAAGACTGTCATTTAGTCTAGATGTTGAACAAGACAAAAAAACCTTTTCTGTATTTCCCACAAAATCACATTTTTAATCACTGAAAATCCAGAAGTATTTCATGAAGATGAACACATTTTATTTAAATACATACACCATTGTATGTCATAATCAGTAATGAAGTACCATGAGGATTTGATATCACTGGTATAAGTCCTTTGTCATCACTTTTCGACGAGGGTTCGAGTGTAGGGTTTAATTGTTAGAGTTGCTTCCGAGGATGGAAAAGGTCATTGTATAAAATTGTGCAGTAATCACATTGATTACATTTTACAGACCTTTTGCAGTGTGTTTGTGGTGCATTTTTGGGTCCTTTTTGAGCCGTAGCATTGATTGCTACTCCAATTGCTAAATTGCTACTCCAGCATTTGTAGAGTAATGCTCATGAACTTTCTTTTCTTTTGTACATTTTAAAACAATGTTATAAAAAAAAGATGTATCCGTTGAAACATAGTCACATAGCCCTGCGCTGACATTGTTACGCCTGTCTTATGTTTTGTGCACTTATCTTGTCTGTGTTAGTTTTTATTTGTTTCCACGATGTCTAATTGGTTTGATTGTGTTCAAGTGTTCCGGTTTAGCTTCCTCGTTTACTGTGTGTACATAGTCTGCCTGTTTTGGTTCATTCCCTTGTCAGTTATTGTCAGTGTTACATCGAGTGTTACTCGCTACCCTGAATTTCTGTCATTAAAAGTATTCGTCTTCGTCTGTCTGCTTCCGAGTACTGTGACAGACATATGGCACGTCTTTATAATCCTCTCCATCTCTGTCTTTTCCTTTCTCTTCCTCTCTATACTATCCTATTAAGGATTTTATATACACTCACCTAAAGGATTATTAGGAACAGCATACTAATACTGTGTTTGATCACCTTTCACCTTCAGAACTGTGTTAATTCTACGTGGCATTGATTCAACAAGCTGCTGAAAGCATTCTTTAGAAATGTTGGCCATATTGATAGGAGCATCTTGCAGTTGATGGAGATTTGACGGCCAGGTACCATTTCATCGACGGACCGGTCGGTTGGGGACCACTGCTCTATTGGGTTGAGATCTGGTGACTGTGGGGGCCATTTTAGTGCAGTGAACTCATTGTCATGTTCAAGAAACTGATTTGAAATGATTCGAGCTTTGTGACATGGTGCATTATCCTGCTGGAAGCATTATCGGAGCATGGGCACATGGTGGTCATAAAGGGATGGACATGGTCAGAAACAATGGCATTTAAAAGATGCCCAATTGGCACTAAGGGGCCTAAAGTGTGCCAAGAAAGCATCACCCACACCATTACACCACCACCACCAGCCTGCACAGTGGTAACAAGGCATGATGGATCCGTTTTCTCATTCTGTTTACGGCAAATTCTGGATGTTTTTCCCTTTTCACAGCATTCTTTGTAAACCCTAGAAATGGTTGTGCGTGAAAATCCCAGTAACTGAGCAGATTGTGAAACACTCAGACCGGCCCGTCTGGCAGCAACAACCATGCCACGCTCAAAACTGCTTAAATCACCTTTCTTTCTTATTCTGACATTCAGTTTGGAGTTCAGGAGATTGTCTTGACCAGGATCAACCCCTAAATGCATTTAATTATTGCCATGTGATCGGTTGATTAGATAATTGCATTAATGAGAAATTGAACAGGTGTTCCTAATAATCCTTTAGGTGAGTATATATATATATATATATATATATATATATATATATATATATATAAAGAGAGAGAGAGATGTAAATATATTTAATAAATAATAATATTTAATACATTATTCTAATAAACTGTATATGTTAATTATCTGCGTATAAAAGCGATGCTTGAACATATTCTACGGGCTAACAAAGCAACATGATCAAATGTGAATGTTACATATCTCGAACACAATATGATGCTTAATTAAGATCAACAGAGGACATTTTGACTGGGACTTGTTCTGGTCCTTTGACAAAATAAACAAAACCATTCAACTGCACAAATAGCATTTTATAAATGTTGCTTATGGATTGTGATCTTGTTGCTGGGTTTTTTCATCCAGGTTCGTATCCTCGCCTCTCCTTGAGCTTCAAGCTTAAGAGAAACATTGGCTACTTCATTCTGCAGACCTACATGCCTTCAATCCTAATCACCATCCTATCTTGGGTATCCTTCTGGATCAACTATGATGCCTCAGCTGCTAGGGTTGCTTTAGGTAGGTGCACACAGCTGGTGAAATTCATTTGATAATATATATATATATATATATTTGCTTATGCACTTATGCCTATCCACGTAGCTTTCATCTGTGTCTTTGGTTGAGGATCATGTTACATCGCAGCAGTTCTCTTCTGCTTTTCTGCTTTTCTGCTCTGCTCTCCTCATATGTTAGCGCTCCAGTTCAGTGCCATGAGAAAAAAAGAAACTGCGCCTGAGGTCATCCACTATATACATTTACTGCAGCTGCAATATTGTTTTATTAAAAAAATAACAAAATAAAAACACACTAAAAGCAAGGTTGCCACTAAAAAGTATTGTTTTCACCAGTTCTTTGTCTTGCATTAATGCTATTTCCCATGTCTTCTCGCTCTCTCTGTTTAATAAATACTATCATTATTCATTATTCTGCATGTCTCATTGTTTAAGTTAAGCATGAGTGTAAAACAGTGATCTTTTACATTTTAAATTAAATCAATTACTTTTTTTACTTTTTGGATGAAATAAGCCTGGGTTTGTTTGAATGACACTGTTTTCACTTGAAAACTTTTCATGCGTTTTGGCAGTTTAAAAAAAAAATGGTGCAAGGTTTTGAAAAGGATGTGTTTACCGTCTCCATGTAAACTACAAAAATGTGAATTTGTGAAGACGTCATGGGTGTTTCTTGACAAAGTGACAAAGATCCGTGCGAACAGTGATCGTTTTGACAACATTGTTGTCCATTTTTAGTTGTGCAAACATCCCCTAAGATTATGTTTTGAAAGTTTTTAATCAAGTATAGTGACAGAAGTTTATACTGATTTGATTCGATCTTTTTTCTATACCATACCTTTTCTCTCTCTCTCTCTCTCTCTCTCTCTCTCTCTCTCTCTCTCATAAGCATCCACTTTTTTCCTGTCATCACTGATTATGTAAGGCTGAGGTAGCAAGCATGCAGGCCTCTCAGTGTGAATAAAAGAGCACTCTTTGTGATTGCTGTCTGGCCTGGCCTCATTCATCCACTCAAGTGCAAAGCACTGTAGCATTTAACAGAAGGCTTCAGGATTATAGATACATAGGATGGGCAGATATGAGTGTTTAAAACTCAAACTGGTTTGAACTATCAAATATTTGGAAACATATGTGCATCTGTATGGATAGACCTAGGGAGATAGACCTTTCCTGTGTGTATTGCCACAGGGTGTAGTGCGTAACTCTCTGATTTACCCAATAGCGTGAGCCAGGAGTACATTTGACAAAGAGGTTTTTTTAATGGTATCCCTTTATCAGTTTTAGTAATAATACTAATACAAATACAATGATTTGTGAAGGATAATAACTTTGTACCTCATAAGCTCAGTAATACCCATCAAAGGATCCGCAATGAATTTCATGAAAATTGTCAGAACGACACTGAATGGACATTTCAAAGCATAAAATGAGAAACTATTTCTTAATCACTGTTGAGAAGCAGGAAGGCTTTGTGTTTCGCCAATTAAAATGTCTAATTCACACATTGAGAGCATGAAAAATCATACAATTTTAAGATTCTGAATTCAAATATACCCCCTCACACGTGCACTTGTTTTATTACTTTATATATACGTTGGGTGATCTCATTTGGTTTTCATAGAATGCATTTGTCACGCACAGGGTAGACATGATAATCCACAAAAGATGCTTGATGCAAAAGAGCTATGAAAATACATTTCATAAACATGAGGAACGATACAAACCAGCATGAAACTTCAACACAAGACAATGATCAGACGATGACTGATGGTTTACATAAAAAAATGTAACTAGATGTGAAGGACAGGCGTAAGTGATCAGCTGACATGGTAGCAAACAAGGGTTTCTATGGAAACCTACAAGATCCCTCCCTCAAGGAGAAAGAAAAAACTGAAACTCATGCTATATCCCAATTTGAAGGCATCCTATCTAACACTACAAAAGTAAAATAAAACATGCTTCAAGAAACAGTAATACCTCGGTTTAATAGTTTAATTCGTTCCAAGAGCTCGTAGCCTAAAACAATTTTCCCCATAAGAATGCACTAAAAATCTATTGATTCGTTCCACATGACCATAAATGCCCATTTTAAATATTTTGGGGGTTTTACCCTATTAATTGCAGTTAAAATTATGACCATTAAAATCTCATATAAATACTAATTAATAATTGACAATTGAGCTCTAAAAATACTTGACAATTTACTGTAGCGCGCACTTCAGCTTTGAGTAGCATCGCTGCTGGTGTGATGGAGACGAGAGGAGGGGGGCGAGGTGTTACTGCTTAGCCTTAGAGGGACAATTTCATACCTTCTTTCTATATGCTGTACTGTAAGTATATATTTCACTACGCAAAGAACAGCGATCACAATTAATGCAACAACACAAGGTAAAACCGCTGTAAATCACTTATGTAGATATATTATTATAACTGTGTTATAGTATGCTGTTCTCTAAAAGTGTATGGCCCTTTAAGAATGTCATTACCCCCTGGGTGCGTTGTACTGAGAACACACGTGTGCCTCATTAGTATGCAATGTGTGGTGTTGGTAACACATGCTCCGTTAATAAAGTTTCATCATATTCACATGTAACAGTCGTTGTGATGATTAACGGAATGAACAACAACTTATAAAAGAAGGCATCTAAACCGAGCATTGCTGAGAGAATGAACAAGTGAAGGCGTGATAAAGGGGTTGGAACCGCGTGACTGTATTATGAGAGGCTGTGTTTAGGATATTTCCAGTAAAAATGCGCGCAAAGATGCTGAGCATTAGGACTTTTCCACACAAAAATGCGCATGGGCGAGGGAATATTTTTCTCGCAAATCGTACACCGATTTGACTTTCCATGCTCGTACACGGATTTGCTCGTATACTGAGTCACTCGTAAACCGAGGTATTACTGTAGTTGAATAAAACTTTTTAAAAGGCCAGTACAAATTTTACCTCATCGCTCACAACTGCTAGGTGACGAAAACAGTGTCTTCTGTAGGCTAGACTGTTCCATTTAACAACATTCAGTCTAAGTTCTTTGAAGAATGCAGCCTTTGAATAGGGACACAGACACAAAGTCAAGGAGTGTGGTGGAGTGGAGGCAGAACAGGGTGCGGGATGGAGGGCCAGGCCCGTGGGGTGGAGCAGACAGTTCAGGGAGCCAGGGCGGAGTTGGTAATGATAAGGATGGAGCTGGCAAAGCAGGAGACCTCAAGAGTATAGCAGGAGGAACAGAGGTGGAGCTGAAGACCACCACAAGAGAGCAGACGGTACTGAAGATCTCCTTTGAGGAGTAGAGGACCATCACTGTAGAGCAGAATACCCATATGGAGGTTCTGAAGACCACACCGGAGCCTGGTACTTTCAGTGCCACCTAGTTTGTACATACCACGGCAACACAAAAACAAAGCACAGAGAGGTTGTGCTACCTCAAAGTCGGTTTCTACCTCAAAGTCGGTTTCTGTGACCATGACAGGAAGCTCGGAAATGTCATATTTGGCCTCCTTTGCCAACATAAAGTTCATATTTGACGTGACAGAGCTAACAGGGAGCACAGGTAAAACAGAGAGTTCACAAATGGAAAGAGCCATCTCGGGTGAAGCAGACGTAACTCTCTGTTGTTTAATAACCCATTATCGTTCCCATGTGTTTTCTAGTTCTTGTGTGTAAATACACCTATGTTTTCTCCTGTGTTTTGTCAGTTGTTGGATTTGTTTCGAACGTCTGTTCTCCTCTGAGTTCCTTTGTTTGGACATGTTTTAGTTTCATCTATGTTTCCTGGCTTTTTGTTTTGCTCTTTTCACTTATTAAAGCTGAAATTATCAGTAGTTATAAATCTTTGTTTCCAAGAATTATGTTTTTTTCAAATTTTAAGCACCTTTAACAGTCGTTCCCTCTTGATCATAGGCATCACTACTGTGCTGACCATGACCACCATCAACACACATTTACGGGAGACTCTTCCAAAGATTCCGTATGTCAAAGCCATTGACATGTACCTAATGGGCTGTTTCGTCTTCGTCTTCCTGGCTCTGCTGGAGTATGCGCTAGTGAACTACATCTTCTTCGGCAGGGGACCGCAGCGGCAGAAGAGAGCTGCAGAGAAAGCCTCCTCAGCCAACAATGAAAAAATGAGAATGGATCCCAACAAAGTATGTTTGAAATTCAAGCACTTCCAAAGTTTATAACAGCTGTACAGTAACTTTCACAGTAATTATCCTTTTAATGTTGAAAAAGTGAATTATAAATGTTGTGGTAACACTTTACAGTAAGCTTCCAGTTGATAACATTTGTAAAAGTTAATTCACTACTGAAAAGATGGGCTTTTAGTAAGATTTGTGTGTCTCTAGAAGGCTTTTACCTCCGCTCCATGACTAGAGAATACACATAAAAAGTGGGTAACTTCAGCATTAGGGTCGGGTATCGAGAACTGGTTCAAATTCCGTTCAAATATGACTTTAAACCATTCAAGCGCAAGAAGACCCACAAAGACACCTGAGTTCTCTTCCATGTTTTTTTGAATTTATAAAGAAAAATACACACAAAATATCCTCGTAAACACAATTATATCTTAGGTGAACATAAGCAGTTGACAGAAAGCATGTGTAACAGTATAGCGGATCCGTGCAGCTCTTGAAGTAACAGCAGCCTAATATCCATAACATTAATCAAATAACAAAGACAAAGCCATTCTTGACTGAATATCTTCTCTAAATACATATTAAATGTATACTTTATTTATAAAGTGCTGTTATATTTGATTACAGTTTCTGTATCTGAATGCCTTAAAATAGTTGACTTTAATAGTGTTTTAAATTTATATTAGTTAGGCTAGTTGTTTTTGCAATTTGCATAAGCAATAAAAAGGCCCTTGTGTAGGTGTTCTTTTGAAATCAGGAATCGATAAGAATCAGAATTGATAAGAATCGGAATCAATAATCAGTAGAATTCGAACGATACCCAACCCTCTTCAGCACCTATAATGCACTGGGCTTGAACTGTCCATGAGCAGGGTTACAAAAAATGTGAAAGTATGAATGTAGTTTTCATAAAAGCATGATTTACATCAATCAGCAGAATTTTGCTGACAAATTAACGTGGCCAAAGAGTACATACTGTTCATTTACATAAACATTACCAAGATGGTTTAAAATCAGAGGTTATTCTTTAACAAAATTTAAATGTGAAAATTACTGGTTACTCTTTAAGTAAATGTTAATTTAAACAAAAGTTGTATCTGCTAATATTTTATTGGTCCTGAACTAAAATAATAACAATAAAAAGTATTTTTTTTATTAACTGATGTTAACAAATATTCATAAATACTGCAACTAACGAGTCACCCATTGTTAGTTTGAATGTTCGTTAACTCATTAACCAGTGTTCCCTTATTGTAAAGTGTTACCAAAATAATATACAATTAATAGTTCTGCTCAGAATGCAAATGATTGTAATTTCTATTTTAAAGGGTGTTCACAAAAACAGTGTTTAAAATGGTCACTGGCACTCATGTTGCCAGCTCTGAATCTGAATAGGCCTAAATGACCCCAGGTGGCTTTGTCACTGCAAATCGATGTCAGTGTCAATGCCTGTTATTTGTGAATGCTTGTTTTGATTGTTTTGTCTAGTCTGTATTCATATTTTCACTGTAATTTTAATGTCTGACTTGATTGTAACCAACATGAGACTGCCCTATAAAATCTATACATTTAGTGTAGTTTATTTCTTAGACAATGAAAGCAGTGGTTGTCCAAGTCATATTAGAAGGCTGTTTGTCCGTTGCAGACACAGGTGTGGTTTTATTTGAGTCAAGCCTTTTGCTCTTTTTTCCCAAAAAATACAAGAACACCACATTATTATATGGCATTTAATATGCTGTCTGCAGGTATTCACATAACTTTTCATGCAATAACCTGTCATCGCAATGAAAATAACCTATTAACTTGTGTTGTACCCTCCTTTATGACATCAGAATAATAAAAAGATAAATAGTCGGTGGCTGCAATAATCCTATGACAATACAGTCACTGGATATCTGCATTGATTACTTCTAAAATGTGGTCTGATCTTCATCCACAGACAAATACAATCTGACTTAATGACGCAAAAGTTGTAATACTTGATAAAGAGTAATTCTTGTTAAATGCATCTAAAATAGTTAAGCACTCACATGTCATAAGAGGGCTTATTACTCTCTCACCATCAATTACACTGGAGCAGCAGTATTTCGGGAGAAAGCTGAGTGCTTATATTAGAATAATGCTGGCGTGTAATGTATAGTACCTCTACTTAGAAGATACACATAATAGTTCTGATACGGTAGTTGTTTATGTATTTTACATAATAATAACAGAATAGTAGATCTCAACTGGTTTTGGTTCTAATAAAATTAGGGATTTTATTAGTGGCATTTTGCATTTTTCCCCCCATGCTCTCGGAGACCCTTAATAGCTGTTAATAAATGTTGGCTCAAGTAATAACAGCACTCAAGGAACTGGTCAAGACTCTTGGTCCATTTGTTTGTTCAAATGTTGACGATGTTTCGCTGGTACTCAGATGTAGTAGAACTGATTGAAAGATGGTCTTGGATTTAGAGCTGTGGTTTTCTTTGAAACATAATCCACAAAATGGCAGCATTGCCTCACACTTCTAAATGTCGTGAAACGTGACAGCTTTGATGGTGATGATTTTGTATGCTTTCAGTGGTTGGTGGGAAATGTAGTTCAGAGAGACGATGCTCTGTATGCCAGAATGAAACAGCGGGATATTGACGCACATGACTCCATGTGGGAACCAATCTTTGTGGACGATGCCGCGTTAGGACTAGGCGATTCAAAAAATAAGGTACTGTCACTGTTCATCAAGAGAGCTATGGCATATAGCGCGGCAAATTTATTTGAGATCCAGTCTTTTTTTACATGTTCTCACGCCCAAATCGTCACATATGGACGCTTGCTCAGGACCCCTTGCTGCTTTCGAACAGAGTGCCCCTTTAGCATCATTTTCAATGCACAGGGTACTCCATTGTTTTCTGTTGTTTGCTATCACGCTATATAAATAGCTCGTTTGTTAATACATTCTTAGATACTTTTGGGCACCTAGCCCTACCCCACTACTTACCATAAAACACTCACGGGAATTTATTGCAAAAGCTGACCAAAAAACAGTATGAAAGTATTATAAACATGTCATGTTGAATTCTGAAGCCATAAAATATCTTTATGTGAAGAATAGAGTGTAACTTAAGGCTTTAATTTCTAAAAATGACGACGCTCTCAGTTATGTCTCATTCAAATGATTCACTCAAACATTAGCATATCACAGTCATGAGGCACATGAAAGCCAATGGCATTTCTCAATCAAAGCTGGCATGCGGCTTCTTCTGGAAATACTATTTGAGTGTGTGCACACAGGATCTGATGTTCGATTCCAGGCTTTTCAGAGTTGACACCAATCCCCAACTCCCACCTGAGGAGTGGATGGAAAAGACTCTTGGAATCAACTCTGTTTGCGCCATTTACTTCAAGTCAAAATGGTTTCAGCAATAAGAAAACAAGATTGCTCTCATTATCATACTGAGCCCCTAAAGGGACATGGTGAAGAGTCGGAGGAAAACATATTTCTCATAAATGTTTTGCACAAAAACTTTGCAAAAAGCTCAACGAGTTTCTCAAGGGAATGCAAAGGTTTAGTGAGTGAACGCAGTTTCTCTAGGGAACACAAAACATTTGAGAGATGATGTAAAAGAATTGACTTATTATTTTTCCTCCCATCTAATTTTTTTCCATCACCATGTCCATTTAGGGGCTCCATATTATTACACATTAAATGTAGGCCAAATTAGTCTAAAAAGCTGCAGTTCAAGATACTAAAATTAATGTCTTGCCTAAATACATGAAATAATGTACAAAAATGTATGTGTTTTTATTTATTTATTAGTTTACCGATTATGAACACAAATTAGGATAACCATGCAAACCAAATTCTTTTTTTTTTTTTTCATAAATGTATTGTACTCATCAATGATACCACAAAGCTGGCATGGAGGTATGTATAATTACTATGTAATTGGCTGTTTTGTAAAGTAAACCACATGTAGGATAAAAGTATGTGACTGTGATGTTGTTTCTGCAACAGCTCCAGCTGTCTGATGCACGAGTGAGCGATTTCAGACACAGCAACGGAGTCGACAACGAGAGTCGATTCCTGTGCTGGAGTCAACTCCGACATGAGGGTTATTAAGAGTCGAGGAATCGACTCTTTTGGAGTCGACTCCCCATCACTAGGAAATGAGCTTTACAGCGGATGGAAATGGTGATCACTTTTTTGGGTCTGCTCCTCACGTAAATCGGTCATTTGAGTTCGGAACACTTTGAATATTTGTATATTTTGAAAAGATTGTGACTGTAGTTGTATCTGCCTATTATATCTTGTGTGTTAAATCAAGTAATATACAAATGGATTGGTTTAGGGGTTGGGTTGGGTTGGATTATGTGTGCTAAAATGTTTAAATAGTCTAATGGATATAAACATACACTGTCCGACCAAAAGGGGAAAAAAAGTTGCTGTTTGGTTTTAAATAGGCAAATGCTTAAGAGTCTATGACTGGATCATTATTGCAGTGATTGTGTTCTAGCATGTTATATGTTTGACAACAGTTGTGCTAACCCTAATTGATGGATTGTGTAGCTTTTCTTTTCTTCAACAACACATCATGGACATATTCCAGAATGACAATGTCAAGATTCATCAGGCTCAAATTGTGAAAGAATGTTTGGGAGCATGAAGAATCATTTTCACACATGAACTGGTAGCTCTGAGTCCAGACCTTGACTCTCTGGGGTCTGAGGTGTTTTCTGGGCCCTGGAGGTGTTTTGACATGCATTTTCATGGCACAAACTCTGCTACAATAACATGCGAGCAGGAATAATCAATATTTCTGTAAAAGTTTGTTGTTTTAAGAAAATGATGCATAGTTTGTGAAAAACAATTAAGTAATTGAAATGAGGCTATAAAACCCATATTGAACAGTTGTTCACCTAGAATTTTTTCTTCAAAACCAAGTGAAAATCATCCTGCCCACTCTATCTCATAAAACAATGTATTTATGTAAAATTAGTTTGACACATTTTGTATTAGGAAAGCTTATTTGGGTTGGCATGAATCATAATGAATATTTACGTGTTTCACACCTTGGAAGAAAATGGCCATTGCTCGTATGGCCCTATCAGCAGAATGGGACTAGAAGAAAAAATGTGAAGAAATTTAAAATAATGATTTTTGGATTGCTAAAATACAACACAATCCAAATATACATAATGAAGTTAAAAAAAGCCTCATTAAGCACACTGATCTAAACAGAGAAACAAAGTCTATCACCTTTGTTCCATTCCTTGAATCAGTTCTTTTTCAACATACCTGTAATTTAAGATACATTTTACCATGTTCATGTAGAAGCTTCCTGATGTTGGTACAGCGCTCTCAGAGAAAAACAGTTTGAAGAGACACATGTGAAAGTTTGAGTCAGCAGGAGTCATCAGTGGCATCCGCTCCCTGTAAAAAATAATCAACAAAACAACTGTGAAATGAAATATCTATGAAGTATCTGAAGCAACCCGGGCTGTTCGATTTGGGGAAACCAAATGTCATTTTGATTTGTCTAGTTAAATTTGTGATTTAAAATTTACAAAAATGTTGTACTTGTAGGGCTATATAATGATATAAATAATAATAATAAATATAGCTGCAAGCAGCCATGACGGGGCCAGGCACAAGGGGGGCATTCAAATTCATGCCAGCATTGCTGGCAGCATTAGATCTTAATGCTTAATGGCAGTAAGGAAGTAAAGACAATTTAGCATGACTCTAGTCTAAATGGCTGAAAAATTCTCAAGACAGTCACTAGTAATTAGATTTAACGCTTTATTACTTTCGACCAATAGGCAATAGACCAACATGGTCTGAAGATGATACGATTCAATTTTGGTGAAAATCAGACAGACGGTCTGGGAGGAGTTCGAAAAAGTAGTTTTTTTAAGAAAAACAATATGGCGGACAGGAAGTTTAGCCAACTATGACAAATTTGGTATCTGTGTTCTCGGCTTGAACCAAGGAACATATTAAGACAATTTGTTTTATCATAGGTTAACGTAACAGTGATTCAATCTGGTACAGGGCAGAATGCAAGAGGGAAATGTGAAGGGTGACAAACAAACAAAAAAGGCGCAAGCCATGAGACATAACGAGGAAACCAGGGGGTGGAGAAACAAGACACATGACACACAACAACCAGACAATGATGTCCAGACAAACAAGGACACAACACCAACAACTCACACCTTAAGAAGTCTCAGGATATGCCTAATACAGCTATCGGAATAAAAAGAAGATAGAAGTGCTTTGACTTATTAAAAATGAAGACAATAACAGTTCATCACGCGACTTTGAAAATATTTTGTTTATGTGTGTTCATCAAGCCATCTTGTTTATTTTCATAAGATTTTAATCGATATAGCATTAATTATAATGTAAACTAACATATTGTTACTAACATTCTGTGATAAGAAGGCACTTCAGATCCCAAATGGAATTTATCTCAAATTTAAACTTTATGAAGAGAGTTTGCGGTAAAACCATGTAATATATGGTGTATTTTGCTTTTCAAGTGCACGTCGTAAGTGACTCAATCTTACAGCACTTACAGAGATCTTTTACTTTCTGAAACTTTGTTGTTTAGCACATTACAAACATCTATGTTTGAGCAGACAAACACGGTATTTCACAGGAAAACACTGGTCTAAATATTCTAATATGTTTTAGCGTAAAAAATAACTTTTTAAATTATATTACACAGCATAAAAAACAGATAATGAGCAGAAACTGTACATCTCATTGGTTTCATACGGATTACATAAACAGAGAATTATTGTTTTTGATATGAATTACTATACATTATAAAGTAGACACTTAAAGCTTTCTAAGAACATACAGTCATGGCCAAAAATGTTGGTACCCCTGAAGTATTTCTCACAGAAAAGTATTGCATTAACATGTTTATCTATACACATTTATTCCCATTGTGTGTATTGGGGGAAAAAAAAGAAGCAAATTTTACATAATTTCACACAAAACTCCAAAAATGGGCTGGACAAAATTATTTGCACACTTAACGTAATGCACATCCTTTGGAAAAAGTAACTGAAATCAATCGCTTCCTATAACCATCAATAAGATTCTTACACCATTTTGGACCACTCTTTCTTTGCAAACTGCTCCCGATCTCTCATATTGGAAGGGCACCAGTAATTTTAAGATCTCTCCATAGTTGTTCCATGGGATTTAGATCTGGACTCATTGCTGGCCCTTTCAGAACTCTCCAGCTCTTTGTTGCCATGTATTCCTGGGTGCTTTTTGAAATATGTTTTGGGTCATTTTCCTTTTGCAAGACCCACGATTTCGAACGCAAACCCAACTTTCTGACACTGGGCCCTACGTTGCTACACAAAATCCTTTGGTAATCCTCAGATTTCATGATGTCTTGCACACAAGCAAGGCACCCAGTGTCAGAGGCAGCAAAACAACCCCCCAAAAAATCTTTGAACCTCCAACATATTTAACTGTAGGTACTGTGTTCTTTTCTTTGTAGGCCTCTTTCTGTTTTTGGTAAACAGTAGAATGATGTTCTTTATCAAAAAGCTCTATCTTGGTCTCATTTGTTCACAAGATGTTTTCCCAGAAGGATTTTGGCTTATTCAAGTATATGTTGGCAAACTCTAGTCTTACTTTTTTATGTGTCTGTGTCAGCAGTGGGTTCTCCTGGGTCTCCTGCCATTGCGTTTCATTTCATTCAAATGTCGATGGATAGTTCACACTGACACTGACGCACCCTGAGCCTGCAGGATAGCTTGAATTTCTTTGGAACTTGTTTTTGTTGCTGCTTATCCACCATCTGGACTATCCTGCATTGAAACCTTTCATCAGTTTTTCTCTTTCGTCCATGTCCAGGGAGATTAGTTACACTGCCATGGGAAAATACGTGATTTTCTGGAAAAATTTCAGGGGTACCAAAAAATTGGGCCATGACTGTATCTCTCATGCCTGTACACTGAAAAGTAACCGCTGAGTTAAGGTTCATTTTCAAAATGGACTTCACTGAAAGAGTGACCGCACAACGTTTTCTTTGTTTTCTTTATTTTGCGAAATCTTATTGTGAGTGAACAGAAATAAAACTAGACACTTAACAATTTCAAATTGTGTTTAACACTTATCTGTAGCACCAAAATCGGCAGAGTATTTTGAGTCTCTTTCACACTAAGTACATTTATTGAATGTCTTTGGTATGTACCAGAAGAGTTTTTACAGAGTGCTTGATTCTTGCATTGTCAATACAGAAATAACATTACAACATTTATTTCCAAAAAGCGAAGCATCAATCTTTGGTGAAGATAATTTATTGTCAATCACATTGTTTCACAATTTGAGCCTGATGAGTCTTGACATTGTCATTCTGGAATATGTCCATGAATATGTCTTCCAACATGGTTGTTTAAGAAATTAAAATCTCCACATTCATCAGTTTGGGCTAGAAGAACTGTTGTCAAACATTAAACATGCTAGAAACATAATAATCACTGCAATAATGATGCAATCATAGACAAAGCATTTTCCTATTTATATCCAATCAGTGTCAGATTTTACGTTTGTTTTATTTTGGCTGGGAAGTGTATGTCATAACAGCAACATTATATTCCATTATATATTTTCAGTGTTGGGTGGAAACACATTACAAGTAACTCGAGTTACATAATCAAATACAATTTTTCAAATAATTAGTAAAATAACGCATTACTTTTACATTTAAAACACAATATCGGAGTTACTTATTCAAATAAGTAATTCAAGTTACTTTATTTTCCGATTTATTGACTGATAGCTGTCCTGTCATCTCCTGGTGACAGAAATTGTGTGTGAACATGATGTTATTGTAGTTCTAGACTAATTGTGAGATTTTAATAATCTCACTTGCACAAAAAAAGATTCAGTACTCCTCAAAAAAGCAACAACAAACAAAAAAATCAGTGAAATGCAAAATCAGATTACTACACAAATCTCCAATAGTTAGATGTGTTAAAAAAAATGATGGTATGCATTTAATCTCTATTGACCAATGTCTCTCTGCTGACCTTCAATTATTCATTTTAACCATAAGCAAACATGACTTTCTTCTCCTGCAGCCAGTAATGGTAGCAGCTGAAAGGTTTGTTTGAGCTCTCTGTGCACGCTTGAATTTGTATTTCCTTTAGCCGTATTGTTTAAATTTTGGTGTGAAAGAGCTTTTACATTTCCCCATAGTTAGAAGTTTTCTATTAAAAAACAAACAAGCCCAACCCAGATAAGATAAGAGAATAAGTAACACATTACTTTTCTTAAAAAGTATCTAAGTAATGCAATTAGTTACTTATTAGTTTCTAAGTAACACAATATTATAATGCATTATTTTTCAAAATAACTTACCCAACACTGTATATATTCATCATGATGTCAAAATCCCCATGAACATTGCGTCTGTGTATTGACACCAAAGTATTCTCATTGAAAGCAATGGAGTGCCTTGCATGTCGAAAACTACAGCTAAAGGGGTACCTGTCTGTTAATGTGACGAGTTGAGATTGAGAATGTTGTTGTTGTTGTTTTCGATTTCTTGTTTCCTCTAAACAAATTGTTGACCTAAATTGAATATTCTGTCATAATATAAACTCATTTGTTGTCCAAACCCATATGACTTTCTACTTAAGATAAGATTTTTCATGCTCTTATTGTGCAGCTTCAGATGACATAAAGCAAATAAGTCATTATTTTAATGTTATTTTTTTTTTCATTTTGGAACTTACCATTCTCTTGCAATTCATAGAAAAAAATACAGCAGAATATTTTTCTAAATCTCTTTTGGTTTCAAGCAAGAAAGAAAGTCAGGTTTTGAAAGACATGTGGGTGAATAAATCATAACAGAATGTTTTTTCCCAACTTGCCATCATCACCTCTCTTTTACCCCCAAACCACTCACCAAATCAAATGTTTACTGTTCCAGATACTATTTATTAAAATTCTATTGAAAGCACAATCAAGAAAGGAAAAGGAAATCTGTTTTGGAAACGAGGGAAAACAATTGAACTTGTTTTTTCCAGCATTCAACAGGATGCCCTATTATTTGTCATAATAAGGTCATAATTTTGTAGAATATATAGCATAAATACTATCATGTGTACCACCATACCATACCATACCATCCTTTGCTTTACATATCTGTGTGCACCAACCCATTTCCATAAGACTATGTTACTGGCACTTTGTTGGTTTGTCTCAAGTCTATGTTAAGTACTGTGTTAAAATGACAAAATGTTTAAAGAATAATTAACAAAAAGCAGTAGGTAAGTTAGCATTTTTTTTCTTATTTTTACTTTGTTTCATGTAAATGTGATTAATTTTATTGTTTTTTTATCACTAAAAATAATAATGTAAATAAAGAAAATGTCTGTGGTTACTTAACCGTAACCCTGTTCCCTTAGAAAGCGTTGTGTTAGTGCTTTGGGAACACCTTTTGTGTGACCGGCTGTGAAGCTTGTGTGCAAACATGCCAAAGAAATTGGCCTTGAACAGGACATGGTAACCCCTTAACTGGCGGAGGAAGTACTTCAGAGGCAGAAATACAGCCACTAGTTTGAGTCAATTGATGTTTAAATCAAGATGACCTAACCGGATCTCCTGGGCTGGATGTCCACCTAACCCTCCGATCTTCTCTTCGGTCTGGGGCATCACCATATAACCATGCTACTCAGCCAGATTGATTTGTGATCTCAAAGCGCTTTAATGTTCGTAATCAGTGTGCTCCAATGCAAGAGCAGCATGCTCTTCTCCCAAACTCACCACAAACCTGATGTGTATCATAATCAGAACAAGAAAGCACACAACAGTTACTTTTCATTATGTTTTCTCAGAAAATTCTGCACCTAACAGCTGGAAACTCCTTGCATGCAAGCGTGATAGACAGAAAGAGTAGCACACTCACACAAACAGTATTGTCTCTGAAGACAAAGAAACCTGAAACCTAATTATAGCCTCTGACGAGCACCAATTCCTATGACGTCACCGTCAGTGGCTGCCAAGTTCAAGGTCAATTTCATTGGTGTGTTTGCACACATGCTTCACAGCCGGTCACAAACAATGTTTTCCCAAGGCGCTAACTCAGCAAGTAGCTTTTGAAAGGGAACAGTTTAAGATATTTAAGGGGTTAGTTCTCCCCCCAAAAATGGGCTCAATACAAAATGATATAATTCACTATATATTAAGATATTTTTTAAGTAACTATGATTGTGTTTGGCTGAAAGAAGAAAGGATGGCTTGAGGGTGAGTAATGTATGGGTTACTTTTCATTTTTGGACTTTTCTAACTCTTTATCAAAACAGACCTTTATTAATAAATGAAATTATTGTTTATTATGCATATCAAATTAAGAAAGAAAGAAAACGAAAAGAATACTCTTACCATTACCAACCTGTTCATCTGTATTTCTGTTTTAGATGGACCCCCATGAAAACATCCTTCTCAGTCCTCTGGAGATCAAGAATGAGATGGGCACATCAGAGTTAACCCTGGGCTTGGGTGACCCACGCGCAACCATGCTGGCCTTTGACAGCACCACGCTGCAGTATCGCAAAGCCGGCCTAGCCAGGCACAACTTTGGGCGCAATGTGCTGGAACGCCACGTTACTCAGAAGAAGAGCCGACTACGACGGCGCACTTCACAGCTTAAAATCAATATCCCTGACTTAACTGATGTAAATTCAATCGACAAATGGTCGAGAATGATCTTCCCCACCGTGTTTTCTTTCTTCAATGTCGTCTATTGGCTTTATTATGTCAACTAACTGGATTGCGGGGCCGTCCAAGAAGCGCCACTTATTTTTATGTAGTATAATTCTTCCGTTTTCCTGCATCTGATTTTGCAATACAAGCAGGACTAATGTTGACAGATTAAAATCAGGACTGACTCTCTTTAACCTTGGCTTCACCTTAATTGCTGGCTGACACCGATACTCTAAAGAGGTTAAGAACAAATGGTGCCTATTCCAAAAAATCAGTAGTTTTTAGTGCGTTTGAGTGTGTTGTTCAATATTTGGTGTGTAAAAAGATCTGTTTTGTTGCCAAATTATCAAATCAGTTATTTGCTGAAAATTATTTCTCTTTTTACCACCAGAAAAGTCATAGACTGAACGATTGGACATCCACAGCACTTCTTCCCTCTTTTAGAAATTGTTAATGAAGCAGCACTCAATAATTTAATATTTCTACAACTTAATTTGTAGTTTCTTGTTATCATGGTCTATTGAGTGAGAATACTATATCAATAGTTGTATCATAAGGTTGTATTTTCTACTTTACACACAGATGATAGTTTATGTATTCAAGTGAATTCATCATACACTTTTAGTTAACCTCATTTATTTTGGTATATCATGTCACACATATATTGACACTTTGGTAAGCTTTACAATTCCTTATATTATGCTGAATTTATGTTCAGCATGCTGTGGAGATTGAAGGCATTACTTCTTAAAAAAAAAAAAATCCTAGCAACTCAACTCAGCTGCTAACATTTTTATTTATACAGCTCCCTCAGATCTTGTGTAATACTTGTCTATCCGTTAGCATTCCGGTTCATCTCAATAGCAGTTTTTCGACTGATGCTTAAAAGCATGTGACCTGAATCCTGCTATCATTGTTCATGATTGTTATTCAGCAGGAAATGACAATATTTTTTGGCTGAAAGCATCAGAGGAACAAACCTAAACCCAAACCTTTCAGCAGCGATTATCCTGAGCTGTGATCTGAATGGCAGCAGACAAGGAGCAGTATGAGCCTTTTTCCTGTTTGTTAGAGCGCTCCAAAAAACCATGCCAAAATATGATAAGTATTTTATTCGTCAGACTACATGCTTAAATGGTGTAGTTACAACATCTAGTGACCATCCAAACCTTGACACCATGTGTGTGTGTGTGTGTGTGTGGTCTCAAACCGTTCTCACTCCGAGGGCATCATAAACTGAAGCATTGTCAGATGCCTTGCCACTACTGAGATGCTTAAGGCGCACCTTTGGCTTTGAGATACAATATCTGCAGACTAGGTTTACCATAACCATTGTCAGGAAATGATATACGGAAGTCAAATTTAGTCATGACATGAGTGTGGAGGGGTGATTTTAGTTTAGGCCATGATCATTTTATTCACATTATACTCAGTACATGACATTACCAACAGCCGGATGTGGGTGGATTTCAGCACTGACGTGTAGCTTAGCCAATTTGGCAGCTCGGATTTTATAAATGATATATATATTTTTCAGTTGTAATTTTTAAAAAGGCATCTGAAATTATAAACTAAGTGCAATGTAGTGTTGTCAAAAATATAGATTTTTCGATACTAAAACATCTGAAATGCTTCCAATACTCATTTTCTGCAGAATAGATACACGATAGCAGCTGCACTTATTCTCTCTCTCTCTCATCAGTGAGATACACACAAACCCTCCTCCCCTCACTTCTTCTGGATGAGTGTTGCTGGTGCAGGGCTTGAATTCTGGCATGTTGTGGATAGTTTTATGTGCGCACACATAAAGCAGCATCTCAGTACAGATTTTTCTTTTTAGTTTTTTTTCGATGCTTCTTGCACTTAAACAGTCAAACACACACAATCATGTCAAAATGTGTATAAACACATTCAGTTCTGTTTTAAGTGAACGTAAACAGTTGAGAAAGAAAACATGGAGTTACTTATTGTCTTAGTAGTTGCTTGGTCATGCTGCAGTTCTTTTCGAGTTTTGAGTGAGAACGGATTGGTACTAACTTTTGACAAAAATCTTGATCACAAAGTTAATCTGACATTACAGTTATTCACAAAGACATCTGTACCATCAGAGAAACCACAATGCGATAAGAACTTCAAGTGTCTAAATATAATACCATATTCCTCTGGTTTCACAGACAAGGCTCAAACCTAGACCCAGGATGTATGTATGAATGAGATTGTTTACTTTAAATAATTTGCACTTTTTGTCACAGACATAGTACGGGGAGGACTCAAGTGCAGGGGAAATTAAGAATTTATTAACAAAGACACAAAAGAACATAACATGAAAACAAAAACCCACGAGGGGGGAAAACATTAAACTGAAACATCATAACTAGAACAAACCAGGAAGCACAAACTAACCGGATGAAACAGGAGCATAGAATGACCACGACACGACACAGGACAGCAAACACAGCAGGATTAAATAGGGACACATGAGGAAAGGTAACGAGCTGAGAACAGCTGACAACACTCAAGGGAGAGATGGGCGGGGTTTACAATCACAACACACAAACACGGGAGGAAGAGCAGTGCCACGGTTCTGTGACTAGAAACAGAAGTGAACCTGAGAGAACCGTGACACTACCCCCCCTCTAAAGGGACCCACCTGGCGTCCCTACATGAACACCAGACTAACAGTACAACACAAGAAATAAAAGACAGGGGGCTAAACTGACATGAAACCAGGGGAGGGAGAACAGGCCAACCCAAGACCAAAAAACAAAACAGAAATAACATCATGAAAAATAAAAAATCCTCAAAATGTCATGAAAAATTGTTAACTCAAAAACAGTGCCCAAGCATCATGAAGAAGAAAACACATTATTTCACACATATATCACTAAAATCAAAGCAGACTATACAGTTGGCACTTTATTACACTTTATTTCAATGGTCCACTTTAGACATTCTACTAACTATAAATACTAAGTAATTCTAAACTAACTCCACTTATTAGATTAGTTGACTGTTAAACAAAAAAAAAAAGTATTAGTAGATATTAAGCAGAGAGTCTACAAATATTTTAATGGCTAACCTAGTGACAAATAAATGTACCAAAATGTATTTGAAATACATTTATTCTAAGTATACTACAAATACATATACATATTTATGTATTAAATATAATACCCTTGAATTGTACTTTTGGTACAGTAAATTGTTTTTTTAAAGTCTGCTAAAATCAAACAACTATTTTTGTACTTAATGCACTTTAGTTATCCGTAAATAGTGCTGATGTCCAACTGCAGATGTACTTGACTGTACTAAAACAGAACGTTTGCAATTTAAATATCTTGCCTTGAAAGATTGATATTATGATCATGCTATCCTTACTAATAGTAATATTACAATTTCTGAATTTTAAGAAATGTGCACTGTGCAATAACGTTTAATAAGTTTAAATATGATATTTATATCAGTAATTCTCAAGTGATGTGTCAGTAAATATGTTAATGGTTTTGTAGTATTCTTAGTAATGTTTGGTATACAGCTGTGGCCAAAAGTCTCTCTTTTGAATGAACTTAAAAAAACATCCCCAAAAACATTTGTACAGAATTTCAGCTCTGCCACAATAGGGCCAGCTGACATCATGTCTGTGATTATTAGGTTAACTCAGGAGAGAGTGTTGACATGGACAAGGCTGGAGATCACACTGTCATGCTGATTGAGTTAGAATAACAGACTGGAAGCTTTAAAAGGAGGATGGTGCTTGAAATCATTGATCTTCCTCTGTTAACCATAGTTACCTGCAAGGAAACACGTGCAGTCACCAAGAAAGTCCAGCAAGTGGCAAGACCTAAAGTTGATTCAGCTGCGGGATTGGGGCATCACCAATGCAGAGCTTTGTCAGGAATGTCAGCAGGAGTGAGTGCATCTGCACGCACAGTGAGGTGAAGACTTTTGGAGGATGGTCTGGTGTCAAGAAAGGAAGCAAAGAAGCCACTTCTCTCCAGGAAACCATCAGGGACTGATTGTCAGGAACGGAGGCGGATTCATTAGCGAGTGCAGAAAAAGAGTTTAATACTCAATACTAATAAAAATAAGACAGAGTGAGTTCTGCAAAAAAGTAGAGGGATTGGACTGCAGAAGACTGGAGTAAAGTCGTTTTTTCTGATGAATCCTCTTTCCGATTGTTTTGGGGCATTTGAAAAAAAGTTTGTCCGGAGAAGAAAAGGTGAATACTATCATCAGTCCAGTAAAGCATCCTGAGACCATTCATGTGTGGAGTGGCTTCTCAGTCAAGGGAGTGGATCACTCACAGTTGTGCCTAAGAGCACAGCCATGAATAAAGAATAGTAACATCCTCCTAGAGCAACTTCTCCCAACCAGCCAGACAAGAACAGTTTGGTGACAAACAATGCATTTTCCAGCATGATGGAGCACCTTGCCATAAGGCAAAAGTTATAACTAAGTGGCTTGAGGACCAAAACATTGAAATTGTTTTGTTCATTGTTTTTTCCATGGCCAGGAATTTCCCCCGACCTTAATCCCATTGAGAACCTGTGGTCAATCCTCAAGAGGCGGGTGGACAAACAAAAACCCACAAATTCTGACCATTCTGCCACCAGTCAGGATGTGGCCCATTTGACTTTGTCATTCTCAAACCTTTTGGACATGGCTGTTTTTTTCACTAGTGTTTCTAGTACATGTATTTGAAAGTTACTTGTAGTTAGTCGAATGTCTAAAGTGAAACATCAAAATAAAGTTGCACCTACAGTTGCAATGGAAGAAGTCTTGTTTACCAGCTTTGAAAACATTTAACTATCTTCCAAAGATTCAAGGCTATGAACCGCACAATCCTCACCAAACCCAGTGATATTTTTTTCCCTCTCCTTAGCTTCTCTTCCTGCTATTTCCTAAACACTACTTCACATGTGCCTCTATGTGGGCAGTCTTAGACTATTATTCAACTTCTTTCTTTTTGATTGGATGTTTGTGTTTACAGACAATGTATGCGCTTTCAACATCTTTAAGCATTATACATATCCATACTGAATTTCCTTTCAAAGCCAGCAGTTAAGGAATCTCTTGGCTTCTTCAATGAAAAATGTCTTTTGTGTTATGTATTGTAAATATCACATGTACAGAATTGTTAAAAACACTCTTTGTATTCAGAAGAAGAGAGTAGCTCTGTGTTTACATATGAAAATGATGAATTATTGAGATGGTGGAGGGGCTCACGGTGTAGAACCAATACTGTAATTTCATCATGACGCATGATGAGTTCCATAGAGCCAGTCAGACCCCATCATCCTCCACCTGCGAGAAGGGCATATGATTATAGTTTAGCCTTACAATGCTTGAAAAATAGAAATTAAAAGCACAATACTGACCAGATTTAACTGAGCAAGGTATACTCATGTTTATTATAATACATTTCATTTTCATTACATACTATTATTGAAATGAAAGGGCACCTACTATGCCCCTTTTTACAAGATGTAAAATAAGTCTCTGATGTCCCCCGAGTGTGTAGGTGACTTTTCAGCTCAAAATACCCCACAGATCAATTTGTATAGCATGATAAAATTGCCACTTTTTTTAGGGACGAGCACCATTTTTGTGTGTGTCCCTTTAAATCCAAAGTAGTTGGTGCTCCTGGCCCCCTTTCAAGAATAGGGTGGAGCTTCAAAAGTTCTGATGAGTTTTATAAAGTTTATTTTACATCACTCAAGGAAATCAGCGTAAGAGCTGAATAAAACTTCTTATTCATATACTCTCTCCCTTGCATTTTCATTAACATACGCAGCACATTACTCAAAACCCCTTGTTACAACTAACAGTAAACTAATATATACACTCATCTAATATCTGCCTTTTAGGGGGTGCTTAAACTGTAAACATTATATCCATTAAACATCAAAATGTGCGCTCTCCCTTTCATTACTGCCGTGAGCAAGTATTGCTCCGATCACAAACATTTGGTCACTTTTTAGCAAACATTTGTTTTGTATTGTCCCTTTGTATTGATCCTCAATCACAAAGAAGTCTGGTGTAAAATGATTTGTGCAGACATAAGCAAATTTAGATATATGCGGGAAGCATTCTCTTCAAAATTAATGAAATGTCGGGGTAAATGAAGACTTACATCCAACAACAAAACCCCCAACACCCGAGTTGCATACAAGACATTCTTGTGGCAACAGCTGCCCCAGCCAGGAGAAAATGGCGGTCATTGTAGAACTCACTGAGGGCGGAGTCTATGTTAATTACAGCAGAGTCTGTCAGCAGTTGTAGGCGGGGCCAAACAATCAATGATGTCACTTTGTACAGAATCTGCATACGGCCTGTTCTGAGGCACTGCTTATGATTTACAGGGATAAAAAAACGAGAAATGGGTGGATTTTTACCATTATAGTGAGGTTGTGTGCACACTACTGACATAAATTTATATTCAAACACCATGTAAAATTGAATTTTGCATAATGGATCACATTTTTCGTTATTTTTTTCATTATTTTCTAATGTAAATTACATCATTCATAAACAATTACTTTTTAAATATGTGTATTCATGATGGACCTGAATGCAAAACACATTCCATCAAGGCATGCAATGTAAATTTTATCAACAGTCATACAAATAAGATCAGAGGTTTCTTTGTGGTTTGGCATTTTATATCAATATATCAATAATCTGTTTTCTTGATTTTTTTTAAGATCCCAAGACTACAGATTTGAAGCAAAATAGAGTAAGTTAAAAGCTCTATGAATTAATAATTAACAGTGACTGGATTTGATTTGGTTTAGCCCTAGCCCTTTTGATCATGGGTAACTAAATATTGAATGAAGCTAACTCAATCCTATGAAACACCATTCATAACAAGGCAAATCTGGACTTTAAAGCATGTAGGAAATCAAGTGAGTATGTACAAATTAAGTGTAACAATTTTATACTTTAGGCATTGATTATGCTTTCCATTTGTTGCAATTCCATCAAAAAAATTCCATCGTCAATGCTTAAAACATCTGTTCATTTATTTGAGATTCATACAGTTCACATGTATTCCTGCATACATAATGGGTTGTTTCAAAGTTTTTAATTTCTGATTTTTGATGTAGTATCAGCTGCAGAAGAAATATTGGTAGTGTACATTATTAAAGGAAATGTAAGGAGAACTTGGGCATTAGGACTTATTTTAACATATTCCAAAAGTAATTTATAAATGTAAATATGGACTATGGTACTAAACATTAAATTGGAACAGGGTGTTTATGTAAATACAAAATTCTTTCTAACAATGTGCAATGTAATATTTATAAGCTTTCTGGTTTGTATTTTACTGGGTCATGCAAAGGTTACAAAGCAATGTTATGGAAATACTTGATGACAAATCAGTTATGTAAACAATTAATAGAAACTTGTTCTCCTTCGTAATCAATTGTTTCTTGTTTGTTTTTTGTTTATTGTGTCTTACTTTTGCTTTATAGCTTTCTTTATCAGAAACAAATTTCCATTAAAACATTTGTTTCAATTGTATTTTTTCTCTCATGTCCTAAAAATGGCTATATGCCACAATTAAGCCTTCTTTAGCTGTTTCAACAGAACATTGTGTATGATTGTGTTGGGGCTGGGGGAGACACAGAATCACACACTATGAATGTCTGTGAGCTCTCGTTTCTAAGAAAGTGCACAAATGTCAAATACTTACTGTTTTGCTTTTTGTTTGTGCCTCATTATTTGACTTTTTCAATGAATATATTTTTTTTACAACAGAATACTCAACAACAAAAAAACTAAACTCATCTGAGAATGATAAAGATGGCAAATTGACTAAGTTTTTTGCACATGTTCACAGATTAAGCCTTAGCTTCCATTCACAACATCAGAAACCAACAAGCCCTCTCTGATGCCAACCAGAGGGTCGTCAGATACATATGGACATAGAAAAAAGTATTATGTTAAAATCTATGAACCCTCAATAAAAACTGTACAAAACTCTAAAAGTGTTTGGATTCACAGTTTCTGATTATTGAAATTTTTTGTCCCATCTCGTCCGAACGTTGGCGACTGCAGCATAGAAGCATAATATAAACAATAACGGAAAAAGTCCCAAGTCCCAAGTTCTCGGCCCCGTCCTGTTTCGTACCGCAGTAACGTAAACCTGATCCCTGCGGGGGTTGCTTTAAATCGGCTGGAGGTGAAGACAAAAACACTCATGTACAGCCTCATCAAGCTATGCCTTTGCCACTGTCTAGAATAAGGGACCTCTAGTGGTATAACTTAAATAATTGAATGTTAAATTGAATAGACATTTCAATTTGTAAAACAAATTAACACAAAAATGAAAACGATTGTATTATAAAACTGTGTCTGTAAATAAAAGAACAAATTTATGTAAGCAACATTTCCAAACTTAAATGGACTATGACTATGGTGGCTGGAGTCTCAATTTTCACATTCCGGGTAATAGAATCGCCAATCACTAGGGTTCTTTCAACAGGTTTCTCAGTGGGTGCATCACTGAGTGGGGAAAACCTGTTTGATGTTCTGATCGGAATGGAACAGTGGTTTTTTGACCCGCGATTATGCCGTCTCACAGTCACCCAGTTGCCCTGCTGCACAGGCTCTACAGCCGGAACCGAACAATGTACAGGGTTAGCTAAGCTAGTCGCATCCAAAGTAGTATCTAAAGCCCTTGCATTCTTACTATCCTCGATTAAAGTTTGGATGTGTGTCTCTAATTCTGAGATCTTCTCTGTCAGCCTGACTATGTCCCTACATTTATCACATGTGAAGCCCTGAGTGCTGACAGAGACAGACAGACTATACATAAAGCAGGCAGTGCATGTAACAATTACAGGAGATGGCATGACTCACCGAGTGTGTTGATCCAACTCACCAGTTGTTTGATGAACTCAGAAAAAAGGCGCGGGCGAGTAAACACTCTATGCACGGACAGTAAGATAGCACAATGCTAACGCGTTTAGCGACTTAGATTAAAGCTAACGATTACATTTTATTAAATAATCTAGTATTGTATTTAGCAATATGAACGAACGTCGAGTTTAAGATCTAAAACAAAAACAAGTTTATATGACGCAAACAAACGCAATCCATTCGAGCAGACAGGAAACAGCAGTGCAGCAGTCAAAACGGTCCGTCTGAAACAATCAGCCACACAGTGAATGACAGTGAGGATGACATTGAGCATGTTCATGACAGTTCCACTTCCCAACATCGTAGCCAACCTCTACTGCAGGACGGTCAGGGTGATTAGCATGTAATTCTGTAAGCGGAGTTGGATCCAATATCTTTCCTCTGGTTCACACCTCTCTCACTCTACAAGGTATTCAAGATGACCACCATAATATCAGGGGTCCAGATGGTACAAACAACCCTTCGTCTAACATCAGTGGAGGAGGAGAACCACCAGCCACACTAGACCCAGGGGGAAGAGAAACAAAAGAAGGATGGTAAGGTTTCATGAGAAAGACATGGAGGGATGGTGCAATTCTATAATGTCAGGATAAAATAAGCTGGTATGTCACTGCTAATTTGTCTTTGAATAGTGAATGAACCAATGTATCTGGGACTTAACTTGCAACAAGGCATCCAAGGGCAGACATCCCTGGCTGATAGCCAGAGCTTTTTTACAGGATGGTATATGGGCATTTCAGCTCTTCTAGTATTGGTCTGGTTCTTGGACAGTCAAACTGCCTGTTGCAGATGAACATGAGCTGAGTCCCCAGCCAAGGGAAGGAATCGGCTCCAGCTGTGCTGATGGTTACGAGAGTATGTTCTCAGGAAACAACCAATTTCCTGGATCTTCTTTTCCATGTGCATTTTCAGCTGCTAAACACAGTTTAAAGTCAAAATCAAGAAAAATATATATAAGAAAAAATATAACTACAAGGTATAGTGGTCTTTTAGCCAATCAGAACAGGGGGCGGGGACAGAAAAAGTTGTGTATGCGGAACGAGTCGAATGTGACGCTATTGCTTTCACCCTACACACTGCTCTCTCCCAACTGGAAAACAGGAACACCTATGTGAGAATGCTGTTTGTGGACTACAGCTCTGCATTTAACACCATAGTGCCCACTACACTTGTTGTGAAGCTCCAGACTCTGGGACTAAACAGATCTCTGTGCAGCTGGATCCTGGACTTCCTGACAGGCAGAAGTCAGGTGGTCAGAATGGGCAACAAAACATCATCCCCGCTGACCCTCAACACTGGTGCTCCTCAGGGCTGTGTCCTCAGCCCACTCCTGTACTCCTTGTACACACATGACTGTACAGCCACACACAGCTCCAACGTCATCATCAAATTCGCAGACGACACAACGGTGATAGGCCTGATCACTGACAACGATGAAACGGCCTACAGAGAGGAGGTAAGCACCTTGACTAAATGGTGTCAGGAGAACCACCTCTCACTCAACACCGACAAGACTAAGGAGCTGGTGGTGGATTTCAGGAGACAGAGCCGAGAACACAGACCCATCACCATCGACAAGACACCTGTGGAGCGGGTAAGCAGCTTTAAGTTCCTCGGCGTTAACATCAGCGAGGATCTCACCTGGACTGCACACACTGACGCAGTGCTGAAGAAGGCACATCAACGCCTCTTCTTCCTGAGACGGCTGAGGAAGTTTGGAATGAGCTCCAGCATCCTCAGATCGTTTTACACTTGTACTATAGAGAGCATCCTGACGGGCTGCATCACTGCCTGGTTTGGAAACAGCACCGCTGGCAACCGTAAAGCTCTGAAGAGGGTCGTGCGAACTGCCAGCCACATTGTTGGAGGTGAGCTTCCCTCCCTCCTGGACATCTACACCAGGCGGTGTGTAAGGAAAGCCCGGAGGATCACCAGTGACTCCAGCCACCCGTCCCATAGACTGCTCTCTCTGCTGCCCTCAGGAAGACGTCTCCGCAGCATCCGGTCCCGCACTAGCAGACTTAGGGCCCGTCCACACGGGAACGCGAATCACTGTAACCGCATACATTTCGTATCGGATTGGCGTTGCGTCCACACGGATCCGGCGTTCTGGGTGACTAAATCCGCTCTCTTTGGAGAACGGGTTCTAAAGTGGAAAGATCTGAGAACGACATCCTTGCGTTCTCGTGTGGACGGCCAATCCGCATCTTTTGTGAGAACGATGATGTCATCACATCACGTGTCGGCTGCGTTACACGTAACAGCAACAACAGTAATGGCGGACTACATGATTGTGCTCGTGCTGTAGGACGGCTAAAAGTACATAAAGTTGCCTTTTACGGATCTGGTTTTGCGTTTCCATCGTGCTCATGGCATGCCACAGTGTTTGGGAGCGGTCGATGGCACACGGATAGAAATCAAGCAGCTGTCTGCCAACTCGATGGACTACATCAGTGGTCCCCAACCTTTTTTGTGCCACGGACCGATAAACGCGTGAAAATTTTGCCGCGGACCGGTGGCGGCTCCAGTTTGTTGAGCGAGTCTGCGCGAGATTAAACACACTTCCTCGTTGCTAAAGCAGCAGCGTCACAGCCGCTTGTAGCAGCTCACGGACCGGTCCGCGAATTCTATCAGACCACTGGACTACATCAACAGGAAAGGCAAACATTCTATCAATCTACAGGCGGTCTGTGATTATAAGTACAGATTTATGGATGTTGTGATAAAGTGGCCCGGGAGTGTACACGATGCACGGGTTTTTGCTAATTCAAAGCTAAACCTGTACTTGACTGGCCAGATCCCTCCTCTGAAAAAACAGATTGTGGACATTAGTGTGCTTTTGTTCGTCTCAAAGCCAGATATGCTGCACTGAAAAGGCTTCACAGACTGTAACGAGGGAGAGGGAAAGAGAGTGAGGAGAGTACTCACAAAGTACCTTGACCCTTAAAAATGCCATCAAGTTTTGTTCTGTTTTTTTTTTTACAGTATTTACCTTTTTGAAAATATACTAATGTTTATTTTGAAAGTGTTGTATTGAATATGTCAAGTGAAAATAAATGAGCAAAAATTCAAGAACTGGTTTTTATTGGAAAATAGAACAATTAAAAATAACCTGAAAAAACAGGTATAAAGTGCAGCAGTGCGCACAACATATAGTGCAGGGCAAACAATATAAAATCAAGAATTACAATGCAACAGGGCAATCGCTCCGTGTCATCTTGCAGCAGTGCACGTCTGTAAATATTCAGCGCGCAAGGTTGTGCGCATGCTCAAACTCTTCTTCTCCGTGTATAGTGTATATCTGTGGCAGAATTACAGCGCCACATACTGGTCTGGCATATATACTACACCGTTCTCAGTCGGTTTCAGTGTTCTCGTGTGGACGCTGAGATTTCTTGCACCGATGTCGTGTTTACGGCATTTTTTTTTAGAACGAAGGAAAAAAAAGAGCGGTTAGGGAATGCACCGTTCTCGTGTGGACGTGGCCTTAGGGACAGCTTTTTCCCACAGGCTATTAGATTACTAAACATTCAAAACTAATACACCCTACAGCATACCCCCACAATAAGGCACACCACACACCGCACTTAACTTTGAGTCAACACTGCACTATATACATACACACTGCATTTAACATCTACCTGTTACATCAGGCACATCCATCACATCTCTTTCCAGTTCACGTACAATCTGTGGCACTTCAGCATTTTTATTTTTATGTGTATATATGTCAATAATGTAGTTTGTATATTCTGTGTAATTGCGTAAACAATGTATAGTGTAATGTGATGTTAACTGTATGTATATTCTGAGTATAATGTGTAGTGTAGCACTAACTGTAAGCATGCCAATGGTACACTGTGTGTACTGACTATGTTTGTGCACATTGCACATTTTACCTGTTGAAGTTTGTATAGTTATATGTTAACTGTTTCTGCAAATTTCTGGAGCATGCTCCAAAGAATTTCACTTACCAAGGCACATGTGCTGTGGTAATGTGACAATAAAAAAACTTGAACTTGAACTTGAACTTGTGAGATTGGCTAGCTGCTGAATAGCTGGACACTGAAAAAGTGCAAAAACATCACACATCATCAATTCCCGGAGTGGCAGCTGGTGAGAACTTTAATTATTTGGTTTGCTATGAATGGGAGTGACACTTGTATAGCGGCAGATGGCTATACCTTTCTGTTCGGCACGGAGAGTTCTGTGACTTACTTTCTTTAACTTTTTAAAGTTAACTGTTTCTTTAACTTTCTTTAACTCTTCTGAGGAAGAATCTTACTTTCAGGTACTGTAGGTGTCGAGCAGTCTGAGATTTTAAATTTGACATATCTGGCCACCACTAATGATTTTCGATGAGTGAGAGGGTTTGTTGAATCCCAAGGCAAAATGAGTCTACGAAGGAGAGACAAAGAACTGATAGACCAAAGATCTTTCTGTCAGGTTTGTGGAAGGGAAGAAGCAAGGACTCATGCGCTGGTAGAAGCTTATTTTATTAATAAAAGAAAATAAGAAAATCATAACGGAACTGATTTGACTGGACTGGACTAGACTGCATGGAATCATGACATAAAAGAGACATGACTGTGACAATGAAGCAACACAGAACAGCAAAAAAAGGGGAATAAATAGAGAACAAATAGGGTGAATGAGGGAGAACAGGCGAGGCAAATCAAACAATAATGAGGGAACAAGATGGGTGGGGTTACACAATGACAGGACAAAACATGACACAAACACTCATAAGCCACATGTCCATGCCAAACAAGACAGCAAGAAAGTGCACAGCCAGTGAAACATAACCTGCAGGCAACACAGCACTAGACAAGACATAACATGAAAGCACGTACCTGATGTACACAAACCACGTGCAGAAAGCAACTCACGCGGACAAGAGAGCGTGCAGCTGCGTGCTTCACATAGTGACAAAAGCGCATGAGTGCAAGCACGAACACGAGCGAATCTTCGTCTCGTGTGCTCACAACACAGGACAAAACACACGGAGCATAAATGTCCGAATCCCGGCACAAAACCGAAATGGAACAAGAACGAAGTGCTTGAGATCAAACAGACAGGACGGCGCGTGAGTCGATAAATTACCGAAAGCCTGGATGTTGAGAAAAATTTAGAAAATGTTGAGTTGAGAAGTAGAAGACTTGTTCTTTAAGGTGAAAATGCTTTGGAGATGTATGATGTACATAGCCAACATTTGTTTTAGGTGCATATAGCATTGTTCATGTGTTATCATACTGTTATGACATTTACTCAAGCCTTCTTGATCATGGTTGTAGACCTACAAGGAGACGGAACAGTTATGCTTCCTCCAGGCTTTATGATCATAAAGCCTTCCTTCCTGTTACGACCATAAAGCCTTATGATCAAAGGCCCTATTCCTAATAAGCGCTTATCCAGACCCAAGTAAAAAAAAAATGCCTCAGCTATGTTGCTGCTGCATTACCACGCACATTTTACTTGTTTACTGGTCCAAGTCATCATGTTCAGTCAAGTCAGAATCAAAATGAAAACTTCAGACCAGAAAATAATATAATACATGTTAATAACTTTAAATATAATGAAAAATTAGTATTGTTTTGTTTAGTGTGTATAAAGTTTGAACTGTTTGATCTCTAAATAACACGTTTTGTTTCGTTTTCATTTTTTTTGTGTGTGTGTTTCCAAATATATTTGCACAGCATTGGTTCTCCTCTTGGTCCAATGTAAAATTAGGGTTCTAGAGAACCTCTGCCCAAGAGTTTGCAACCAGAACTTCCATGAAATAGTTTCACCTTTAAAACTTAAAAAAATGTAATTGACAAAAATGCTCTTTTTTAAAAGGTATGCTCTTCTTACCTCCCTTTATTTATTTATTTATTGACCTTCTTTTTTTACTTTCAGTCCATGAGCACACAAATAAGCAGAACCCGTGCGTGCATGAACATTTATCTGCCCTGCTTTGATGTTCAAATATTTCGATTCACCTGGTGCGGAAAGACAAATTTGCAGTGCAGTGAAAATAAAAAGCCATGTATTATTCAACACCTGGGGCAGACCAGCAATGGAGCAGTGCCATCGAATGGCATACACAAGCTAGTTTTAGATGCCCAAATATGCATGCGTATAGAAATGGCGATATGCACACACTGGCAGTCCATTTGATTTGGCTTGCCTTAAAGTTACTTTTTATAGCTTTTCACTTTTCATTTTCCCAAAAGACAAAACAACAACAGCAAAGTTATGTTATGCTCTTTTCTCATGACAAAAAGTTGAATAACTGAATATATATGTGTGTAGAAAAGTAGTGAACCTTGAGAGTCACAATGAGTTTGTATGGTCCATACATATCGTGAGACAGACTGAAAACGCTAAAAACAGTGCATCATTAAATTGGATCCTTTTGTGGTTTAGGCTAGTGTCAAAGATCCAAGAGGTCTAGAGCAGTGGTCCCCAACCCCCGGAGCGCATTCGCAGACCGGTCCGTGAGCTGCTGCAGGCGCTGTGCCTGTGGAGTCGTTTGAACAGTCTCGCTTGCGCTCGCACCCCCGTCAACAATCTCGCGCGGACCCATCATCCATCTCGCTCGCACCACTAGACATAACCAAACTTTTACCCTGAACTATAATGATTAGTAAATCTTAAACATTTATTGCAAACCAATTTCATATTGAAATGTATTTAGAAGGCATTTGAATGGATTGTTTAGATTGATCACACTGTTGGGAAATTAGTGGAATTACAGAGGCGAGCCTAGAGGAGTTTACTGAAAAACCTCCAGCACAACTTTCAAACATGTGATCATGCACAAGCCAACATGTCATGCTTGCAAATGTTTGTGGAGGTCAGAAGAGGAAAGAGAAAGAAGAAAACCCAGGGAGAACAATGCAAGCGCAGCTCAGTTTTCTTTCTGTCTGTCTCTCTTTGCCCCTTGTCTAGTCACAGTTGTTAAAAATCTACAACTGAAAACCTTTTGATTTCAGCTCTAGTGCAGGAAAAATGTGATCTGCCTGCACATTGCATTCTGCCTTTGCCAATGTGACACCCGCCCATTCCATGTGACTGAGGTAGGAGCACCGTATTGAACCGCAGAGCCGTCCCACTGTCTCCAGTGTTCAATGAATTTCTTACATAATCCTGCGTAGATTCATCACTAGTCAAGTCAAAATGCCACCCACTCCACATGAAGCTATTTGTGAAGCAGCTGAAAATGCGTTACCAGTGTTATCCATTTCTTGAGCTGCTGCCTAATTTTCACTCAGTTAACCTTTTACAAAAGACAGAAAACATTTTTTAGGAACACAGGAGTAAACAGAGTATATGCTGTTTTCCTTGCTTAAATGCCAATGCCTGTGTCCTTTATGAGAATAAATCACCAGTCTTCTTAGTAATTCTAAATATTCTGCTGTGGAGTAAAATACCTAATTATTCTTCTTGCAACATCTAATTAACAAGCATTTGTTTTAATTAGCATTTGATTTTTTTTTTTTTTTTTGTGTGTAGAAATAGAACAAACACTCTTAGAAGATTATCCCGGTAAACCACATATTATTCATCCTGGTCTAATTAAACATGCATTGACATCTTGGTGATATTTCCATCTGGAAAACAAATTTGTTCAAACAGATTAAGGATTTCAAATTGGGATAAAATGTATCCTAAACTTGCTATTTGTTTGACAGACAACCACACAAGACAGCATTTTATCTGTGTGAAATGGAAAATGGGACTGAGGGATCAGAAGCCCAGGGAGAGAGAAAAAAGTAATGACGGTGAGGAAGAGCCTGGTGGATTTGTGAATATTTTGTTAACCCCTTCACAGTTAATGTTCAAATATTCTTGCTAGCTGAGTTAAGCCAATCCTTTTTTACAAGGGGAATGCGTGCGATACGGAGAATCCCGGTGATGTTTCCAACAGAAACTTTCTTTATTAGAACCAAAACAAACAAAATACCTTAATTTCAAACCAAAACATGCAAAAACCCAGAATAACACGAAACAAAATCAGACAGCAACGTCAACAAGAGACAAAGGAACACAAGATGGCTTAAACACAAGTGGAGATAATGAGGGGATTGGACGCAGCTGACAAGACACACAGGGTGACTGATGATGCAACAGGTGAGGAAACACAGGGGGAAACACGGAAGGAAAAGGAATTGCACGACTGACATGTAACATTATTATTTTATAACGTGTTTATAACATGATGTGTTGACCTTTTAATGTGACTCATCAACCTCAATAGCACTGTGTGACTGATGTATCCGTTTATTTTTATTTATTTTTATTAGGAATATTCACAAACTTTGTAACTATATTGTGAAATATCTGATGTTCCAATTCTCAAATACCTGCAGTTAAATGTATTTTGTCGTTCAAACACCTTTATAATGATTGTGTTGATCTGTAATGGCCATGTTAGTTTTGTAAGGATAGGCAATGAGAGGGAATCAGTTGCGGGATGAGGTTCATTCAACTCAAGGGATAAATTCAACAGAAGGGTCTTAAAGCAGGGTGTAGCAGAAAAAGTCACTGTGCTGGGTAAATAAGTCAGGCAGGAAGAAGAAACGCGTTCCGCAGGGCTGGACAGAGGTTCAATGGTGGCGCGGAGCTTTGGAAATGGAGTAAACCGGATACTGTGCCAGGTCCCAGAGAAACGTACGCTCCTTGAAACGTAAGCGTCTTGATGGTAGCAGAGGAGTGAACACAGGGACTCAGGCCAGGCAGACAGGGGAGCCAAAAATAAAAGGGAAAAACGAGAACCAACAACGCTAATCTAGAAGGAAAAGACTAGGGAAGAAAGGGGAAAAAACTAGATAGAGGAAAACCCTAGAAACTAAAGCAACAAAACAAAGGCACTGACTAAGAGCAGACACACACTAGAACTAAGATAAACTAGGAAGAGCTAGGATAAGCTAGATAAACAAGAAAGACTAGAAAGCATAGAGCTATGAGAGCCAGCGAGGTCTGAAAGACAGCAATACAATCTGGCACAGGACAGAGAGTGAGAGGGAAATATAAAGGGTGACAAACGAACTGGGAACAGGTGTGAGCCATGAGTGTAATGAGGTAACAAGGGGGTGGGGAAAACAGAGCACACGACACACAACAGCAAAGAGATCAAGACAAACAAGGACAAGCACCATTAACCTAGACAGAAACCCTGACAAGTTTGGGCTGCAATGCTCAGAATCAGACCCGTTGGAACACATACAACACATAGTTTCATCTAATTCCTCCAATAGACATACAAATATTTGGCTGGTGAACTGGTAGAAGAATAAAGTAAACTTTGTTGTTACCTAATTAGTTAAAGCACATAATTTAAATCTTATCTAAATAAAACAGTCAAATTATGTTTGAAAGGATTGTTATTGCTGGTTCTTTCGACTTCAGTATGCATTTTACAATCTATTAAAATGATTTGGTTCTTATGTGTATTGAAATAAATGTCTGAAATCTTAATCATTATGTGGTTATAAACATGAAACAGCTGTGATATATGACATCTGTGGAATAGTACACATCAATTTTCACCTGAAGTGATTCTGCTTGTCAGCTGTTTTTGTAAGATTTTTCTTTATTTTCTTATTTGTGTGTGACTACAAGAGCCGTGTGCCTCAAAGAACTTACAAAGCATTAAGGCATCGCTCAGGTGAGGGTTAAAAAAAAGAAATTCCAAGAGGCAGCAAGACAACAGAACAATGACTGCAGATGTCTCTCTATGTTGATATCTCTCTTTGTTGATACCTTGATATCTCTCAGTCGATAGCTCTCTATCTCTTTATGTTGATATCTTTTTACCTCTCTATGTTTACATATCTCTGTGTTGATACCTCGATATCTTTATATCTTCAATATTGCTATATCCCTAGGCTGTAGAGAAACAATACATGGACAGCAACATTAAAAATGACTATATCATTCATTTAAAACTGGCACATTTACTGCAGCCAGCATGTGCTATGACCGTGAACCACAATAGCCACATCCATAAACTCAGTTAAATTCAGTTACATTTAATGTCATTAGGTCTTTCATATCTATGTCTACTTCCTGTTTCCTCCCGTGCTTCTCCCAGTGTTATTCCATCCACCTGTCTCGCAATGAATCCCCTCGACAGTCTTGTCACCTGTTTTTAATCATACCCTGTGTATATATACCCAGTGGTTCCTTCTGTCCTGGTTGGTTGTTGAATGTGCATGGTATGTAGTGTCCGTTCTCTTCATTCCTATTATCCTTTATTCTGTTTGAGTTTTGCACATGAAGTGCCCTTTTGATTTTGTATTTAAAGTGTTTTTGTTGAGTGTATTATTAAAGCAAGTTTCAGTTTATTCCTCCTGCTTCTGTGCCTTCCTCATCCTCCTACAACATGGGTAATAGAACAACTGACCCGGCTAGTCACCGCCTAAAGACTTTTAGATGTGTTGGGAGATTGATAACTTTGAAAAGTAATTCTCTGAGATTGCCCAAAGGAATGTGAACTTTAAGGACTGCCTTAGACTTTTGCCGTCTCGCAGTCGTCACTCTGTATAACGATGAGACGCTAAAAATCGCTGTTCTGAATAGGGCCGAATTACCACCATCAAGTGAACCTCCCAGACACCACGGGAATAAACTGGCGGGAAGCCATTCTTAGATGTCTGGCAAGTGTCAACCCCCGATTCAGGCAGCCATCACAACCGGTCACATCCTCTTCCTCCATCGGAAGTTTTCCGACATCCACAATTTTACTTCCTCAAGGCTACCATCCTTAGACTTGATAGGGAGGTAAATTTGTGCCACCATTTAAGAACTAGTTTCTAGTCAGATTGCTCTGTAGAAATGGAATTTGTTTCTCCTCAAAAAAGATGAAGTCTTCTTTATTGAAAAAGTGGGTGTTAAAAATAAAGAGTAAAATAGAGTAAAAAATAGAAGAGTACTTTCCAGAAATAATTGTCACAGTTATGTTCAGTTTGTTTTCACTTGCACTGTGCATGTCATGTTCTTTTGGGTTGTCCAGTGTCATCATTGTTATGCTATGTTACTATGCTTTTCCTGTTGATATTATAAACTCTATTATAAACATGAATTGTGGCAATAATGCATTTACAATTTCTTCTGGCAGTGTACAAGAGAATATTTTGAGAAGCAACTACACATAATGAACGTGACGGGACTGCGATCTCTACGTCTCACGATGCGAGTTTTGTCTGGATATTACAGAGAAGTAATTCTAAGAAAAGATCAGAGTTAGCAGAATGATGTTATCCCTCAAAAACCTTTGCTAAATCAATAGCTACAAACAGATATGTTTCTGAGCAGCCCCGAGTGTGGATTATGTAGCCAAAAAGAGACTGTAGGACATTTATTTCTGGATTTCAAATAATTGGAGGGTCTTTTTAGAGTTTTGACTGAATGGTGTAGAGGAATTGATGAAACTTTTTCTGCATGTCATTTTATAGTAGGTGTAAAATATAAAAGTCAAAAAGACAATATTTTGTCTCATGAAATTTAAAATTAGCGTTGAATGGATCCAGAGAGAATGCTCAAGGGGTTAACTCCCAATATATTGATTAACTTACACTGAAGAAGAATCTCTTGCCATAGAAACCAGAATATCTCAATTTGACGTTTTTGACCACCCACAACAACCTAGAAACCCCCTACCAAATTTACATTTACGCATTTGGCAGACGCTTTTATCCAAAGCGACTTAAATTGCATTCAAGAAACACATTTTATCAAATCTTCAAAATATAACTTGCTTTCCTTGGGATCAAACCCATGACCTTAGTGTTGTAAATACCAATGCTCTACTGGTTGAGACACAGGTAGCCTGATTCGATTGTGTTAATGGAAGGTGTCAAAACTAGGAATGTGAATTGATAACTATTTCCATAATTTGCATGCTGGTAATGCAGAGTCTGATTTCCTTAGTAAAAATAATTTGATGTCCTTGAGGCCAAATTAACTGCATCACAATCACACACAAATACTATGAATTGTTTGTGAAGATTAATCTATGTTGGTCTTTGTTGAAATAACTGCCACTTTGCTGTCATTTTCATTTTTGGATGACTCATTCCACACAAGCATGTGTCAATGTTATCTGGGTCCACCAAGCATTCTTCACATGTAATCTAAAATGGCTCCTCCATCCAAAAGCACAGCCTGAATGGCACAAGTAGGACACATCCTCACCATTCTTTGTGGCCCTGCCAAGAGAAGAACCCACAACAAGCCTGTATGACTCACTGTGCATCTCCTGTGAAGATAAAAAAGAATTAAAGAACATTATTATAATTCTGTTTTAATGGGTCATTCACTCTCAGGTGTCTGTTAGAACACATGAACCAGGCCAAGCGCTTAATCAAACCATTGTAATAGGCATAGCATACAATCACCAAACAAATCTGTATGTATGGGTGAGGTTCTTAAACATAAATTAATAGTGACTATAAATATTAGGTATTATAATTCACAGATTTATAATTATCTAATCATACCCAATTATCTTTATACAGAGTCATTTATACATTTATAATGAGACAGATTGATTTTCTAAAATAAAGCATACAAACATATATGTGATATAAATATGTGTATTGCAATACCCAAGCAATGAACTGAAGGTACTGAAGTGATTGGAAAGACAATTATCCAATTGCAGTAGTACAGTCACAAAAATTCAAAATATATTAACATAACTGAAGAAAAAACAAATAGTGTTAAAGAGCTGGTTGCAAACATATATGCCAAGTAGAGACAACCTGGTGACAAACAGAAGGGGGTTTAACATGGCAGGGGGGGTTAGGTTCAACTTTTTTCAAATGTATTAGCTTGTTCAGGTGTGTTTGATTAAGGTTGGAGCAAAACTCTGGTCAGTGGATCTTGAGGGCCAGAGTCCATGATATTGTTAGGCGTGCTGTTGGAGGAGGATGCAGGCCCAAAGGCACGGGTAATAAAACAAAACATTTTTGACCATGAAAACTCAAAATAATAGTATGACACTGATGCTCTGAAGATTGCTTCAAACTCGAACGGTCCTTGCAATGAACAACTGCTTTGGGGCTTGTATCATTACGTCACTAGTCATGTGAAAATGACTTCTGAAGCAAACACACTGCTTCACTCCTGTAGTGAACCACCTGACTGCTCTGACAGCCCAATCCAGTGATGACAGGTTTGAAACCTGGTGGCTGTATTTCATATAAAAGTTGATAAAAGCTGATACAAGTTTTTAAGCTGGTCTGATCTTCTGTCCTTGTCTTGAAATAATTACACACACACACACACACACACACACACACATCATGCTTAATGTTTTATTATCAAGGTGAACACATGAAATTCATCAGTATCTGTAAAATTCACCTACATAAATGAGTTTCACAGCACTAACACTGTTTCAGCTTTGATCGCTTCAGTAAACACGTAATAAACGGGCGTTAACATAAGCCTGCATGCTTTTTAAGGATGTCAGCATTGTTGTATTACATTTACTTCACCAGGAGACGGTGCAGCAATTTCTATCTGAATGAAGCTTCACGTAATGAAGCATGTTCGACACAATTGTATCAGAAAGCAATAATGCTTTGAAATGCTTCATTTGGCCATCACTACAAAATAATCACTTTAAAATTAAACCAAAGAGTTCAAAACTTGATCAAAGCTACAATAATAGTCCAATCTGATGAAATCAGTCCAACTGGAGGAAACCAGCACTTAACATTGACAGGATACATCCACTTAACGGATGAAGACTGAAGGAAACACCGGGTTTAAATACACAAGGGTTGAAAGAGGTAATTAGACACAACTGACAAGACTAATTATGTGATTGATGATGAGACAGGTGAGTGGAGAACCACTGGGAGCGCACGGGAGGAACCAGGATGTAAACGGAGACATGACAGATATACAATACTGTGGCATATTCTTCGTACCTCTCTTAGTACATCAGATGGCACATCCGAGATGAGATAATCGTGCTAACTATGATCTGGATGATTCGGTTCATCGAACGCACGCGAAGTATCGCTGGAGTTACCTAAGATCATTGAATGTTCGTGGATTGTCTTAAAAGGGGTTATGTATCGAGAGTAGAAACATTGATAGTAAAACTGGAGGTCATTTGCATCACAGCGGTCCACTCCTTTCTGATTGTGTCAATGTTGTGCAATATTGCACATGCAACAATAATGTTGCACGCCCTGTCAGGTGCAACCCTCAGACTTTTCAGATACTGAAAACTTCCCTTTAGTTGCCCGAAGTTCATTTCAATGCATGCCCATGTCCTGGTTAAAGCTGCATTGTAATGGGCCTGTGGCCCAGGGTTGGGGTCAGGGAATGATGTCATGAAATACTGCCTGCAGGCATAACCCTTGTCCCCTAACAGGATCCCATCGTAGTCACCTATATGATAGAAAAATGCAGTTGTGTTAGTCCCAAAATTAGTAAACCAGTAAGTGTGGAAAGTCTTTAACTTGCCACGTTCAAATAATGTGCATAACGCTGACTATATAAAAATTCATGAATCGTGCACTGGACTTTTTGCATCCACATTTGTTATGTTTTACATAGAGATTAGATTAGATTAGATTAGAGTCAACTTTATTGTCATTACACAAGTACAGGTACAAGGCAATTAAATGCAGTTCAGGTCTAACCAGAAGTGCAATAGCAGCAAGTGCAGGATATATACAATGGTTACATAAGTGTAGGATATGGAGATGCAGGATATGGAGATGTACAGGATTTACAGGTAATATACACAATGAATATAAATATACAGATGGTTATTACTATAATATTGTATAACTTGGCGGAACCTTCTGTGCTTGGCGGAATCTTCTGTGCGGCTGATTGTTTCAGACGGACTGTTTTGACTGCTGCACTACTGCTGTTTCCTGTTTGCTTGAGTGGATTACGTTTGTTTGCACCGTATAAACTTGTTTTTGTTTTAGATCTTAAACTCGATGTTCGTTCATATTGCTAAATAAATACAATACTAGATTATTTAATAAAATGTAATCGTTAGCTTTAATCTAAGTCGCTAAATGCGTTAGCATTGTGCTATCTTACTTAATTATTGTCCGTGCATACAACATTTTCTCGCTCGCGCCTTTTTTCCGTGTTCATCAAACAACTGGTGAGTTGCATCAACACACACGGTGAGTCATGTCATCTCCTGTAATTGTTACATGTAGCCTACTGCCTGCTTTATGTATAGACTGTCTGTCTCTGTCAGCATTAAGGGCTTCACATGTGATAAATGTAGGGACATAGTCAGGCTGACAGAGAGGATCTCAGAATTAGAGACAGAACTAAGAATGGATATAACACAAATGAACAAATGATAAAGCTTGGGTTACTGAATATACGATACTTTTCCTCAAAAGCACTTATTGTAAATTATATGATTACAGATCATAAACTAGATGTGCTGTGCTTGACAGAAACCTGGCTAAAACCAGACGATTACACACTCGATCGACACATTCTGTCAGTTTAAATCTAGACTAAAAACACATATCAACCTAGCATACACATAACACATTATACATACATTTTGAATCCAAATCATGTAAAATGATTGTTAGGCTGCATAATTTAGGTCAGCCGGAACCGGGAACATTCCCATAACATCTGATGTACTCGATACATCAGAAGAAGAATGGCATCTACGCTGATATTGGTCTCTGTTTATTCCGAGGTTACCATGGTCAGCCGGATCCGGGCCGTATCCAGATCAGATGAAGGACCTGCACCTGGACACGAGCACAGCACTGCCCTGAATTGTCTGCGGAGACCGTGACTCTACTAAACCCTCCCTTGTGAAGATCATGAACCTATCTCCAATTGGACCAAACTGGACTTAATATTAGACTTGAATTGTTATCAATATAATAATAAAACTATCAATCAATCAATAATCAAAACTTAACACTTAATATTCATCAATTATATTAATTCGCCTGCTCTTTTAAGGCTGCCGTTCAGCCAACCAAACTTTGTTTATAATGTTTTCCTGTGACCACTGTGAAGCTGCTTTGAAACAATCTGTATTGTAAAAAGTGCTATATAAGGAAATGTGACTTGACTTGATTATAACAGGTGAGTGTGTGCTATAAATATAATTGCAGGTATCTCTTACCATAAACAGCATTTACAGGTTAGTATGTACTGTAAATGTAAATGTAAATGTAATAAATAGATGTCTCTAACTATAAACAGAATTTTACAGGTAGATGTATACAATTGTATGTTAGCCTAAGGCAGTGGTTCTCAAATAGGGGGGCGCGGAGCGTTGCCAGGGGGGGCGCTCATGACCCTGGGGTACATGCTTTTTTTCTTCTTTTTTTGCCAGGGAGTAGATTTTCTTGCACTGAACAAGAGCAGCATATATGAAGTTCAGATAACCATCCCCTCATCCTTTGACGTGTACGATCACACTGGTGTTCATATGTGTCACGCAATTAATCGCTAAATTCACACGTGTTTTCACGCGATATCTAGCACTGATCCAAAAAAAGACGCGCTCAGAGCTTGTCATTTATCACAACAATTCAGTGTTTTCAACCACATAAGGTTTCTTTAGGTTTCAACAAGTTGGTGACTATTCTGAATAAAAAAAGAAAAAACTAAGTAAATGTGATCTATTATACAGCGCTTTTTGTGGCTGCGGTATGTCACGTGACAAGTATGACATGACGCGTTGCCATGGAAATAATGAGGCGAAAGTTCCAAAATGGGGGGAGGGGGGCGCGCAAAATTTTTACCTCTTCCTAGGGGGGCGTGACAGAAAATAATTGAGAAGCACTGGCCTAAGGTAAGCAGTATATTTAAGGTAGTGCAGTGAGTATGGACAGTGCAAATAAGTGTGAAATATATATGTAAACAGTTGGTGCTGTAATGAACAGTTGGCAGTGCAGAGAGTCGACACCGTCTAAGAGATTTGTATTATAATTGAATACATTCCCTTAAATATTTACCAGACTCAATGTTAAGAATCTCACATGCACATTTATACTGTGAACCCCCTTTCGTTTTACAAAATCCCCTTCATCCCCTTATTTGTCCCCAAATTTTTTTTTTACTAATTAATCATAAAATACTTTTTTCTTTGTGTTTATTTGATTCCCATTCGATACACTTTGATAAGAATGACTGTATATTGTTAATATAGGCTACAGAGTTTCATTTTTTTTTATTTTCATTTGGTGGTGTGCCTTTTCAATCAAAAAATGTACATTGGCTCAAAAAAGGTTGAAAAACACTGGTCTATGGCATCAATCACATTAGGGACACCTGGGGACAATCACGTCATGTTTACTGGCATGTTCATGATTTCATAAACTCTATGAACAATTATAACGTGCCTTCAATAGTGAAATACTTTAACAACTTGGGATCTTAAGTGGCTTGGAAAAACCACAAAAACACCCAAAGACTGCTTGAGTGGCAGGTAAACTTTGTGAATGGCATGACAGACAGCACTTTTCACAATGTTCTCCGCATCTCCAACAGTGTAAAGGAACGTGCAACTCGCAAAGCAGCGCAAGGCAATAGACACAGTTTGAGCTGTTGTTAACGCACAACTATGATGAATCTAAGTTTTTACATAAGGATCCAACAAATTAACTAGATAAATAATAGCCTAACGTGAAAAATGATATCTTTCCAACAAAATACTGTTCCACTCCGCTGACGGATCCTGTCTATCCCACAATATGTATGTCAGGGTTCTGCCAAATTCGGTCTAGTCATTTCTTGGTTTTGTGGCAGAGCTCTGACACTACCGTAATGTCTCGTGTTTGATGTGTGTGCGCGCGGCTTATCTGTGTAATGTCTTATGTGCGGGTTATGATGTCTGATCCCGAGACTGGTCTTGTCTAGTTTCAGTTTCGGTTGTGGATCGGGATTCGGGCATTCATAACTCGTGTGTTCGTCCTTGTCGTGAGCTCATGAGAACAGGTGTTTACACTCGTTCTTGCGAGCTCTATGTCATGTGAGTGGGCGCGGTTTCAAGCCTTGCGCGAGCCGCGCCTGCTCTTGTCCGTGTGTTTATGTTTGGCACGCGGTTCGCATTCCATCGGCCGCGTGCTTTATGGTTGTGTTTTTATCACGCGCAGTTTGGTTGTCACCAGCTGCGCGTCGTCTTTGTTTAATTGGCTACATGTTCATGTCTTGTCTGTTACCCCGCCCGTCTCGTTTCATTGTCATTAGTTTGATTTTACTCCAGCTGTGTTTCTATCAATTGCCTTCCTCCTGTCTACTTAATCTCCCTGTGTTTGCCGTCCTGTGTCGTTGCGTTGTCTTTCCTTGTGTCAAGTCGTGATCAGTCCTAGCCCAGTTTATTCTAGCCAAGTTAAGGCTATCTTGTTTGCCCCCTCGGGGTTGTTTTGTTTTCATTTTTGTTTAATTTCTTCTAATAAAGTCCAGTCCTTTTCTGCAATTGGGTCCTCGTCCTTCTAATCCATGACAATGTATCCTTAATCCTGAAAGCTCTCAGAATTATCCTTGCATCTAAAAACGGACAGGACATGCTGCGACAAACTTCCCATATCACCTCCACTTATAAAGCCGTGATCTAATCCTGCTAACATGAAGTAAGCCTGCTCCGAGCAGGTTTAAGCCAACGGACCTGTTACTATGACAACAAGTCCCGGATGAGCGTCGAAGAACCGAACAATCCAAGATCATGCAAAATCGCTAACAATCAAATCCAGCTAAGTGATTTAGCGACGTACGAAGAATATGCCCCTGGTTAAAAGTGTTAGAACAGCTTAATTTTCTCGTTTTTATTAAAATGTATGGAGATGTTATGAATATGAGCTCTGCACTCTCCTCCCTAGGCCACCAGAGGGAGCTCACATTTATACTGACTCTACACTACACACTACATTTCCCAGCAACCCACACATTGGACTGATTGCATACACCTGGACTCTATCATCTCTGTTTGTCTCACCACCTGTTAATCATTACATGAACTATAAAGGACTGCTTCACTCATACCGCGAAGTCTTGACTAGCCCCGGTTGTCATTTCTAAGCGTTGTTTATCCTGTCTTGTTTTGCTGTTTCCGATCCTGCCTGTTTACCCGTGTTCTGATCCTGTTCTGCCTGCCCTGACCTTTGCCTGGAATAACGTTTATGATTGATATCTGCCTGTCTTGACCACCGCCTGTACCTCGACCCTGATTCCGTCTGCCTGCCTTTGTGATCCCTGCCTGTTTTTGACCACTCTTAATAAAGACATTGCGTTTGGATCCCTGCCTGTGAGTCACCCTCTGTTACAGGAGATTAATGTCTCACTGTAGTCTAAAATTAAAGCACAGAAAAAATAAACAATTGGACTTAAAATCATGGAATCATTTTGTTTAACGAAATGTAATTAAAATGCTGACTCATCAAATCAAATCACCATCTATTAAAGATATAACAGCTGAACAGACCCGTGGCATGCCTTCTACAACGTAAATCAAATATTTTTCTGTACATTTTTCCAACACTGCTACAGAAGTTCACACAAATGTGTTACTTTAAACATGCATCCCAAACAAGCTCAAAGTGGTTTAAGTCTGGAGACTGTGCGAGCCATTCCATGATTTAAAGCCTTCCACCTTGTTATTTTCCTCTAACATGGCCTGGAGGTATGTTCTAGGTCATTATATTTCTGTACGATGAACCCTGGAAAATTAGACATATGCCAGAGGGTATTGCATGCTGCTGCAAAATGCTGTGATAGCAGATTTGGTTTAGGGTGCCTCTCATTCTGTGCAAGTCGGCGAATCTGGATCCAGCAAAAGAGACCCAGAACATCGCGCTGCCTCCTCTTTGTCAAGCGCCTTTTGGTGTACGAAACTGTACTGCAATTTCTCTAAATTAGTGACCTACACTTTTATTAGTGATAATGGTCCTTCGGTCTTCTTTTCCCCTCACCATTATGAGTGCTATATTTTAATTCCTGCAGTACAATACTTTCCAAATAATGCTTAAGAAGGAATAGTAACTGTCTGTTCATACCGAAAGAGGGTTTGTAAGTAATTAACACAAGTTGGTACATGTATAGGAATTGTTAGCATAAACTTTCAGGCCATAATTTACGTCCATTGCTGCAGAAAAAGTTGTACGTTGTTAACCTATTATTTCATCCCTGAAAAAGGCATTTTTGTATGACTTTTGCAAACAATTCATGAGATATAATAGAAGAGACCATATTTACTCAAGGATCCTGACCATGTGTATAGAAAAGTGTGTGAAGCATATTACACTGTTCTAACACTAAATAAGCAACAGAAAACTACATAAATTAAAGACTACTAAAACATCCCTAAATCAACAATCCAATATATAAATGCTTTGCATTTAAGGATAGAAACTCCCTCCAACTTGCACATTTATTTATTAAATAAAGAATACATAAATAAGTTTGATGAGGTCCAGCAGTCTCTGTAACTGCTTTACAGTGAGTGACTGGCCTAGCTTTACACTTATTTTACTGCTGACAGGATGGTTTCGATGCACACAGTGAAAGACGTGCGAATATCATTACCAAATCCCATACTACGCCTAGAAAGGTGGTCCTCAATAGAGGAGGAAGAAAACTGTTCTTTGTGTTCAGCCTTAACCCAAGCTCCTTCATGTGAGCAGGAACAACATCTCGATGCCGCACTCCTAACTGCCACAACTGAGATAAGATCAACAAATGATGTTTTATTAACAAAGTTCGGGAGGAGCACGTTCAAATGATTAATACAATCAATACGTCATCAGCAATTACTCCTCATCGTATCAGCAGGAGAGGAAGTACGTATATATAGACACGTTTGACTCACCTACAGCTCTTTGACATTTTTCGGCAGCTTGACAGTTTACGGCATTGTGGCTCCGCCTTCTGGTCGCCATACATACACCCGAAATCGAGCTCCACTCGTTAGTTGGATTCTCCACAAAAAACCTCCGGACCCAGTAGCGATCCTCATCCGCTCAACACCATGCTAACTATATTATATCACCCTCAGCAATACATCACGGGTGCCTGACCAAACAAACGGGTCCTAAGCAACAACAAGCAACGCACAGTAAGACTTGAGGCCGTTCTCGCCACCAAGTACACATCCGTATCCAGCAGCTCTACATCGGCTGTTAATCGCTCCTGCCATTGAGAAAGGACGATAAAGCTGGTCGAGCTACACGCCCGACTCTCAGGCAATGCCGCTTTCTTCCTGCTAGCCAGGCCGCTGCCGCGAGCCTCAGCAGACCGCGCTGCAGCTTCAGCTCACACTCTCTGTCCGTCAGCTCACACAAACAAGAGCAGCTGTAATCCTTCCCGGCGCTTTTATCTCTGCATCGCTAAATCACGAGCAGTTTTGCCTCTCAATACTACTGTTCCGGGGAACCCACGTCTGAGATGTGAACGCGCTAAAGTAACGCGCTGCTTCCTCGCAACTCAAGCAGTAGCGCGCACCGAAGCCAGATCGCGCGCAGTACAGTCCGATCGCACGCGCCACTTCACATCGCACGCTCAGCCGCCCACACAAGAATCAAGCACTTATTGCCAACGCTGCCTTGCTGTTCAACTTAATCGGCTATTAAGTGGACTCACTGAAAAGAAACCATATGCACTTTCTATTTCAAAGTAATTCTTTGCCTTCACTGTTTCAATCCTTTAAGTCCATGATAAGCTTTATAAGTCTATGATATTTGGATGAACCCCTGCTCAGGGTTTATTCAAAACCAATAAGTTTGTGAACTTTCATAAACTTGATATTTCGATTTCCAACAGGTAAGTTTGTTTTGAAATTAAATATGCAACATGCATCTGATATAAATTCAACTGTCAATTTTTGAAAGGTTTTACTTACGGAAATCAATGTTTTTACAAACCATATTGATTGTTTTGTTGTTGTTTCTCGCGTGTATTTAGACGTCTGTAACCAAAATAATTCAAGAGATTGAAACACTGAACAGCAACAAGCTTTGAGCGCTTTCTCTGGCTCAGCGCCAGCCAATGTTTTCAAATTTAGCAAGCGATCATGTGATGCCCCGCCTTTCGCCACATTGTCCAAGACCAGGGGCGGCCAACCCGCATGCGGCTCTTTGACTGCCCTTTCGCGGCTCTCATCCGGCCCGCCGAGACCTTTTGTCTACAAAAACATAAATTTACAAGATCAGCCGCCGCTCACGTGGACACGATGTTTTTACCGAATTCAAATAGAGGCGCGCAGAAGCGCGTTCCCTTTCGAGAGTAGGAACGAGATGTTTAATGAAATGCATTTGGGAACTCCTCCCCTTCACGTAATTTCTTTATGGATAACAGCAGTTGACAACTGGCCAATCGTAGCGCGATGCAGATCCGGCTGCCAGACGGTATAAATATCTTAAATAGCATTTCCTTCATACTTCTCTAAACGGAACATGATTAAATTACAGAGGTTACGATAGTAACCGGAGACGTTTTCCAACCGATCACTACATTACCAAGGCTGCTTACTTTTATACTTCCTGTCACCGTCAATGAGATGATATATCGTTTTTCCCGCATATATAATTCACAGACGCATTGTCTCTGCATGCTTGTATAGCTCGTGGGGTGCCATATGTTAAAAAAAAAAAAAAAAAAAATGCGCGATATATGTGCGAGACCTTTCTAATGTCAAAAAACCCCATCAACAAATGCGAATTTAACAGTCTGTCATGCGGCTCTCCGCAGCCATGAGCTTATTTCGAGGCTCACGCTGAACAGGTTGGCCACCCCTGTCCAAGATTGAGATGTACCAGTTTCACGATAAACTCTTCCTCTCAAGTTCCTTCACTGTATCCCACTGTCGAAAGGAGCTCATGCACTCAACAAACACTGCAACCGAGCCTCCAACAACACCACGCGGTCGCCAGCTCTTCCGCTCCGTTGTCGCACCCTATGACGCCGAGGCTTGCCTTCACCTCCACCATCAAGACATCCACCTTCTTCTTGCCCAACTTCCTACGACACCTCAGCACTCGTATCAATAGTAAAGGAGGACGACCAAAGCAAATTAACTAGAATAGGTCTCGCTCCAGTCAGCTGTACCATCTCCAAATCAACTCTACCTTCAAAATGTCTCAAACGTACGTTCCTTAAATCTTCATATCTCTCCCTTGCAAAACCAAATTTCCAAGCGTTAAGACGCAGCAGCACTGCAGTTTTCCAGCACTGCACCTCACACGCCAGCACCTAGCGACAAACGCCGCCCTTTAAGTGCGAGCTTGCCTCCGCCAGCGGTGCAGGGTTAGCAACGGCAGCACGTACCTAACCTTTCCCCTACGTTAGGCCTGCAGCCCGGCCTTCCGATCTTAGCGTGAGGCTGCCTCCGCAAGTGGCTTCGCCCCTGGCCTTTCCCACCTAATTCTCTCCACCATGCTAATTCTCCTCTCATCCCGTTCTCTGCTATGCCATTCCACAAACACTGCTGCTTAGAACCACCTCTGTCGCCAACAACAGTTGAACGCAAATCCCAACTGAAGTTAAGGCTGCTGCCACCAGAGGTGGACCTATTCCCAACCAGTACATCAATACTCAGAGTTGATATTTTCGACGCTAAACGTTCATTCTTCAAGCTTTCGCTTCAAACCACTCCCTCGGAGGATTACATGTGGAGTGGAAAAGTTCAGGACTTTCCACTCCACATGTGGTCTGCTTCTCATGGTCTCTACCCACTACCACCGACTCGTATTGCATTCCAATAACACCTAGAACTTCCAAGCCAGCTTCACCATGGGTTACCTAGGCGAAATCTACCTCTCACTACCGAAACCTAATCCTCTGCTCATCAAAGGTATATCAAGAACGCAACCCACCAGCTCAGACACCAGACAATCAATCACGTTGGAAATCCGTACCCCTACTCTCCGCCAAGGATTCTACCCAAATGTCGTCCGACCTCTCAACGCCATGGTCGAGCCATATAGATTCCAGTTCCTCTGATTCTATCACATCCAACCTTAATCCAAATCCGTCCATATTCTGACTCGTCAGCGCCGCACAACGAAAGTAAGAGAGACCAACTGTAAGGCTTTTACTCCAACAGCAACAATCCTTCGGTGCCAACCTTCATTTAAGAGATCAGGCCAAACTCCCATCCGACCCATTCTTCACAGAAGACTTAAATCACCCCACCACATGCCGCGTCCCAAAACCTGCAGATCCAAGCACTGGGCCGCAGGTCATCGGAAGCTTCAGGAGTTACATTCGATCAAATCAGTCTCTCCAGAAATGGCTTTCACCGCCACAAGAGACAACAGAAGTCGAGGAAATGGACAATCTCCATCATCCAACTCGCGATTAGTCCAGAGGAAGTTCTCCTTTTCCGCAGTAGTGATGCATCTCCACACTCCCGCATGAGCTCAGTTCAAATGGAAATTATTCCACTGCCGCCTCCATTGCCGCAGCAATGATGTTCCCCCACACTCCCGCAGGAGTCAGCAAAGGGGGAAGTTTCCCACTGCCGCAGCAGTGAAGCCACGTTCACACTAGCTTGGTTACCTCAGATGCTCATGACTCACCATCACATCCACTCAGCCTACTTTCATTTCAGAAACTCGCAGGCTAAACTCCCATCCGTCCCACTCTCTATAGACGATTCCACCCCATTACAATTCCGGTTCCAAACTTCTTAAAGCTACGCTACCCCAAACCGGATTCCCAACAGACCATTCATCCAGCCATCCTTTTCGCACAGGTGCAGCAACCACGGCCGTGCAAAGGCCTTTCCCAACAGTAAATACAAGCATTGCGCCGCTGGTCTCCAGAAGCTTTCAAGAGCCACATCAGACCAAACAGACCGCACATTCAAACAAGGTCTTCTGTTAAGCATCAGCTCCTCCACACTTACAACTTCATGGCCACTGCTTTCCATTGCCGCAGCAGTGACGCTCCCGCAGGAGCAAGCTCTCTCTAACTCTCACTGCCGCAGCAGTGACGCTCCCGCAGGAGCAAGCACTCGCTAACTTCCACTGCCGCAGCAGTGACGCTCCCCCAGGAGCCAGCTTCTAATTGCATATGATATAAATTCAACTGTCAATTCATAATTGAAAGGTTTCTTATGCTTTTACAAACCATACTGATTTTGTTATTCCTTGAGTGTATTTAGACGTCTGTAACCAAAGTAATTTCAAGACCCCCTTTAAGTCTGTGATAAGCGTTATAAGTCTATAATACTTGGATGAACCCCTGCTCAGGGTTTATTCAAAGCCAATAAGCTCGTGAACTTTCACAAACTTTGATATTCCGATCTCCAACAGACGTCTGACTACAACACTGAACAGAACTCCCACTGCCGCAGCAGTGACGCTCCCGCAGGAGCAAGCTCTCTCTATCTTCCAGCTCTCTCTAACTCCCACTGCCGCAGCAGTGACGCTCCCGCAGGAGCAAGCTCTCTCTATCTTCCAGCTCTCTCTAACTCCCACTGCCGCAGCAGTGACGCTCCCGCAGGAGCAAGCTCTCTCTATCTTCCAGCTCTCTCTAACTCCCACTGCCGCAGCAGTGACGCTCCCGCAGGAGTAAGCTCTCTCTATCTTCCAGCTCTCTCTAACTCCCACTGCCGCAGCAGTGACGCTCCCGCAGGAGTAAGCTCTCTCTATCTTCCAGCTCTCTCTAACTTCCACTGCCGCAGCAGTGACGCTCCCGCAGGAGCAAGCTTCTAATTTCCACTGCCGCAGCAGCGACGCTCCCGCAGGAGCAAGCTCTCTCTATCTTCCAGCTCTCTCTAACTTCCACTGCCGCAGCAGTGACGCTCCCGCAGGAGCAAGCTCTCTCTATCTTCCAGCTCTCTCTAACTTCCACTGCCGCAGCAGTGACGCTCCCGCAGGAGCAAGCTCTCTCTATCTTCCAGCTCTCTCTAACTTCCACTGCCGCAGCAGTGACGCTCCCGCAGGAGCAAGCTTCTAATTTCCACTGCCGCAGCAGTGACGCTTCCGCAGGAGTAAGCTCTCTCTATCTTCCAGCTCTCTCTAACTTCCACTGCCGCAGCAGTGACGCTCCCGCAGGAGCAAGCTCTCTCTAAACCTCCACTGCCGCAGCAGTGACGCTCCCGCAGGAGCAAGCCTCTAATTTCCACTGCCGCAGCAGTGACGCTCCCGCAGGAGCAAGCCTCTAATTTCCACTGCCGCAGCAGTGACGCTCCCGCAGGAGCAAGCTTCTAATTTCCACTGCCGCAGCAGTGACGCTCCCGCAGGAGCAAGCTTCTAATTTCCACTGCCGCAGCAGTGACGCTCCCGCAGGAGCAAGCCTCTAATTTCCACTGCCGCAGCAGTGACGCTCCCGCAGGAGCAAGCTTCTAAATTCCACTGCCGCAGCAGTGACGCTCCCGCAGGAGCAAGCTTCTAATTTTCCACTGCCGCAGCAGTGATGCTCCCGCAGGAGTTCAGTTACAGGATTGATGTGCTTTCTTACTCCCAAGGGAGCCAATCTTTCAAATCAGCTCCACCACCACAGCAACGACGTACCTCTTTGGTCCTGCGGCGGAAGGGTTTTTCGCTGCAGTGGTGGCGACGTGCCTCCTGCTGCCGCCGGGGCCCCGAGGGGTTTTCTCCTGCTGCGATGCTGACGTGCCTCCTGCCGCTTCAAGGGCCCAGAGGGGCTTTCCCCTGCTACGACGCTGACGTGCCTCCTGCCGCTGCAGGGGCCCAGAGGGGTTTCCCCTGCTACGACGTTGACGTGCCTCCTGCCGCTGAAAGGGCTCAGAGGGGCTTTCCCCTGCTACGATGCTGACGTACCTCCTGCCGCTGCAGGGGCCCAGAGGGGTTTCCCCTGCTGTGACGTTGACGTGCCTCCTGCTGCTGTGGGGGCCCCGAGGGGTTTCCACTGCTACGGTAGTGACGTGCCTCCTGCTCCCACAGCGGCCCCGAGGGGTTTCCACCGTCACAGTGGCGACGTGCCTCCTGCTCCTGCAGCAGCCCCGAGGGGTTTCCACCGTCACGGCGGCGACGTGCCCCCTGCTCCCACAGCGGCCCCGAGGGGTTTCCACCGTCACAGCGGCGACGTGCCTCCTGCTCCTGCAGCAGCCCCGAGGGGTTTCCACCGTCACAGCGGCGACGTGCCTCCTGCTCCCACAGCGGCCCCGAGGGGTTTCCACCGTCGCAGCGGCAAAGTGCCCCCTGCTCCCGCGACAGCCCCGAGGGGTTTCCACTGCCACGGCAGCGACATGCCTCCCGCAGCGACCACGGGGGTTTCCACCACCGCGGCGGCGACGCACCACCTTGGTCCTGCAGCGGCCCCGAGGGGTTTCCCCTGCTGCAACAGCGATGTGCCTCCTGCCACTGCGGGGGCCAGAGGGGTTTTCCCCTGCTAAGACGTTGACGTGCCTCCTGCTGCTGTGAGGGCCCCGTGGGGTTTCCACTGCTACGGCAGCGACGTGCCTCCTGCTCCCACAGCGGCCCCGAGGGGTTTCCACCGTCACGGCGGCGACGTACCCCCTGCCTCCCGCAGCTGCCCCGAGGGGTTTCCACTGTCGCAGCGGCGATGTACCTCCTGCCTCCCGCAGCGACCACGGGGGTTTCCCCTACCGCGGTGGCCTCATACCTCCCTTCTTTTATGGCAGCCAGGGGAGTAGTTTCAGAGGTACCCCTCATACTCCCAGAAACAAATTACACCCAATTCTCTTTCTGGCAGCAAATTGAAATACAAACACATATCCAATGATAAAGCCATTTCATCGCCTCAAGCCCTCTACAGCAACATTCATCTGCCCTCCCGAACTCACAATCTACCCCCCCCAGCTGTAACCTTGCAATTATTTGGGGGGTCATCAAAATCTTTAGCGGCTGTCCGACTAGGTTGCAATTTTTGGGGGGAGTGCTCCAGGTTCGGGCTAATACCGAGCTCGGAGCCCTCTCCTCAGACAGCTCGCCAAATACGCTTACCATCCATTGCTCCTGAATCATTCGTAAGTGTGAACTCGTGAAATGATGTTTTATTAACAAAGTTCGGGAGGAGCACGTTCAAATGATTAATACAATCAATACGTCATCAGCAATTACTCCTCATCCTATCAGCAGGAGAGGAAGTACGTATATATAGACACGTTTGACTCACCTACAGCTCTTTGACATTTTTCGGCATCCCTCCACCACCCCAACTCCTCACACTTAATTGTTCCTATCAAAGTCAGGATACGGGGGGAGTGCTCCAGGTTCGGGCTAATACCGAGCTCGGAGCCCTCTCCTCGGACAGCTCGCCAAATACGCTTACCATCCATTGCTCCTGAATCATTCGTAAGTGTGAACTCGTGAAATGTTGATGGAGTTCAAAACACGGATCCTTTAAGATCCAGCGTGATGAAGCTAGACTGAATGTAAGAACCTGATATTGGTATGCCTTGCTCCCGAAGGCAACCCTCAGAAACTTCTGTGTTGTTTGAAGGATGGCGATATCTTCTGAGGCTGGTCTCTGGTATTTTTTGCACAACCACTCCAGTGCTCTGAAACGGCGTACTGGCAGGGTACACCTGAAGTAACTTTTCTAGCTGGAGAATGAAGTCTCTTGAGTCTTCGTCTCCAGTCTCCATGCAAACAACGTCCAGGTCCTCAGAACTGGACAGCTGCAGCACCGATGCCTCTGAGGGGAAGCTCGGGAAGCAATGCTCAGTTTTGGCCTCAGAAGTCTGGTGCTCTGGACATCAGGACCTCTTTGCCTGCAGCCTGCTTAGTGATGACCTTTCAAAGGCTGTGGCTGAGAGCGCCAACCCAATACCCTTTTAGGTTAGCAAACAAGTTAGAAAAACATATGGTGTTGCTATAAACCAATGCCAAGGTCTATAAAAAGAGGTTTGGTATGAGTATATTTACTTTCAACACAGTCCGGCGGCAGAGGTGTCTTTCACTATTGATGCTGTTTGAATGTGTTTCAATGTTTCAATGGTTGCTTTCTTGATAAAATAGTTTTCATAGAATTAGACCTACCTAAATATTTGAATGTAGTGTAGTAATAAATCATGCTAGTATTAAGAATTGCCTTCTCCTTATTCATTTTAAATGCATGTGTTGTAAAATGTGCAAAATGGATACAGACATGTATGAATGTAACAGCACGAGACATCAGGCGTCTCTCAACACACATGTCCTGTTTTTAACACCAACACAAAGAACAAAGCTGGCTGAGGTCATAGTATGTGCTAGTTGATTTGGACATCCCTTCTCCTCATGTGTTTATCTCACACTGGCTTTAAAATCACTACTTGGCACTAGCGAATCGCTTGCCATCTGGTAGAGCACTTGCTGGGTCTCCACAGGACAACGTCATGCTTTTGCAAGCCAGTTTTTTTCTTTGGCCTGAACCCATGCCAGGTGTTCTGTCAAACTGTAGCTTGAGAGACGGCAACCTCGGTGATAATTACACTGATCTTACATATCACAATACCAATGGACCTTAAATGGCTCCAAACAAGGGACATGGGGACACTGAAAGGGGTATTTAACCGAGTGAAATTAGAAAGCCAGCCACTGTGGGAGAAATACAAAGATATATTAAGAAGATCTGTTTTATTAAAACTTTAGTTTAGGGTCCAATTCTCACCATTAAACAGTTGCTTATTAGAATGAATATTACTAGGATATTGTTTTTATAGTACTTGGAAAGCACATATTTATGCTTTATTCTGCATGATGATGTTCTACATCCCTTAATCATACCCAATAACTAAAGTTAACAAGTATTAATACGCAGTAATTAAGAGTTTACTGAGGCAAAAGTTACAGTTAATAGTGAGAATTATTGTTTGTGGATTAAAACATAATTGTTAGCATGAGGAGATTTAAGCAATCTTATGCAACTAAATGTATTTATTGTACATTCATTAAACTCATAGCATTTTATTTCACAGCAAGTACCTCAAGACTGATGGAAAAACTATGACAAGAACTGTTCCTAACATAACACATCTCAATACAGGAGTATGTAAAAGCTGTGATGGCAGGGTGAAGTCATTGTTGGGTCTGTTTATGGACATCCTGTTGAAAGCATGTGCTACAAAAAAAAAAAAAAAAAGCGTGCTGCTCATTTTCTTAGTGGATGACTCATTGTTCACCAAGAGCTAGTGTACGCTTGCTGTGCACAAATGTTGTGTAATTACGTGTTAATCTGGCATAATCTGGTCTAACTCCAATTTCATATATTTCACTTTTAATTAATATCAAGTTATAAAAAAACATAATTGTGTGTATATATATATATATATATATATATAAACATAAACTGTGCTACAACACTCTACAGGTTAGTGTTTGTCGTGTTTCATGTCAAGTTCCCCATTAGTGGAAAAGTGTGTGTTTTTAATTGTCTGTCTTTGATCAGAGAATCCCTATCCCAGCCCACATACACCAACATAATCATCTTCTTCAAACATGTACTACATTTCCCTTTAAAGGATCAGTGACTCTTTGCGTTACTAATGCACACTACTCCCACTGATGTTTATATATATATATATGTATAACAATTTCTTTTCTGGCAGAAAATAATAATAAATGGAAAATCTGAGTAGAGACCATAGGTTTACAAGTGTGGGCAGACATCTCTATTCAGATTCATCTCTATATGCCACAATAAGTGATGTCATATTTAATATTAGACAGGACTAAATGCAGCCTGTTTGAAGTACAACCGGCTTCAGAGAAGCAAGCCGATAGCAGCTTGTGTATGCCTTATGCTAACTGTCCTACTCTCTGTTTTGAGCTATGTTAAGAGATGTTAGTCACAGATTGCATTTCCCATCATCTTTGGGTTACATCACCCAAGTCGATCTTCAGTCATCACGTCATCCAAGTCATCTTCTAGTCTTCCCTCATCTCAACATTGTTCCCATGCTGTGTGTGTGTGTGTGTGTGTGTGTGTGTGTGCTCCAATGATTCTATTAAGACTCAAAGTTAATAATACAGGTGTACAGGTGAAGTCGTTCTCGCGAGCTCTACGTTATGTGAGTGGGCGCGGTTTCAAGCCTTGCGCGAGCCGCGCCTCCTCTCGTCCGTGTGTTTATGTTTGGCAGGCGGTTCGCATTCAATCGGCCGCGTGCTTTCTTGTGTTTTCTGTCATGAGCAGTTTGGTTGTCGCCAGCTGCACGTCGTCTTTTTCTCGTCAGTGTGTAACCCTCCCACCTTGTTTCCCTGCTTTAGTTTGATTTGTTCCCAGCTATGTCTCATTCAATTAACGTTCTTCATGTGTGTATTTAATCCATCCATGTCTGTTATCTTGTGCTGGTTTATCGTCGTTACAAGGTAGTGTTCATGCTGTCCTGTTTCTAGTCCTGATTCAAGTCTGTCAAGTTTGAAGTCTTAAGTCTAGTCCGAGTTCGAGTCTGTCTTCTAGTCTTGTTTTCCCCCTCGGGGGGGGGGTTTGTTCAGTTTTGTTTCCATTTTGTATTTAATAAATACCCATTCTCATTGCAGCATTGGGTCCTCATTCATCCCCTTCCACACAACCTGACAAAATATGGGTCACTCCCTGTCAGAATAGAAGATTCTGAGATTTGGTTTGTGAGACACACTAGTGGAGTTCACATGTTTAACTGTACTAAAAATGAACTGAACTTACCCTGTTTTCTACATTTTGGAAGAGAGACTTCTCTTCCTGTAGATGTACAATTTTGAACTTCATCAGAAGAGTATGACCAAAAACTGAACATTCATACCAGTAAGTATCTAAAAGTAAAATAAAAGGCTCTATGATCTGAGAGTAAAACATCAGATTAAGAAAAATGGAGATAATGTACTTATCAAGAATCTTGCCTGAATGGGGATGCTGGAACTCCTTGCCTTATCTTGCCGTTTTACAGACTGAAGTCAGAAACTGGTACTGAGTTGCTGTTTTAGCATCCTGTCAATGCGAACCTCGAGATCAGCCGCTGCAAGCTCCAACCTTGGAAAGGTGATGGATAAGACGGGTGAGTCTTGCTTTGCCTATTAAAGGGGCTGTGTTAGTGTACTTTTTCATGATAGTAAGTCTAAGATAGCAGGAAGTGCCTTAACGAACATAGTTGGTGTCACAGAAATGATGCAGCTGGACACACAAAGGCTTCTCAAAATGCAGTTTAAGACACCTGCATATGTTGAAGCCTGCTCACGTCACTAGCTCATTCAGCCAGTTCTTCTATGGGTGTGCAAAACCTACTGTATATTGATTTCTTCATCCCACACAAAATTCTGTTGGCATAGTTTGTAAACTATTGCTGGAAGAGCCAAAAGAGAATAGTGGCACATGCTGCCTTTCATTTTGAACAGATTTAAGACAGTCATCCACAGAGAAATTCTTCCGAATGGTGCTAAGAACATCTGCAGCAGCCTTTTATCATTTTATCATCCTCAGCTGTGCGTCTGAGAGAGCAATTAGATCAACTCTCCTTTGGATGGCCCTAAAATGACGTATAGCCATTCTCAGACCTTTTTCAAGGCACTTTGAGTTTTTGGCTATTTTTCAAAAATATACAGTAGTAGCCTACCTCAAGATATGAAAGGCTCAACTTACGAAAAATCCAAGTTATGAAAGCAAAGACGAAAAATGTTACTGCTCTACATACGAAAAGTTTTCAAGATACGAAAGGTTTCTGAGAGTCCGAGATTCGCCACATAACAATTTTGAAACTCGCACCGCACGCCGCCATCTTAGTTATAGTAGACTCGCCACCATCCTCCTGCTCTCCCATTGGTTCCTGATGCTAGCCAAGCCATGAGATCCTTCTCTCTAATTGGACAGCATCCCTCCCATCATGTATCTTCAATACGTACTGTCAGTGTAGGAGAGAGCGAGGACTCAATTGCAGGGAGGACAGGGTTTTATTCAAAAAATAAATCAAAACTCACGGACATAAATACACAGACGAGAGCAGTCGTGGCTCGTGCAAGGCTTGAAACCGCGCCCACTCACATGACATAGAGCTCGCAAGAACGAGTGTAAACACCTGATCTCATGAGCTCACGACAAGGACGAACACACGAGTTATGAATGCCCGAATCCCGATCCAAAACCGAAACTGAAACTAGACAAGACCAGTCTCAGGATCAGACATCATAACCCGCACATGAGACGTTACACAGACAAGCGCGTGCGCGGCTCGAATCCTCGAAGCCGTGCGCACACACACATCAAACACGAGACATTACAGTAGTGTCAGAGCTCTGCCACAAAACCAAAAAATGACTAGACCGAATGTGGCAGAACCCTGACACGTATGTGCTGGCGTGCTTTAGCTCAGCCACTCCGCACCCAAAACTTTTTAATGTGTTTTCGTAAAGTTAAGTATACGTACGTACGTACGTTATCTTCCGTTTGTCCTCCTCCTCCTCTGCCGCCACTTTCGGAGATAGCCTCACTCGAAAGGTAAGCTTCGACATTTTACGTTATTTCATTTTTTATAGGTCAATTTAGCTTTATTCTGAAATTGAATGGGGTGTTTTTGTCCTGTTTTTGACAACAGCAGAACAAAATATAATATTTTTGTTTGGAAGTAGTTAAATACATCAGAGGTTATATTAAGTAAACAAAAGTTATCCTTTGTTCAGCCTTGTGTTGTTTTATTCACAAATTATTTTAATATGCTATGTAAAGCAAAACTACGTGTGAAAAGCTGTTGAGTGTGAAAAAGTCCATGATTGATGGAGGGGAGAAGTGGTTCTCAAGCTTGAATTCAGATGAACTTGTTTGAAGTGGCGCCTTTGCTGATTCTTTCTGACTTGCACTAATGGAATGAAAATCAGTTCTGAGTAGATCAGGCCTATCCTAATTTCCTATTGTCACAAGCCTTTATGAGACAGAGGTGACCTTCAGCACCATTGGAACTCTTATTGTCCTTTTCATTCCACTGGCAGCAGATAACTCATCCAGTGTCACATGACACATTATTGCAATGGTGTTCATTTACTCATTTATTCAGGATGTCAATTGGGGAGAACACACTATCAAAAGTATTTCATTTGGTTGATAGAAACGTTACTACAGTAACATTTTAGTATCTTGATGATGACTAAATTGACAGTATATAATCTATATTATCGGTACATGATGGGTATGATTTTAGATGAAAGGAGTTCAATGAATAGCTTCCACAATAGAATGTCTATGTCAACACTACTAGTACTTACTAAAACCAACTAGCAAGATATATGGAGATAGACCGGCATCATGGCAGATCCGAATTCAATTAATATGTCACATCTGGAACTGAAATGCCCTCATCTGATCACTTTTTGAGGCAGTGTAGAAGTCTCCTTCACTATGAGTTGTGTCCTATAATCCTGTTTGTTCAGTTCTGTGGCAGTTGAGTTAAAAAATAAAATAGTGTCTTAGTTGGTAGTTTGTATATAAATGTTGGTTTTTGCCAATCTTTGATTATGTCTTGGTCAAAAAGAAGCAGCTTGGTAGGAACTGTTTGTAATATGTGAGCTAATAAAATATTTCAGCACACATTCATATTTGGTTCCCAATTGTTTATTTATGGTATGTAGCAAGTATCCATGTAACAATTTGGATAATGTAGAGCTGGACGATTTTTATCGTAAAATAAATGGAAAAAATTCACATCAGGATTCTGATCAACCTGTCTGGGTTATTTTTTAATAACAATCGTCTGGTTGTACATTATCCCTTCCTCATTGAATTGACCGAGTAATCATTCAGTCACAGTGACATGGAGTCACTGCCTTCGTTGAGATGTTTTTTCACTGGTATTTCATTGTTTTTTGAGGAGACACTGCTTATTTGAGAACTGCAAATACACTTTGAGTGTCACTTCCCTTTAGAAGATCGAGCTATAATTGTACTTAATAATCTCTTCTGAGAACCAAATTACTATGCAAGCGGAAGTTCAAGTTCATATGATGCAAAATAGCATATGAAATGGCAATTAGAGATCAAGACACAATGTTAAAAGTGCCAGTAGAAAACCATGTATAAACGTAATGCATGAGGAATTTCGTTAATGAATCCAAAGGTGCCAAGCAACTCATAAATCATTAAAAAGCAGCTAACTTTGATTAATTATTAACAACAAAGTTAACTGTAATTGGATCATTCAAGGCCTCCAGGAATAAATCATAAAACCATGGAGGTATACCCTGGGAATTTGTCATTCCCACATAAAGTTGTGTTGTCTGTGGATGAGTGGTCTCATAGATCACCTTGATTAGTTATATGTAAATAATAAGAGAGGGATTATCATCTTTCTGCAAGAAAAGGTTTGGCTCTTGTTCCATTAAATGCATTTCTAAACGGGGAACATATTTGTAAATGAAGTGAAAAGAACATGGGAGGACAGATATGAGTCCAAAAACCGTGATGCTTAGCATGATGAAAAATGAATACAAACTCATGGCATGGGATGTAGGGTGTGAGATGCGATGAGACAGAATAGAATAGGATGAGCTGTAATGGCACTGAATTAGATTCTATAGGACAGGACACAAAAGGCTGGGATGACTAGCACTTAATGTCAAGTTAATTAATTAATGTAATCTTTGTAATTGTAGCCAGTTCAAAGACGTTTCACAACACAAAGTCTTTCAGTAGAGTTAATAGTTTAATTTAATTTTAAGAATAGTTTGTTTTGTGTGTGTGTGTACTGACATGAAATGTGTTCACAGGCACAATGTTATAAAGCTTCAGTAAAACAGGAAAATGCCATGATTACATACAATACATCCATAACCTGAGTGAAGACAGAAAACGTCTCGGGTTACGTATGTAACGTACGTACGTATCCCTGAAGGTGAACGAGACGCTGCATCAAAGTACTAGGGGAAATACCCTTACGTCAGTCACGTGAAGAGAAAGACGCGTGTGAATGCGAGTCACAGTTCAGTGACGTCATGAACAGAGCATAAAAGCGTGCTGGAACCCGGAAGCGACAGCTAAAGAGTGTCTGTGCTGCGAGGACCAGCCAGCCGCAGCACAAACATCAGCCAAGGAAACTCCTAAGACAAAAGCCTTGGAGGCCGCCACGCTCCGAGTGGAGTGGGCCCGGACCCTCAGGGGAGAAGCCTGTCCAGCCGACTCATAAGCTAGACAGATAGCCTCAACTATCCATCGGCTTAGGGTTTGCTTGGAAGCTGGAGCCCCCTTAGGAGCCCCAAAGCAAACGAACAGTTGGTTCGACTTACGCCAGGTGGCAGTCCTGAAAACATATGCATCCAGTACTCGCACTGGACAGACCTTGTTCTTGTGCTCCTGCTCCTGATCGTCGAAGGGGGGAGGACAGAAGGCCTGCAACATGATAGACCGAGCCACATTAGTGGGAACCATGGGGACATAGCTTGGCCTCAGGTGGAGAAAAGCTTTCGCCATCCCGGGCGCGAACCCGAGGCAGGTACGGGCAACCGAGAGGGCTTGAAGATCCCCGACCCTCTTAAGCGAGGTGATAGCCAGCAAAAGAAGGGTCTTTAGAGAGAGGAGCTTAATAGGAAGCTCCTCTAATGGTTCAAAGGGTGCCTGGGACAAGCCTTGTAGTACCAAAGACAACTCCAGGCAGGAACCCTGGTCTGGGCCGCAGGTCTCAGCCTTAATGTGCCACAGAGGAAACGAGAGACAAGGGGGTCCTGCCCAAGGACACCCCACCCAGAGGTATGTGGCAAGCCGCTATGGCAGCCACATAAAGCTTCAAGGTAGAGGGGGACAACCCTGCCGCAAATTTTTCCTGCAGGAACTCCAGCACTTTTTCAACTTGACAGGTAACTGGGTTCACCTGCCTTTCGCTACACCAGGAGGTGAAGAGTCTCCACTTCAAGTCGTAAAGTTTCCTCGTGGAGGGAGCTCTGGAGTCAAGAATGGTCTCTACAACTTCGGCTGAGAGACCAGAGTCTAGGAGCTGGGTCCCCTCAGGGGCCAGACCTTTTACTTCAGCTGTTCTCAGCGAGGGAGGAGAACGCAACCCTCTGCCTGGGAGAGAAGGTCCCTCCTGACCGGAATCTCCCAGGGGACTCCGTCTAGGAGAGATATCAGGTCCAAAAACCAAATCCTGCTTGGCCAAAAGGGGGCCACCAGCGTGAGAAGGACCCCGTCCCGACAAACCTTGGCCAGAACTCCCGGGAGCAGAGCAACCAGGGGAAAGGCATACAGGCGTAGCCTCGGCCACATGTGCGCCATAGCATCCCGCCTCTGGGGCGCTGGACACATTAGGGAGAACCACAGAGGGCAATGAGAATTCTTGACGGAGGCAAACAGGTCCACCTATGCCTGCCCGTATCTCCTCCAAATCTGTTCCACTGCCTCGGGGTGGAGCCACCATTCCCTGGGCCTCAGCCCCTGTCTTGACAGGAAGTCTGCTCCCACATTCTAAACTCAAGGGATGTGAGCTGGCCTGAGAGAGAGCAGCTTGCCCTGAGTCCACAAGAGGATCTGTCACGCCAACTTGTACATTGGATGCGAGCGAAGACCCCCTTTATGGTTGATATGCGACCACCGACGTACTGTCGGTGAAAATAGTGACATGGCGGTCATTAAGGTCTGGGAGGAATGCCAGCAATGCTCTGCGGACTGCCAGTAACTCCAGCAGGTTTATGTGCAAGGACTGCTGCTGAGTGCTCCACAGACCTTGTGAGGAGCAATCCCTCAGAACCGCTGACATCCGTTGACAGTGTTACCCGTCAGGACGGAGCCCCCAGCACCTAATTTTTCCGCATACTCAGGGGGCGTAGGCATCGCCTCCCGACCTTGATTGTACAAAGCAGGTTGTCCCTCGGGGAAAACCCTCTGGTCCTGAGCCACCACTGCAGGGGCCTCATGTACATGCCAAGCGGAATGACGCTGGACGCTGCTGCCATGAGCCCCAACACCCTCTGAAAGTGTTTGACAGTGAGTGGCTGGCTCATGCTCTTGACACCTGAACAAATGGAATGAATGCGCCCGGGAGAGAGCCGAGCAGAGTGTCTCCGAGTCCAAAATGACTCCCAAGAAAGTGGTTCTCTGAGCAGGAGAAAGCACACTCTTCTTGGTGTTCAGCCTTAACCCCAGCTCATTTCATGTGAGCGAGCACGACATCTCGATGACTTGCTGCTACCTGCAACGACTGGGCTTGCACTAGCCAGTCATCGATATAATTGAGGACACAAATGCCCTGGGATCGGAGCGGAGCAACCGAAGCGTCCACAAGCTTTGTGGACGTGTGTGGCAAGAGTGATATGCCGAACGGAAGTAGCTGAAACTGGTCCTCCCGAAGATGAACGAGAGATGCCCGGGAGACGCGACCACCCGGCGTGGAACTCTACTAATGGAATCAGTCTCTCGAGACTGATCACTGGTATGAAGAGCAGTGACACCACAAGGCCTCAGAAGCCGCACACGGGGAGAGCCACCTTGTTGCAGTTGCCTCTAGTGTCAGGGATGCTTGCTGGTAGCCTTCTTGGCATCCAAGATGGTCCTCAGATCCACCCTTTTCCCAGAAGTCTGGGCCCAAGAGTGCCAACCCGACCTCCCTTTTTTAGGGGGAGGTAAACACTCTCTTTCTGTGTGGCCCGATATGAAGATTTGTGAGCCTGCGATTGGCTCGCGGACTCACGTGAAGGGCGGCGGGGAAGGACCTTGCTGAACGCCGATTGCTGTCGTGCAGCCTCCTGAAACTTGTCGACGACACTTTTTACGGCATCGCCAAACAAGCCCGAAGGGGACAGAGGGGCGTCTAGCAGGGCTACTTGTCCTCCTTGTCTTTGATGGCCGAAAGGTTGAGCCATAGGTGTCTCTCCGTAGTCACCAGAGCTGCCAATGGAGCGACAGAGTAGGCTGTCTCCCTAGTGGCCCAGAGAGACAGGCCTGGCACAGCTCTGCCACCATGATCGTTACCACTGGGATTTATCACTGCACCTTCCACGCACCCAACAGCCCATTGGGTCCCTGCGCCACCTGAACCTGCCACCATCATGGAATACTTCGTTTTGTATTTTCCTTTTGTTTAATAAACTCACTTGCACTGTGCACTTGAATCCAGCCTGTTTATTTGTGCAAGACAGTTATGTAGCAAATATAAAACAAATATTAAAACCCTTATTTTAGCTAGCTGATATTAGTTTATTTTGTGTATGTAGGGTAAAGATTTTTAAGCAAACAAACCAATTTTATGATTTATTTTCATACAGAATGTTGCTCCATGAATATTCATTAAAAGGTTTTTTTTTTCTGAATTCATACATTATGAGAGTAGTGAAATGTATTTTTTTACATGGTGTGCCTTTTTAGCCCCATTGTGCCCCATTTACATGTTAATAAAGTGTTATTATTCTTCCTTTCTTTCAGTAATATTATTATTATGTTGTGTTAAGTAATTCAAAAACTTGTTGTGTAACAATGTTCTTTCAAGTGTTTTCTCTTTATTAATTTTTTTTCAAAGACAAGCATGAGAATGAAGATTGATAAACCAGTGTTCAGTCATAATTTTTTTATTCTTATTATTTTTATTCCTTTCAAACCAAAATGAGGTTTGTGATTAATTAACTGATATGGAGACTGTGTGCACATCAGTCTATCTGAAGAGATTCTGCTTACATGCACAGATTTTCTCAGGTTATCATTGGCCTGTGTAGGTGTGTGTGCACATGCGTATGTGTTTTTGTGACCTTTCTGCCATCTGCACATATGCCATGATATACCATGAAGGAAATTGTGTGCTATGAAGTTTCCATTTCAGTCTCTCTCGGTCTACATTCATGTCTAAGATGCATCCTAAAGCTGCTGACATCAACATTGTCACACATTACGCAGGGCCTGAGCACAAAGACAAGGTGAATTAGTCCCTATATTGAATTTCCAGCATGTTGCACAAGGCTGGAATACAAAAAAATCCCTGAGAGTGATTCAGTTTAGGACTGGAATTTTTCAGGATGCAGATTTTGTAACTTCAGACATTCCTCCTAACTTAAACTACACTCTCTGATCAACTAGCCTACACAAATATATGTATGTAAACATAACATAGAAAAAGAAAATAACAGTATAAGGCAGTGCTTCTCAATTATTTTCTATCATGCCCCCCCAGGAAGAAGTAAACATTTTGCGCGCCCCCCCCCCCTCCTGCCATTTTGAAACTTTCGCCTTATTGTTTCCATGGCGATGCGTCATGCTTGACACGTGACACACCGCAGTCACAAAAAGCGCTGTATAAAAGATAGATCACATTTATTTCTTTTTTCTTTTCTATTCAAAATAGTCACCAACTTCTTGGCTCTGTTATCAACTACCTGATATTCATATTGATAAACTGTTTTGTCGCTTAATTTTTATAATGATCATGTTCGTTGATCTGTGATGCGCGACGGGCACCGCTGTGTTAGTTTGCGCAACAGTTCAGAGAATCTGATCTGTCTGATTTACAACACGTCAATTCAGTCATTTCTTCTAAAATATGTGATAGTAAGTGGCCAGTAAAGTGGGAAAAGAACAGAGTGCAGTTTATAGTTACCAATACGATGTGTATCTGATATGAAAAAAACACCTTGTCAGTTTACAATTTCATTGATTGCTATTTCCGCTTTTAAAGACATCAGTGTGTACTTTATACATTTATAAATGTATTGTTTTGCCATTACTTATGAGTATTTAAATGTTTGAAACCTAAAAGTAACCTTATGTGGTTGAAAACACTGAATTGGTGTGATAAATGACAAGCTCTGAGCGCTTCTTTCTCTGGATCAATGTCAGATATCGCGTGAAAACACGTGTGAATTTAGCGGGTGATCACGTGACATACATGAACACCGGTGTGATCGTACACATCAAAGGGTGAAGGGTTTGTTATCTGAACTTCATATCTGCTGCTCTGTTCAGTGCATTAAAATACTCCCTGGCCAAAAAAGCAAGTTCCCCAGGGTCACGCACGCCCCCCCCTGGCATCGCTCAGGGGGGCGCGCCCCACTATTTGAGAACCACTGGTATAAGGGAACATATGCCAACATAGATGTTTTAAATCCACCAACAGATGGATGATAACACTCGTAAATATAAGTAATAAGTCATGACCAGAGAAAATAACATTTCTATTTAATAGCTTAGTAATTATGTTGAAGATTTGAAGGTGGTTACTTGATTTGACTAAAATGTAGTCATTTAAGATATTATAAAGATATTTTGTGATATCTGCCAATTTTGAGGATTATAACCTTGATCAATAAGCATAAGTAATAGAGCAGCAAGTTGTTCAGATTTATGTTTGTTAGGTGCTCTTTATCTCGTGGACATGAACACTGGACCCAGAGAATACCATGTTGGCATTTGCACATGGGGCAAACAAGGTGAACAAGACATTAAAGTACTGCTCTATTGCCAGTTTGTGGTTCCATCCTGCTGCTCTCTGGGTGTTGGATCTGAGCCCTCACTCGTGATGTAATTCTGCAAAAGTCCTACCGAGAAAGGGAGTGAGCAACATGGAAAATCTGTGGTTTAAACGGCAAAAATAAATTCAGCCCTCTGTGCGGATTTATGGGTCAGTTTTCGGTCATTCTGGTTTCAGTCTTGTTTGCATATATTCTTCTAATTTTATAAGCAACTTCTCACCTCTTTGTATTCTATAAATCCGCCAGAATTACATTACTGTGTTCTGCAGTACAAGTGCTTCAGTGAGGAGTGTAATTCAAATGAAGCAGAGAAAGTATTATACGATGCATAATAATGATGGAATATAGCTGAATTTTACAGGTCTCTTTTAAGAATTGATTGTTATTACAGTTTTTTTTTTTCGTGGTACAGTGAATGCAGGGGTGCTTTAAGGCGTATTATTTAACCTTTGTGGGTGGGGGTGAGGGTGAATCGTGGGTGGAAGGTGTACAGGGACAGTTGAGATGTTTTAGATGTACATCTAAAACATCTTAACTGTAAATCATCTGCTTCCTGTTCTCAATGCAGCCACAAAGGCTGTAGTCTGTTAAACAAAGCAATCGGCAATCCTTTTAAAGCTGATCTGAGATTAGGTACATAAGATAATATACATATTACTGTATTGCACAGATTACAGATTGTAGTGTTACATTGATATTCACAAAGGTGTGGGTCTTCATACATTTAAGCAAATTTCTAAATTAATTGCTTTTAGTTTGTAAGTGCAGTCTGATGGCTGATATTTCTAGCAAACTGAATGTGTTAGAAATCTAGAAATGTGTCACCAAATCTAGCAACTTTTATCCTCCACAATAAAAACTTCACTCTTATACATGACTATATTTAAAGGCCCACTGCAGAGCTTTGAAACACGCAGAATTATTCAATGTGTTGATGTAATTTCCACTGAAACAGGAAGAAAGCTCCTCCCCTTTATTAAAATAGCCAATAGCGTTAAATTCATATCACAGCTCAGCCAGAGCCATTGAACTTGGTGAAGCAGAATTCAAATGGGTCTGATCTATTTTCTGTTCTGCTGCAACTCATTGATATTATCCAAGCTGTGCGGCGCAGACTTTGTGCGCACTGTGGCAGTTCGAGTGACACTAATGTGAAACCAGACTTCATTCGCTGCAATGGAAAGCATATTTACACTGTATGAATCATTCCCTATGCCCTATATAATGCACTTAT